>OX940936.1:12045850-13266297 GCA_954870645.1 Agrotis clavis | reverse complement strand
AAGTTTTTTTATAGAATTGCATTGCATTTTCTAGCCATGTTAATACTAAACAGTCGACTCTTTCCACGATTGAAACAACTCTCTCTGTATTCGACCTCATCATCGTATGTTCATATGAAAATATTCGATGTCTGCCGAAACATATACTTTAGTTATGAATACATAATACCTCCAAAAAACCTTAAACTTTCCATCGAGGACGTGTATCGTCTTGTCGCGTGTCAAAATGACGTGTTATACGTCAAACTGACGTACGGACACTCGGGTCTCTTTGTGTGCCTACTATAGTGACAGGCCTTTTGTATCGAGTATGACTTGTGTGTTAATTGTGCCGATCGAATCGCTCAGACATTCTGATAATCGATAATAATCGACTAAAATTGTTTATCGAATCGGGGTGTGGCTCTATTGTGATGTAAGTTGCTTTAATAGGCAAGTTAGCCACCGCTAGTGTTTGTAATTTATTGGATTGGTCTATTAGGACTTTCGGTCCCGTTATCGTTCGATATTTGCATTCAATAAGTATATTCATTGGTCAAGCTACTTTTCTCTTGAGTAGGAAACAAGAGTAGTGATAAGAGCTACTCGCGTATCGATTTAAACTAAAAATTAAGTTAAAAACACAATGACAACTTCTAAACGTTTAGAAATACATATTTATGTACTGGAGAGTTCTACATTTCATTATACAGGGAACACTTTAAAAGAAATAAAATTATTAAGTTTTTTATTATTATTATAAAATATAATATTCAGAGTCTGCATTCGGAACTTTAAATTGTAAAAAAAATACCCAAAGTGACTTTTCAAAATGTCTCTTTTGTTTTTACTTAATAAAAATATATTTTACTTCAGAAATTTTGCATGTTCAATGTTACTCAGTTCAACGACCCTAAGGCATTAAAATACTCGTAATATTTAAATCACCTGTGGTTTCACAGAGCACCTTAACAGGCGTAGGACCAAATGTTTTATGACCAGGCCTAAATAAGCATGGCCAAATTATATATTGTATGTATAACTAATGTAATTAGTTGATTAGTCAGTACTTGAGCTATTTGCAGCGGTAAAATTCCATGTCCAAGTTTTTCTTGAGATATATATGGTTGAATGATACGTCACAAAAAAACGAAAGACTTTTCAAAGTTATTCTTCTTTAAGTTAGGAGACAAATGTTTACAAATATTTGTCTTGTCTTTGTAATTTTAATACAACACTTTGGTACAAAAAAATACGAATTTTATGAACAAAATAAACACCCAAAATAGCATAACGTCTTAAACTTTTAAAAACCAAATACCAATTATTACCCTATCATAATTTATTATAATTAAACAAAAAATAATACCCAGGTTTTTCAGTAATTCAAATTAAGGTGAATTGTAAAACAGTAAAAAATTAAAACTTTGCCATAAATATTCCAACTTAACCCTTAATTGACCGTGTTATTTTAATACGCAACTCTGTTATGTCAACAAAGCGGTCTGTTTAAACTTAGTTTAACGTAACAATAACATGTGACACACGGGTTTAAAGGGAAAAGAAGATAATCACATTAAACCAAGTAACCCTTTTGGAATTAGTCACCTGAAGGTGTAACAACTATTTGTCACCTTACCGCAAAGATTTTCAAGGTTCCAAAATCCCCAATAACGTATTAAATCAATTGTCATTCATAATTTTCATTTTGATTTAACAATTGTGAAGTGTTTTCACAGTTCATTTTCCTTTGGCTTTACGGCACTGTTAAAATATAGTAATGTTTATAGTCTTTACTATAAGGTTGCTGTTGCATTGCTACTCATCCTAGTTGAAAGTACTGAAGTTCTATGAAATTTTCAATTCAATCAAACAGTCCACTGGCTGCTTATAATTTATTCAAAAACCGAATTAATCTGTTTATAAATCGAACACAAATTCAAACTTTATAAAGACTAGATCTTTATTTTCAGCCATCAATTATATCCCTTTGATATATCAAAAAGCTGCTATTGACAAAACGAAGTAAGTACAATAAAATTTTACTTTTTTGTAACCTTAGCCGATTGGATGCAATTTTACGGTGCTTCGACTACCAATGAAGAACATCATTAAGTTCAATTTACAATTAACGACATTATTTAAAATAGAATCGTACCATTGACATCTGGACCTACTTCAGCGCATTATAAGGGCGTTTAAGTCCACTAAATAACCAGGCACGAGCCAATAAAATACCACCTAAGTATAATAAAACCACAACCATGGATTATTTCTAGAAGTCTGAGGCGAAATAACTAGTTATACCACGGTATCACAGAAGGCATCAGTCTGTAATAACCGTCTGACGTCAGACACTGTCATTGATAAGATGTTTTAATATCCGTAATTTATTAGCAAAGCATTTTAACCTTGTTACAAGTTATTTTTTCACCCTTGCACGCAACAAAATAGATAAACAGATGCAAGGATTTTACGCTATTTTCTTGTAATTTGTTATCTTAGTGTTTATCGCGGTTTTTAAAAGTTTTTTTTTGTTTTGACGTTTGCTTTTTATGATTATTATTATTCATATTTTGAGTTAACATAATTGATTTATTTTATCATTATATGTAATAAACAAGTTCTTGTTTAATTTAAAGATCCTTTTAGCGTTAAACAGTTGAGATATTCAAATAATTGACGTAAATGAGTGAGGTAAACTTTGGATTGCTTTAATTATAGCTCATCAGTGATGTGTCATATTTTTTGCACCGTTATTGATATTCTTCACAAAAAGAAAAAAAAAGTGGTAAAACATACCAAAAACCAAAGAAGTTGTGTGCAAACTTACCTGAAATAGAAAAGACAGAATTAGTACACATTATAAAAAAAAATACATTGAAAATTTAATTACATTTAATTATCACCCACTAAAAATGATCTTGAAAGACATTAATAGTTTCCTGTTACACAAAGAAAATTAAAAGTTTTCATTGTCCCGCTACAAAAAAAAACGATCAATCATAAATGGACACACGTTGCAAACGATTGCTGTCAAAAATCGAAGACTACAGTCGCGTCAATAATTTCTCTGTAGGACCTAACATTTACTCTATGCATATATTACCATCATACCAGTTTCATCTTCCACACCTATTAATTCAACTCTAAAAATAGCCAATCTTCGCTAACCTTTATAAGCCAGCAACATATTAAAGCAACAATAGATCACATATAACAAAAAGTCGATCAAACCATCGTACGGCGTTCATTCATGCCTCCCACTCCATAACGGTGAATTTTTTCATCACGACTTATGCTCATACACCTACGCACGCAAGTAATTCGCTTATGACAACGATTAGCATATTGTGTTTTGTATAAACTTTTTCGATTTGTTGAATTTGGTGTTTAGTCAAATGAGATTTGGTGGCTTATGATTTTTAAATTAAGAATATGGTTTTAGTTTTAATTTTACTTGTGAAGAATTAAACATCATTGCATAATAATTGTCACGTCGCTTCTAGGTATTTCGCGTACATTTACTTAGACTCAGAGACTCAAACTCAAATAGTACAAATAACTGAAAAGTACCTAAAATGAGAGCAGCAGTAATTGTCCCAGCGACAAATTAAACTTTATAAGCTTGGCGCTGCCCAATCTACCACAAGACAAACAATACAGAACATGTTCGACAGTTTAAAAAAATATATAATAATTATGTTGTTGACATCCCTAGCGTATTAGCACGAAGTGTCATTGGCATTATGAAAATTTGTGAACCCAAAATGGCGTCTTATTTATTTTTTATAATTTATCATCCTGACTGATTCGTAACTATGTATGGTCTAGGTACAAATATGTGTTGAATTATGTATGTGAATGTTGTACAAAGAATGTTGATAAACCTATTACTACGACGTAACATTAGATACTAGCAAATTCGCCTCGTAGTCAGGATCACTGTCAAATTCGACCGCCGTTTTGCACCACTTACACACAAATAATTGTTTAATGCTAAATTAATTTAGAACAGTGGTATGTCATTCATTCACTCTCCCATCAATCAATTGCCGTCCACTGCTGGACGTAAGTCTTCCTCCCAAAGCACACCGATACGATATGTCATTGTCTTCTACAAACTATTAAAATATACGAAATAATGTTTCATTTAAATACGTTTAACTTCAAACGGATTAAGTTATTTTCTATGCAAAGATGCCCTATTAAGCTTCTAAATTAAACGATACAAAGTAGACATCTTCAGTAGGTAATAATTATGCAATTTACTACACTAAAGAATCTTAAAACCCTTTCCAAGGCAAGAACTCTCTTAGAACGTGTAAAATAAACATTTAAACTACTTTAAAATATGGTGATGTAACCATAAGGACATAATTTGCAGGTCTTTCGAGATGCGGGATAAAAACCTAGTTTTTATTTCTAGACGAGTAATAAAAAGGTTACTAACTATCAAGTAAGATCACTTTACTAATGAAGACTCCATATTAATTACTGGCCACGCATTCAATAAGAACAGAAGCTCTAGTTTGATTTTTCAAGTTTTTGTGACGTTATGGACCCGTTTCCATAACGTCACAGCTTTGACGGAGAGGTGCCTTTTAAATTTTACAAACTATAAACTTCAAGTGCTGTGAATAAATATAGAAATCTTATGTGTTTATGAGATCTCAACAATAACCTTAATAGGGGTTTAAGAGCTGAGGCCAAAGGTACAACGAAACGAGTAACACAAAAGGAATCGCTGATGTTCCGTGATAAACGTGAGCATTCATTTATTTGTTATAATCGCTTATGTGTCTCAGCCTAGCGTAGTCGAAGCTCACAGTGGCATTTGAACCCTCTGCCACCCAAAAAAACTAATTAGAAACGCATCTCACCAAGAGCAATGGGTACAAGCGCTGCGGTACGCCCACACTGCGTTCCGTGTTAAATCCGACCACCATTTGCAATTCTAAACAGTTGCGTGACGTAGCAGGAAACAGAGACCTATCTAAATATTACCATGTACGGGAGAATATATTAAACATAGGCTGGCAACACTGCTTCTATATTTATTTTAGTAAATTATGGTTGTATGTAGCTGTTTGTCTATTTGAATTTGGAATGAGTATAGATGCAGTTCCACATTATTATAAGATAGCAAATGTTCCATTTATAGTTCTTATAATAATGTACCTACCAGTCTTACCATGGGGAACCATAATTACCCAGTTACTCGTTATGGAGGTCTGATAGGCAGTTAAGCAATACTGATATTCAGGAGTATCAGGTTAGACTGGAAGTCAACCCGAACATTGTTGAGAAAAGGCTAGGTAGAATATAAAAGTTGTAATGATAGTTAGTGTAATTATGTCAGTATAAAAAGTTAGGAACCAAGATTCATCAAATATTATAACATAGAACTAACGCATAATTAAACGGTAATTAAATTGCCCATAAAGAGAGAGGAATGCCACAGAAAACTTAGATGGATATTAGGTATAAGAATGATAGAAGAGAATGCGTGATGCGCAATCCCCGTGTAACATAGAACAAGGTGATGATGATGCATAGAATTCTAAACGAAAACAGAGAAAACACAGTTTTAACAATATAACCGGGAAATTGGAATCAAAACCTTTTGAAATCATGGCATAACTCTTTAATTTCTTACTAGAATAAATAAATTTGAAGAAAATTGAAACTGTATTTCACGAAGGTACTAAACCAATCAGAATTTTCCAAACGCTCGAGTCCATACCCATTCAAGCAGCAACGTCTAAACATGGAAATCGAAGCACAAGTTCAATTCAGAACACATTCCACAAAACTATTTAAACAACAACAAAAACAAAACAGGATTGACCGGCAAACAAAACACGGATCATTTGAAACAAAAAAACACCTAATTTGCATGATTCAAGTGGCAGTTTTTCGTTTAGACTGTCGATAGGACACAATTAGTGTCGGGAGAGTCAAAGTCGCCGATGTCGATAAGGAAGGGACATTTGGAGACAAAACGCGATCGTATCGGCAGCAGTTGATTCACGTAGGGCTGCTTTTTTAAAGAGCCCGTGAAATGTTGGGAGAGAATCGTATTGATTGAGAAAGGGAATTGAGAGTTATAAAATGTGCGGTGTTTAAAACTGGTTCATTGTATTTTTGGTAAAGAAACAGGTGATACAAATGCTGGAATATTGGAAGTTCAAGATTATATTTGCACGAGTTGGAGTAAATCTTTTGTAGATTATTTAAAAGATCTTTAATCCACCAATCTTCTTTATGATTTTATGAATGTTTTCTCCACAAATCCTCTTGTTCTGTTTCTACACCAGAGGCCTTACCACGAGCTGTTAACGCGATCCAGTTTAGGCTGTGGGAAAGAGATGGTGCTAGACGACTTGTATAGCTCCGTCAGCCTAAACTGGATCGCGTTAAGAGCATGTGGTAAGGCCTCAGATATCAAATTCTAGAGTTTCGACAAGACATTCAGCTATGTTGAAGCACGTAAAGTGTTGGCCTCTCAAATCCTTGTTGAATGCGTTGTGGTCAGACTGTGAAGGTGGCAATCCAGAGAGTAGATTTTCCTCTTTATCGTTAGTTCTTGTTAAAGATCTGTCTTTTCCCTTACTACCTATAATTATTGATTGCGCTTTATTTTGATACTTTGATGCTTTTTCAGTTAGTAGGTCATTTAATATTACTTTTTCTGATTCATTGTTGTTTTAAAACAGTATGACTTACAATAATTTTCAAATCTTTACGAGATTACTCGTTAACCAACCATTTGATTGACACTCGCATACTAAATACTGACATGTGGTTTCCGTCAACGTGCCAGTATTCCCGGAACAACACGTGAAATAAAAACGGAATTCCCGTGTAGCAATTTTTTTTTTGTAGTTATATTAATAAATGTAGAGGTTTTCCTTCCGGATAAACAATAGCAATATTTTTTAATTAATATTTATTTTAAAAATGACTTGTTTTGTTTGCTATTTTACACTCCCAATTGACACGCCCATTGACGTAATTATGGCCAATGGAATCTCACTCAAATTAATAGAATCTACTTAGAACCACCTTAACATAATACCTCAGCAGATCTCTGAGAATCTCTTGTAATCACAGAAAAATGTTAAAGTGAAATGACATCAAAAAAACAGTATCTTACACCTCTCAACCCTATCAATAAACAGTTTAAATGGTTTAATTCTTGCGCGCACGCACCTCGGCCATTGGTCGGCGGCGCGCGTCGCGATTGGCTGCGCGGCCGGCGGCGACTACAAAGCGCTTGAGAGGCGGGCTGTCCACGGTACAGCGGCTGTGCTGTCGACTGTCCGAGCCGCTATGAATATGGATCGAGCGTATTTATGTACTCGATAGTAGATGTGGAAAATCGGACGCAGGGCTGCAAATGAATTGCGCGGGTAGCGAGAGAGGTGTGGTGCTTTTGGTGTGATTCATTTTGTTTTACGTCATAAGGCTTTTTGGTACGTTATTACGGAATATTCGAAAATAAGTTGACACACTTTAAAAAAAATCTCCATCAGACATTTCCTCTAAGGACCTGGATCATAGATCTTGCTGTCAAATGTGTTTTTACCCAAATTATTTTTTGGAGGAACGTGACCTTAGATTTACAGACAACCATTATTTCAAAAGAAAACAACATTTGCAAAATCCTATCCACGTAATCTGTCACGCCTAAAACACAAATTTTAAACGATTTACAGAAAAATACTTCAATAATTGTACGTTAAATAGTAGTTAACAGCTACTTAAGTTATCGTGACAATAACGTTTATAAAGTGCTAATTCCATAAAAAAGAAAAAAAAAATCCAAGTTGGTATTTGGAGCATCTAAATTGTTCTCCATATTTGTTTTGCGAGCTCTAAATCCATATTAATTACCTGTCCCTTAATTAATATTGATAGCCTGATTAACATCGTCGCGTATTGTATCTAATTTGCAAAATAATTGCTTGTTAACTATGCAAAAATCTGGGTTGTCCAGGTCTAAAAACATTAACTTGTAAAAGTAATCAATGATTTTCTACGAAAAGTAAACACGTTACTTAGATCTAGATAATCTATTTTGAAGAAAAGGAAATTTTTGATTGACCTGCATAAGCTATTACAAGAAAAGAAAAGAAGTGCTGTTCACTTGTTGTTTTTTTTAAAAGTAGAACTTATTGTTTATTCGTCCAGTAACTGGGTAGTCTAGGTCAGGTTCGCTCTATGAAAATACTGGCAATGAGCTGTATCCATTGAGACTAGAAGCCAAGCCCAGCATTAACAACTGCAAAAATGACATACATTTGTTACGCTTTCACGTCTAAACCGCTGAACCGATTTCGATACATTTTGTTACAGAGGTAGATGAGACAGTAAAGATGGTTTTAGGCTACTTTGTTTTTCGCAAAACTTGAAGGGGTATATAAGAGACGGGGCAAACGAAGCCACAAGCTATAGTTAGTCTACCGTATTGTTAAATAAGTTCTCGTCACACCTGAAGTCTAAGAGCTGTGACTGACGTAACGTTACAGGAAGCTCTTCGCTATAATTTCCACAGGCTTCTAGTCAATTAGCAATTAATTATCTCAGCCGAGATAAGAGTGATCTACAAACATGATCAGAGCGAGTGCATTTTGCTGTAACGTGAAATTATAGCGCGGCACGATTAATTGCGGATTGATCAATGAATTAAACATATTTTGTATGAATAGGCGTTCTTTGATGTTTGGTTTACTGTGATTTTATTGATATCTGTAACTCGATCACAAGATTTCAGTATTTTATTTACAGCGTACTTGAAGTATTTACTGCGTTTAATGTATGGAAAAATGGAACAGCGCCTCTAGTGTACGAAGAAGGAATTAATCGAAATTAATGTCAAAGTTCCAGTTTACTTTTCGTCACAAAACTGAACTGAAAATTCATGATAAGGTCTCTGTTGAGAATTTCCTCGTAGTTAATCTGTTGTTAGTTATTGTTCTTAAGTCTAGGTCAGGGTTCACAGAGGCATTTTTTTTTTCGAAATTTTTTTATGGTGTGGTGTTAGTGGTAAAAGTTGGCGACAGAGTGCCGTATAGACTCTACTTCTGGGTGAACTCACTCCAAGTCGACGATGGAGTCAGTTTACCCATTACAATCCTTTTGAAATTTCCAATGGGATTTTAGGCAATTCATCAAAAAGGCTGAAGACTCAGAAATACGAAATCTCAAGAAGAGTTAATCTACTCTGCTAATTGCTGCCAGACATTAAACTCCTTTAATCGATATGGCTGTTCCAAAATTGCCGAATGCCATTTCCCCCATGAGCTATTATTTATGTAAATGGCGGTCTTAATTCACGTCTTTGGCGACGAATTAGTCACATTTCCCAATTTCAAAAACGTAATTTAATTTTTTCAAAATCTTTTTAAAACAATCATTTTTTCAACACATCAAAAGCAGGGAGGTACCAGGAAATCATAAAGCCAGAAGGAAAATCCTGCGGCATCGGCTGCAGGACGTGACTCATCCGACTGCGTCGCTGTAGGTAGCCAAGACGTGCAATGTTAATACACATGCTATATTCATATTAATTGTGCGACTGACAAGGGTGACTGATGACTGGATGTTAGGAGAACGGTTGGTCGGTAGATTGTGTTTTGTTTCATGTTCTATAAGATCGTCCAGAGATACTTTACAAACAAATAAGAAGATGCTAGCGTTTGAAGGCATGCCTATAATATTGAACTATCGCTAATGCAATGGTCACACTATCAGAAAATGCCGTTAAATATTACGATAATCGTCCATCATGGCGATAATTAACAGCATTTCCCCCCCCCCGGGCGGCATTGGCCTCCGTGTGCTTGTATAATATGAGGTAAAAGTGTAAAGTAACTCTACAATCTTGTTTTTCCGGACAGCTGAAAAGCATTTTCAATATTTCCGGCCATCAAAACATTTTAATTTAGTATATCTTGGCAAATTATTATTGAACCAGTATGGCTCTTACGTTTATCTTACGGCCAGAACATAAATGTGTGGTTTTATGACCGGGCCACACTCTAAACATTGTCATATATTGCATAGCCTGGCTGCAATTGCTGGCGTTACTGCCAGCTATTATTTTGTGGCCATACATTGCAGTAAGAATATTCGGTTTAGACGTATCATAACAACATCAATCGAAAACATCCGTATAGCACTATATTTTGACGTGGAACCGTCTGCAAATTAAAGTTCAGAGGTCAATATGGACTATCGACCATCGAGAATTCGAGACTACGGTCATTCGAGACTTCGTAATTTGTCATTCGAGACAATCGACCTTCAGGGAATACCTTTTAGTAACGTGATTCTTATTGCCTTCAAGTGGGTAATAAGATTTGGTATGTCTGGAAGCCAACATAAAGAAAAGATGCGAGTATGACTGAGGTAGATTTAAAAGACCGACAAGGAGGTATAGCTGAGGAAACGACGAATTTAAAAGAAAACAACATTGCTCATCAATGTGTCTTTGGTAAAATGAGGGAAAGTTTTTCCGATATATTTAGTGTAACCCCGTAGCGGATAAATAAGTCGACAAAAAGAGTAAATAAAGAACTGTAATCAAAACTTGATTGTGATATTAGAGTTCTCCATAAGAACGGCGATATGAACTTTGAACCGACGATTTTCCCTTTCCAGAGGTTAAACAGGAACTTTTAAATACAACAGAATATCTCATACTCCCCAAAATCTGGTGCTCACGACTATCATGAACAACTTGGTCAGGTGTCCAATGGTGACCCACAACTAACCAGTAGCGGACATGAAAAACTCTACAGTTACCACGATTAACGTAAGCTACCTAGTGGACCTACGGTCGACACCGCGACAGAAGACGAAATGTTCATATTATTATGAATATGCATTTTTAACCGACTTCAAAAAAAGCATAAGGTTCTCAAAACTTGTGGATTTTTTAAACTTATTTCACTTTTTTTATTGTTTTAAAATCATCAAATGAGTCCTCTCACTCAGGGCAGGAAGGGAGGGACTGTCAGACTCGTACTGACTAAAATCCACGGTGATCCTTCAATAGCCCTTTACGTACCAGGGTCACAGTTACCTGATGAGACCGTCCCGCGACCCCGGAACTTATTTCGCTGTGGTTTTTATCTAATCAATGTTCTTTTTACTGCTTAGTTAGACAAATATCAGTATTTGAACCAAGAAGTACCGTTTAAACAGTGACTAAGGATCTATATTGGGGAGTGAGCAACCAGTCAGCCACCCATGCATTGGCGTACTATGCCAAGCCGCTTGCCAAATGTGCCAGATCGTCCGCCGTAGAAGATAATGGAGGTTGTACGCATCACTGAACATAAATAGGTTCCTAGATAATTGAAGAGTTGAGTAGATATATGTTTTTAGGCGCTGGACACTCAGAAAAGACCTAAGACACAGATGGAGCGCGGACATTTGGCTCTACAGCGTCTCTTTCATACAAAATGTAAGAAGCGTCGCGACGAAAAACATATAGAAGAGTCGGGTCGCAGGCGCAACTCTTTTATGTCTGCGCCTGTCCTCGTCTTACGTCTCTTTTGTCTGGCCTGCGCTTTAGGATGGCCTAAGCTGGTTGTGGTAAAGCTTTGCCATCGAATTACCAAACTATCGAATTTTCATAAAGGTATGAATCGTACAGCGAAATGACGAGAAATAAAGAAGAAGAATGCATACTTGGATGTTCAAAAAAAAAAAAAAATCGATGACATGTAAGATATACCCCGCGTAGTGGCCTACACGTTCTTACAGAAGATACCTCTGATCCAGAAGTGCTATAAGATGCTAAAATCATAACCTACTAAAATAACAATACATATCTCTACGGAGAACCTGCATTTTAGCATCAAAACTAAAACCTTTAAAAAAATCTTGTGTGTGTGATCTTACCTATTGGATTTCGTAAAATGAAAATAATTGTACCATACCGGGGCATAGCTAATTGCGGCGGTAAGACCCCTCTTTGAGGAGTGGCTGGAGAGACGTCACGGCGTCCTGACCTATCGGATGACGCAGGTCCTCACCGGACACGGAAGTTTCGGGAGGTACCTGTGCCTGATGGGGAAGGAGGAAACGCCCGGGTGCCACCACTGCGAAGATCGCCCGGAGGACACAGTAGAGCATACGGTGCAAGACTGCCCAGCTTGGGCGGTGCACCGACGTGTCCTCACGGCGGTGATAGGCGGAGACCTCTCGCGCCCGGCATTGGTTGCGGCCATGCTGCGGGGCGAGACGGAGTGGGAAGCGGTCTGCTCCTTCTGCGAGGCAGTAATGCTCGTGAAGGAGGAGGCGGGCCGCGAGCGAGAGAGGACAGCGTCCTCCCTCCGCCCCAACCGCAGTGGTAGGCGCCCGCGGCGTCGGACGTCAGCAGATGATCTCCGGCCACCGTAGGCGCGGGCATGCGGGCAGCGAGTAAAGGGCAACTCGCTGCCCGACCAAGGACCATGCCCGGGTCGACGGCGCGTTGTGTCCCACGCGCGCCTCTAAGAGCGTCAGCATAATGACGGGGCCCCCCTCTCAGAGGGCCAAAGCCTGCCGGGGTCGCGGGATTATTTACCCCGGAACGTAACAGGCTATTGAAGGACACCGTGGATTTTAGTCAGTAGAAGTCTGACAGTCCCTCCCGCCCTGCCCGGGGTTGGAGGACTCATTTGATGATTTTACCACGCTAAAAAAAAAAAAAAAACCGGGGCATAGCTTACAATCAAGTTCCTATTGCATCATTCGCTACCAGTTTCAACAACTACTTAGGAAGGAGATTACAATTATTACATTCGAAACCACATAGGTATAACTTAATACTGTTTTACAGCAATACCAAATCAAGTTTGAAGCTAATAGAAATATCCACAATAATGAAACGTGTAAAACTGAATGATGGATAGATGAATAAAGGTTATCTATGTTACATCAGTGTCGTTGACTACTGATTGAATGTCTAAATTGTATCGCAGAAAGTTGTGTGAACTAAGAGCAGGTATCAATAACATAGCGCCATTTAAATGTAAGTGCTTTGATACTTGTTCAAGATAAACTGGAAACTGAACGCCTAATCTTGCACCTGTTTGGTTTGAACTATTTGTGTCCCTGGCATTATAGTGTTTTAGTTTTTTTTTGTTTTTGTCTATGGTTTGACAGTAACGGCGTCGTAACTGGCAACACTAATCTACGTGTTTTGGGAGGCATAGACGACCCGATGCAGTCTTGAGTCATTTTGGATTAAGCTTTATATCTTTATTTGAATGAATGAACGAATGGTTTATTTCACTTAAAATTTCTTAAAACTAAGTAAATTATTGCTCCACAAAACTGCTTACGCAGTTTGACTGTGAGATCGTTGAGTCTCTATTACAATATTTGTACCTATCTGATATGTTTTCATAAAAGTTTACCACATTATATTTCCTATCAAAAATAAAATTAGGTAAAAGAAATGACTTAACAGGAAAGAAAATAGCAAACCATACCTATGTATATTATTTTCCTATTTGAGTAAACTTTGAACAGTTCATAGTATTCGGTGGGAGGTAGCCACCTAAATCATGGTCAGAACCATTGGATTGTAAACCTTAAAACGAAAATATTGTCAAACTAACAGATCCCAGAAATTGCTTCTGCTTTTGCAAACGCTTGCCTCTACCAATGGTAAATTATTATTTGAAAAGAGATCACTCCAAAAATCCACAAGGAAAAATCAGAAATAAGGTTTCTCAAAAAATGTTTTTCCATAAAAAAATAACTATGCCTAATCAACTTTATATGTACCTATGTGTCGTAGGTCTAATATTGCCCAAAGGAAAACACTTTTCCTAGTTGACATAAGCCCTTTTCGCAGTAAGATGAGTAACATAACTGGTATAAGTTTTCCTTCCGATTCTTTAGGAACAATCAATCGTTTGTGGTCGCGTGCCCTATTGTGACATAGGACCTTTATAGCCATTCAAGAAATTATAACTATATCGTGACTGTCGGCAGTCGTTACCTCATTTATAGTTTCTGTGTACGTTCGCTTAATGAATATAGATATTTATTAAATATGGGCACGTGTACGAAATGATTAAAAAAAACAGTTCCATAAACAATTAAAACTGCGTGTTTAAATAAATATGACGCATATTTATTATTCTAACAAACTGCATTCATAAATAACCGATGAGCGAATGACAGAAACAAAACACATTAAAAACAACCATAAAACAACCCTTATACGGCGATACATTTCGGCATTCTTTCAATACCAATTTCCCTATGAATTTAATTAGCTTTTTATCTTCCCAGAAATCTATGACACCGCCATTACATACGTCAATTGTCGCCATAAACTGCCGACTGGAGCCGAAGACGACCGAATATAGACGAACGGAATCAAGTATGGCCGCACGCATTCCGATTGCATCTAATAACCTCAAAATCGAATGCAAAATGGCGTATTGAATAAATGACGCCGCTCCGTTTAGCATTCCGACATGCCATATGTGTGTACGCATTTTCATTTGGGGCCATTGTCTTGGCAGATATTAGTATTGATTTCAATAAATAAATTAATCGTATGGCTTCGCGAATAGCATTGGTTTGGCACGCGACGCGGGACTGACGATGAATCGATAAGTTCTCGATTGTGTGGCTATGGTTCGTCTGGTTATTACTGAGTTTATATCGTTTGACTCATGTATCGTACGTGAGCCCGGCCGTTAACATCTATGTAATTTTCATTGTTAACAAACTAAGCAAATACCTTGCAATTGTCTACTTAGCTACATGTAAAGCGTGCGGACCACACGCGGCCTACTCATGCGAAAATACCTTTTTACGGTTGCTTTGGTCTTCACCGATTCGATACCAAAGGTTGCTTATCCCTAAAGTCCAATTGAACTGTAGAGATTGCACTAATCATGATGATCTCAAAACTTTAAAAATGTCCATTTTAAAGTGAGCAAGTAACCAGAAAGTAACCAGCAAGTAGCCAGTAACTTGCGCCTGAGCCAGTAACGACCAAGTTTAAAAACTATTTGATTGTGCCTTTTCAATATTTATGTACAACAAGTAGTTTTACCACACAACATTGACCCTAAGTTTCTCGATGAATTCTTTACACACCCACCAATTGTTTCAATTATATAACTCATCTAAAATTTTCAGCAGCAGTGATTGTCAATCGGATCCCTGCCTTGAGGAGCATGCCAGAACGGTAAGAAGGTCCCAGCTCATGAAATCTAAATGTAACTAGATCAGGTAGTTCGTTCGATTCTGCCTCATAGAACCTCATTTCAATCATTTCCAACTCCTACGACGATCTTTCTAGCCAACAAGACGTCAGTCAGACATGAAATCATCAGAATTCAAATAAATCCAATAAACATGTTCAGTAATAGGCACTTGTAACAAGTGATACGGTTAGCACAACCTACTTGTTGCCACCTGAGGACTGGGTCAAGTACACTTGATCTGCGCGATTTATCTAAAGACTGAATCCTTAGTAAACACCCACGGTATGTCAACACTTAAGAATAAACGGTAAATGAGAATTTTCTGGTATAACTTTATCGTTGAGGATTTGTAGTGAAAAAGAGTACAGTAATCGCTGATCAGAAATATCCATAAGGATTGAAGAAAGAGAAAAAGATAAATAAACAAGCAATTAATCGAATTTTGACCAGGAAACTCGAACATAAAATACAAGGCTTTTAAAAGAACAATGAAAAAAAAAATATAAAAATACGTTTGAAAAACATGGGCCCACGCAAATCTTAAAAAAAAGTAAGTATAGGAAATACAAAATTAAATAAAATACAGACAACTCATCATCTACCTGCAACGATCATATCCGAATTTGTCAAAAACAACATCGCCAGAGACCACACAAGCTATCTTTTTAAAATATCAACAAAAAAGTCAAACAGCCGTTTCGCATTCAGCCTGCAATGACAGCTGTCAATTGCAATTTTAACATGGAATATTGGCGGGAATGCGGAAACTCACCTTTGGATTTATCGAGTTTCGAAAATACTTGAAAGACTTTTAATAAGCGCAAGATCGAAATACGGAGGCTGTCACCTTTACAAGAGAAAACACTATGTTCGCCAATAATGTCAAAAATAAAAATAAAATATGGCAAAAGAGAAAATAAAGTTAAGCAATGGTTTCCTTACAAGACAAAAGCTTTTTAGTGTGAAAAATGGACATGATAGCGATCCTATTCTCTAACTTGAAAGTTTTCGTATCGATAACCTCGAAGACACTGGCCGTCAAGAAATTAGAGGCGATAGTGTTTCGAAGTAGTGTTAATAGAGAAGAGATATAATTTTGTTCGTTTTACGAAATCAAATAAAGTAATAGACAGTTTTTTTAATCAACTTATGTTTGAACTTTTGACAAAGAACTTACAGGTGAGACGTCATCTTTTATACGTTAGGTTAAAAGTTAATTTTAAGGGAAATAATATACATTTTTTATATTATTATATAATATGGGTAAACTGGTTGTGATATTAATACTGGACTACAAGCCAAATCTGTCTCAAAATTAGCATACAACGAACTACATACGTAACCATAAATCACAAAACTAAATCAATATCAGCCGATTACTCGATTCTCGATTGCGAAGAATCGATTAATTCGTAATAACAATTTGTCGTCGCCAGTCATATCTATCGTTCGCCTACTTACAATAAAATAATGTATTCGTCGCTCGATCCTACGTGGCGGCGAAGCGTAGGCGCGCGCTGTGATTGACACGTCTTGATACTTGAACTGTCAAATTTAACATGTGTTTAAATTGACAGTGATGGGTACAAGATTCGGTTATGGTAAAAAGTGGTTTTGTTGATTATATTGTTGGTGATTTATTGGCACGTGTAAGATGAGATTGGTGAAGGTCTTGGCTCTTGTAGTACTTAATTGTTTTGTTCAAGTCGGATGTTGTATTGATTAATTTGCGAAGTTATAATAAACTTTTAGAGGAACATTTTATACGTCCTTTCAATCATTTCAACCAGTTTGTATCTCTTTTTTACCGTGGTAAAATTATCAAATTCATGCTTCCTCCCATCGCAGGTGGTGTGGAAGAAATTGTCAGACTCTTACTGTTAAAGTCCTCCCTGTTCCTTCGGTTGCCCTTATCGTTCCAGGATCACGGTGTCCTGCTAAGACAGTCCGCGACCCAGTCCTTATACCCCTGAATTTTAGAATATCTACGATCTCCAAAACTGCAATAGAAACATTTTCAAAAGAGCTTTTTCAAAAGATAAAAATAAAAACTATCAAAACTTCGAAATCCACAAATAACGAAACGCAATCAAAACTTGGTAAGCGGCATTTATATAGTTTCATACAAACTACATACTATAGTTCAGTACGTATAGAAGGACCGAGTGTCGTGACCCTATTGCGTGTGTGAGTCATGTTAGCGGCGCGTGCGCAAGACTTTGAGGTTTTAAATTTCGAATATTCGAATTTGCATTAAGTTGGAACGATAAGGCACGCAGTGATTGTATTAGATTATATAAAATGTGTACTGTGAGTAACTTACATAGCGACGAAAATGGGCACTGTGAATCAGAAGCTAGGCACACGTATAAATTAAGTTCTTGAAAAAGTTCTTGAAATTAGTTAAAGCTTTAATTTTTTGACAATTTTTATGTCATGAACAGTCTATTTTTTTTTTCAAATCAATTCAAAAATCGTGGTTACAAATCAACTGTTAATTGATGTTATTTTTAGGAAAATGATTAGGTGGTAGGTACCTTAATTCATGGTTAATGAATGGAATTCGGAATTTAATTTTAAATAAAAACCAAAATATTTTGTTTTGTTTGGTAAACATAGACTATAAAGTCTTTTAAATGGGAGAAAGGCAATAATGCGCACAGATTACCAAAAGAGGTTGCCAGTAACAATAATAATGAAGATCATAAACAATTTATTACTTCAAAATCCCATACATTTCATAGACAAAACAGAGGTGGTATAGAGTAACGAGTCTATTATACGCTGCGTGGGCTCTATAAGTGTTCAAAGCTGGTTGTTTCAGTAATTACATAGTACTAATTGAAGTCTACTTATACCGGTTAGAGAATACATTTGAATAATTTGACAATCTTATTTATATTTTTGACCGTTCAAGGATATTTGTAATGTCATTGATCATTGTCGTTTTTGCGATGCTGTGTTCTTTTGCAGGGCAAAACAGAAGTGTATTTAATTAGAATTTTTAGAGATTGTTGAAACGAGACATAATAATAGCGTGGTAACTTAAGGGGACTGATTAAAAAGGCAACCGTGACCCTTGAACGTAAAAGTCTATTGAAGGAACACACTAGTGGATTTTAATCAGTACGAGTCTGACAGTCCCTTCCGATCCACCCTGAGCGGCTGGAAGGACTCATTTGATTATTTCGTAATGTAAAAAAAGTGAGTGGTATAACTTACCGACGAAGAATCAACTAAAGTTCAGAAAGAGCTTTATATCAATTCGGTAAAACCTAAAACTGTGTCATTTTGATGTGATTGGAAATTAATCTAAACGGCAAAAAGAACATAGTATTGTATATGTTATCCTTAAATTAATTATGTGTATCTAAAAAGAAAAAGCCTTGAGTGAAAAAACAAAATCATATTTTAATCAAAAATAAAACTTGTCACTCTATGTTCCAAATCAGTATTGTTTACATACTAACAGTATTAGAACGACATACAATAAACTTAAGTTCTACACTTAGCATACAACGCACGCATTCGCGAATTCTAATTACCTCAAACTACGCCTCAGGGTCACCATGCCATTTTTGAGCGCAGCATGTGTTGCTTAACCTTAGTAAATCAAACACATATAGCAAGTTACATAGCTGGGAAGCGTCGAAATTGACTATCTTAACACTTAATTTTAATTGTTTTTGTTTTTGACGTGGGTTCATCTGATATGATCATCATAGAATTTTTTGTAGTTAAGAGGGCTTTCACACGTTTCGTTGTTTTTGTGCGACTTTTGGAACCTGATTCTGGGTATGTCATTGCCAGAAATAAAAAAAAGATATATACTCGAGAAAGTTTGATTATTTCTGTGTGGAGTGCTTTAAACAAATTTTTAGATTTGTTTACATACATGAGTAAAAACCTTGTCTCTGAAAAGGATGTTTCATAAAATTCTACTTTTTGTCATACTTTGGTACCGAATTACATAGAAGGTATAATAGTAAAATAATATTTGAAAATGTCCATGGTACATCTGAAAGATTATATTTGGACTGCATTAATCACTTTTTTATTTTCCATTCAGGAATACACCAAAAATAATTTTTCAAAACAGGAAGAATTTGGCATTTTTTCGTCCGAAATTATATTTTTTATCTATCAATATTTACTGAATATTCAATCAAAAAGTATTGAATAACTAAGGTTACTATGTTAGCTTGCATTAAAAAAATAATTAGCTCATTTAAAAGTAAAATAATAGTATTAAACAATTATAATAAGCAATGACAAAATTCAACATAAAACCAAGAACGGTTTGTTCTTTGATTTAGACGGCGCGGGGCGCCTTTTGAGGGAGGACGTATCGCTCGCAACCATTTTGACATTAGTCACGTAATTATTAAAATTTAAAATACACGCCACCATTCATGACCTTTATACGCGGCGCTAGTGTCTTTGTCATGACATCAAATTCCATGTGAAAAATGTAGTACCTCGAATTTTCCGCAGGTCATGAGTGGTGGCCAGTAATTTTCCCAATCGCCAAGAATACAGCATAACCTACCTTTCTTGATACAAGCTAATATTTTGAATTAATTTAATTTTGATCTGTTTGCAATGTAAATATATAAATGTGTTGATTGTATTTTCATATCTATATTCGAATGTGGATATAATTGTAGATAATAAAATAATGTAAATAATTCTGATAGCTTTTTTTCTGAATTGGTAATTAAATGTAATTTCAGAGTTGCTAACTTCCCAAACATTCCAGTTCGTTTGGATAATATAGCTCGCTGCGGGACCCACCATACCACCGGCCATGCCCCTGGTGGTATGGCTTTTTATTACGTGGTAAAATCATCAGATCAGCCCTTCCACCCAGGGAAGGACAGGACTACAGGAAGGACATACAAACTTGTACTGACACTACTGACTAAAATCTACGGTGTCCTTCAATAACCCATTGCGATCCGGGGCCATGGATACCTGATAAGACAGTCCCGCGACGCCGCCGGCAGGATTTGGCTCTCTAACGTGCGCCCCGAAAATCCGTGAAAAATTGATCTGATCGTTTTGAGGTAGCGGTTAACCCAGAGAAAAGTAACTTAAAAAAAAACTTTTAAAATAAAGTACCGTTTTCAAAAACGAATAAATAAAAGTTTAAAATAACTTTTCTTTTGGAAGTCGGTGGCAATAGTCAATGAAATAAATAACAAAGCCACCGACTTCCAAAAGATTTTTTTTTTATCTTTTTTGTTTAAAATAACTTTTCTGAATACAAAAAAGTTTAAAATAACTTTTCTTTTGGAAGTCGATGGCAATAGTCTTGTATCAGGTTCGGCATCCAGTCAATTGCGGTATTCCGTTTTGGCAGCTGCATTGTATTTTTAATTTTTAGGGTTCCGTAGTCAACAAGGAACCCTTATAGTTTCGCCATGTCCGTCCGTCCGTCCGTCCGTCTGTCCGCAGTTTAGCTCAGAGACGCACAGTACTAGAGAGCTGTAATTTGGTGTAAATATACGGATTTGTTGTGCCGAAAAAGTGGTAAAATAAAATCTCGTAAAATATTTTTTTTTTAGGGTACCTCCTGTACACGTAAAGTGGGGATGTTTTTTTTTTTTCTCGCGTACCCCTTAGTGTGGGGTATCATTAAATAGGTCTTTAAAAAATATTGATAGTTTCCCTTAACAATTTTTTGATAAAAAAAATCGTTTGTGAAATATTAAGCTTTAAAGTGCTAAATTTTGCTCGACTCGAGTGTCCCCCCCCTCTACAAGCTAAACGGTTACGTTTGGGGGTGTGAAAAAATTCACAATAGTAGTATATATAACGAAGTTTAAAAGAAAATTATCATGACTAAGTAGGCTTTACAACTTTACGAGTAATAGTCGACCAACTTATAAAATGTACTTGGATAACATATTTTCTTAAACAAAATGTATCGGAGAACATGCTCTTCAACTGCAAATGTAAGTTTGTCAACTTTATTTTTACAGCTTTAATAGGTATGTTTTTACGGTATGTTTTTTGGGAATAGGTAGGTTTTTATCGTCAACTATTTTTAACTATCTTCAAAAAAAGGAGGAGTTTCTAAATTCGTCGTAATCTTTTTTTTTATGTATTTTCCCCGATTTCTCAAAGACTCCTGATCGATTTTGAAAATTCTTCTTTTTTAAATTAAATTCAGCGAATCAGTTTAGTTAGTTCGCATAAGTATTTTGATGGGCAACTACGGAACCCTACACTGTGCGTGGCCCGACACGCACTTGGCCGGTTTTTTTTTTGTAAAATCATCAAATGTGTCCTCCCGTGCGGGACGGGTTTATTACCAGACTCGTACTGACTAATATCCATGGTGATCCTTCAGTAGCCCTTTACGTTCCAGGGTCACCGTTACCTGATAAGACAGTCCAGTGACCAAGACAAGCTCCGGCCCTCCAAGGCGTACCTCTCTGATTCAGTCACGCGGCTGTCCTCTCCCTCACGTGTTCCACCTCCTACTTCGCTAGCATGACTGCTTTGCATAAGGATTCGAGGTGACTACTTCCCATTCCGTCTCGCCCCGCAGATCGTGACCTCGATCAATGCCGGGCGCTATTAAATTGACTCAATTGCATCGAGTTGGGATTTGGCAAACCTGTACCACTCCATGTACCTAACTTTTTTGCAGCCAACTCAATAAGTGGACTAATATTGTGGGTCGATGTCAACGGCACCCCAAAAAGTTCAAGATGGCCTGTCATTTTTACGGTTACACCTCAGAAAGATAGAACCGGGTCGGATTGGCTCCTTTTTGCGGAAAAATTCACGTCTTAGCAGCATTGAAGTTCAAGCACTCAACCGGCCATGGCTCTTTCGCCTGATATTATTTTGTGAATTTTATTCATGAATACAGATACTACTCAGAACAAAACATACAAAAAATAAGTTAGCTTTCCAATAAATCGTAAAAATAAGCGAAATTGAATGAAAAGTAAGAAATTACAGGAATGTGTCAAGTTTCATAAATAAAATAATGAATTCGAAAAAATAATGTTTTCAATGTTCTAAAGAGTTCTTTTTTCTCTTAAACCCTGTGTTATTTTACTGAAGGTGAAATGTTCTGTATTAAATAACGAACATTTTCTATACCATTTCAATAGAAATCAGGTAAAAAGCCTGAGTGACCAATTGTAGCATCGTAATTCGAGCATAAACGAATCTATGCACTGTTAGTCGCGATTGATCGAATATGAAATCAGGTACTACTTGCTGTGCAAATGAAATAATGTGGAGTTGAACCACATTTTCTACGCAATTTTGAGCAGTTACGTACCTTCGTTAAGAAGAAAAAGCTCAGTTTTGCGAGATAGAGATTATAATTTACAGCTCACCAAAACATTCTGTTTCAAAGGTGAAATGATCTGAAACCTGTTGAACTCTGATAGATCTGTCTTTATTAAAAAAATAATCCAGCTGTAACCCAGTATATGAAGCACTGAAGCCTATTCAAAACAGTTCAATAAATTTCTCCTTTGCAAATGTTTAACGATTTGCACCATCCGCTCACAGTTAACTGCAGGCGAACCAAGAATCTTCTTGAATATTAATTTTTAATCTTCATGGTGTCGATTCGAAATTGTCTTGTCAATTATAGGGGAGCTTGTGGCTGGTCGCAATGGAGTTTGTATGATCCGCGCAGTAGATTATCGCTCTCTTTGCGCGGTTTAACGAACTTGATGGTCTTCTTGGGCCTTACTCACTTTCTTCCTGGTTCACGGCGTTTGGTGATATTACCCGTCTCTTTTGACACTAGTTTCAAATATTTTGTACCACTGGTTGGAAATATTCGAGCATTAAACCGACCACTTCTGGCTATATCTCCTTATCTATGTCACCGTAATCACCCCAAGTGGCTGGTTTTGCGTCCATAATTATGTCTCTGAATAGATGGCATAAATGACTGTTTGATGTACAAGTCAAAGAAAAAGTTTGAAAAATTTTAAACACCAAATCGTAAATTCTAATTAATTTCAAAAATCTAATTAAATAAGTTATGAATTCAAATTAGCCACTAGAAACAAAATTAACACTTGAAAGATATCATAACAAGATAATTTACTCGTATTATAGAATGGAATTGAATAATCTTTATAATGCACACTTTGTAAATTACAAATATATCCAATTCGCAGTGTGACACAATGTGCGGTTTAAAGTGAAATATAATGAGTGGCCCTTATTTTATTTTGATAGGTATACATTTATCATATTATCCATTCGTTTAAGAATATAAGTAGTGTCTAGAAACTCGGGATCTTACTTTGTTTATTCGAAAGAAAAGTGGCAAAAGCTCATGTTGTTTTCTTCCTGGTATACGAGGCATAGCTGTTTCGTTAGTGTTTTGTTTTTATGCGGGGGGCATCACGATGTCAAATTGACAGAAACTGTGTTCTTTCAGTATGTCAAAGCGCTCTTAAGTTACTACGAATTCGGAGGTTTCTAATACTAGGTTTGAAAGTGTGGATTAAAAAATAATTTTAAAGTTTTTCTATGGAAAGTAAAATTTGAACAGCGAGGTTCAGGATTTGAACCTGCGACCTCCGCGTTCAGTACTTCCGAAGCTCTTTCTAACTGAGCCACCAAGTTTTACGTTTCTACTTACAAACGTCTTTCCATTTCTGACGACTTACAGTGACGTTTTGCAGTGAGGTTTCTTAAAAATGTTCAAGAAAAAACTAGGTATTGCTAATTTAAATCAACCTTCAAAATGTTGCAACCAGACAGACACACTCTCATCTGTTACAACTTAGATGATGGAAGATTCGTTCAGAAAAAAGACATCATTCTATCCAAGTAGCTGCCATTTATGACATAATATCTGACGCCCTTGCTGGTTTCGAAAATGCAGAACACGAAATGAGTCTTGAAAAATTTTGTGCTATTAAAAAAATAAGTGAGAACCCGCTACAGTTCTTTGCGTCGAGTAAAGCCTACGCGATGACAAGATAAAATAATCAATAATTACACTTATTTATAAGTAGGAAATCACATTTGCGCAGAACCAATTTTCCCAATGGGCAACCTCCCATAACGTAGAGACCCTTTTAAGATTTTCTTTATGGCAACATCAATTTAGTTACATACACTTCAACACAGTTAAAATAGCTCTTATTGTCAATGAACAAGGATGTTTACACAAGCAAATAGAACTTGGTAAGTTGGTTATCAGATGTGACAAACGGAATTAATTGTATTATTATAGTTGACGTGTGCAGAATGTTAATAACTGTTAGTCGGTGTTGCTTTTTGTTCGTGTTTCCTGGAATAGTTTCGTGTTATTCCGTCAGTGTTCGGCCATCGTTCGGAGAATTCGGCATGGCATGAATATAGTCTAGGTTTCGAGTTAACGCGAAACGCTATCCAACTATATCTGTTACTTGTGTGATTTTGGTTGCTTTGAATTTTCGGTCGTCACGTTTTCATTGAAGAGGCCGATAAAGCTCGAAACAACTGTATGTTTACGTAATGGAATCGAAATTCCATTACAATAGTTTGTCTATGATCAATCGTTCACATTGGTTGCACTATCAACCACCCGCTGTGTTGAGGTCCGATTCGCTCAATACTGGGTGCAACTAGCAGTCGAGAGAATAATATATGTTGAATAAAATAGCAATATTGCATTATTTTGTATTTCCCTTTAATACGCATTAATACTCAGTATGATTATTGAATATTAAAAGTTAACATCAAACGATACAAGGCACATACAACGACAAGATCCTTCTAACTCATTTAAACGAATTATCACAACAACAGATCATCAAACACACAAAACAAAGCGATAAAGCCTCAAAACCCTTCATTAAATTCATATTTAATAGCGTCCACAAAAATATGTATATATTTATACATCAAGATTAATATTACCATTAGCAAGACCTAACCTTATTTAGAAGAGTGTAAAAACTTGTCTCTGGTCCCAAAATGGCGGCTGTTCGAGATAACACCAAAAACAGTAGCATTAGTTGGAAATATCCAAGATATGCCTTTTGAGGGGCTCTTCAAGTGTTTTAATTATAAACATTATATTATACTGGGCTTGGATTAGGAGTGAAAGGTGTACGGGACCCAAAAGTCATTTATTTATGACTTATTTTCCTTACGAGGCGTCGCCATCGTTGTGCATATGCCTTAGCATCTGCTGCAGATTCATACATATAATGTGGCTAAAGGCATATTTTAAATATAACTACGTTATAAGGCAAAGTGAATAACTTCAATAATCTACTTCCAACACTTAAGAAACTCTCGTTAGTGTTGCATAAATTAGGTACATGTTATTTATGCCGCAAAAGTCATTTAATTTTATCAAAATGTAAAAATTATAAAAACATAAACAAAATATAATAAAAAAGGTTGTATGAATTAGTGCCGGTAAAAGAGGAATGTAACAAACATAAATAAAATGTTATTGTATTATAAATATTTTTTTTCTAAATAGCTTCTTAGTCATAAGTCATAAGGAATATTGAGACTGTTTAGTATGCTATTATCATGCAAAATAGACATCTAAGACAAATATCTGTGTTACATGACGTCACACAGGGAAACTGCATTATCAGACCAGAATTTCCTGAAATTATTATTGTGGTTGGTTTATTGTTCTTATCTATATACGGTAGAAACAAATTAATACATAAGTATTTGCATTTGTCGAAAAACCTGGAATTTAATTTACGTCAATAAAATAAAGAATATCAAAAGCATTTCGCGAATATAACGTAATCTCACACGATTTTTGAATCGAAAATGGAACACTGCTTTTTTTTTATTTTATTTAACAAGCACAGATATGTAGGTAGTATCATCCACAGATGTAAACAAAGCCTTAAAACTAAGTTAAAATTATTAGTCACACGTGTTTTCAACATTTGAATTTAGCCTAGTATTGTTAGTTGCTAAGCCCACAAACATAACAGAACTTTTACCGACGACTAAATGCTCTACGTATTGACAAATACCGTACCATAGACTAGACACAGATTTGTTTTCCCCATAAATAGTAAAAGTTGAAGTGACCGCACCAGTAGCCTTGGCAACCGGTGGCCAACCAATCACTCGTACATTCTATGCATCGATATTTTAGGCCAATTTATAGGTTATTGGTTCAATTCGATAGTTGAAAGGCAATAAACTGCACGGAACAAATCAGTTTTGAATTTCTGGACGTAAAGTGTAGATGTCAATACTGTCAACTGTTTTTCTTTAATTCTTAACAGTTTCCATTCTTCCGTTATAGCTTCTTCAGGGATAACGCAATGGGTTAATAATAGCAGTAATATCGATCTTGACATTAGAATTGTAGGTAAAGCATTCAAACCTCAGGTTGACTCTTCCGTCTAAATTAATTCTAAGAATATTATTATCAGTGTTATGCAATTTAATTGCAATTTATATACCTATTTGTTAACTTATAACAAAATTATTTTTTGTCTATGTATGTAGGTACCTAATTTATGGTTAGCTAATTAAATGTCAGCATATTTTAACTGCCAAATTCCGTATCATTTATCGGGATAAGGGCCCTTTTTTTAATTATTCGCAAAAGCTTAGTAGGTTATACATACTGTTTGGTTTACTTAAAAATGACGGCGAACTATGTTTGTAATTATTTATCACTAGTCATCTAATAAAACACGAAGTAAATAAAAAATTAAATGCAATTACACAAAGAATGCATAACAGGCCGTTTATTAAATAAAAAAAAACGCAATCTCATTATGGATTTCCATAATAATTCAAATTACGAATAGAGGAAGTGTTCTCCATAATAACTGTGATACATAATAGATACGTCAACTGTCTTGTTAGAAAATGTCTTACCTATATGTAGTTGGATCTGCGTGCTAAAAAAACAGCTTGGTAAAAATGTTACGTCAAGTTATAATTAGGTAGGTAGTCTATTCATCTTGAGAGTTTATAAAAAATCTTGACACCACCCCATTCATAGAATCCCAGTACTTTACCGTAGTTTACGTGTTGCTATCAACCTCACACCCACAAAACGGCAAACAAAAGAACACTGGCAAAACCACATCACCTCCCTAACCTTATCGGCAAACCAAAAAATGGCGGCCCTTAGCATAAGAAGCGCGCCAATAAAAAAGTAATTTCAATAACATAAAGCTTCCTGCACATTCAAATCATAACAGCATTACTCACTGCCGACTCGACTCCAGCCTCTGTTTAAGGTCTCCATTTAATTAAGTCCACTAAGTATGTACGGCGAGGCGTACTGATACAAGGATGTCATTATCACAGTGTGGAGCCACCTTAAAAGGCATGCAATTTAGCCAATTAACGATGGCAGCTTCAAGGTCGGAGCGGTTATTGAGAAAACGTGGTGTAACACTGCCTTAAGTGTGCTGTTAGGCTGTGTACTCTAGATGAGTTTGATATGAAAACTTTTTTGATATGACCCTGGACTGATTTGATTAAGTCTCTTGAAGGAGATGAGTATTGGTCGTACAGGCCGACGAGCGGCAGTGGCTGAGCGATCGACTGCTGTGTGTAGCCTGTCGGGGGTTCGATCCCCGCACGGAACAAATGTCTGTATGATCTGAAATCCGAAACAACTTCCGGGTTCGGTTTGTGAGTTCCTATGTTTGTGAACGCACGTCCACGATACAGGAAGAAATTTAGTGTGTGGAGCAAAGTTTAAAAATAAAAAAATAGGTGCATAACAATTGACAATCACTTTCGAAGTGTTTTGTATTTCTACAACAATTTTCATCACTGAGCAGCTGGCCTACCATGAACTCTTAACGCGATCCAGTTTAGGCTGTGGGAAAGAGATGGCGCTAGACGACTTGTATAGCTCTGTCTCTTTCCCACAGCCTAAACTGGATCGCGTTAAGAGCTCGTGGTAAGGCCCCAGTTTATATTTGAGCTGCCTGCTTTTGTTTCTCTGTCGTTTGAAAAAATATGTATAATGGAAGTGCTTTAATTATGGTGACAAATAATTTCTAGCGGCTGGCTAACCTTCATAGCATTCGACTGGGTGACAAGAAGTCTCCGCGACAAAGATTCAACATTGAGCGGTTAACCATTTTATTATTTGTCCATCAACGTTCTCACTTTATCAAGGCATTTAGGAAAGACCCAAATGCTTTATCAATCTGTAAAAATGCTAAGCTGTAAGTAGTTGATAATTTGGAATTCAACTTTCCTTTTTAATTTGTCTTTTCTAATAAGGGAGTCATGGAGAAAATCTATTGTAGGTTCTGCTTCGTTCTTTTTTATTAAGAAACTAGCAAACCCGGCGAACTCCGTTTCGCCACCAGATGGCTTCGTTTTTTTTCCTGAATTTTCTTTGCTATAAACCTCACGGAGCCCGAGACCTTTCCAACGAATGCAAAACCGTGGAAATCAGTTAGTGCGTTCTGGAGTAATAGCGTCAGGAAGGAAAACCCGACTTATTTTTATATAAGTAGTAGATTAAATATTTTTCTTTCGACAAGTTCCAAGGTATAATACTTAATACAATTGTCAGAAATCGATTAGTGATCAGAATAACTGGCATGGTTACTAAGAAAGCAGCCATATATGGTGTACCAGTTTTTTGGTGATCGTCTGTGAACGCAATCTGAGATAGGAAAGTCAGAGTTTCGATGTTTTGTCTAAAAAGGTAACGACTAAGGAGTATTTTTTTTATTTCTTTCTTTTTTCGAATTGTCTTACTTCTACATGTTGGCCACCGAATTATTGATGTATCTCTATCATCATATCATTGCTATGTGGTATTGTGTCACCCAGTAACTGGGTTAGGTACGGGCGTACGGCAGTTAGATAATGAAGCCACTCCATATAAGAAACTGGTATTCAACTAACTCAGTATTTTCTGGAACCAACTCTAAAATAATTTGGGAAAAGATCCTTTCCTTACAAAAATCAACATTTCAAATTCTAAGAATCAGATATTATTCTTTGAATCTTTTGTTCTATTTCAGTTTAAAGAATGTCCTATAAAACCAGCGATCAATATAAAATTAAATTATTTTCTTTGACATTTACTGTAAACAAAAAAAAATAATGAGGTTATTAATCAACCAATGAAACTCCATAATCCGACCACATAAGAAACATTTTACCTCACATCTCAACGAAGGTACAAGTTTGAACTATAACCTCCTGTAGGCACAGATGATAAGACGGGAAAATCCATATTTTGTTTACAATTATGGTCGATATTAATTATAATAATAAACTGACGTTGGAGTATGGTGGTTTTGTACAAATATAGAAATAGGCACCTTTTAGAAATGACGTTAACAATACGATACGGGATGCTGAAGTCGTCAGTGATACGAGTATTTACGTACGAGAAAATGACGGTAGTCGAAGCAAAATGATGTAAATTGTGACGCCCTACAATCTCCGTCTGTTAAATCGTTTACCTAACGTTTGTAGTTGTAATAGGGATATTAAAATACGAGTAGGTCATTAGACTGTGACAGTGATGATACAAAAAGATGACGTGTAACTAAGTTTGATACTACAGGGCGAGACCGCGATTTTATCTTTTTTTTAAAGGTAGATACTGTGTGACTGGAATTGAGCTAGAGGAGCTCGTGGCTAAATAATTACAGCCGAACAGGCCGATCTTCCAGGTTAAGCCGCGCTTGCCGAGGTTGGTCTGTGGATGGGTGACCATCTGTCATACCGAGTTTCCTCCGTGCCTCGCCCAAGTAACACAAACGTGTCTAGAAACGTACTACTAGATAGCTTATAGAATTAAATTGAATTGTCTACCATAAGAATAAAATATCTATAAGCAATCTTCTAGAACGCTTATAGACAGAGTTTAGTAAAAGTGGGCACATTCTTGTACCCTTTCTTAAGAATGAGTTAAGAAAACATGACTAGATAGAGTTCAGATCAAATTGACTTAAGAGATGTTTCTAGTGTCTCTCTAAACCGTTTATAGACCGCACGTTTATCTAGTAGCATACTAGTAGATAGTTTATAGATAGAGTTAAGACCTTTAAAGGAATCATTGCTCGTCAAGTTTTAAAACCAAATGATCTTAAGACTAACAACTTTAAGTAACATTTTACTAGTGACGCATAATGGCGTGGAACTTACAAGAGTTATTTTACTTAATAATATTTGCATCATGGCGTAACAAATTTATTACTTTTTATTTATTTGTGTTTTAATAATGGGTAAATAAGCAAATCAATATGCGATTGAAATTCTATCGTTGAATATTATGTAAAACTCTTGTTAAATAAGAGCGCCCGCTGTAAATGTAAGATTTAACATTATTTTTTCAAAATATGAATATTATTTGGTATAAGCAAATTTTCGAATTTACAGTTTAATGCTTAAAATACTCATTTTATTTAAAATATAGTAATTTAAAACATATCAAATGTCTAATTAGACATAATTTAATGATAAAAATATTAAAATACGTAACAAAAATTATTTGAAGCAAAAAATAGGCAATAAAAATGGCGTCCAGATAAAATTTACTAGAAAACCGATTTCTATAGAACAAACAGTCTGGAGATTTTTTTTGTAGTATGGCTCTAGAATAATTTTACTTACTACATACTAAACTATCTAGTGAGAGAATAAACAGATTTAAGAGTGGTTTAAAATTATCTAGTAACTGTCACTCTGTATTCCTTTTTATCTTGTCACAGTATTTCTAGACGTTCTTCAGTGAATAGGTAATTTCATGTGTTGTGAACGTAAGACCATTTTATGCAGTAACAAACCAATATAATTAATCAATACAAGAGGGTACCCGAGTAAAAAGTATTTCTGATTTATTTAAGTATAAACAATGTGAGAAATAATAATTATAATTGTAATTACATTAATACCCTTTCATTTGATACCCACATCATTGGGGTGGATTTCAAACAGCCAGTCCGCCATCTTGAATTTAAGTCACCTGACTATTTTTTTCGTATTCCTGACAGCAAACCTTTTCATTTGATACGCATATCATGGGGGTGGATTTTAAATAGCCTGTCCGCCATTTTGGATTTAAGTCACGTGACAATTTTTTTCGTATTCTTGACAGCAAACCCTTTCATTTGATACCCACAACATTGGGGTGGATTTCAAACAGCCAGTCTGCCATCTTGAATTTAAGTCACGTGACTATTTTTTCTATTTCTGACAGCAAACCCTTTCATTTGATACCCATATCATTTGGGTGCATTTCAAATAGCCTGTCCGCCATCTTGGACGTCTGCCATCTTGGATTTAAGTCACGTGACAATTTTTTTCGTATTTCTGACAGCAAACCCTTTCATTTGATACCCATATCATGGGGGTGCATTCCAAATAGCCTGTCCGCCATATTGGATTTAAGACACGTGACTATTTTTTTCGTATTCCTGACAGCAAACCTTTTTATTTGATACCCTTACCCATATCATAGGGGTGAATTTCAAACAGCCTGTCCGCCATCTTGGATTTAAGTCACGTCACCATTTTTTTCGTATCCCTGACAGCAAACCCTTTCATTTGATACCCATATTGTGGGGGTGTATTTTAAATAGCCTGTCCGCCATATTGGATTTAAGTCATGTGGTTTTTTTTCGTACTCTTGACAGCAAACCTTTTCATTTTTGATACCCATAATATATCATCAACAATTTTCTACGTTTTGGAGGAAGTTACTAGGAAGTTTCAATTCTTTTTCGGTCGTCTCTTCTTCATTTTTCTTTCTTTTTAAATACTTGCGGATTTTTCGACGAAAACCACCAGATCTTTTAATTTGTTTCATCTTCTCCATTGCATAAACTCATCCAATTTAAATTTCTAGTGCAAATGCACTTAACTAAGCCACTTTTAAGGATAAAAACTCTAAAAACACGACTTCTCTATCACTTTTCTAGACAAACTTAAAAATATCTAGTAAAGTATTTTATCTAGACTGAAGTATCTATAGAAAAAAAAGATAAGAGTACCATTAGCTAAAATGGAATATCTGTAGAAAGTTTTGTCTTCAAATATATCGTTTTATCTATAAAACTACTTCAAAATAGGTACCTTTAGGCTTTTTTAACTATTTGTAGAGTATTTTATCTAGAAACATTCGTTATAACTATAAACGTACTTAAAATAAGTGTTCTATAGAACAAATGCTCTTAAAATAATAAAGCTTTAGATAAAAAACTCTATAAGATTAAATGTTCTTTATCAAACCCATCTTCAGAAAGCCCGTATCTAAAGATTAACCCTGAATAGACAGTCTATAGACAGATTGGTTTTAAAACATCCAGACTGTGTTACTTGGGCGGAAAGCACGTAAAGCCGTTGGTCCCGGCTGTCGTTTGTAGATCTTTGTCAGTCGTTACTATTAATCGGAAGCTCATAAGTCTGACAACCAGTCCTACCATGGGGTATCGTATTTCCCTGTTACTGGGTTGTGGAGGTCCGATAGGCAGTCGCTCCATGTAAAATACTGATACTCAGCTGTATCCGGTTTGACTGTAAGCCGACCACAACATAGTTGGGAAAAGGCTAGGCAGATGATGATGTGTGACTGGAATTGACTAAAATCCACGGTTTTAACTTGATGATTTTGTTTAGACTGGGATAGTAGTGACAATTTCCTATAGCCACAAGATTTCGCAAACATTAGAACACAGGATCTGGCAATGACACGTATAAAGAGGCCTGTATTGATTTGGCTGTTATGCAAAGAACCATATGCTGGGAGGTTATGTTCCGGGGAGTAAAAGTGACAGAGCTATACAAGTCGTCTAGCGCCATCTCGTTCACTCACTGTAACAAACCTGGTTTTAAGACGTTGTAATACCCCCTTGATTACTGTTGTTCATACTATAAACTTGTGTCAGCATTACATTGCTGGTTAAAGGCGTCTCCTCAAACTTTGAGACCTTTTGTAGATTACTCTATCAGCTTGTTGTCCTCGTCGCAAGAGACTAGATCGCAGATTAGGTAGTAAATATTTACAGAATTAAGTAAAGCCCTACTGGATTTCCGATAACACGGAAAAAAAAACAGATTATTTCCTGTAGGTAAGTTATTTTTAACTAGACTGGAATGTAAACCGCAATAAAATCCGCCTACAGCTAAAATGAGGAAACTCTGAACCCAACGACATTCACGTCAAAATATAAAATAATTAAATTAAAAAAATAAACAAATTTATTTAAGGCGCCTTAAATAAATTTGTTTGTTCGTTTGTTCGTACACAAAACACTTTGTGTACGTACTACTACTAACGTACACAAAGTGTTTTGTGATATCATCGATCTTCACTTCTGCTACACCGAAGTAGAGCTGTTGGTCAATGACCTTTATCTGTCACTTGTCACTTGAAAATTACGTTTAGCAAAAAAATAAACTTGGTGTAAATTAATTTAAAAAAAGTCGGTTAAAAAAATAAGTGGTATTCCGGAGATTAGCGGGAGGAGTATTTAGAACCACTAAACACATAGGGTTCCTACAATTCGCAATGTAATTCATCGTTGGTGTGTCTATTTACGGATTAATACGGATTGGGTTGTTGCGGTTTTTTAAACAAATTATAATTTGAGTTGTTAACTAACTAATTAGGTACTAAGTAAGAAAAACCAATGTTAATTATTATTATTAAAAAAATAACTCAATACATTTTTTATATTGTTAAATGAAAAAAATACTATCAATACAACCACAGAAAGTAAATGATAGAAAAAAAATTGTCCTAGAAATGATAAATAGTTCGATACAGCTCATAAAATAAAACACCAAAAAAAATGCATAAAAAACAAGATCTCAAAACAAAAAACTACTTAAAAGTCAAAAGTATTAGTTTTTTGACATTTCAAAATTTAATATGGATAATTGATATTGATGTGAACCAAAAGTTTATTATGAAACAACCGTATCCGAGAGTATTCCTCTCGGTTTAGATACCGAACAACTGAACAATCTTTTTTTATGTGCTAAAATCATCAAATGAGTCCTCCCACCCAGGGCAGGGCTCGAGGGACTGTCAGACTCGTACTGAATTAAATCCACGGTGTCCTTCAATAGCCCTTTACGTTCTAGGGTCACGGTAATTCGATAAGTCCCGTGACCCCGGCAAGCTTTGGCCCTCTAAAGGGGGGCCCCGTCATTATGCTGACACTCTTTTGAGGCGCGCGTGCAACACAACGCGCCGCCCGTCGACCCGGGCATTGTCCATGGTCGGACAGCGAGTCCCCCATTACTTGCCGCCCGAATGCCTAACATTACCACATCATTTCAACACTAGTTAGGATTTGTCGTCTCCTGTATGAATATCATATCATGCCTTTAGTGAATTTTCTTTTCTAACATTTAAAAAAGCGACCTTGGTTTGTCAACACTCCAGTTGTTATTAAGGTAATATTGACTTCAATAGGACACGGGATTTCACTCTTATACGTCATACCGATAACAGTTTTATTAATACAGTCCCTATTAACGTAAGTAACTACGTACGTCTGTCACACGCATCTTCCTTAAAAGCTAACCTAATATTCATTATTATTGGTTGGCGTCAAAACATCCGCAAGTTTGGAAACTGTTCATACATTTACGAATTTACAGTAATTCTTATCGCAGTACGAGTACCTACTGGGTATTCCTCTTGAGTGGTAATCCCATATTTGACCGATAAAAATATATACCATTACTCATCAAACCAGTGAATAATAGCCTTAAGACTGACCACGTTACTTTTGCAGCTAGAAAAAGGAATATCAATCGAATGTGTGCTTTGTCACGTGGTTCTTAAGTACGGTAATTTGTTTTGAAGGGTACGTTTTAAAGGTTGTTAAACTGCTTACTATTTACTAGTACATGTTGTCTGGTATTATTTTTTTATTCGAGCTTTATTTCATTAAGAGTGATACCATCGCGCCACCCACGCTTTGGTATAATGACTTGCCATATCTATCTTGCCTAGTAAACCCGTACAGTCGCGAGCATAAGGCATACCGTTAATTTGACCCATTTTTATGTCTTAGTCACATGTGCTTGTATCAAGCGGAAGTTATTATAAATTATAGATAATTGTTTAAGTTAAAAAGTTATAACAATGTCTTGGAAGTTTATTAAACTATGTTTTAATAGCAATAGCAAAGGATATAACTTGTTTCTGTTATATGTAGTTAGAGGGTTTGTTATCTAGTCAAGTTAAATATAAGTTTTGCCTCGTAGTTTCAGCCATACAACTTGCTTATTAACCTAACCTCCGTAAGAATTGGGCTATGAAATTCGAAAGGATATTTTCATTTTTTTTTATTTCATTTTATTCGTATGAATAGTTCCAAGCGAGACGGAGTGGGAAGCGGTCTCCTCCTTCTGCGAAGCAGTAATGCTCGTGAAGGAGGAGGCGGGCCGCTTGAGAGTGAGGACAGCGTCCTCCCTCCGCCCCAACCGCAGTGGTAGGCGCCCGCGGCGTCGGGCATCAGCAGATGATCTCCGGCCACCGTAGGCGCGGGCATGCGGGCAGCGAGCTCGCTGCCCGACCATGGACCATGCCCGGGTCGACGGCGCGTTGGGTCTCACGCGCGCCTCAAAGAGCGTCAGCATAATGACGGGGCCCCCCTCTCAGAGGGCCAAAGCCTGCCGGGGTCGCGGGATTATTTCCTTACCGTGACCCCGGAACATAAAGGGCTATTGAAGGAGACCGTGGATTTTAGTCAGTACAAGTCTGACAGTCCCTCCCGCCCTGCCAGGGGTGGTAGGACTCATTTGATGATTTTACCACGTTAAAAAAAAAAAAGAATAGTTCCAAAGATTAGGGCGCTCAAACAAGCTCTTTTGTAAATATTAGTTATCGTAGATAATTAGCTTGGAATAGTGGGTTTGATGTTGGTTTACAATAGTGCATTAAATAGTCTATTTTGAGCAGACCTTCAATATTTCTGGAGAATTAAAAAAAGAACTTTAAATAATGATTTTGTTCTATTAAATGAATCTGTATAAATAACGATATCTTGAAGGGAAGTTAGTCAATAAACGGTTATCAATTTAAGTCTATCTTGTGATAACAGTGAGTATACAATGCTACATAGCTAGGATACATTATAATACACTGTTTTCCTGTTGGAAATCCTGTGCAGTAACGATTTATATTTCAGCACTATTTCAGTATATTACTGAAAAAAGTGTATTTAATTTTCAAAGTAATGATTGCCATATAGACATTCTTTTATTTCAAAATTATGAACTCTTATTTAGGTACTTCTATTAAATATTTCAATCGAATTACAAAATGTTGTGCAAAATTAAACAAGAGGAAAACCACATCTTTATTATAATAAAATTATTTGGAAATTACATTTTGTAGCAAATACGAGTACCTACATGCGATTTTTATCATTGCAATTTTTAATGTCCCATACAAGTATCCATTACACTTGTCAAAGTTGGGGTCGGCTTCACTTTGACCAGATGAAGCTGCGAAGTGACTGCTTATCTGACCTGCGAAACTCAGTAACTGGGTAATGATACCGAAACTACTAACAACTACTTAATGGCAAGAAAAATTTCAAAAAATAATCAAATAAATTTTTGTATCTTCCCTTTCTACCCCACTGGTAGCCAAAGGTCTCCCCTAAATCTTTCCCCTGGGAAAGATAGATTTTCGAGTACCACCACCCACGGATAATTATTTGCAGAGTGGATCCAGGTAATTTCGCCAGGTGTTTCTGTATTTCAGATACTATAATTCCTCACTATAGAACATTAACCATCGGCAACTCGGACTCTGTTCACGGTTTTGAAGGAATTCTATTTTTAAATGTTTTTTTATGTCTTACAAAATTAATATAGAAATATTAATTAAAAACATCCAGCACTTGTTTCCCTGACTATACTAAGTATAGTACGTCTATTGCGTCGTGGCGTACAGTTCATGTCCGCGCCTCCCGTGTTTTATACCTCGCAGAGAAAGTTATGCGAGGTCACGGCGATTATTAGTCAGATTAACAATTGACAGACGCCAAATGAATCAAATTGTGTTTTATTTTTTACTATTAAGCTACTGAGAAAAGAATGCTTGTGAAAAAGACAAAAAATTTTGAAGTAAAAACTTTTTTTGTGCTTCTGTGGGTATTGAATGAGACTGTGCCATTTCGCTCGGATAATTTATTATAATCGCTCAGTAATTATAATAATATCTGAAAATATACAGGGTTGTTTGTAAAACATTAATAAACCCTACAGATAAAAAAAGACAGCGTATGATCACGTTACAAGTGAAAAGAGTGAACGAAAGATAAAATTGACTCCAAAACAATGGGGCAAACACTGAAAGCGGAGGCTACAAAATGATAATTTATAGACAAACATTATAGTTAATACCTACAATTAAATAAAACTACCTACTTGAATCAAACCAGACATGCTAAACAAATCAATTCACTAGAAATCTACTTAAATTAAAAATAAACACATGCAAGTACCTATCTACTAGTACAGTTAGCAACAAAAGTCGTTTGACGACTTATCTTTTTCATCCTAACTGAACACTTTTTACTAAAACCAGGAAAAGATTTACTATTTTAAATAACAAAGATCCACAACTTAGTAAATATGTAGTTGTATTCTGCTGAAATTCATAACTTTTTTAACTTTGTTATTATATTATATTTACGAGTTGTATGTCTTGGGTTTGAACCCCGCCAGGTGCATTACTTTGTGTAATTTATTTCATAACCAGTGCTCTCAAAACGGTGAAGGAAAAGATCGTGAGGAAACCGGCATATCCTAAAACCAAAAATTCGAAGACATGTGACATCTACCAACCCCATACTGGGCCCGCGTGGTGGATTATGGCCAACTCCCTCTCACAGAGAGGAGGCCTGTGTCCCGGCAGTGGAAACATTATAGGCTGATGATGATGAATATCACGTATGAGTCCTCACTAAAAACCAACCTGTACTTTCAGTGGTCCTATGCATTCCTGGGCCGCGGAGACAGAACTGGTTTCGATTGAACTGGGTATGACGCCCTTAAGTGGAAAAGCCGTAAATGTCAGTAACTAAGTAAATCTTCAACCTTATGAAATGCTGAAAACTAACGCATTTTTTTTGCTAAGTAACTTGCTTGCTTACTGTACTTGCATGAGTAAGTTCAAGTACTCATCGTGATAGCTTAATTAAGTTGCTTTACTTACTAAGTATCGCCTTTTAAACGCAGGAATGTAACATTACTAATAAGGAACAATATTGCAAGTTCCGAACTGGTAATACATCCACTCACGTTTATGTATTACCAGTTTTTTTATTTGTTTTACTAATGAATCTTTGTGGTATTAATTGAATTCTTATAATGTGTTGGTAAAGACATAATATTAATATGGCTAAGTACTCACTTAGCTAGGTAATGTTTAGATTCAAGTGGTATAATGAAGTTATTATAGAGGTATGAAAAAGATTGGAATGTGCTTAGTAAATACCTACATAAAACGTTCGTGAAGTTGACGGAAAACTGGTTAGGGAAAAACTGATCGCTATTTATAAATATAGGTATGTTTGCCATTCTATTTTAGAAATGAATGAACGAGCCTAAACTGGCAATTATGGTTTTATTTGAAATATTTCATAGAGAGAAATAAAATTAAAACACAAATTATTATTACTAAGTATCGCAATTCTAATTCCAAGAAAATTATAAAAAAACATGATGCTGCTGACGTCAACAAATCTAACTTTTTATTTATTCTTTATTCTTTAGAAACAAATTATGCAATTTGATACAAAATATGCAATTAAGTATCTGAAGGAATAGTGGTGGCCACTAATACTTAATATTTTAAATTATTTAAATTTCGAACCGTGTTATAGATTGAATATTTTTAGCTGACTCATTGACTGACGGGTTCTGTTGAGCCGTAGTTTTGAGCGGTTGTTCTTAAGGTTCCTATTTTAAATTAACATGAATATTTTTAATTCTAGAATCATACAGAATTTGTAATAAACCATTTTGAATACATATTTAATATTAAAATAAAGATAAAATGTGATAAAGTTTTGATTTATTGAAAAAAGTAGTCCTGTAACTGAATTAATTAATTTAATTAATTCATAAGAAAAACAATATCCGTAAACATACGCAATTAGTAGGTACTTAGCTTGTATCTTTAAATATTATTGTAGTTATTATTGTTATTTGAGAACATGTAAACATGCGTAATAATCATTTTATTTTATTTCTTACAAACATCAAAATTAATTTTGTCCCAGCAATAAATAACATAACCAAGGTGAATCATTAACCGTACAAATAATCTGAATATTAAAATAAACAAATTAGTGTTTGACCTCAAAAATAAAATAATATCAGCAGAATTATCGTGGGTATTTAAAACAAACAAAAAAGTCGACAGCTGCAAAGCTTTGTATATGGCTGTACGCAATAAACCTAAAAATAGAAAAAAAATTAACGTTCTAAAATTAAAATTTAAAATCACTTACCTAGCATTTTACTCAAATCAGCATTATGGAGATCGGGATTCTCGTCAGCCAGTTTCTTTCTCTCTACCTTGGCCCAAACCATAAACGCATTCATCGGCCTCCTTATTCTTGCCTCCTTCAACGCTTTCGCCTGACCCATCTTAGTAGTAAATGGGGCTCTAGCGTACTGTTGTGTAGAATAATCCCGGCCAGTATCGTAAGGGCTTCTATAGTCATATTGCGCTCTATAGTCTAGGCCATAAGGTAGAGTTGACCATACTACAAGTTCGGGGCTCGTTTGTTCTTGAACTGAGTCTGTGCTGTTTTCGACGGCTCCCTGCACGTATTGTTCGTAGGTACGGTGGTAGGTAGGAGGGGACTCTGCTATGCCTGCTCCTCCAGAATCCATCATGCTAGAAAGAAAGAAAAAGTAGATGAATAATAATGTTTTTCTGCATTTTTTGGGGGTTAAGGTTTTGCACGCAGTTTCACCGGCATACATTATAGTTAACATTCTATATATCTATCGTTATATAATATTAATCCAAGTTATAAACTCTCTACGAGACACATTTTATCTAAAATCCGTTCAGCCGTTTTTGCGTGAGATAGTAACAATTATCCATCCATCCTCACTTACTTTCACATTTGTGGTAGTAACCTGTTTGTTATCGCACCCACGATACAGGAGAAATTAATAGAGCCGAGAATTTAAATAAGAACAAACATTGACAAAACTTGTTTTGGTTTCAAAGGCTCTTATTTTCCTGAATAAACCAAATACTTACCTTTTCAAAATGCGTTAAAAATTATTAAATAACTTTCCTTATAAATTGTGGGCAAAATCTCTATTTTAAAAACATGAAAACGTAAATAGAGCTAAAATTGAATCAACAGTGACAACAAAGTTATAAGTATTAAAATAATTACATATCAAACCTGTAAATAAACTTCATAATATTTTATATTAAAATACACATAGGAAAGAAGGTGTCCTCATTTATCTCATAAAAACCCAATGGATTATAATAACATTGTTATTATGGTTTGAAACATCCTTCTACATAGCTTGCAATTGTTTTTAGTATTATTTTCTTATTGTTCTTTTGTATGTTTTAGAAGAATTTTCTTCGCTTACAAAACAATCAAATGGAAATCAGTCATAAAAACAGTATCTCAAAATATTTAGAACTAATTCCGAAGAATTGTAAAACTCCTCCATTTTTTATGTCTATTAGAAAAATCTGCGCTCAAATCACACGTAAATGAGCTACGATGCTACAGACAGACATACACGTACGTAGCAGTTTATTTTTAATAATTAATGCATTTGACTGATAAGACTTTCTTAGTCGCCTGCTTAAATAACCTGTACGGCAGATAATTCTAATACTACTTGTATCAATCGAGGGTCAACCAATGACTGTTTGGGAAAATTGCAGGAAAATTATTGTAACAATTTGTTGTTACTATGAAACAAGAGGACACAGACGTATTTTCAGTTGACGTTTTTGTTTTTTGGGTAATACCTATTTTAATGGAAATTCAAATATTTAATTAAATCAACAGGCATTTGTTTTCATCATGGTTTAATCAAGGTAACGAGTCTGTCCTCAAAGTGGTTTAATACGATCATTAACATCAGAACGTACTACTTATTAAATTTTATGTTAACGCTCAATTTCCTTAGAAAACTAAACCTTAATTGTAAAACGTTGAATTCCGATGAAATTGCGAAATGCATAATACGGCGCTTCAACTAATCATAAACAAAATATAGACCAGGTGGCAAAAATCTCGTCTCCTATTCTTTTTAACGACGTTGCCCCTTTTTATGAACGTCTTTTACATCGTGAATGGGTGTAAAGACATTCACGAAACACATACACAAACACCCAGAAAAACTACCAGACTATACAAATACTTATTTCGTCCGGAAATCAAAGACTACTTAATAACATAGATCAATCACTAACCTAAGTAATATCAACATTACCTAGTAAAGAATAAGCCTTCGATTCGCACCAGACATAACCATCTCATCTTACCTCCTCAAAAGGCCTCCCACATTGCCTATAAGTTTCAGGTAAAACATCAAACTATGGAATTTGAAAATCCCCCCGTTGCTGTGGTGTCGAGTGGTTCGATATCGCTTACCGTTTTACATCGCTATTGCAGGAAACGTCGTAAGGAGAGCCGGCAAGTGATAGCTATCACGGTAATCAATCGACACCCGTAATGCGATTCGTCTCGTCTATTGGTAGACTGTTGCTAAGTCTATGGATGGTTGAAAGGACAGCTTTCGACTTATAAAATCTGTCAATTCTTTGACTAGATAATCTGATAAAAAATTTCGGCTTTTTTTTTTCATTAAATAAAATAATAATTGTGTGTGTAAATGGGGAAGAAAAGTTCTCGAGTGGCGACCACGGACCGGAAAACGCAGCGTAGGCAGGCCTCCCACTAGGTGGACCGACGACATCGTGAGGGTCGCGGGCAGCCGATGGATGCAAGTGGCGAATTGTCGTTCGGCGTGGCGGTCTATGGGGGAGGCCTATGTTCAGCAGTGGACGTCTTCCGGCTGATGATGATGATGATGATGATGTGTAAATGTTCACACTGCTGAAACCTCCTCACTGTGACGAGTGGGCCAAAACCCACCACACTGGCCCAGTGCGGGTTGGTAGATGTCACATCCACAATTTTTGGTTCTAGGTCATGCCGGTTTTCTCACGATATTTTCCATCGCCGTTTTGAAAGGACTGTGATAAAATAAATAGGTACCTAAAAAGTATTTGAAAAGGTTGTAATGCATATTAAACATGACACGCGTCGCTCCCAAAAGTCCCGAATACACTTGTCTACCACACCGTGCCCTGCGATATTCTTGCAAGTCCCGAATACACTTGTCTACCACACCGTGCCCTGCGATATTCTTGCCAGTCCCCTCCAAATAGTTGGCTCAAAACGTATTCATTTTAATTCGATAATCAATAGGTTTTACGTCTATGTTTAGTTTAATTGAAGCAATCAATATCAGTCGATGTAGGGTGTTATTAGAATCAGTCAAGTGGCGTGTTTGCTGAGGCAATACAAATTATCCTGTTGTCGACACTACATCAAGGTTTCCAAGTCTTGATTAATTAGACAACTCATTGGCGCTTTAGAATATCTAGATTAAATTTAGATATTTTCTCATCCAGAAGGGCTCGGCGTCAGTTCTCGTAGAAGATCAGAATGTAATACAGAATCTCGGCGGGAAGACAACACCAGCAACCGAAGCACAATTTCCATTAGTCTTACGAACTAAAAGTTGGTGACAACATAATTGCATAGCTGTTCCGACTTCCGATTTGTTGTTTGATCTTATGAATCAGAACTAAGTAATAGAGTAGGGTTCGCAAAAAATTACAAGTTACTTTCATACGGGTCCGTATTTTCCTTGATGGACAAGTGGACCCCCAAACCTCATATAATGGGTCACAACAGACAGAATCCATCCAATAGGTATGTTGGGTTCGGATGCACCTGAAGACTTCAACAGTAGCTCTTATCTGTTCCAACAAAAGTTAAACGCACGCATTACCCACAAGTACGATAACGACACTATTTGTCAATACAACGGTAACGCGATACAAATAATGAGTAATTCCAAATTTAAAGGAAAGCGCGGGCGCCGACTACTCGACACCGCAGTTTCTCGGAACGCCCGGTAGAGGCGCCACTGTGTGGGAACCGAGTAGCATTGTTCCTCTGATTTCACTTGAGACTGGTGTCTCATCCGACGTATGTAGCTACGGTAACAGTTCATTGAGAGTGTACCGCAATTGTCACGCTTAAAAGATGTGTAGGATGATCTAGAAATGTCCAGAAAGTTATCAAAAACTGCTTTGGATCGAACCTCTGGTTCAAAAATGTGAAATACTAAGTGCTTTCGTCCAAGGCTTAAGGTCGGAAATTATCTCATCGGAATGTACTTGTTTCTTAGATAAAAAGTATCCTAGACCAAGTCATAATCAATCTGTGTGCCAATCCATTCCATTATTTTCACGTCAGAAAGGTGGCACATCAAGATTGATTTAATTATTTCTAGCAATGTCTAAAAGTCGAGCAGACTTTTTCTACATCAAATCTAATTACCAATCACGAACATTTTAAAAAATCCGCGTACACCTCAAGAATTCCTTAAAACTGCCCACTTCTTACAACTCATGTAAAGTCAACGAAATTGGACAGGTTTGGCACAGGTGGCCATATAAGGAACAGTTTTTAATTGTTGCCAGTTCACCTAATAAGGCAATAAAGTGTGCTGGCAATACTGATGAAGTCTCGCTCAGTTGGTGGGGAACGTGTTTTTAAGGCAGTGATTTAGGAAGGTTTTAATCTAATATTGACAGAGTGAAATTGGTTTTTGCAGTACTTTGGTGTGCCAAATGAAAAGAAGGTTTTTGCAGTTCCAGTGCATTGGTGGTACAGCTGAAACTATAATGATTCACGTGATATTTGGTTGTATATTAGAATCAAGACAGTCATTCAGACTTTTCATAAGCTCTGCTCTGTGGAAACTACTAATTTTCTTACTCCTCCACTATTTTTTTCTGATTAATTTCGTTGCTGTTTCCAAGACAGTTAAATTCATTTTCCGAAACATATCAGACTTCATTGCCTCGTCGCTTTTTAGTCGCCACTGTTGATTCTGGCTTTCCAGGAGTTGCAATGATTTCGGAATAATGCGGTTGGTTTGTCCCAAAAAAAAATAAGTTACAAACAGTTCAGAATAATATGAGTGTACCGGATATGTCTCAGAACATTATGACATCCACCAACCTATAGCGCGCGCCACCTTATGTATTACGGCATTTGACCTAATAGGGAAAATATTACCTAGAATCCTAGATCATGCTTTGTTGTATTTGTAGGTGATTTTTATCGTGGTAAAATAATTAAATGAGTCCTCAGGACGGACTGTCAGTCTCGTACTGACTAAAATCCACGGTGATCCTTCAATAGCCCTTTCCCGGGTCACCGGTTAAGTACCTGATGAAAGAGTCCCGCGACTCCAACTCTTTATAGGTGCTAGTGACATTTCAGGCACATCTTACAATATGGCCTCGAAAGCTTCCAACGTTAGCATTCATCAGGAACGTGAAACTCAAAGAATTCTATTTGTCATGAAATAACCCTGAGAAGCCTGTCTGCATTCAATTAATGATGATTGTATCCAATTAATCAGACCTTGATATCCTCAGTTAACTGACGGAGCAGCGACGATAGGTTAATTCGCAGTTACACGCAACTTTAATGATAATCATGCCTTAACTGATTTGAGGTTACAATTCAATAATGAAATATTAAACCTGGTTCAAGAATATGCAATATTTAGATCAACGGGCACTCTGTTAGATTTACAAACGCTGAGCCTTTGAACCATGAATTATAAAATGAGTCCTCTTGCCTTGAGTGAACAGAGCGATGAAATTAACCTCGGGATGCAATAGTGCAATACAATTTAGACATGGATTTAATTTAATAATTATATGATACTCATTCCTAAGTGTAAGGATAAATTGCTGAAAAATATCATTCTTATACATCAATTTATCGAACCAAATATGGAACATACTATATTCTATAAATCCTATGCCACACTTTAGACAGTTTCAGTTGAATAACCTACTCCGCTCTTATGGAGAAAAGAGACCAACTTCATAGTCATCACACTAGTCACGTCAACTCCGTAACCAAAGAAATACTTGTAGGTACAGACGCCAGCACATCAAGCTACCACAATCTGTCAGATTTCTTTAATAGAATTTCAACCTTATCACAAGAGTAGAAGGTTAATGTTTGATTGCTAAAATCTGACAGATTCGGGTAGGTTGACCTGCTGGCGTCTGTACAACTAACATCAAATGATAAATGATATTTATTTTGTAAGTTGGTTATAAAAAAAAAACACTTTTACACGTCACAACCAATATTTTTTAAAGTTAAATGAGGCCGGTGTTTCGTACCTGACTACTCTGAGAAGAAACAGCCGAAACAAACTCAGAGGTCACAGTCTCTTTTAAAGTCCAGACATTGTTTTGTTCAGGTCATACGAAGATCATGCGGGTGTCTGGGATGGTCTTTTGAGGAAAGAACCACACAGATTTGAGTGGACCTGTCCAGTCAGTGCAAGCATTTGTCGGTTACCGTGTAGCTCGACTCAGAACACAAGGAGCTGCAACAACTCATATCAAACTATGACTTGCTGATGAAGTAAAATATCATTAGTCATTTGTTTCTTTAATGTCAGGAATACAAACTATTTTCCAAACCGTTACTTCACTGAAAGGCAATTTGTCTTTGCCCTTGTCAATGTCAACACCAAGCAATTCCCAACGCGGCAACGGTACCAAATACACTAAATATTTCGAAGTCCCGCAACTTGACTTAGTACTTCAATAACTTACACACTTACGATGTACCTAACGGAAATAAATAGTGAATATTTAACTAACCCATTTAGTGTAAGCGATAAAATAAATACTTAATTGTCAACGCAAAATCGTAATATGCAAACGTCAAATATTTCGCGCGTCTTATATGACAGCTGTCACAACGAAATGTCATCTGGGATGTCAGTAATTCATAATGTTGCACACGTTTTTAGAGATAGATAGCTTGATGGCTAAATGAACATTTGATTAACTAGGTAAGTATTAGGAAACGAAGACATAAATTAAAATTAATTTCAGATTGTTTTGAATTTAAGTTTGTATTAAAGACGAAAGTTAACTAAAACAAGATACCTAGTTCTATGATGATGATGACTAAACAAAATCCAAGATGAATTGAATACAATAATTTCTAGAAACAATGGATTCAATTACTTTAGTAGCCTATTGACAGTTTATTATCATTATTATCTACTAATCAGTAAACTATGTTTACATTCTAGAATTTCCATAAAAATAATGACGGAAGACAAAACCTTGGAAGTCGATGATCCAATCACATTTGTTTACGAACTGAAACACACTTTCCATTAGATTTGTTTTACAAACTGGATCCATTCCATCACCGTATTATTTCTAGCGAAAACGTAAATATATTACGCTCGTACGCATTTCTATTGTTTTTCTCAGTTTTATTGTGTAAATATAAATAAAAACTGATTGACACAATCGTTCTCGTGTCTGTTAGAAATCGCGCATTCCAATCGATCTAAACAAATGCTTAAGAATGAGAAATAACATTTAATGTTTTCACTATAACCATTGTGAGGTGGATTCTTTATTAGTAATGCGTATAAGAATCTAAAACTGGGGTCAGATTATACATTGACTCATGCAAGAGACAGTATTATGTTAGCGCAAAAGATAAGGTAAGATGATCACACTTGCTGACTTGATTATTTAAATGGAAGACGACACTGGCTTCTGAAGACATAGATACTCTAACCTAGCTCTGGAGCCAGGATCTCAATTTTTATGGTATGGCAAAAAAAGTAGTAGTTATTTATTTAAAGATGGCTTGGATATATAATTTGATATGGCAAAAAAAGTAGTAGTTATTTATTTAAAGATGGCTTGGATTGTACCCACAACACAACCTTTTCCAAACTATAAAATTTCAAACCTTCTTCTTTGGTGATTAAATTGAACTTCAATTTAAAAAAATGACAGGTTAGGGTAGGTTGATGTGCAGGGTGTCTGTTAACCTAATCGCAGCAAGTGCCAAATCAACTAAAGTTACGTTTTTTTAAAAACCTCTAAATCCGCGGCTTCCAGATTCTTATTATACTTTGAAAACAGGAATATTCACTATCACTATCACAACTTCGAGAGATTGATTCCTTAATTCATAGTGAAACTGCAATATAAGGCTACAACTGAAACCTTTTTAATAAATGTATACTATAAGTACTGGACATTTACCAGATTTTTCAGTGATTTAGAATTTTAGATAATTACAACAGAAAGAACAAAGAATACTATTATTCCTTAAAATATTCTTAGTTCTAGAACTACTTACTCTCAGATTTCTTTTATGTCAGAAGTCAAAAGAGAAGAGGAAGTCTGAAATTCTGAATTCAAAGATCATCTTATAAACAATTAATATAATAATTATTAAGAAAAAAATACTTAAATAATATATGTAATAAAGGAATTATCATGGTTACTACTCGACTAGGTAACTAAAATATCTGACTAGATCCTCATTTTTTGCGACAATAGACAGCTAACATATTCTATGTTTTTACGAAGTTCAGAAAGAAAATAATTATCGCAAGATATCATGGAGATAATGATATAAAACATTATTTAATATTATGCTTGTAGGTATAAAAAATTATGGCTAGCTATAAAAATTCTACTTGTTCTTGTACCTATGTTGCATTCAAGAAATTAATGACGTCAGCCATGTTATTTATTACGTCTATCATAGATAATGATTTCAATAAAATTAGGATTTTAATTATACTACCTACACTTAAAATATTTGTTATGTTAAGTTTCTGATTAGATGTAGATGTTTGAATTCAAATTAAGTAGAATCAAGTTTTATTTTAAGGTTTAAACTTTAAAAATCTTTAAAAAAAGTTTAATCTACATTTCGACCATTTGCTGCTTATATACAGGGAAATCGAATTAATTTCTATTTTTTTTTTTGAAGCAGAAATCATTGTCAATTCTGTTTGAATTGACACGAATTTTGCTTTAAAAAAATATATTTTCGACTTGTGGCCCTTTTGTACTTAAGCAGTGAAATGTAGATTAAACCTAGATTTTTTTTCAGGATTTCACTTTCATCGTGGGTGCGTTTTTAAGTTAGTGCAATGCTATTTTTGTTTGTTACTTTCGATATTTCAATAATGATAGAACCTACCAAAGACATTAAACTATATACGAGCAATAGACGGGACATCACGAAGAAATTTGTGATCCAAAACTTTTTACCAATAGGTAAAAAATCCCTCAGTTTAGTAGTCGCGTTGCTATGCAACGCTTAGATTGTGCTACTGACGCATGGCATCAACAATTTTGTATGACAATCTTCCCAATGCCCGCTCTATAGTTTCTTTTAAATCTCTTTGGAACCTACCCAGTTATTTGCTGAACGTAATTTTCAAGTGATAGTTGACAAGCGGAGGTCATTGACGTTTCATAATATTATAGAATCATTTAATTTCGTAAGTAATTAGCATAGGTCGGAATCAGGTAGAGTTATTTTGGTACTTACATCGAAATGTTGATACTAATATAGATCTTCCCGGGATTTCTTACAGACAACCTCGTGTGGAAAACAGTATTACAAATAAATAATAATAATAAAAACATCAGAGATAGATAATACACATAAATTGTTTGAAAGTAAATAACTTTTTGTATAAAAAACACGGGATTTTTCTGCTCTTTAAAAGTATTTCCAGGATTTCGGGCATATCCATTTACCTTTCGCAGCGTAAGTACATAAATAACTGTACCTAATTCAGACCTATGGTAATTTAGTCTTTTTTAACCGACTTCAAAAAAAAAAGTAGTTAACCGACTTCAAAAAAAAAAGTAGGTTCTCAGTTCGACCTGTATGTATGTATGTATGTATGTATGTATGTATGTATGTATGTATGTTTGTCCGCGATTATCTCGCGTTTGGCTGAACGGATTTTGATGCAATTTTCAGGAAAGTGTTCATTACTTTCTGGAGAAGGTTTTAGTATGTAACACTAATAGATATCCCGTGACGTTGCCCGCGTGGATCCGTTTTGCTTACTTGGATCGTAGATTTTCAGGGACGATTGCATGTTTGTCCGCAATTATCTCGCGTTTGGCGGAACTGATTTTGATGCAATTTTCAGAAAAGTCTTCGTTACATTCTGGAGAAGGTTTTAGTATATAACAATAATGGATACCTCGTGAAGTTGCCCGCATAGATCCGTTTTTGTTGCTTACTAGGATTGTAGATTTTCAAAGACGCCGATTACATGAAGATTTTTGTTAAATATCTGAACTAAAAAGGGAAAAATAAAAAACTTTTTTAAAAAAAGGGAACCGACTTCAAAACCAAACACAAAAAAACTGTAAAATAACTTTTCTTTCGGAAGTCGGTGGCCATAGTAAATGAAATAAAAAACAAAGCCACCGACTTCCGAAAGAAAAGTTATTTTACAGTTTTTTTGTGTTTGGTTTTGAAGTCGGTTCCCTTTTTTTAAAAAAGTTTTTTATTTTTTAGCGTGGTAAAATCATTAAATGAGTCCTCCCACATTCAGACTCGTACTGACTAAAATCCACGGTGTCCTTCAATAGTCCTTTACGTTCCGGGGTCACGGTAATTCCTTAGTCCCGCGACCATGGTAATTAGTCATGGAATAAACTACATTAATTAATAAGGATAGGCTAGCTGCACTATGTAAATATTTATAGTGGGTTTTATTTTCTTGTGCTAAAATCATCAAAGAGTCCTTCCTTCCATGGCGGGACAGGAGGGACTGTCAGACTTGTACTGACTAAAATCCACGGTGATCCTTTAATAGCCCTTTACGTTCCAGGGTCACGAGTGCCTAATGAGACAGTCCCGCGACCCGTGGGTATCCCCCTTGAAAGCGTAGATTATTTCAATGTGTTAAAACCACATGACCAGTGAGCATTGGTGGCCCAGTGGCAGCGGCCCCGACTTACGAGTTGTAGGTGAGTTCGAACCCCGCCAGGCGCATTACTTTGTGTAATTTATTTCATCACCACTGCTCTCAAAACGGTGAAGGAAAACATCGTGAGGAAACCGGCATGTCCTAGAACAAAAAAATCGAAGACATGTGACATCTACCAACCCGCACGGGGCCCGCGTGGTGGATTATGTCCCACACCCTCTCACAGAGTTGAGGCCTTTGTCCCAGCAGTGGGAACATTATAAGCTGATGATGAAAACCAAATTGTAAAAACACTTTCTAAACCAGAAGCCATACAAACATTTAATTTCCTAGTTAGGCACGCTAATAAGAAAATATTTATTTTATAGTATAATGTAGGTAGGATAATATATATAATATTCCCGCTTCATATCAGTGCGTAAATTCCTTTAATCAAATGCATTTATGTCATTTCCTCTTTCATAGAATGACGTTTGAGTTCATTAATATTATTAACTAGCTTCTGCCCGCGACTTCGTACGCGGATCCTGTTGCTTATGCCAGCAGTCGGGGTCGTCAAAATCGAAGTTCTGCAACGTCTGATGTCGAATTCTAGGAGCCTGGGGACGGGAAAACAACGGGATGCGCGAGACGATTCCAGACGTTCCAGATCTTTCATTTTTGTAAGACAACAGGAAATGCCCATCAGACTTAACAACTCTTGCTAAGACGTCATTCCTGTATTTGTTATAGTGTACCTGGGCTCTTGGAGTTCCGCATCAGGTGTTCCAGATCTTCAATTTTTATACGATGACAGAGAGTACTCATCAGGCTGAATAACTCTTGCTAAGACGTCATTCCCTTATATGTTATAGTGTAGCTGGGCTCTTGGAATTCCACATCAGGTGTTCCAGATCTTAAATTTTTATACATCAACAGAAGGTGCTCATCAGGTTGAACAACTCTTGCTAAGACGTCATTCCTGTATATGTTATAGTGTAGCTGGGCTCTTGAAGTTCCACATCAGGTGTTCCAGATCTTCAATTTTTATACATCAACAGAAGGTGCTCATCAGACTGAACAACTCTTGCTAAGACGTCATTCCTATATATGTTATAGTGTAGCTGGGCTCTTGAAGTTCCACATCAGGTGTCCAGGATCTTCAATTTTATTCTCTCAGCAGAAAATGCTCATAACGTGGAACAATTTTTGCTATGGCACCATTTTTTTATCTCTTATTGTTTAGCAGGTCTGTTGCAGTTCTGCATCAGGTCATCAAGTTTCCAAGATAAATTATAGCCTATAATATGTTAATCGAACTTAATACCTATACAACAAAAAAAAACATTCAAATCCGTCCAGTAGTTCCGAAGATTAGCGTGCACAAACACACAGACAAACAGACAAACAGACAAAAAATTTTTTAATCACAGTTTCGGGTTCGGCATCGATAAAATAACAACCCCTGCTACTTTTTTTTTGTATATTTCCATTGTACAGACACCACTTTTCTACAAATTTATTATATGTATAGATATTTCAAAATATCTTATTTTCCTTGAATCGGTTATTCTGTTTAATGTAAATTAATCCTTATTCTTACTTCCTTACTAACATTATAAATGAAAAAGTTTGGATGAATGGATGTTTGATCCTCTGTTGCGTCAGAACGGCTGAATGAATTTTGTTGATATCTGAATCAATTCACGGACTAATACGAGTGGATTCTGGACTTAAAGTCAACTATTATAATATAAATTCTTATTGTCTAGTAATATAGCCCTTTTTATTTAATAGTCGATAAAAATCGTTCATTGTTAATTAATATTACCAATAAATAACAACACTTCTTGTCACGTTATAACTTTTAAAGATATTTTTTCCGCCTTCTGTGATAGAAAGTCACTTTCGCTAAGCCATACTTTGATCATTTTTCTTGCTACCAACTTCTAAACAGGAGGGGGTTCTATATTCTTTTTTTTAAATTTATACTTACAGCTTCATATAACTGTCATGTCAAATAGGATTCTATTTTTGAATTTGGTAAAGCAACTTTGCGACGAAACTTTACTGTTCTGTTGGTTATAATGCAGCAAACTTGTCCTACCTAAAAAGTATTTTTATATAAAACAATTTTAATTCAGTGCCAAAACAAAAAAGTAACAATAATAATAACATGTTATATTCTCCACCCAATTAGTCCAAAACGTGTCGCAAGCCTCATCAACGCCCTGACGCGTCGCTCTTGAAAATTTCCTGCACTTCGGAAGGGTGATGTCCATATATTATTTTCAAACATCAGCCGAGACAATAGCGATTGTTGACAAAACGATCCGTCAGCGTTCAGAGGACCCCGGACCGAGATATCGATTAAAACTGCACACGGTAGCACTCGATTCTTCTCTCAATTCAATCGATTTTGATGAGCGGGAGAATTTCTCTCGTCCGTGTCTGGTTCAAGAGGTTTTTGGAAATCGCTGTTTGAGAAAATTGTCACAGTTGCGAAAAAAAGAAAAGTGCCTAGAGTAGAGCAACGATTTTTTTTTTAAAAACAAGAAGAGTAGATTGTACAGTACACCACCACTGTAATTCTATGAAATCGCGAATGCAAAAGAAAGCAAAACTGTTTTTTTTTTTTCATCATACAATAAATAAATACCTACATAAGGTGCGTTTTTTTTATTTTTTCTTAAGGGGACATTTATGACATTTTACCTGTAATCCTCAAGGGCTAAGCAAAGGCTTGGTTTATTTGACCAGAATTGAAATAATTAATTTTAAATATAGATCCTTAATAGCAAAAAGAAGTTCTGTCTAACAACTACGAATAACAAATGGTAGCGAATAATCTAACAAATATCCAACAAAATACACCTATTAGTTAATTTTCCGTTCACCCAGTCTTTGAGATTGTCAATAAAATCAGAAGTAACCATAAAGTTATGACTAATCCAATTTAATATTCCCATGCAACTCAATTATCTTGTACGAAGCAGAATGCTTAAGTTCAGACCAAGTTTCACTTATACAGAATTTTGGCTAAGGCTTCAAGAAGTTTGTGACTCACTTTATGGCATTGTTTGGCTTGAAAATGTGACATGTCGCTGTTAAGTATGATTCATTGTCAGTAATACTTGGGACTCCTGTATTTTAAAAGTGAGGTATCGAAAAAACCCGATGGTATTGACAAGAATCGTGTTAAGTCATGGTCTAAGACTCTAAGGCCCACTTGCACGAACCCGAGTTATCTTTTAAACTCAGAGTTAGTTGCTAACACGAGGTTAAATTGACAATATTGTATGACAAACTGTCAATTTAACCTTGTGTTAGCAACTAACTCTGAGTTAAAAGATAACTCGGGTTCGTGCAAGCGGGCCTAAGTCATAAAGTCAGAGTCGCGGGACTAACGAGCTACCGTGACCCCGGAACGTGAAGGGCTATTGAAGGAACACCGTGGATTTTAGTCAGTACAAGTCTGACAGTCCCTCCTGCCCTGCTCTGGGTGGAAGGACTCAATGATGATGTTACCACGATCAAAAAAAAAGTCGTGGTCTTAAAGTCAGTTTAAAGTTGGTTTTGATTTTTACTTAAAATGTCCGACTGATATACCTTTAACTGTATACAGTGATTCGTAAGATGATAATAAATAGCTGACTGCACATGGCTCTCATAATATATCTTTAAAAAACAATAAAAATAAATTGATTGAAAGCGATCTTTAAAAACATGAAATACTTCATAAATAGAGCGGAAACAACCAGAGCAGACCAGAGTCTAAAATAAATTTGCTAAGCTGAAAAGCTGTTGCATTTTACATGCAACCGATTATGTCAGTCCAGTTGCAAATGGTATAAACACGACACTCTTGGAAAGTGATTTTTTGTTCTCTAAGCCCCAACACTAACTTTGGGGCTTTTTTACAAGGGCCTACCTCACAGTGTCTAGATCAAACGCTGAAAGTTGTTATTCCAGATAAGTACAAAGTTCAAAAGGAGATAAAAGTTCAAAATTAAGATCAGTCAGATGATATGATGAGATAAATTAAAGGACTAAGGTAGACTGGAAGAAAATGCCCAAGGCATTAAGTCCGCCATGTGCAAGAAGTTTTAAAAAAATCAAGCAGGACCTTTAAAAAGTAGCAACAGAAACAAAAACATTTATTTCAATTTCATCACTACACAATTTTTTACAAGACTGAACAACTTGTGCAATGTAGTTACCCATTCCAAAGCATAGATACTGCAGACTATACGCATATAAAAGGTTCGAAATAACAACAAGTGATTTTTTAAATTGACAAACTCATAACTGATCCACGTGCAATATTTAATAACATCACTTTTGCGATTAGTGCCCCAGTCGTGATATCAAATAAATGTTGGTTGCTCGCTGAAACAATTTGATTGTGGTGCGGTCGCGGTCTGTTGCCTCCAAGATAACGGAGATCGCATATCACTGATAAGCTATCAGCAATGCACATTGCAGTGCGACTGATATGCGCAAGCGCATGTGTGCGTGCACCAACGTTCTGACAAGATGTTGGGAATGGGACGTTGAATAACTTGAGATACTGCACTGAAGACATTAGTTAGACTTTAGAATTACTAAGCTAAAAATAAATGATTTTGTGCACTTTTGGTATCCACTCAAATCAATCCAGTCTAGGAACCATAGCATTAGAACAAATTTTTTAAAAGCTATTTTTCGATCAATTCCAGTTTTTTTTTTTTACAAAAAAGGCTTTACACTCTTTTTTTAGTGCATGGGAAACAGGCAATGACATAGAGACAATGATCACGTGCAATACTTTGAAGCATGATGTCATTAGTTTGTAGATCTTTAATCACATGGTTTGATGTAGCTACAGGAATACAGGTACAGGAATACAGATAAGAAAAGCAAATGATCCATGCGAGGCAACACTTGGGGGACGAAACTTTTTCCAGCAGATTTTTAGCAGAAGTTATGATGATAGTTAACAAAACTGCTGTTTTTTTTTCATTCTAACTCACCTTTAAATCACACGAAAATTGCAAGATGAATTCAAAAAGAGGAAGAGCCCTAAGTTCACAAGACACTTCAAATTCTTTTGACTTACCTTTAAGCACACGAGAACTACAAGATGAAGTGGAAAAGAGGGGGAAATTCTATGTTTACATCTGAATGTATTTAACCCGAAATGATGTTGAAGACAGCCAAGGTGGCACATCAAATTCTTCTGACTTACTTTTAAACACACCAGACCACAATATAAAATGAAGAAGAGCAAAGTTTTCCTCAAGACAACATCACAATCAATATCAATGACACAACTTCTAACACATTATTTATCTGTTAAACACACCGTCATATGAAATTCTCGCGGATCGAATGAAAAATAACCGTTTTAGTTTACAGTATCGATCATGTAGGAGAAACACACGGCATTGTGATCGTCCGAATAGCACAACACACTTCGTAAACATACAGTACTCGGAGACGGGAGTACAACAAACAGTTCGGGGAAAGCCGGCGGACAAGGCTAGTTCATGACTACCTAGAGTCAAGTGGACTATTGGCATTTGTTTTTAGGCTCGATAGATGAGCAGAAACGAGAAACGGAGACACAGCTCATTTGATATTGGTTTATCATCTCTGTTTTTCAGGTAATGGAAGATAGGCAAGTTGTTGATGATATAAATTATTCTGGAACTCTCTCAGATTACGAAACTGAAGTAAAAACTAAGAAATTATATTAAAGATATTGTGAATTGTATGATGCATGTAGTCGAAATAAGGCGCTGTTCAATCAGCCCAATTATGAATTTCTTCCATATAAGTAAAAACGGAATCATTTCAACTGAAAAGAAAACTAGAAGAGTATAAGGGCTCAAAGAGAGTGTTTCTTAATATTGTAGTGGACCAGATCATCATCATCTGCCAAGTCTCTTCACAACCATGATGGGATCAGCTATAATGGAGCCATTGCCTTCCTGACCTACAACACTGTTAACTCCATAAACCTTCATAAAACTAGAACAAAATACACACACCAGCAGGTCAACATACCACAATCAGTCAAATACCAATTGAACATTAACTTTCCACTATTACCAATGATAAGTAAGAAAATCTATTAAATAGTTTGAGGTAGGTTGATGTGCTGTCGTCCTTACAAACTGCAGACAAAAATTGCAATTCCAGTGACTGCAAATCCCAAACACTTGGCACATGGAAACCTCAGAATCAACTTGAACAGCTAAACAAACGAAACGTCATCAGGACAATATACTAGATATTGATAAGAATGATAAGAACAATGCACGTGTGCGCCCAGTGTTACCATCTAGAGAGGTTATAGTACAATAGTACTCGCTCATACTAGTTCAGCCAGTTGAGAAGATTTATACACTGGTATATGTATGCACATACATTATTTAAGTTTGAAGTAACTGGAGGGAAGACCTGATTTTCTTGAACGGTTTTTAATAATGATGGAGTTGATTTTGGGTATAACGAAGAGTTATGCAGGAAATTAATTTTCTCGGTTGTAATTTTGAGATCTTTGTCAACGACTGAATTTGCTTATCCGAGTCTTAAAGATGAAAGGAGAAGAATTATACAAATCAATAGAACGACCGTTAATGAAAAAGGATTGGGATTTGGATTGAGAAATAATCAATTTCGAGTGTTACCAAGTATGATAGGACACTGTGTTATATGTCATCCTACTTTGACATCCATGATGACACACACAAATATATACATACTACATACAAATATAGTAGTTATATTTAGGACCCATAAATATATTAGTAGTAATTTTTATTTTACCTGTGATGCTTGTTGGGCTTTTCCCAATTTTAATGTCAGTTTGTGCCATTTGGTCTTGTTTTTTTCTGTCTCCTGCTTCATATGGATGGAAGAGGAAACTACAGGTTTTCCTACTCCTCCACTATTTTTTTCTGATTATTTTTTGTTGTTGTTGGTCGCTACTGTTGATTCTGGCTTTCAGGAGTTACAGTGGTGTGGTTTGTCCCAAAAACTGCTAGGAAGCTTTTCATAGCTAAAAACTAAAAACACAAAGGAAGATCTGTGCGAGAATTACTTTTATTGTGCGCACAGCTGAGTAGTCGAACCCCATCTAGAGTCTGGAGTCTATATTTTCTGATAGCTACAACCTTGGCTGGCTTGGCTTTTGGTTGAGAGAAGAATGGACTAGGCAAGTGTGCTGCACCCAGCGACCAAATCTTCGCTTACTAACAGGTGAGATAGTGGATAAACGCGACTCTATGGCTAAATTAAAAAAAAACTACACGTTACTGCAAGAAAGAAACAAAATGTCGTAGAGAAAATTTTAAATACGATAAACAATGCAATACGTTAGAAATATTTTGCTAAAACACAACAGGTATGTCACACTATTACTGTTGACCGTAACCAACAATATTTATATAACGGAGAATCGTTATCAGAGGGGTTGTGATATCGGAAATAATCCTCACAAAATCTTCGTTAACACTTTTAATTACTTGCTAACACACACTGAATACAAAATAGTCAAGGATGCCCGAGATATCGCTCGATTAAAAACTTAGGAACCCGGGAAGTTTAACATGGCGGAGCAACCAAGATGTCTACCCAGCTTGCCGTACCGATTCAAAGTCCTTCTTCACTCAACTGTCACCGCTTATGTGGCCTACCCCACACAGGTTAGCCAACATCTGTCAACGTCACTACCTGTCAACGTCGAATAGCTGATTAAACTTCCGATTGACATTTTGACTCGACTATTCGCTCGGTGTTGCCATTGATCCCCACGCTAACCTTCCCCAAGTCTATTCATCAATAACTTGAGTTCCCAAGCATTATCTGTCAAATTTAACTACATAGTTCCTTCAATGAGAGATAGATGGCGTTATTCTAAATTAACAATAATCAATTGAGATTATAAATTGTGATTCCGCAGCAACGATATAGATGGCGTTATTCTAAATTGTTGTGCTTCTGTGTTGATTCTCCGACACGGCCATTCTGACAATTCACACGTCCTCGTGTGAGACATCACGTCCTCGTGTGAGACATCGCGTCCTCGTGTGAGGAACCTGGAATGAAAGAAAATTCTCGAACAGTAACCATTCTACTCGTTCGGCCATTCCTGACCCAAATGGAAAAGGTATTCTCTTCAAAATAATTACAGGGTCTAATAAAAATCACAACAAACTCTTTCTCTCAAAGCTGACATGTCGAACAGCACCCATACTCATTCAAACAATAGGAAACTCATTAAAATATTGCAGTGCTCATACTTTGACCTTAAACAAGGGACTTGCATTTGAAGCCATACAACAAGGTTTAGAAAATTCAAATGATCTAAACTAAATCACAATATCAATGCACCAAGTAGCACCAAAGAGTCTGTATCAGTCCTTCACTCTGTTAAGCTCTAAACAGGACGCATGTTACCAGGCCTTCTCTCCGGTAAATCGTCTGCTTAAGACATTACTCTGTGCACCAACATTAATCGGAACGAGTTGATGGGCCTTCACCCGCATCAATCTAGATCAAATTCTTCACTAATTACGTCTAAGTCGCTGACATGACCTTGTGGCATCCTTCTTATGCGACCATGACCATACTTCTATGTTCTATTGCCAGTTAAAGATTTTAAAACAAAGCGATCACCTTCGAGCAATTCGATAACCTTAAAAGGACCTTTGTATTTTGGATAGAGTTTAAATTGATTTCGTTCCTCATTTGACAAGAACTAAATCACCAACATCAAACTTTACTAGTTTAGCTTTATCTTAAACGAAATAATTCTCAAAGTAGGTTTGTTCAACACGTCACTTTGTTTTCCTTATAACGTTACAGATTATAAAAAAACAAAACAATTGACACTGACTGAAAATCCTAGAGCAATCAAGTACCTTTGCAATTGTACCATTACAATGCAAGAAACTAATCATCAAAAAGCAGGAATCAAATTCGTGGCCTATGGCTAACACTAGCCCCACCAACAAACCTCTGTTTGTTTCACACCGTTCACCATGAACGCACAATACACGACCTCCACCAGTGACATCCGCACACCGCGAGTCTATGGACACCGGGGTGTCAATAAGATACGGACTACGACTACGAAATGGCTACTGGTACGGTCTGACCAGCCGACTAAGATTCCACACTCATTCAACTTAAAACACCTCTACTTCAAAATGGTACTTGAAAATTACAGACTTAAAGAACACAAGGCACCAGAGTCGTAACGAAATGAAAATTGCTCACCGGATAGGGTCCCAGTCGACGCGTTCAGAAGGCACAGGTCTACCCTCTTTTCCCCGGAGTCGGCGCTGCTCCTCCCATTGCGCCGTGGCAGTGGAAGCAGGTGATCCTGGATGCATGAGGCTTCGCAGCTGTCGTTGAACCCCTCTCGTTGCCATTGCTGTGGTTGTGGTGCTTCGGCGTAGCTTGAGTATCCTGTTTCACGTCTTTGCAGTAGCAGTACACGGATTTATGACCCGGCTTGCAGCAGGTAAAACACGGTTTCACAACACTATTCGCTATCTCTTCATCTCATCTCTTTTCACGTCATCCCAGGAAACGACACGGTAGGCAGCCAGGTAGAAGCTCCTCTCTTCAAGGCGCGGCTCAGAGCAACCATAAGCGGGGCACCCGCTATGTTGGTCTTGGTCCGAGAGCACCTCACTGTAGTCGTCACCCAAGCACGTGCATCCACATCTTGTTTTTCAGGATCGAAATCCGGTAAACGATAGCCATGTGACGACGCAGTAGGTATTTTCACGGCTTGAATCAGCATCAGAAAATTGCGGTTCTGTTGTTCCAACAAACGCATCCATTTTTCGTCTTTAGTGTTTTTATTTCGAACACGTGGGCCGTCGTGGTCCAATCCCACTTCTGATAACGGAGAATCGTTATCAGAGGGGTTGTGATATCGGAAATAATCCTCACAAAATCTTCGTTAACACTTTTAATTACTTGCTAACACACACTGAATACAAAATAGTCAAGGATGCCCGAGATATCGCTCGATTAAAAACTTAGGAACCCGGGAAGTTTAACATGGCGGAGCAACCAAGATGTCTACCCAGCTTGCCGTACCGATTCAAAGTCCTTCTTCACTCAACTGTCACCGCTTATGTGGCCTACCCCACACAGGTTAGCCAACATCTGTCAACGTCACTACCTGTCAACGTCGAATAGCTGATTAAACTTCCGATTGACATTTTGACTCGACTATTCGCTCGGTGTTGCCATTGATCCCCACGCTAACCTTCCCCAAGTCTATTCATCAATAACTTGAGTTCCCAAGCATTATCTGTCAAATTTAACTACATAGTTCCTTCAATGAGAGATAGATGGCGTTATTCTAAATTAACAATAATCAATTGAGATTATAAATTGTGATTCCGCAGCAACGATATAGATGGCGTTATTCTAAATTGTTGTGCTTCTGTGTTGATTCTCCGACATATAAATAATCAAACGATCAATATTTTTCTTAAATCCCGCCTGGAGCGACGGCTGGCACGCGTTAACTATAGTTAATTAAACTACTGTTTAACTTTCTATGAGTGTGGCTCACGATTTAAACCGGTTCCAAATGTCGCGATACCAGAATTGCCGAATCTGATTTCTAGACAACATGGTTCCGTACGAATAAATATTTTGGAAGCTTATGGAAGATCTGATCTTGCATATTCGACACTTAATTCTAAGTTTTGACAGCTGTCAAAGATTGACAAATTCGGTGGTCTTTCTGATGAAAATTGCCACCAAAAGTGGGCATTTGGAATTTTGAAACCAATGGTATAAAGCCCAAAGAGTAATGGACTAAAGTCCCCAGAATACACTCAAGTCTATAAAAGAGTAATTGGACTTCCACAGAGCATAGAGAAAACTGCAAGGGAATGTTGACCATAGAGACAAAGATAATTATAGAAGATCTATGTAGCGCGCGCACATGAAAGCCACTTGGAATCATTATAATTATGATAGTCACTTCAACTCTTGTAAACCCACTTTGCTGTAAAACTCTAGTACTACTTCAAGACCATGATGTCGTAAGGTGATTATAATCACTGATCTAACCATCGACAATAGGTTTGAAAAAAAGAATCATACATTTTTTTTAACATACATCCCATAGATTGAGAGCAGTAAGAAGGAGCAGGCTTTTTACGGGAGGACTCATTTGATGAGAAAAAAAAGCGCTTAGAATAATAAAGAAAAAAATTAATCCCCTGTTTCATTTATTTGAAAAACACACCTGTCATCAAATATTTAAAAAATCACAAGTATAGTTAATGGCACTAATGACATTGTCTACCAATATAATTTAGGTAATGCCATTTTAATCCTATAACTGGGTTTTCCTTGCAAACAAAAATGTATCCTAACAAAAACATATCCTATTGAAAAACCCAAATATTATATTTATAGATTGTTTTACATAAATATATATTTATGAAAAAGGCATTTAAAGTACTCACTGGTAATTTTTACTAGAGCATTGGTTTTCCAGCATCATTAATTGAGCCAAGCCTAAACCGAGATTGAGTCATTATAATATTGATTGATTGGAACAGTCTGAAATATCCTAATGTCGTATGAAAATGTTTAAAAACATTATAGCATTGATGATTTTGTACAAGATCTACACATTTTTTCCGTTACCTGTGTCCCCGTCACTAGACATAATAACTGTGAAAGTACTAAAGTTGCTTATTTCATTGTGTAGATCTCTATGGAGAAGAATGAGCAAGAAACTCCATGGACACTTTTTTTCAATCGCCAAAATTATTACAGAACTTTTGTTACATCATTCATCATCAAGTGGTACATTATTTGAGAATTAACGATGTGGCAAGTTATTAGTGTCCATAGTAAATATAAAATAATTGTCTCGTTGAGGTGGATCGTCTAACCCAGGCGCAAACTTTTTTAAAGAAACTGCAAGGGGCACTCTTCTTCAATCAGAAAAAACTTTTTCAAAAAAAATGTAACCGCCTTCAAAAACATCCACAAAAAAGTGTAAAATAATCTACAAAATAACTTTTCTTTCGGAAGTCGGTGCCTTTGTTTTTTTTCTTTTCATTGTCTTTTTAGCCACCGACTTCCGAAAGAAAAGTTATTTTGTAGATTATTTTACACTTTTTTGTGGATGTTTTTGAAGGCGGTTACATTTTTTTTGAAAAAGTTTTTATTTTACTCTTTTTAGTTTAAATATTGAACCCGAATTCTTGTCAAGAACATTATTCTCTTACATGTGCACTAGAATTTTGTAATCCTTCGCACCAGTACTTACATCACTCATGTACACATTAAGCTAATAAAATTCCATATCTCAAAAATTACTGAACCGATTTTGATGAAACTTGCAGTATTCTCTTAGTTAAATGATACCTAGTTCAATAAAAAAAGAATTAAATCGGACTTGTAGTTCCGGAGATATGCGAACACAAAATAAATCAATCGATGCCTACTCCTTACTGTTAAGGATTTGTACCTTCCATCATCAGGTCATCCACCTGAGATGATGATTATCAGATGCAAATACTTGAACAGCTTTAGAAAATATATGAAAATGGTACTATGTGCCTATAAAATTTGAAGGTTGCCCTCGATTTCCCTAGGATCCCATCATCAGATCCTGACCTGGTGATCATGGGACCAATTGGAAAGTATACCCTTTCAAACAAAAGAAAAAATTTCCAAATCGGTCCAGGCGTCTTCGAGAAATCGGGGAACATACAAAAAAAAAAAAAAAAAAAAGATTCCGACGAATTGAGAACCTTCTCCTTTTTTTGAAGTCGGTTAAAAATGATTAAAAAACCGCGAAAATAATGAAAACACTCATTAATTGAGGCAGCTAAGAGATGTCCAGTTCCACTCAACTGACCGCATCAGTTCACGTACATGACATGAAAAAGTACTACGAAACAATTATTCAAAAATTATAAAGGTTTTCTATTCCAGTCTGCGGTACCCTAAAACCAAAGCTAACGTTCTCAATCGAGGCCACTGAGCTAGGCTGGCGATTTTGACAAATCGTTATTGATGCGTCGTGATCTGTTCTGACATTATGCCACCAATTATATTATTTAAACTAGCTACAGTGGTACCAATTACTGGAGGATATTCTTCTCAATATAAAAAAAAAAAACAATAACTAGATGCTACACAGATAAATGTTTAGTGCAAATAACCATTTTGACTTTGACGTTTGATTAATTCATTGCGTTTATTCATTTGTCCACACATATTTTTCATATTTCTGTAAAATACACACTTAATAAAAACCAATTGAAATTATGAAAAAATAGTGGCCCGCCAGTATGGGAACAGGATCCACACTGCCGGTTGTTAAGGTTCCAGAGAAACCTCCTCACAATGCAAGCCGAATGAAGGATAACATACTGCCTTCTGAATCACGTCCTTCATCCAACCCCCAAGGAGAGCCTCTAAAGGTGTTCGTCCAGTAATAATTAGTTTATTATTAATGTTAATTACACCGTTAGCCATTAAAATTAATTAATTATCCTATCTCTCTGTCTTCTCACAGAACAGCAAACATTTCAAGATTATCGTCTTCATCAGCAAACAGATCCAATTGAGGGTAAATTTTGGTACCAAGCGAACTACTGCATTATCTAAAGAATACACAAAGCACCCAAAATTAACAACACGTTAGTATAACCAACGGTTAATAAGTAGTTAATAGTTTAACCAGTCGTTTTCGGTAAAGGAACCGGACACAGTTTTTTAAACCTATTGGTTGCTCACGACTTTGATCGCATCGAAAAAATATATCCTGTAGCAATGAGTAAGTCTAGCTATTTGAATTGCTTTGAAGTTTTTTTCCTGAAATCAAATTTAAAGACTTGTATCTCTTTTATAGTAAAAAATCTGCTGTAGAAGTGACGTTGGGCCATAGCACTAATGGGAATACAATAGCTTCCCCTAACATTTTTGCTCTAAAAATCGTTGCTCAAAGGGGAAAACCTCAATAAATAAACATATTTATGTCAGGCAAGCAACACGAAAAGAAAAGGAACTGTAAATTATGATCTGAGATCCCACTTTCAGACCCAAAATTGTTAACAAGTAATTCTACAATAAATGAACAAACCTACCGAACCTTTTTTCAATACAGACGAGTTACACAGACACCCTAATCGGATTACCGTGCTTCTGACAGTAGATTAATCAAATTAAATGTGAACCTATCAAAACATTATGATGTGATCATATCAGATCGGGTTATTGAACCCATTGCTATTGAAGATGATTCTACATTATCTTCTGGAAAGGTCATGTCGTCTTCAGATATATTACTAGAGATACCTGTGATTTTAAACGGTAATGATGATTTTGAATAGCAGTAACACATTCTACTTGAAGAATTATCAGATCAAGTAGCAGTTATTCTTAATTTTGGGACTGAAGATGTCACAGCATATGCATTATCAGCCTATAATGTTCCCAATGCTAGGACACAGCACATGCCTTTCTCTCTGTGAGAGGGAGTGATTCATTATCTACCACGCTGGCACAGTGCGGGTTGTCAGATGGCACATGTATAAATATAGTATGTATATGTATAAATGAAGATGAAGGAGAAATTAATAATGAAATTGGTAATGTAATTTTAGAAAAAAACAAAAATACTGCTTTTAGAGCCATAAATGGCGCTTTCAAGACTAGTGTTAATAAACATACTATGACTCACTAGTTAGAGTATCTAAAGTTACTACAACTGCACTTTAGAGGACATGATACCATTGATGTAACGATTAACAGGGTTATCTACGTAGGGCTCAAACAATTTGGCCAAATGTGGCATCGATATGACAGAAGACAAAGACAACCAAGCAATGGAATTAAAACACGACCACGATGTTTGACCACTTTCTAGCCTGATGGTAAGCGAACATGTGGTCGACGATGAAGGAGGCTTACCCAGAAGTAACCTATTCACTCTGACTTAAGACAACTTTAGGGAGGTTGGATCAGGAAATACAGGCTTCGACAGGGAATTCCACTCATTAGCTGTTCTAGTGACTCCTTAGCTATGTTAACCCTCGAAGCGTCACATTATGCCATGTAGACTCCATGAAACTAATGATATTTTTATATAATTTAAAAATGTATAGTTTTAGTTAAAACCACATAATTTTAAACACGTGCATACCATAGACGAGACAGATATGGAGCTGCGTTAGTCATTGACTCATAAGGTTTGATCGTGTTACGTAACTACTCGGTTAGTCGGCTCAGTATTAACTATTTAGCGAGAGGAAACCTAACTAATGAGTTCTAAGGCAAGAGGTTACAAGGATTTGATAAACTTCTAAATGTTACCGAGATAGTGTAACGTTAGCTAATCGCCCACAGTATTCCGTAAGGACCAGATATTTGTTGATCTGGTCGAAAACTAAGCTAATGGAAATTACAATATTTGAGATTTCGATTTTCTTCCGATTTTAAATCTAAATAAGTTCATTCATTTCAAAATTATTTGCGTAAAAAATGATTATAAAAACATGTTACATAACAATATAATGTAATTAATAAAATCTACGTCGTAACGTCGCTTTATTGTAGTACTATTCAATTTAATCTCTAGAGACGTAAGTACGTACGATAAAGGACCTTGAATGACAACCAACGCCATTGATCTGCTTAAATTATAAGGGAGCATTTCCATGACTATTAATTCAGTCCAAAACGCAAATGCATTGAAAGGCAAAAAGTTAAAGCGCAATACCTGTGGCAATACGCTGCGCAGTGGCAGGTGGATCTACAAGCCTAGCACAAAATAAACTCAACTAATGTACCGCGGCTCCACAACGACCATAACTCCACATTGCGAAAAAACAAAAACACAAATTTGCAAACGTATAAAGAAATTGAAAGGTACCGGCGTGCGCGATCCTATCGCGAAATTATTCCAAATTTCACCGTTTTGCCTCTCTGGCTGTGGCGTTTTTTACTTTTTTCATACGATGGCAGTCGCGGGCCAACTCCCATAAATTATAGTTCGGTAGCTCTGTTAAAGGGGTTTTTGAGTATTTTTTTATTTTTGTTTAGCCCTTTGAAGAATTTATGTCCCCGTCTTACTTAGTAGCGGCGGTCAGCGAGTTGCCGACTTGACCGGCTCCGAGAAATGTTCGGGCCTTTCGATACGCGACGCTATAAGTATTTTGTACTTGCAGTTTTGTTTGTGAGCTTGTGATACGGCTTTCGGGTTATTTTATTTTAGTTTAACTGAAGTCTGCTTCAAGTTGGGAGTTGAAGCACCTTAACGACTAACATGTTTAAAGAAAGCCGCCTGATTCCAAAAACCTTTCATAGACTCCAAATTCTTCCAAATCTGAATCTAATTTTAACGCAATATCTATCTTGTTTAGTTCTTCATTCAAATTGATCTTCAAATCTGTCAAACCCTCTCTCATCTGATTCTAACTCTAACACATCGCCATCTATGTCACTAGCTCCTTCAACCTTCCCATTGGTCCTTCAATCCCCATCTTTTCTAACCCCCCCACTACTTGCACCTCTCACAAACCATCACTCACCTTTCCATCAACCAGATCAAAGTGCTAACATCCAACGCATAGCATTACGTAAGGTATGATGACGCAGTGAACAATGGACATCGGAAGCTAGCACGTGTCATCAAGTCGTGACAGACTGGAGGCACTTGCAATTGTGAACCTCATATTACTGTGATATGGTGAATAAGGGGACGGTAATTTGTTTATAGGGGGAGTGCCTAAATGTGGGTAATTTTTTTTGTTTAAGTTCCGGCAAGTTCTAGTCTGATGTTATGTGGATTGTCATCGATTAGCTATATAAAAGGAATCTGATACAGATGGAAAACGATTTTGAAAAATAAAAAATTGACAGGAATAACTTTGGTCGCCTCCTATAGTTTCAAAACTTGTAAATTGTCCATCCATTGTCCAGAACATAGTTTTTCTAGTACGATATGCTTTCATACTATTCAAGGAATCCATTGGTTAACTAGAAATAAATATGGTGGGAAACGTGTTCAAAACCCTATCTTGTCATTTGCCAGTAATATCCACATTAATTTGAATATATTAAAAGTATGACAGGAGAATGAGAAAGTCCATACTGAAACATACGATGCAAATGTTGAAACACTACGAAACCAATTTGCTAAAGGCCAAAGAGCTCATTGAAAACCCACAGCTAGAAGATCGGTCTAACAAATTACGTAAAGACGGAAATATTAAGCAAACAGACATACTCCTTTTAGATTTGAATTCAAGATTAGAATAGTCGAAAGAACCAAGGATCAATGTCAAAAATCCGGATCACATGCGTAAGAAGTGAAAAGGGACATTATGACGCGCAAAAAGCAAAAATTACAAATATTCCGTACCTAACCGAAATAGCCTTAAAACGCGATAGCAGACAAAACGGATTCCAAATACTGGCAATTGGAATAGTTTTCAGTGTTTTTTTCTCCGTTTTAAGTTTCGAAGGCATCCTAACGGTATTCGGGAGACATAGCATCGGGACGGACGCGACAACGCTTTTTATGTTATTTTTCTACTGACCTTAGTCGTTTGCGATCGATTTCGAATCTTTTTAATCGGTCCTCCTTAAAAATAAATATGAAAGTTCCACTTTTGTTTTGTTTTCAGCCTGAGTTATGACTGAAATGCGAGTTATTTGAATTTTGTTTAAACTTCCATAGAGATTTTGTATGCCCTTGGAAAATTAATTGAAAATCAAATGATGTCACTTCCTTTTCGACACTTAGATCTTGCAGGTGAAGAATGGCAATAAATCATAGTAGTGTTACCGGATGGAGACGTCAATAAAATTTTAATTAGCATCATAGAATTAAGATAGCGTTTAGATTGCCTTATTAATTATCTTGAACAGTATTTAAAACTATTATCGCTGCGCGGTGATTATGACACAAAAAGCTATACTGCCAGCTCTAATTGCGCTCAACGCCGGCCAAAATTAAAAAGAAAAGTCGCACAGCAAGAATCCCGCCTATTTTTAAAAATGGAACCCGACGATGATTCGCCTAATTAATAAACCAATCACGTACAGTCGAGACGCGGCGTCGAGGCGCGGCGGACGTGCGGGCGCGGGGGATGAACGCTCGGAAATTCGAATACTATATTTTTTCTGCACTCAAAGCATCGCAATGTTACTTGTAATTGGCTTGACGGCCAATGATAACGAATTTAGAATGCAATCAATTATTTATGAGTTATTACTTTGGCTAACAAGAAATTAGCACTTTATGCGAAAAATGTAAAACTAGTTATTATTAATCATTAAGAAATATTTGCGAACGCCAGATGTTATCTGTCTAAAGTATTCATCATGGCTGCTAGTTAGAATGTGTCGATACAAAAAACTTCGGCTCAGTTAATCTTGTCAAATCAATATGAGAAGTATAAAATTAAAACTTCTGATCGGATTCTCAGAACATTGTTATGAGAACGTATCGGATTATATGACACAGCATTATGTTTTCTCTTTTGATTGAATGGACATGAATGGGGTTCACATTATTAACAAAAGAATATGTCCTCAAGTATTGACACCGAAAAATTGGTTTAAAAAATCTCCAGTTTGGGATTTTAGGAAAAAAATATCATTTATCAAATAAATGCATTCTCTGTTATGTCTTTGCGCAGCGTGACTGTAAAAACTAGTTGAATAATAAATGCGTTGGTTGGCAACACTGGGCCCGAGGAAGCCCGAAGCTCGGCGAAAAAGGGCGAAGATTAGCGAGCGCGAGCTTTTTGTTTGCATCAATCGATGCGCTCGCGCATTCGCACGATGAATAATTCAAAAATTGACATGAAATGGCGTATGGTTCTTTTTTTAAATGAAAGGTGCCCGATTGAGGACTGTAACCGCCTGACGAATTCATTGGTCAACGGCTTTTTGCGTTCGGTAATTGCTGTATTTACTTTATAGGTTATGAAATGAAATTAATGCAAGCGAACGATCTGGTTCTGTTGTCTCAATGCTAATAACAATTTTTTTACTAAACTAAGATTATGAATCCATTTGGAGAACGGCAACAGTTTAAACAACTGACAATAAAATATGAATTTATAGTCAAACCGCAAATAAAGCCTCGCCTTGACGTGCGTAAAAAACGAAATGTCATAGAGTACGAAGAGTGTAACACAACCGCTCGGAGGAAGAAATTCAAAACGTCAACGCGCCTGTTTGTTCGTGTATCTAGAAATTGGTTGTCATCCAAGCAAAAAATGTATAATTAATTCGAGTAATGCTGTTAATGATGCATCGAAAACTTGTGTCGATTTCCAAGTATAAGTAATCTGGTCATCTGAATTCTGGCTGCGATTGGTCGAGAGATCCCCAGCGCAGTTTTTGGATAAATGGCTTCATCCCGCACTCCGGGATGCTGTCAAGACCTCTTCAAGTTATGGTTATGACGGCTTTTTACGTGTTTCATGAAGATAATTTCATTATGTCGTTACAAAAAGTATGCTGTAATTTGCCTGTCTCGATTGTGAGTAGCTAACGTCATTTGTAAGGCTGTATCGATGTCATTGTGTAGTGTGGGAGACGACTCGTTTTCTTTTTTTTTGCTGAAATACTTAGCTGTTATAACGGTGGACATACGCACTGGCTTCATAAAAAATAGCGTTATTTAAAAAGATGTTTTGCTAGATAGCTATCTTAAAGTCAGGAGTCAAACATCAATTTGTATCTTAACATACAATTAACAGTTACTTGACATTAGTGACTTTTGTTGTCATCATTGTTAAGTGTCGTATTGTTACTAATTACAAAAATATTGGTTAAAGTAATAACCTCACAGTTTTTGTTCTATCATCTCAGGGTATTTCCAGACATCGTCAAAAGTCCACAAACAACAATTTTACATTTTGACATCTCCAACATCAACTTTACTCTAATCAAAATAAAGACCACTATAATTAGCCAAAGTAATCAGTGTATCCCTTATTGCTATAAAAACTAAAGAACACTGTCACTTTGACAGTTCGAGGTAAAATAGCTGCGAAGAGACTGTACAAAGAAAACAGCGATCATCTTTTGTTTATTTACTCTGCAAACTCTATGGAGTATTCCTCTTGCTCCAACCACTTAGTCTAGAATACATTAGTTCTATATTATACTCACTTATATGAAGAAAATGCCATGTTGTTGTCTACACAGGGTTGGTCGTCCACCGCTCCACCGCTTGTAAGCATCAGTGTGTTCATTCGTTTTCTCACAAGGCGATCGATTACTTTAATCGATTAAAAAATCTATCGGTGCACGCACTTCACTATTGGTTCTTCAAAGTCCGCGAGTGCGTCACTGTGACGCGTTCGCACATTATGTGCGTCACATCACTAGTGTTTGTGGCATATCTGGAAAGGAAATGATAATAATATAAGCAACTTTTTTGAAAACAACAAAAATCTGTACTAATAATTAATTCTAAAGCTGAAGAGTTTATTTGATTGGACGCGCTAAACTCAGGAATTACTGATCGATTTGAGAAATTCATTTTGTATCGGATAGTCCATTTATTAAGTAAAGCTATAGGCTATATAACATCATGCTACATACAACCAATAGGAGTTGAGCAGCAGGTAAAGCCGCGGGAAAAAGGTTGTTGAATCATTAATTAAATAGGATCACTAATAGGCAACGTAACTATTCAAGTAGGTATTTCTTGAACTTTTTATAAAGGCGTAATTTCAGAAAAGAATTTTCAGCTATTTGCAGTAGCATACCTAATTGGTGCCTTAAAGTCTGTAAATTACAAATAAACAGAATTGCAACTGATTTTCTTAAGTCGTGATAGTTTAATAGACTTCGTTAGATTTATCACTAAAATCAGCGGGTATGCCAACAGAAAGTGAATTAACTCCAGTTAATGAAAGCATTGCCTTCGCGTGACATTTCAAACTGATAAAAGAGGTCATAGTTTGATGGCATAAAAACATTTCTAATCTCATGAGAGCCCTGCATCAGATTTGACGGAGATAGCGACCCGTGGTTGTAGCGACGGAACCGGCCGGCCGCCATCTTGCCCCTGATTGACAGCTGTCAATGTTGGCGGCACTGCGACGCGTCGCCGCGCCTGCGCACTACGGTACACCTCGCGTCACTAATTCGTTTTGAAAATAATGTTCATTTTTATTCTTTTGTTTTTGATTTTCGACGTTCAATTGTTTTGGCTAGACTTACTAGTTTAGTATTGCAATTTTTGTTTAGATTGGTAATTTGATAACAAGGCTTAATAAGGTTCGATTGAATGTACTTATTTTAATTGTAATTATTCGTGATACAGTTCCACAATTTGCTTTATATCGATATTAGATAACATCATGCCTTGCGTCCACATTAGCTTCTTTTTTTCAAATGTTATTCTATGTATTAAGGCGGGCCTATTACCATTAATAAATTAAAATCTAATAATCTTTATTCTAGTTATACTAGAGCGATACATGCAAAAGTAAATACTTCCTCATTGCATAGGCCCGTGGTGCTAATTATCTAAATGGCGGGAAAGTCGTAGAAATTCTAAATGAATATAATGGCTGCAAGCGTAGGAAACTTATAACTTCTGAGTTTAATTTCCAAGTTCCTTCTATTACGATTGTTAATGGACTCATAACTTATTTTGTAATGGAAGGAGACATTTTAATGCATTTAAAGTGCAATGGATTTATAGATAGAGCCTTGAATCTGCAGTACAAAAAATATACGCTCGAAAGATTTCGTCATAATTTTTCGTGGATAAATAATTACAGCCGCACGGGCCGATCATCCGGGTTAAGCCGCGCTTGCCGAGGTTGGCCTGTGGATGGGTGACCATCTGTCATAGTGAGTTTCCTCCGAGCCTCGGAAAGCACGTAAAGCCGTTGGTCCCGGCTGTCATTTGTAGATCTTTGACAGTCGTTACTGTTAGTCAGAAGCTCATAAGTCTGACAACCAGTCTTACCATGGGGTATCGTATTGCCCAGTTACTGGGTTGTGGAGGTCCGATAGGCAGTAGCTCCATATAAAATACTGATATCCAGCTACATCTGGTTCTACTGGAAGCCGACCTCAATATAGTTGGGAAAAGGCAGGCAGATGGATGATTACATGTTTATAATGACGGTCCTACGTCAATATGTTACAATTTCAAATTAAAAATTATGGCTTAGTACTTATGTTTTTAATTCTTACAGATAAGTTGATATAGCCATGAATGGTGCAAAAAAATTAGGACTCTATCAGACAAAACAATTTTTTTCTCTTTTATTATATCTTAACTATTACAACGATCAATTCGCCATAGCCAATAATTGGCTACATAAGTAATGTTTGATAAGTCTGAACCAATAAAGGCCTTTACAGTGTAACCTGTACATTTGAAATATTTAAATAAATATGAAACATTCTTAACTTTAATTAGATAGTAGGTATACGTTTGATAATTTAACAAATTTATATATGCCTGGAATCACGAGGAAAACCACTTCATAAATCATTAAAATGGCAACGTATAGTAAATCTTGTTTTATAGTGCACTGACGTCACAGTGTTGTCGTAAAATGGCAACATTATTCTGAGGAGATGTAATTGTTGAAACTTCTTGCATTCCTACAATATTCGTTTTATGTTATACTTACTTGTTAAGTCTGTATTGAGATTTTAAAGCGTTAATTAAAATATTAATAGAGTCCTTATAGAAAAAGTTAAATCATTGGCTTAAATTTTTCATAAATAATGGCAATAAAATTTGAAATTTTGAATGATGTAACAGCTCTAATTTGATTTTAGTTCTTTTTGTTTTAATTTTTCAGTAATGTCCAAATTCAATAATAAAAATTCATTTGAAGAAAAGCTTTAATCACTAATTCAATAGGTACAGCCAGAAAACAAAATTATTTTAACATATCTAGCAACAATACAATATCCTAAAGTGTTTAACGCTTTCACAGAAAATACAGAAGAATTTTTGAAAATGGAATTCCTGTCATGATTTTTTTCAAAGCAACACTAGCTATAAAATCTATGAGACCATAAAGAATTGAGATTAGTTGTCCTAACTTTTAAAATAGTCTGGACACGGTCACTTCTAATATTTATAAGTAGCAACAATTTATTTCCGCCGCTTGTCGGTGCGTGTGCGTCCGTGGCGTGGCGGAAAAGATACAGGAATGCTGTCTGGCTCAGCCGGAAAGCGATCTTATTAAAAAGCAGCACCGGTAAGAATGGAAAACATATGCTGTCAAAATATTAAAGGTCGTTTTTGGTAATATTCTCGAAACTTGTTTATTTTTTACCCATATAAAATATCTTTTATAACTTGAAATGGTATTTTCATGCACGTCTGTTTCTGAATTTAATTTAAATCTTTGTTTAATCTTCTTATTTTTTGAAATCTTTTCAAAATGAAAGCAGCCATACCCGCTTTCTAATTTCAAATCCCCGCGCCAAATCTCAAAAAATCTTGTTTTGACATTTACCAAGCCAGTGTCGTTCCAGTTTGGATCAATGTATCGATAAAAATCTCGCTACCGAACTTATCGATAATCACTGAGTGTCACCGCTCTAGACGTAGATGGTAATCTAAGCGGACGGCTTGACACAACACTGTGTAAGCCGATAAAAAAATAGCAGAGTACACGTTGAAAATAATAGCTAGAAAAAGGCCAACAAAAACGAGGTTCAGCCTGGCTTTGAAACCTATAAGGGGTAAAAATACTTGAGCCTTGTAAAAAAGTGGAAGTCTGCTATATAATTAGTTTACATTTTGCTGTGAGGCAGATGTAAGAATATTAATTCCTATTTGTGCTCTAATGACATGAGATAGCCCTAAAAGTATCTGATTAAACTCACGATAAAATGCAATTTAAAACAGGTTTTGTAAAAGAGCCATTATTTTGCCTAAATGTCAATTTCAACACATTTATTAAATACCAGTTTTTTTGTCCAAACACAAAAGAAAAGCCAATGCAACATGAGAACCAATAAATAAGTCTTTAAACCGTGTATAATATGACTTTTTTGTATCGTGGTAAAATCGTCAAATGAGTCCTCGCGCCCATGGTAGACCGAAAGGGACTCTCAGAACTACTGACTTAAATCTACGGTTTTCTTTTAATATTCCTTTACGTTTCAGGATCACGGTAACCTGTTTAGACAGACCGCGACCCCGGCAGAGTATTTAATTATGGCTGGAGCAAATATTAAAATAACTCTCTCTGAATTCTTTTTTTAGTTTTCTACCATTTTGTTTTTTTTTTTTTTTTAGTACATAGGTAGGTACCTAGATCACGCTTGTAGCTGTAACCCTCCCTTACCCCATGAAGGTAAGGCAAAGGTAGATTTTAGAAAAAACACTTTCATTACACCATTAAGGATTTCATAAAAGAGGAAGCGAGACAAACATACCGAGCGCTAATAACATCAACAAAATTCCTTCCTATTTTATAAATATTAAACGCATTATACGCATGCGTAGCTTTTCAAAGATTTTCTTTGGATTGAAAAATTAGAACCACGTATAGGATTCGAACCTGCTACCTTCGGATTCAGTAGCTCGGTTAGAAATGAGAGTCGGATGTACTGAATCCGAAGGTCGCAGGTTCGAACCCCGCACGCGGTCCGAATTTTTCTTTCCAAAGAAATTCTTTGGAAATTCTTCCTGTCTAGTTCGATACCATTACAGTACTACCTTGAAGGTATAGATGGTACAAATCCGCGCTCAAAACACATGACTAGAATGACAACGCGTCAGCTGGTAACTAAAACACCGGCCATGTTTTGGTTAAGTACAGTTCGCATAAAAAATAACATCCGCCGGCTGAGATATCAATGAACGTGACCGATTGTACTTTATATCGTCACGCGGATATGCCTGTGTTAAATATTTTGAGTAAAATTTAATATTATCATTGTGCAATATATGTCCACCCCTCTATTTTTCTCACTTCAAATATGCAAAAAGAATAAATTAAAGAGATATTTTTGTCTCTCTTGGCCTTTTTTCATTTTTTTTTTTCCTTTTTCTATCGATGCCTGTTCCAAAATTCATAAAAATCCATAGAAAGGCGATTAATAGTTATTTTTTTAACAGATATACTTACCGTTACATATTGTTCTGTATTTTCCATTCAAAAATGAAAGTTACTTTTCAGAATTTTGATTCAAATTTACATGTGGATTTATTATAATTTAAATATTTTTTGTCCACTTTTATCATGCACGTGTCCACCACATTATTAGCAAGAAAACTTAAAATGGATGAATGAATGGTCGCGTTTTTCAGTTTTCAACAGCAAAAAAAAAATAAAAGTCGATAAAAGTCACAAGCAAGCTCACTCTTTCAATTAATAAATTAATAGACTTGAAATGTCATTTACTCCAAAGCGTAAGGTGTGTAGAAAACTATTAAAGAAATACCAGAGTTACAGATAGTGCAAGTTATTTTTATAGACATACCGTGAGGCTGAATGGACAGTTACCGCTTACAACTCAGTCAACGAGAAAAAAAATAGTGACATCGGTATAAAAACTTAATTAGTGGCCAGTACCTTTAAGTTGGCGGATAATGGTTAAAGCAAGGCTGAATTTGACATTGAAATAGTCATTTTCCAAGCGGTTCCATCTATAATTACACAACCATTTGACTGGGAATACGAGAGAAACGAAAAAGTTTTACTAACTTGGATTTTACAGCGTTGAGAAAATTATTGAACTGAGTTTCCAAGATAAACCATACAAAGAAAACGAAATGAAAGTGGTCATAGTTGAAAGTAAGTAACAAACTAATTATAAATTTTAAATTGAATTTAACAAATTCTATGAAGAATTCTTAGTCAGGGTGATGAAGTTATTTAGCAGAAACAACCCTATGACAGCTTTTAATTTCTACTAAAAAAAAGTAAGTACATACTTACATCAACCCCAACTTTATTATTTACTATAAAATTTTTGCAAATGTTTAGTGTTACAGATATATGTATTAGCAATGCGATTTTTAGGTAAGTACATTACATCTTAAGACTTCTTCTAACGCTTTGCTCAATTTTACTGTAAGTAAGAGCACTTTTGCACTATTTTATTTATGTCTCTATCTTTTTCTCTAGGAGCACTTTTCCCCTTTTTGATAACCTCTCTATTTTATCTAGCTTCATCGTAAAAGTCATTAATTACAAGCCAAAATCCTCTTATTTCAAATTACGATTATTTTAATTCCTTCAAAATTTGAGAGCCTAGAAATTAAACAATAGATTGTTCTGATATCTTAATAATCAAAGATTACAATACACCGATGCCATTTAACGCAACGATTCAACAATTCTAATAATCTTGTTTATTCCAATCTTGCGCTACTTAATTTCAAATTAACATTGTCTACAATAACTTGTAGTACCGATAACTTGGTTTTACAATATTCGATGCTAACTAATTGTGCTATTAGATGGGGGTCCCACGCATATTGTTCGTAAATCATAATAATATCTTGTAATAGCAAGGTTTACAGCAAGTCGGCTTGTTTTATGTAGATCCTTGTGGGCTTCTGAATTGATATCAATTTTGATATCGGTAAGTATCATAGATTTTACATAACGGTAAGCAGTAAGGATAAGTCAATTATACTTAGCTTTTTGAAGCTATAAGTGTAGAGATATTAGAAGACTGATGAAAGTGAAATGAAATAAACGATTTTTAGAAAAATTAGTCCATTGCGTTCCCACTGCTGGGACACAGGACTTCTCCCTGTGACAGGGAGTGGACCGTGATACATCACATAGGCCCTGTGCGGTTTGGTAGATGTCACATCTTTGAAAATAGTTTTTAATTAGGTTAAATTTTAAGTGTTTTTATAAAACAAAACAGTGAATTAAATGAAGTTAAAAATCTTGTAAATTGATCTCCAGTTTCAAGAAGAAAAGCTTACAGAAGAATCTGCTTCATTGATTAAACTGAATGCATAGCCTAATCTCTTCAAGATTAAAGTGAAAAGGTTTCTTCTGAGTAAGCTCACTCTATCTTCTACTCTATCTAAGCACGAAACCCGTAGCTTTAGTTTCGTGCGTTTCCTACTCTGTATTACTTACGGATATATAAGATTTGTAAGTGTTACAACTTAAAATTGGTGTCTGCATGATTGGACAGCTGTCCAGATTCCTGTTGTGTTGCCAGCAACTTATGAATTTAAAACTAATAGGGAGTAAGCTTCACTCAAAAGTATCGAGTTACTTTCGTACCGGCCCGTATGTTCATTGAGCGACTAAGAGAGTAGACCCCCTGATCTATACTTGAGTCAAGAGCAAAAACAAAGTGACTTTTTCCACAAAATCAAAAGTTTTGCACTCAGCTAAGATTGTTTTTCGAATAGATAGAAAAGATTTTATTAAACACTTTTCAACTTCAACTAAAGAAATGTATCACAGTGATCGACTGATCGTCACCTTTTCACCTCAGTTGACGTACATGGACGTCAATGGCCGTTAGGTATGTCACTATTTTGCTGGGGCCAATGTCGTGACAGGGCGTCACAAGATCATACAATTTGTTTTTGTGCCAATATTCTTTTTTATTGTGCCTTTTTATTTTAGTGTTTTTGTTATTTAATTCTTATTTTTTACCCGACTGCGCCAGAAGGAGGGTTACCTGTTTATTTTAGCGTGGTAAAATCATCAAATGAGTCCTCCCAGCTCCCACCCAGGGCAGGGCAGGAGGGTCTGACAGACTAGTTCTGACTAAAGTCCTTCAATAGCCTTTTATGTTCCAGGGTCACGGTAGCAAGTCCTGCGACCCCGGCAGGCGCGCCATGAAGGTTGTGTTTTTTTTTTCTTGAAAAGGCAATTAACAGCAGGGAGGCCTGTATCTTAATTTTTTTGTTAAATGAAAATTATTAGATAGGTATTTCTGTGAAAATGATAAGGTTACGTCTAATGCAGTCTAATCGCATGACTTTTCACGTTTGAAGTAAAAACTTCAAACGTGAAAAACATTAGTTATGAAAAACATTAGTTCTTCATTCGTACTACTAGAAGCGATTTTTCATTTTCCATACAATTAACGGCGTAAAGACTTCAAGTACGCTGCGCAGCAGTAAGTAAAATACAGAAATCTTGTGAAAAGTCATCTTTTTTCACAATAACTTTAGTCAAATGTGTATAATAGACGTCTCATGAAGACTTTTCATAAAATAGGTACAATTTCTGAACTCATCCGTTCCTTAAAATGTGAAAATGCAGAAAATTACTGAATGATTTTCACAAAGTGCTTTAAGTTTTTGGTACATTTCGAGTGAGATACGTTTGAAATCTTTTTTATTAGATTTAAATATTAATATCGACAAAATAACTTCTATATTCCCTTATTTTTGCATTATATAAATTTATTCTATGTCTATATTCTAGATCATTTAAATGACAACAATTTGCAATAGAAAAACCTGAGATTCTATTGATTTGGAATTAGTTTACATTGACATAATATGTTTTAAAAAGAAGTCAAGTTACCTTATTTCAATTAATTTGTGGCCTTCAAGATTTAAGGCCAACGAAAATTAATATTTTGGTTTTTTTTTTTTAAGAACAATTTGTCATAAAATTGCGAAATAGAGCAAACGTTTTTATTTTCTTAGTTGCTGATTTTTTTATTCTAAGTATTTTGTATTTAAATTCAGTTACCAGTGTTAGAACATAGCCAAATCAAATGCCGCACTTAATTAAATACTTAACTATAAGATTGTACGTTGAATAAGCAGAAAAATAATGTAGTTTAGTTTTATCAGACTTCAATAGGTCCTACTTATTAAGTTTTTTTCAATCAAATTATTGTATTATAATACTAAACTGCGCATTCAAATTAATTAATGATGGCTCATATACAATATGTTACCATATCCTGGGTCACATTATGTAAATATTGAAATTTAAAAACCGTGTCATATCTACATACCCAGTAAATGGCAACTTTAAAACGTATATTTTATTATTTACCAAGTTTTTTTAATGTTATGAACTAAATAATCGAACATGGACTTTGTGTTTCTTAAAGTAATGGTCGCAAAAAAGTTATTTGCATGACTTTCGCACATTTTGTCTTTATTTTTCGTTGAAACTGTTATAAATTAATTGAAAATGCACTTGTTCGATATCTATAACGTGCAACGAAGATACGTAACAAAACAAAACACACAAGAAACCTAGATAAGTAAGACATACTCCAGTACTTCCATCAAATATTTATCTAGACTTCAGCAAATAGTACCATTAAATACGCACCATTAACAAACGAATGTCACAATCGTATCGTTTAATAACGTCTTTGAATAAAGTTTACAATGTACATCACTTGCCAAAAACAATTTTTAAAAAAGCACAAATATTCTTGAAAATTCAGTACATCCAAAGGTTCGAACTTTTTACCGCAACTTGGCACTATACCTTTATCACATTAGCAAAAAAAAAAAACAAAAGAACTTATGCACTTTGACACTTTCACGATATTTTTTTTAAATTGGAATGTCTACAAAGGTACTCGGAGGTGGTGTGTAAAAAGTTCGTAATAGTTTTGAGTAGACGCGGCGAGGCACTGCGCGGACGGCTGTGCTCGATCGACTGGAGTCGCAAGCGCACCTCTACACGGGCCGCCGCTGAATGCAGGGGTAACCAACATTTTGTTACATTTGTGCTTCAGACTTGGGAGTTCTTTCTTAGGTTTTGTGTTGAAAAACCCTTATTATTGTTTTATGTAGTTGATATTTGTAAAAAAGATTTCTCTTTTCTGCAAGATTTATCTACATTTAGGTATCTCATTTTTACCTTCTTTTTTCGATCAAATATTTTTCAAAGTGGAAACCAAAACGCCTATTACTTCTTTAGATTATACAGCGCAGTCTGATTTGTTATCTTACAAAAAAAGGTTGCTTGGCAACAACTTTTTAATAAATACTTACTAAACATCTATTTTTAACTCCATATTTATCTTTTTCTCTCAGGTTCAGGACACTTACGATCATAATCAGCTTATCAAATAATTTAAAGACCTCCGATTTTATTTATATCAGTTAACAAATTGTTGTTTACTCCTCTAAAACCTGTTAAGTCAGCGATTGAGAACGCAAAGACCCCTGAAGTTGTTATAGAACAAGTATGTTCGTCTCCTTCCCTCACAGAACAAATGTACACACATTAGAAAGAGAAGTCACTAATTCTACAAGCTGACACGCACGGACCTAGCTTAATTGATGCTGCTACAATAAGTTGTAAGTAAACTTCGTACGAGTCATTTAAGTTCAAGCTTTGAGCCAATTGCAATAAGATATATTTTTAAAAACATTTATCTCCAATTTCACAATTTTGGAAACCATCGAGCTTAAAATGTGTTAATTTTTACAATGTAATGCGTTTAACGGTTTGAATTAAAACTAAGGAAACATGTGAAATTATTTGATGAATAAAAATTGTGGAAAATGCAACAGCGGAGTTTAAATGATAATTTCGGCGTGGGATGCGCACGCGCAGCCGGACAGTGGACACGTCTGATTAGTTGCGAGAATACATCTTTTATTGATGTCCCTCTCGCTCAGTGCGTCCGGTGGTATGTTAGAGGGGGACAACACAACGTTTATATCTTTATGGACCGAAGAGACGGGGCTTTAAATGGATCTTCCCAGATGTAGTGATCGGTTAATTTTAGTAGGTAGGAGGAAATCGTCAGTTACAACAGTTTTACATAGCAGCTTGTTTTTTATGTTATTTATTAAGCGCTAAAGACGAGTGCATTTTAATAGTCAACTGGTAACATGTGGATGTAGAGTATTTTAATTTATATGTTTATTTATTGCGCTTTTTGTAACGTGCTTGTAATTGATTTTGTTGCGAACTGTACTTGATTTTATTTTGTATGTAATGTTACGATGCGCGCTGTTACTAGGTTATTTGTTTGTTTTGTATGTAGTTCTTTTACGTTTTAATTATTTTATTATTTTTTCGTAGATAAAGTTTAAGTATTTTTTATTGATTCCTTACCTATATACTTAACATAGATAGCATAAATTATTCCTAACATTGCTTGCTAAGAAGCTTGCTAATCTTTTTTCTCAGCAGCATGGTGGAGTTGTCTTACAGAGGGTTTTTTTTTTTAACCGACTTCAAAAAAAGGAGGAGGTTCTCAATTCGGTCGGTATGTTTTTTTTTTTTTAATAAATTGCATTTAATAGTTTGAAATTTAAAAAAATATATTAAAACTGGAAATAAACACACAATTCTGCAACTGTTTCTTATAATATCTGTTTCACGCCATATTGTCAGTCAATACATCAATGTTAGTAACAGATTTTCAATTATTTAATGGACCTCGCCCTCCATTTCATGTATTGGTGAAGCATCACGAAAATATCTCTGGACTAGCTTCAGCCCGCGGTTTCACTCGCGAAGAAGCCACGTCAGTTACCTTGGGGAGCACGTGGAACACCGCGCACCGTTGACTCGGGCCTTGTCCTTGGTCAGACGGCGAGCTCCTGCTCATGCCCCGCGATCTCCTACAGACGCCCTAGGTGTCTTATGGGGTGACTGGAGCGTGAGGTAGAGCATGTCCTTTCCCTGACGTATTCTGTTATGCCAATGCATTCATCCATCCTCACAAAAGCCCCGTTGTCTTTCCTTCCATTTCTCTTTAAAATCATATTACTTACTATGATACTATGATAGCGTATCATACCGTAACGGTGATCAAGCGAGTGGCGACGAGTGTGAAACTTGTCGACTCTAGGTGTACGCCCCAGATAACATCTTGATTGTGTCAACTGCCTTGTTGGGTACAGGCGCACGACATACTGGTGACAGCTGGAAAGTGAAAATATAAAATAGTGGGCATCATGCTATTATTATGTAATCAAATAAAATAATTACTTTTATTTAAAACAGATAGAAACAACAGCATTTGATTCGTAGAAAATCTGTAAAATCAAATAAAATTCTTAGATAATTATCGAATTAAAGTCCACAGTCAAAACTGCTAGTCTTCACTCACTAGAAAAAACAAAAAAACCATGCTCGGAAGTACAATCATAACAGCATTAAAAAAACCATACAAGCTTTCCCTACAAGTGTACACAAAAATGCGCGCGCATGTTTCGGAGATCATGAAAGTGGAAAATCACCCATAATGGACGCGGAGTTCTCGGTGAACGTCGCTATACACATACCTACATAATACCCATGTAATGAAAAAGAAAAGAAAAACAAGTAGCAGTTCATATTGTTTCCGAAATTATAGGAAAGCTCCAGTCTGTAATGTTTGTAGATGTTACGTCAAGCAAGATAATGATTCGACATACTAAGTACTTATTTAAAGTTTAAACTTGCAAACATAATATCAACCTGTTCTCTTTGGGGGGTACGACAAAGGTAGTGGTCTCAATCCTACCGGATTTTCCGGTATTTTTTCGAAAACCGTTGTCCCACACTAGGAATTTCTTCCTGTTCGTGGGTAAGTTTACGGATGTGATCCGATCTGTACCCTTAGCACGAGTTTTCAGTATTTGAGACGTAAAGTAAACTGGAACTTTGACAATTTCAAGTTGACAATTTTCAAGGAAAAAATTAGTTCCTTCTTCGCACACCAGAGGCGCTGTTCCATTTTTCCACACAAGAAACGCTGTAAATACTCGAAAGACGCTGTAAAATAAAAGAGTGAAAACTCGTGCTAATAAGGGTACTGATGCAATCTTTACATTTTCTTTATTTCGTTAGAAGTGGTTTTTCACAACAATCACGAATAAGAGCCTATTGCCATCAATCAGTCATTCAGATCCAGCCTGTCTCCTCCCTCAGTGACACCCTAATCCGAGGTTCGTACCCCACAGCAGATGCGCTTAGCGTGTGGTCACTTCATCATCATCATCATCATCAGCCTATAATGTTCCCACTGCTGGGACACAGGCCTCCTCTCTGTGAGGGGGAGTGGGCCATAATCCACCACGCGGGCCCAGTGCGGGTTGGTAGATGTCACATGTCTTCGAATTTTTGGTACTAGGACATGCCGGTTTCCTCACGATGTTTATCTTCATAGTTTTTGAGAGCAGTGGTGATGAAATAAATTACACAAAGTAATGCGCCTGGCAGGTCGCTTCCAACCGGCATATGTGGAGATCAAAAGAGGAGGCCTATGTTCAGCAGTGGACGTCCTATGGCTGAGATGATGATGATAATGATGATGAATGCGCCTGGCTTGGTTCGAACCCACGACCTATAACTCGTAAGTTGGGACCGATACCACTGAGTCACCACTGCTCTCACTGTGGTCACTTAGTTTATAGTATTTTAGTTTAGCCCCTGACTGGAGGCTTTAGATTCATAGGCATCCACAGAAAAGTCCGTTTAAACAGCTCCCAACCTCCTCTAAGTTGACCGGCGAGATGCCAATTTAAAAAAAACTAAAAATTTGTCAGTACGAGTCTGACAGTCCCTCTTGTCCGACCTTGGGAGGAAGGACTCATTTGAAGATTTTACGACGATAAAAAAAGCCTAAAATCTGCGTTGTTGGAGTTTGTTTGTTAGTAAGAACACAGAGTACTAACAGAGGGGTCTCTTCCCAAAAACAATCAAACTAATGTAAAATCTATGCACGAAAGAATAAAGCACATTTTAACTTGCAGCCGTACCGCCCACCTACTTTTATATTAGCCTAAACTTCCCGTGCACAAGCAAAATTGTACTGAATGGCTACGCGCGAGAGTTTATTTTGGTTTATCTGATGCTAACGTCACATCAAGGTCAACGTTCGCCGCGCTCAATAGGGTTGCGACTTGCGAGTTCAGGAGGCACAGTTTGGTAGGTCGGTGTATTTTATGCATTTGTTAAATTAAATAATTATTAAATAAATTTTCCTCAAGGAATTTTGTTTTTATCATCAGCCTATATCTTTTTGGTTTCGCCATCGATTACTACATACTACATTATCGATAGGTAGCACAGCCACAGATTGCTTATAGTACCTACGGCACCTTACGTTAGAAATAATTTATTATGATAATATTATCTTTTCTACCTATTATTGATATATTTTAAACATTTCATCTCAGAAAAACAAAAAAGAATAATATTTAAAAATGTTTGAAATGTTAGGCTTTAAAACCTCATCAATATCATATTCATAACGCCACATTGGCCACCCGAGTCGCTGTGGCTCCGTGTGCTTTTGTCAGTTTTATAGTATAGGAGCAATGATCCGATTTGGTAAGTAAATGTAGGACGTAGATGGATGTAGGTAAAGTTATATAAGGATCGTCAATTCTATTGTTATGTTCAGTTAATTTGGCAACTCAACCCTTCCAAACTGAACAGCTTTTGCTTTACAACTTCCTAAAAATTACAAAAATCTTCGACTTGACCGATTATTTTAGAAACACTGTTTTGATGTGCAGTCTCAGAACAAAAGTTATTTTTTCAATTTCATGCGCTGTGTACTGCCGCTCTTACTTTTTTATAGTTCATTATTGGCGTAAAAATTTTGTAGTTTTATGAAACGTGAAGCTCTTATCACTGTTGTCGTTTAGGCAACCAAAAGCTATGCAGTATTTGCTTGCCTTCATATTTTATTACCTTCACTTTTACTTGTACGTGATCACGCGTAAGAAAAATAATTACGATACGGAGCGCGTGCGATACGGGCGGCGCGCGGAAACCATCTGTAGCGACCCGTGAACGGTGTACGCGTGTGTGTGTACCATTTCATACCTACACCGCGTAGTGTCCCCTCTGTAGTACTCTGTGGTAAGAATAACTATACTAATTTGAAAACTGTTAAGTAGATAATGTCAATCGTGTGCCTCATATTTAAAAGCAAAACATAAATGTCCGTATTTGAAATTCTATTGATCACATTCCGATTTCAAATCAATAAATTGTTACAAGACAGTTGTCGCATTCATGTTAGGTACTAGACACTGTTCGTGGTTACACTTGTATAGAAAAGTTTCAGTAGACTAAAAGAGAATTTGACCGATTTTAAAATTAGTGTTGTTGAACTCGTCGCTAAACTTCACCAATTGATAAAAAAACTGTGTCGTTTGAAACCTTTCTGATGTTCAAACAAAGTTTATTTCAAGTTTTTTTTTAACACTTTGTCCTTCTTCTTCAGGAATTTCTCCTGTATCGTAGGTGAGTTTACAAACACTAAAACTCACATACACAAATGCTCAGACCCGGTACAACTACTTGTATACAAATATTTGAACCATTTCATTATTTTTTTTAATCATTTTATTTCAATTAAGCCATCAAAGAGGCACTTCTAAACGTCGATTATTAAATTTAAGAGGATCGTCTACCGAGCGCTCGTCCATACTAAAAGAGAAAACGTTTTCCTACCCCTAAATGTTATTCTATCTCAATGATTTTTTAGAATGCTTCTTACACAGTAATAAACTAGGTTTATAGGTTTACTTTTTTTCAAAATTTATAATAGTATGAAAGTTACAGGCGCCTAAGAGTGACTTTTGAAAAAAAGAAAACCTATAAACCTAGTTTCTTACTGTGTCAGAAGCAGGGCCGCGCCGCCCTTATGTGCGAAGTGTGCGGCGCACACAGGCGCCAGGGCAATAGAGGCGCCGGATGACCAGTGCCAATTATTGAAATTATTTTTGTCACATTACAACATATTAATACTTGAGTATCGATAAGTAAGTAGAAGATACAAGTCTCACAAGACGATACTTATCTAAGATATTTGAATTGACCCAGTGTTTATATTTTGGGTTTTGTTTACATGAATTACGAGCTCTGCTTTAAAAATCAAAAGAACCGCCGGCCGCGCCGCATTCGCTATGATAGCCGACTATTTTATTATTAGTATATTAATCTATGTATTATATTACAAAGGCCGTGCCGTGGATTAGTTTATAAACGTAACCCGATTCGACCCGACGGGGATTCCCCACAACAATTACAAACATTTTATCGAAAATGGGTATTAGCTAGTGGAGTCGCGGGTACGGCGCGTACTGGCAGGAAACTGTTAAATTGATAAAAGTGGTGAAAATATTTCAGCAAAAAATTTGAATTTATGAAAGAAATTTGAAAGACGACTACATGAAAGGCGTTTCATAGGTTTTGCACACAGGCGCTTCATAGGTTTTGCACACAGGCGCTGCAAGGGGTCGGCGCGGCCCTGGCAGAAGCATTCTAAAAAATCATTGAGATAGGATAACATTTAGGGGTAGGAAAATGTTTTCTCTTTTAGTACGGACGAGCGCTCGGTAGACGATCCTCTTAAGGAAATGGGATGGGATGGAATTGAATCTACACCCATTCGCAAAGGCAGGTTGTATGAAGAAGAATGGGCAAGAAAATCCATACTTACTATTTTTGTAAATGTTGTACAATATTTTTATAGCATCATTTGATATTAATAATATGAAAGCAATGTCCCTTGAATATCTAGACCAAAATTATAAAAAAATAATTAATAAGAAATTATAAAAAACACGTAGTAGCGTAGCAGTCCAGTGGCTCCAGCAACTGTTCCATCTATGCTGTCAGTTAATTATTAGGTAATGTTAATTATTCACGTAATGGCTTAATAGTTATAAGTAATATTGTTATTATTGTTAATATCAACAACACTTATAACGATTAAGCCATTACCTGAATCACATAGGGCTATGTATCAAAGTAGTTTGACAACTACTTCAAAAGGTATACATAATAAAGTATATAAACACTAATATACTGGCTATTTCGCCGTCTGTCAATGTACAGTCGTTACCCATAATTATATGACCCATCATTACACGGTAGAATAATGTTAAAGTGGGTCAAGTAATGCTGGCCGTTTCTGTACTAAATAAACTCGTTACCGCTTATGACTGGACGGCAATGTAGCCAGCTAATAGCTGGAGAGCTACTGAACCCTGCGACTAACGGTCTTCCTGTAAGGTTAGAAATTTGTACACGTAATATATATAGCATGCTAAGAGCAATAGCGACGACCTGGCAGGCGACAGCCGTGCACATCATTAGACAATTTAATTTTCAAAGTGTAAAAAAAAATGAAAAAAAAAAACTTGTTCCTGTAAGCTTAAAAATTTAACAGGATGTAGTTTATTTATTGTAAATCTTGGAAAAAAAATGACAGGCGATTACAAGGTGCACAAGTGTGTGACAGGCGAATTGAAAAGTGCAAATTTGATGACGGAAAATAAACTTTCTCATGTAAGATCAAAATTATCTCGCGTTTGGCTGAACTGATTTTGATGCCGTTTTCAGAAAAGTGTGCGTTACATTCCGAGAAAGGTTTTAATATACAGGGTGAATTTTTCAACTGGGCGTGGATGGCTATCTCCGAAACAATGAGTAATATCGAAAAACGTTGAAAGGAATCTCGAAGCCGATTTTGACGAAAATAAAACTGCATCGTTGGATTTTAGAAAAATCAATAATACTGGCCAGGAATCGAACCCGCTGATTTTGGAAAAAAAATCACAGCCTGTATTATTACACCATTCGATAGTGTTGCTAATAAGGATCAAATTCTGGGAAGTGATCATATAAGGCAAACTTAAGGAAATAGCAGATTTTCAGGAAATTGCTATATTACTATGTTATATGTTCTACTGAGCCATAATTTATTTATTATTGTTTTCAATAATTCAGTGGATTTGATGTTTCAACAATCCCAGTGTATTCAGCAATGCGAAATTATTGAGTTGAACAAAAATAAGCGTTATTTCAAAGAAGAAACGGTTAACTTATGTTCCCAATACAGTTATCGTCTTGAACATTCATCAGTTTTTTTTTAAATTATACGTTTTCCTAAAGTTTGCCGTATATGATTACTTCCCAGAATTTGATCCTTATTAGCAACACTATCGAATGGTGTAATAATACAGGCTGTGTTTTTTTTCCAAAATCAGCGGGTTCGATTCCTGGCCAGGATTATTGATTTTTCTAAAATCCAACGATGCAGTTTTATTTTCGTCAAAATCGGCCTCGAGATTCCTTTCAACGTTTTTCGATATTACTCATTGTTTCGGAGATAGCCATCCACGCCCAGTTGAAAAATTCACCCTGTATATTAAAACCTTTCTCGGAATGTAACGCACACTTTTCTGAAAACGGCATCAAAATCAGATCATCCAAACGCGAGATAATTTTGATCTTACAGGAGAAAGTTTATTTTTCCCCATCAACTTTGCACTTTTCAATTCGCCTGTCACATACTTGTGCACCTTGTAATCGCCTGTCATTTTTTTTCCAAGATTTACAATAAATAAACTACATCCTGTTAAATTTTTAAGCTTACAGGAACAAGTTTTTTTTTAATTTTTTTTTTACACTTTGAAAATTAAATTGTCCAATGATGTGCACGGCTGACGCCTGCCAGGTCGTCGCTATTGCTCTTAGCATGCTATAAATATAACGTGTACAAATTTACAACCTTACAGGAAGACCGTTAGTCGCAGGGTTCAGTAGCTCTTGGACTATAAGAATACCTACGATCGTAAATTGTAGTTTAAATTCTAATCTTTAGTTAGACAGTAGTATTGATTTTGAAATACTACTGCATGGTTCTCATATAACTTTACCAATACAAAATTGTCTGGACTTTAAAAGAGACTGTGACCTCTGAGTTTGTTTCGGATGTTTCTTCTCAGAGTAGTCAGGTACGAAACACCGGCCTCATCAAGTTTGCCAAAACCAATTTGCTAAATAAAGATCATTTATCATTTATCATTTATAGCTATGATTTATTGCAGATATTTTATTTATATTATAAGTATTTATTTAAATTCTGTTTTTTTTAATCATTTGATGATCTAACCAAGATAAAAAAAAATTTAGGTATCGTCGCATCTAGATATATCTATTGGCCCTAAACCACCATCTCTAGGAATTTTCATTCCTAGAGATGTGACCGAAAAACTTTTATTTAGGTACATCATCATCATCAGCCTATAACGTTCCCACTGCTGGGACACAGGCCTTCTCTCTGTGAGAGGGAGTGGGCCATAATACACCACGCGGGCCCAGTGCGGATTGGTGGATGTCACATGTCTTCGAATTTTTGGTTCCAAGACATGCCGGTTTCCTCACGATGTTTTCCTTCACCGTTTTGAGAGCAGTGTTGATGAAATAAATTACACAAAGTAATGCACCTGGCAAGTTTCGAACCCACGACCTACAACGCGTAAGTCGGGAACTCGGGACCGATACCACTGGGCCACCACTGCTCTATTATTAATAGAATTAGGTACTACGGCGTGACCAAGACGGTGGGCAGATGACATTATCCAGATGTCAGGAAAAGACTGGATGCAAAGGGGCAGGGACAGAGCCTGGTGGATAAAGCTGGAGGAGGCCTTTACCCAAGAAGGGGTCCATATTTCCAAGAAAGGAGACTAGAGACTAACCATACTAACAATACAATAAGTAAACCCACTAAAACCCCTACTAACATCATCTCAAATTAATGTTAATAATGGAATATGGAATAAACGGCTTTTTTATTTTTATTTATTATTTATTAAGCTATTGCATAGCTTCTATCGCGGGCCTTGAGCGCGGGGACCGAATCCAGAAATTCCGTAACGAAAAAACCTCACGCTCCCCACTCCGACGGGCAAGGTACTAGGCTGGCATAAGTTCAAGAAATAATTCTAAAGCGTACTTGAAACTGTCTTGTTCTTTGACTATCCAGCAAAAGTACTAGGGTAACATAAGTACAAAGTGGTAGTCATTTAAATATTTCTGGGTAGACAGATAGATTACCTGAAATTAGTTAGTACAAAAGTACTAGGCTTTGCATAAGTTGATACAAAATGCTATGCAATAGCTTTACCGCGGCAGTCCCCGAGTGCCACATTTTTTATTTATTACTACGGCGTAGCAATCTCGTAGCGCGGCACTGTTACTTTGCAAATAAAAAGGAGATACTGGGATTTACATCTAATCAACTAAAAAAAGACTTTATGCATTTAAGTAAAATTACATTCAAATCACAAACAAGAACGATTTACTTAGAGTAAAGCATAACGAACTAAGACTAGATTACGTAGAACTTCGTAGCCGCGTAGCAAATTTCGTAGCAAATTTTAACAATTTTTTCTACGTAACTACAATAAAATCTTTCAAAGATCTGTGTAAAGGTGAGTTGTTTGGTCGATAGTTAAACTAATTTACTATAGTTAAATCGTATACATTTGTTAAAAAAATATGGGGTTTCATACTTAGAATGCGATAGGTGAGGCAGTAGTCTCAATGCACAGAAATATTTTTCCAGGTGATATTTAACCCCATTTTAGTTCAACCTAGCCAAAATCAGAATTGCTGCAGAGTTGAAGGACTATTTAAGCTGGATATAGCGGTCCTGGAACGCAAAGGTCATCGAGAGTCCCTTCCGCTCCACCCACGAGCGACGGGAGTATTCATTCGACGATGTCACCACCCCAAAAATAAAATTATTTTAAAGCCCAAAAAAAAAAGGTACAGAGAAATACCAGAAGGAACAATAATCAAAATATCCAATTTGAAAATCAAACCTAAGTCGCCATAGTTACATTATTTTTTTAAATCATCAAATACGTCCTCCCACCCCGGGCAGGGCGGGAGGAACTGTCAGACTTGTACTGATTAAAATCCACGGTGTCCTTCAAAAGCCCTTTACGTTCTGGGGTTTTCGTTAGTCTCGCAACCCCGGCAGACTTTGGCCCTCTAAGACAACTTAAGTTAGCCTTGTAATTTTTAGTCTTTCATCATCGTCACCATCAGCCAGAAGACGTCCACTGCTGAACATAGGTCTCTCCCTTAGACCGCCACGCCGTCACACACTTGCATCTAGCGGTTGCTGCAGTCTTTCATGCAACTATACAACGTGTAACAACAAATGCGCAAAACCTCTCGTGGGGTAACTCAGCCCATGTTACTGAACAATTTTTGTTCTAAGACTTTTTGGAAATTCGCAAAAAAATGGTTTTTCATGTAAAATAAAAAATTGATCGGGTCCATTTGTATTAAAAATCTTTTTTTTTTAGGAATTTCCGAAAGTCTTAGAACATAAATTGTTCAGTAACATGGGCTGAGTTACCCCACGAGAGGTTTTGCGCATTTGGTGTTACACGTTGTATAACTGTAGATCTAGAATCATTAACCATTTATCCAACATGACAGTTCAGGGACCTTCCAGTAATGATGATATGTTGTAATTAAAGCGAAAGGAAGGACGGTGGTATCGCGCCATCGAGAAAGTAAGAGTGTGACAATTTCACGCTGGCGACTCACGCGCACTGAACTTGGTGTCTAATGCGAGATCGTGTAGCGATAGCAGATGCCGACTTTCCGTGGTCATAGATTTAAAATTCATATTTTTATGATGCAACTAGCTGTTCTTTATGACGGCTCCACATTAGTGGAGAATATAAGACTTTTTTGCCTAATGTGTTGACAGACATCGGTCGCCTGTTATTAGGAGTCTAGTATTATATCCTCGTTGGTTGACGTCAACGTCGCGTCACGTAACGTTTCGTCGTCGCGTGGCAAGCGTTGACGTCTGCTCGCGCTAGTAATACTATGGCCAACAAACGTTGTGCAGAGGCGACTTTGAAGTCGCGTTCAGCGGTCGTCAATGACTGCCACGCGACGACGTGACCTCAACGTGGCGTCTGCGCGACCTCGACGCTGAGCAGACGACGCCAGTGGGATAGCGTCCTTACGATGTAGAATATGACCACGTCTGACTCTTTTGACTCGCGCCAAATTATCAATACACATTTCAAACAAATCGTTAAAACATGCACATATATTACTCAGGTACTGATGTTGTGATTCGGAATACACTTACGGAATATACTTTACATATGTAGGTACTTGCCTCAACAAGAATATGAGCGTTCAATTTTTGTTTTGTCCTTCACAAAATTGAAATTCATCAAAATGAAATTATGTTAGAAATTGTTCTGAAAATAAATAAACCTCGCTACTAGTTGCTTGATCTGTAATTAATTCAGTTAACTATTATTTAAAGTGTTTTACAATTTTAAAGAATCAAATAGCCTGCCTGTACTTTGGATTCCATGCCAAACTTTTCCCTTCCGTTCTTTCTTGTCAACCATCAATTTATCACTTACTTTTTTGATGTACTCTGAATTAACTCACAAGGAATATATTGCTTGTTAACACGAAGATAGGTCATGGTCATAGTCAGGTAGCCATCTTTTCTTTGTATAGACTTTCAACCTTATCACAATTATAGTGGAAGGTTAATGTTCGATTGGTAGACAGATTGGGGTAGGTTGACGTGCTGGCGTCTGTACCATCTACACTTTTTTTTATGTTGGTAAAGTTATCAAATGATTCCTCCCACCCAGGGCAGGGCGGGAGAGACTGTCAGACTCGTACTGACTAAAATCCACGGTGTCCTTCAATAGCCCTTTACGTTCCAGGGTCACGGTAATGGAATAAGTCCCGCGACCCCGGCAGGATTTGGCCCTCTAGGGGGGGGACCCAGGTCATCTTGCTGACGCCTTTTAAGGCGCGCGTGGAACACAACGCGCCGTCGACCCAGGCATGGTCCATGGTCGGGCGGCGAGTTGCCCATAACTCGCCATCTACCCTAAGTCATTGTTAAAAATCTATAAATAATTATTATGTGTTCTATTATTATAGAGTAGAAGAGTTTATTTGGTTACACGCTCTAATCTCAGGAACTACTAATTTAAATTGAAAAATTAAATTTGTATTGGATAGCCCATTTATCTAGGAAGGCTATAGGCTATTAACATCACGCTACCACAAACAGGAGCCGAGCAGTGGGTGAAATTGAATGGCGGCTCCACATTAGTGCCGTGAATTCACGCCGCGAATTCTTGCCGTGAATTCCCGGCACAATACCGATGGCATGGAATCCAAAGTACAGGCAGGCTATTTGATTCTTTAAAATTGTAAAACACTTTAAATAATAGTTAACTGAATTAATTACAGATCAAGCAACTAGTAGCGAGGTTTATTTATTTTCAGAACAATTTCTAACATAATTTCATTTTGATGAATTTCAATTTTGTGAAGGACAAAACAAAAATTGAACGCTCATATTCTTGTTGAGGCAAGTACCTACATATGTAAAGTATATTCCGTAAGTGTATTCCGAATCACAACATCAGTACCTGAGTAATATATGTGCATGTTTTAACGATTTGTTTGAAATGTGTATTGATAATTTGGCGCGAGTCAAAAGAGTCAGACGTGGTCATATTCTACATCGTAAGGACGCTATCCCACTGGCGTCGTCTGCTCAGCGTCGAGGTCGCGCAGACGCCACGTTGAGGTCACGTCGTCGCGTGGCAGTCATTGACGACCGCTGAACGCGACTTCAAAGTCGCCTCTGCACAACGTTTGTTGGCCATAGTATTACTAGCGCGAGCAGACGTCAACGCTTGCCACGCGACGACGAAACGTTACGTGACGCGACGTTGACGTCAACCAACGACGATATAATACTAGACTCCTTATAACAGGCGACCGATGTCTGTCAACACATTAGGCAAAAAAGTCTTATATTCGTCTCATTTCGACCAAGCAATCCTGTGAGCCGTAAACATACGTTGAGACAGAACAGACCTTGAGTTAGCCAATCACAACGCAGTACCCCGTCCCCCTCGCTTACGTAGTACCTCAGCGAGTTGACAGAATAATTTTTGTTCCTTAGATCGTGCATGCGGAGTCTAGTATTATATCGTCGTTAACGTCAACACTCGTAAAGCACCTTAAGGTACTAATAAGTTGCAGCAATCAAACGAGAGCGTTTTAGCGAGCATTCTAACGAGCCGACTGTGAAGTCTGACGTCCTCATGAAGACAAAAATTTTGACGACCATCGATAGACCGTTGTTAGAAACATCGTGAAAATATATGTAGCGATGTTTGACTCTATGCTTGGCTCTGCTCATTGTTCAGATTCACAAAATGTAAAACGATGAATGCTCGATGTTCTGTTACAAGTGATTACACAATTCTATCAGCACCTTTATGTACAACATTCTGCACGAGTCGTCTTCTTAGAACTATGTGACTAATAGAATCATTTATATACGTAAAACATTTTTCCTGATAAAAACAATCAATTGTTTAACACCTGCTACTTGGATTTTGAATGTTGTTATCAAGAAAATGTCCGCTCACCCTTGTTATAATTTTAAAACGAAGAGGCGGTAAAAAGGAGATTTGAATTTAAATTTCTGCTACGAACTGATGAGTGGGCAACGAAAGTAATAACATTGCCAGATATTAATTGGCCTAACTTAAAAACTAACACATCATCCTTCCAGCGCATTTGTGGTCTTCCTTGAGGGCGTTTTTCTCCCCATGGCTTCCATTCGAGAAGACGTTTGCACCAAGAGTTTTCTTTCCGGGCAACATGGCCAGCCCAAGCCCACTTCAAGTGTGCAACTCGTTTCGTCACATCTGTGACTCTGCTTCGCTCCCGGAGCCATTTGTTAGTTCTGCGATCGATCAATGTCACTCCTACCAGCTTCCTCTCTACTGCCCTCTGGGCCACTTCCAGTCTTTTTATAATGTCTTTGGTGAATACCCAGGTTTCGGCACCATAAGTGAGTACTGGCAGGATGCATTGATCGAAGATTCTGGCTTTTTGTTCTGCAGATATTTTCATTTTGAAGGCGAAGTCCAGTTTCGAGTATGCTCCCCACATGAGCCTTATCCGTCTGTGAAGCTCGTTGGTTTGATTGTCCTTGCCCATTCTGATTTCCTGCCCTAAGTATACGTACTTCTCTACCTGCTCTATGGTGGTTTGGTTAATGGTGATGTGTGCACTCCTTCCGTCCATGTTCGTCATAATCTTGGTTTTGGAAGGATGATGTGAAAAGGGTTGCGGGCTCAAATTGGTTACAAAGAGCTCGCTGTCGTGAAGAGTGGAAAGAGTTGAAGGAGGCCTACACCAAAATGGTAGAGAGAGGCTAAAGAAGAAGAAAAACTAACAATATTATTATTTTACCATTTAGTTGACGAGATTCATAATAAATTGTTCACAGACTATGAAGCAGCATTTAGAAAAATAATTTTAAGTTAGCATAGCTAAACGGGTCTTTCGCCGATATACGTACAGACTTGCGACCAACGCAAAGACGAATAAGATAGAGGAAAATGTGGAAAAAATGAATAACAATATTATCGATCTGTTTTAACAAATTTATTGCAGCGCATCAAATAAAAACTTATCCCTAGCTTTTTCTGCAACCACTACCCGACTCGAGTCGATGCTTGCACAGATCTCGCCGAAATTGTCTCTGCGCGCAATTTCCCGCCACTTTCCATATTGTCTGTGGTTGTGTAACGCACACACATGTTTGGTAATTCGATTACCTAACAACCGAAGTTAACCACAGAGCATGCTTGTTAAATTACTAGCATTTCTCAATATTGCTTCAGATTTCATCGAGACTGTCAAGAGTAGGGTTACCATTTTTCGTAATTTGAAAAGTCCTCATGAAAAGCCAAGTCGTTTGCAGAAAAGTTGGGCCATTTTTTTGTCAATGTTCATTTAACTTTTTTTAGTATCAACACAATTTTTATTTTATAACACTCTACCTCCTTCTTTTTGAAGTCGGTTAGACTTCAAAAAGAAGAAGGTTATCAATTCGACGGTATTTTTTTTTTTTTTTTTTTGTGTGTTTGTTACCTGATTACTCCGCCAATTGTGGACCAATTTTCAAAATTATTTTTTTGTTCGAAAGGAGATACTTCAGGAGTGGTCCCATTGTCACCATTTCAGGATCTGATGCTTGGATCCTGGAGAAATCGAGGGCAATCCTCAAATTTTATAGGCCCACACATCGTTTTTCGCAAATTTTATGAAGTAATTTAAGTATCTGCGGATGGTAATCATCATCTCATGTAGCTGAGCTGATGATGGAAGGTACAACTCCTCTAGTAAGGAATTGGCATCGACTGATTTGGTAAATTATGTTTGTGTTCGCATATCTCCGGAACTACAAGTCCGATTTAAGTAATTCTTTTTTTGTTGTATTAGGTATCGTTCAACTTAGGGAATACTGCAAGTTTCATCAAAATCGGTTCAGTCGTTTTCGAGATAGGGAATGAATGTAAGAGATTTTTAACGATGTTATTACCGGTGTTACGGATTACAAAATTCTAGTGCTCATGTAAGAAAATTATGTACTCGTACTTGACAAGAATTGTGGTTGAATATTTAAACTAAAAAGAGTAAAATAAAAACTTTTTCAAAAAAAATTTAACCGCCTTCAAAAACAACCACAAAAAAGGGTAAAAAAAACTTTTTTAAAAAAAGTACCGACTTCAAAAAAAATACAAAAAAGTTTAAAATAATCTTTCTTTCGGAAGTCGGTGGCTTTGATTTTTATATTTCATTGACTATTGCCACCGACTTCCGAAAGAAAGGTTATTTTTTAGTCCGGACGTAGCGCAGACGTCGAAAATACCAGACAAATCCAGACTGATGGTAACTGTAGTCAAGACAGTGTCAATCAGCTGTTTGTCGCAATCTCAGTTGTAATACAAGACATATGATTGGCCACATGTCGTTCGCTAGTATAGCTTGCTGGAAAACCGTCTGTTCAAGTTCCAATGTGTCCAACTTGATGTTAGACTTCGAACAGACGGTTTTAAGTGCGATGTCGTTTGTTAGTTCGTTACTGTTAGGTAAATCGATCATTTCGTAATAATTTTAGAGGGATTTGTTAAGTTAAGTGATGCAGAACCAAGGAAATAATTCCGTTTCTATTTAGAATTAAGAAGAAGTCATACCTTGAAGAAGACGGCAGGACGAACTGAAATCGCGAGATTGCCTAAAAAGATAGCCGTGACCGTGAACGTAAAGGGCTTTTGAAGTAACGCGGTGGATTTTAATCAGAAAGAGTCTGACAGTCCTATCCACTCCACCCAATGCAGGAGGACTCATTTGATGACATATCCAGCATCCGTGGTCCATAATTCTTTCATCACTTACATATTCTTGAAGTTCCCAATGACATTAACATATTGGTCTAGTAATTAGATTATAAATACTGTAGTGGTACTGAAATATAAAATAAGGAGTGTAAATTGTCTGATAGGCACAACCTTAGGATTTATAAGTCAAGAGTGAAAAGGTTACTTCTAGGCAAGCACGCTTGCCTCACCGTCGACCACATCCTCGGTTACCATCCGTTCCCTTCAAACAAAAAAAAAACCCTATAATAATAATATTCCACAACTATCACACAACGCCATCTAGTCCCAAGCTAAGCAGAGCTTGTGTTATGAGTACTAGACAACTGATAAACATACTTATATATTTCTAAATACATACATATTATAGATAAATTACACCCAGACACAGAACAAATGATTGTGCTCATCACACAAACATTTGTCCTGCGTGGGAATCGAACCCACGACTTCCGGCATAGCAGTCAGGACCACTAGACCAACAGGCTCAACCTGAACTATGCGAATCCTTTACAAAAATAAGTTCAATATATCTGAAATCTAATCTCCACTTCTTACGAATAGTCTCTGAACACACTTTCCATTTCAAAGACTAACCTACTTGTGTATTCTATCGAATCTTACAACATTACGACATGCTACCAAGTTGGCAACTTTATAAAAAAAAAACAGTCGCCGGTAGCGTGGGGTCGCCACGGAAGGTAATATCCTGTTTCCTGCTAACCCCTTTTTTATTTTAATGCACAATTATAAAGTTATTCGCTTGATTTCGTCAGTTGTACTCTGGTGCATATAAATGGTGCTTTTAAAGGCTTTACCAGGGGTGGTCCGATATTTGTTTTACTTAATAATGCAGTTTTGTTGAAGTTATTGCTTTTGGTTGAAGGCTGTAAGTTATTGGTTACGCTTTCGCTTGCGACTTGGCTCGTGTGGCTGCAAATTATACTACAGGAACATCCAAGTGCCTGCCGGGGTCGCGCAACTGTCTAAACAGGGGGGACCTTGGAACGTAAAGAGCAATGGAAGGAAATAGTGGATTTTAGTACATTAGTCAGTACAAGTCCAACAGTCCCTCACTTTCCACCCAGGGCAGATAGGCAGGAAATCATTTTGATATTTATAAAATTAGCTCATCATCATTATCATCATCATCAGCCTATAATGTTCCCACTGCTGGGACACAGGCCTCCTCTCCGTAAGAGGGAAAAATTAGCTCATCCTATTGGAATTTAATAATAGGGTAGTTTACTGCATAAATAAAAAAGTTTATTTTTTAAACATTTATTTAACTCAGGCCCATAAAAGTTAAATTATTCAAAAATAATGAACACGTATTTTTTGTGTATCTAAATCAATGAATATTGACAATCTTTGTCAATATTCGAAATTCGGGAGTGGGGGCTTGTGACGACCGAGTGACGTTTTGTGATTTTTAGAGGCGTGATCGTATCTTAGTCAATTTTGGTTAACGTAACAAAAAAAAAATACAAGTCAAATATTTTTTGATAAGTAGTCTATCTTTCGGACTTTTTTTTGGGCAAGATAGCCAATTCTGCTACGAGTATGTACATGTCCTAAAATTAGGTTATGGCCATAGAATTTACGTGTATAACCTACACTTGTCAAGAAACATACCATGTTTCCTCCTTGCCTCGAAAATTCATGGTAAGCCGTTGATCTTGGTTGTTATTTGTAGATTCATAATAGACAACCATTACTTGTGTAATTTATTTCATCACCACTGCTCTTAAAACGGTGAAGGAAGACATCGTGAGGAAACCGGTGTCCTAGAACCAAAAATTCGAAGACATGTGACATCTACCAACCCGCACTGGGCCCGCGTGGTGGATTATGGCCCACTCCCTCTCACAGAGAGGAGGCCTGTGTCCCAGCAGTGGGAACATTATAGGCTGATGATGATGATGATGATGAATAAACAACCCATACCCATCACAATGTTGCTTCTCAACTACAAAAGCTATTAAACTCCAAGAACCTTACTAAATTGATTCTAGGATCAAAATTATCGACCACCCACCTTTGGTGTTGCTTAGCAGTAATATTAATTAAAAAAACACCAAATAAGACTTTATTGCAACTTGTCATGATCTTTCAAAATGTCATCCTTACAATTACTGCCAGTATTTTACGAATTTAATTGAAAAGTATTTGATATTAATATTTTTAAGTTAAAAGAATGCAATAACATAAGTAATAACAAGATTCTTGAAGACGATCGTCGAATTCCTTTAAAGTTTTTGCAATCAACTGACTTTTGTGTTTCGAAGAACCAGGAACAGCTGTAAATTAAAAATACAGGAACTGATCACAAAAAATATGTTCCTTTTGATTCTACGTGAACTTTTTATTGATGTAAGTAGAATCGAAGAGAAAGTTATATCAAAGATTTGCAAAGAAATATACCAAAGATATTGTTGACTGGAAAGTCAACAATATCAACCTTTTTCGTGAGATAGCTCATCTTTAATGAGTCCACCTTTTTATTTTTTAAGTGGTAAAATCATCAAATGAGTACCCGCCCTGGGTGGAATAGAATGGACTGTCAGACTCGTCAGTACTAGTCTAAAATCGACCCTGTTCCTTCAATTATTATTATTTAACCAGGGTAACCTGCTTAGAGAGTCAGGAGACCCTACTTCGGAGGCCCTAGTACAACTTTTCACGTTTCTGTGACGTAAAGAAATCGATAACTTTGACGTGAATTTCATGGAACAAAAAAGTTCCTCGTTCGTACGAGAGGCGCTTTTTCAATTTCCATACAATAAGACTCCGGTTTCACTGAGGTCCCGGAGTCAGCACAACGGAGATGAGCTGTACCGTGATTCACCAATCACAATGGCTGATGCATAGGTATCGCTGACCCGGCCCGACATCTGGATTTCAAGCCATCTGCTCCGCACCGCTCCGCACCGCCTCAGTGGAACCGTAGCCTTAATGCAGTAAATACTTCAAGTATGCTATAAATAAAAAACAGAACTCTGTGCTAAAGCCACGGATGTTGACAGAGGCCCAGATAGTAGGACAGTAGCCAAGACAATGGATTTTGTGAGGGTCAATTCCACAACTATAGAAAACCGCCGTTTCGTTAATTTGAACACGGTTTTTCTTAAAAGTAATTTCAACATAGACATCTTGAAATTACTTTTAGGAAATCTGTTTTAAGCTTTCAAAACTAAACTTACTGTCACTTACATCCCGTAATACTCCGTGTTTGGGTGGGATGAAACCCGGGTGGACCGCCCGGAGGACACGTGGAGGTCTGCCCTTTTTGGGAGGAGCACCGCCGTGTCCTCACTCCTCACCTCCTCGGCCTCTCGTGCCCGGCACTGAGGCCGAGTCCGGGGCGAGGAGGCATGGGAAGAATACGTAATATACTAATATAATAGCCCGGGGGCCAATGACAGATTTACTTGACCAATTTCCTCCCAAGCGATAATTAGTAGAATGCATCAGAGAGTTGTATTATAAAGATTCGTGGTCGTCAGCTGCTGTTCCGTTGATAGGATAAGCGCGGATAGCCTTCCAAACATGAAGAAAAAAGAAAAACAATTAAATAGTTATTTCCCCCAACTGAAAATTTGTTTATATTGAGGCTTAAGAAGATCGTCTACCGAGCGCTCGTCCATATTAAAAGAGAAAACGTTTTCCTACCCCTAAATGTTATCCTATCTCAATGATTTTTTAGAATGCTTCCTACACAGTAAAAAACTAGGTTTACCTATAGGTTTTCTTTTTTTCAAAATTTATAAAAGTTTGAAAGATACAGGCGCCTAAGACTTACTTTTGAAAAAAGAAAACCTATCAACCTAGTTTTTTACTGTGTCAGAAGCATTCTAAAAAATCATTGAGATTTTTTTTTTTTTTTTTAGTGTGGTAAAATCATCAAATGAGTCCTCCAACCCCGGGCAGGGCGGGAGGGACTGTCAGACTTCTACTGACTAAAATCCACGGTGTCCTTCAATAGCCTGTTACGTTCCGGGGTCACGGTAAGGAAATAATCCCGCGACCCCGGCAGGCTTTGGCCCTCTGAGAGGGGGGCCCCGTCATTATGCTGACGCTCTTTGAGGTGCGCGTGGGACACAACGCGCCGTCGACCCGGGCATGGTCCTTGGTCGGGCAGCGAGTTGCCCTTTACTCGCTACCCGCATGCCCGCGCCTACGGTGGCCGGAGATCATCTGCTGACGTCCGACGCCGCGGGCGCCTACCACTGCGGTTGGGGCGGAGGGAGGACGCTGTCCTCTCTCGCTCGCGGCCCGCCTCCTCCTTCACGAGCATTACTGCCTCGCAGAAGGAGCAGACCGCTTCCCACTCCGTCTCGCCCCGCAGCATGGCCGCAACCAATGCCGGGCGCGAGAGGTCTCCGCCTATCGCCGCCGTGAGGACACGTCGGTGCACCGCCCAAGCTGGGCAGTCTTGCACCGTATGCTCTACTGTGTCCTCCGGGCGATCTTCGCAGTGGTGGCACCCGGGCGTTTCCTCCTTCCCTATCAGGCACAGGTACCTCCCGAAACTTCCGTGTCCGGTGAGGACAGCTGCGTCATCCGATAGGTCAGGACGCCGTGACGTCTCTCCAGCCACTCCTCAAAGAGGGGTCTTACCGCCGCAATTGCGGCGGTAAGACCCCTCCTACTCCTCCTACTACCCCCTTATTGGGTAAATTAAATTTAAGAGGATCGTCTACCGAGCGCTCGTCCATACTAAAAGAGAAAACGTTTTCCTACCCCTAAATGTTATCCTATCTCAATGATTTTTTATAATGCTTCTAACACAGTAAAAAACTAGGTTTATAGGTTTTCTTTTTTTCAAAAGTCACTCTTAGGCGCCTGTAACTTTCATACTATTATAAATTTTGAAAAAAAGTAAACCTATAAACCTAGTTTTTACTGTGTAAGAAGCATTCTAAAAAATCATTGAGATAGGATAACATTTAGGGGTAGGAAAACGTTTTCTCTTTTAGTATGGACGAGCGCTCGGTAGACGATCCTCTTAAATTTAATTTACCCAATATCACCAAGAAAAACAGTTAGATATCTATACCAATGTGGTACTCATAAACACGTCAGCAAATTAATAACTTTGACGACACTTTAGCGCAGTGGCTGAGCAATTGGACTGCTGCGCTGTGTGTCGCGGGTTCGATTCCCGCACGGAACAAATATTTGTATGATCTGCTAGTAGTTGTTCTGGATCTGGGTGTTTGTGCATGTGAGTTTATGTGTTTGTAAAAGCCCCCACGATACAGGAGAAATTCATAGTGTGGGGCAGTTTAAAAAAAAAAAAGAACAAGTCAATGCCTAGTGAATATTTCATAGCAATGTTGCATAGAAACGAAAAAGTATGAAAAAATAATCAGTTAATTATATAATTATTTTAGTGACCATCACGCATTACACATTAATCAACTATTTACATACACGTTTAACCATTACCATGATTCTCGTATCGATAATGGCATGGTTAATCAAATCTTTATCTGTTTTCTTCTGTCAAAATTATCGACAATCGACATCCCTTATAAGCAATAAGTCCCATCACTAAAACAATCTACGCAAAAATCTTTTGTACATTTGAACACTTTTCCAAACATTTTCCTAAATAGCTTCGGAATTGTTTACAATTCCTAGATAGCATACATTTCCGGTTACATAGACAATAATAATATAACCAGAAGCAATATAATTTCCGAACGAAAACAGTTGATGATCAAATATTTATCAAATTAAAATAGAGGTTACTGTTCGCGACGAAGCGTCACCATCAAAACCTAAGTGTTTATAGTGTTCATAGTGAGAAAATGACTAAGTAAAATTATAGACAGTTACGTGAAATATAGAGTATATAGTGTTTAAATAGAACTTAACAGTTAAAAAATTCGTTGTAAAACCGTAAGTACAGTGCATTTTGTAGCATCAATTGAGTGGGCTTATAGTCATAGTATAGTTTCGTTTTTTGTGTATCCAGGTAGCCTAGACTGAGACCTAGGCCTGGACCTAACTTTAAACCCATAATCCGTTCGAAAACCCACTTATTTGACGTTGTAAGATGTCCTGTACACAATTTGTTTCTTTAATAAAGATTATTTTTTTTGTGTCTATCATTATTCAGGCCCTAGACTCCTGAAATACATAGATATTTCGTTATAAATGTTAGATCACGTTAGGCTGTTACCCAGGCTACCTAACGAGACCTAAGTCTGTGGAATAACCACCAAACCTCCTGAGATAATGACCTATGAAAATGTAATTTAATTAAAAATTTTAATAGTTTCTAGTTTTAACTCGTCGTAACTTTTCAGTCCCTTCAGTTACAGTCGGGGTCATTATGTCAGGAGACAGGCAATTTCATAAGGATTATAGTGATACCAAACAACATGTAATCCATTTTTAGTACAATAAGAAAATCGATTGTTAAATAGTTTTAAGATAGTAAAAATAAACAATAATTCAAGGAAGCGATTTGCGGCTCTCGTTAAGGTAAAGTTCTGGGGTACGATAGTAATTCGTAATTTCGATCAAGTCGTAGTCAACGGCATGGCACCACATCTTCTCTCTCTCTCTCTCCTGAAGACTCAAGCAACTCGCTTCCTGAAAACTTATGAAGACTTATTGGCTGTTTTATTTACTCCGCATCCACAACTTCGTTCTACAAGTCCCTGCTACTCAAGACTTCAGGCAATAGCATAAACAGCAAGCAACCATCGGTGCAGGACGTCAACGCCGCTCCGGACAAGCTCATCGTATCGTCGTGTGTCCGGGCGATAACGTCCGTCCCGCACATCTGCTGGTCCTGTCGACCCGGATGTTTATGAAGATTCCTGAAACCTGAAGACTTATCGTCGCAACGAAATCGAACATGCCAACTACAAGGTCCCAGGGGAAGGCGGCCGAAGCATTCACCGTCGAGATGGGGGAACCTAGTACAGCCATCCGTCACGAAGCACCGCCGCGTTCACCGTCCACCACCACCACCACCGAGGGCGACCGGCAGCGGCTGCCCCCCCCACACCCGCGGGGGGGTGAAGAATTTTCTGCGCCTACCCACGGTGTAGAATTTTCTGCGCCTACCCACATTGAAGAATTCTCTACCCGTTCAGCGCCTACCCACATTCAAGAATTTTCTACGGATTCTACACCTACCCACATTGAAGATTTCGAGCGACCAACCGCACCCAGAACCAGGAAGGGAACCAGATATGAAGAAGAATCAGATAGAACAGTGATGCCATCGAATAGCCGTGCCGTGCCGATGACTACCCGGGGTGACGCCCGTAACGAACATAACCGACCGCCGCCGTCGACTACGAATAGGACGACGCGATCAACAAGAAAAATTTCGAAAGCACGTGAAGACTTATTGAAGATTAAGTTGGAACTTGCACAATTAGCACTTCAGAGGGCCGAAGAAGAATCGGACAACGAATATTTAGAAGATAGAAATTCAAACGACGAGTACGTGCGTTCCTGGCTTGAAGAGGCACCCGAACCTGAGCCACTGAGGGAGGACAACGTCGCCGAAGGGGACATAGTGAAGAATAGGCGCCGCGAGCCGGCGCCCCCGACTGCGAACATCGACAATATAGTGGACCTCCAAACGCAACTACCGTCATCGAATTTAAACAATCGCATCGAGTCAACACCGAAGCCGAAAGAAGAAGACACCAAGGGGAACATGGAGCTCCGTCCGTTTATAACGGAGCTCACGTCCGCTATAGCGTCGCTCGCCGACAAGAAGACAGAACATTGGACATCGAACAACCCCTCGGCGTCGAAGGTCATCATGACACTACCGAACTTCAGTGGGGCACACACCGAATGGCTGTCATTTCGAGCCATTTACGAAACAACTCGAAGATATTTCAACGACGTCGAAAATACAGCGAGACTCAGAAGAAGCCTGCATGGACGAGCACTCGAAACAGTCAGCTCGGAGCTCATCGGCCACGCCAGACCTGATGACATCATGAAGGAGTTGGAACTACAGTTCGGCCGACCAGACTCAATAGCTCAAGCCGAAACAGAACGACTGCGAGGACTACCACGCTGTGGCGAAGCACCAAGAGACATCTGCATGTTCGCAAGCCGGGTCAGAAGCGGCGTCGTCACGCTGCGCGCACTGAAGAAAGAACATTACCTCATCAACGCAGAACTGGTGCGCGCACTCACCGAGAAGCTGCCGAACTCCCTGCGCGTACAGTGGTACAGAATCTACACCGAGAAGTACCAATCGCTACCAGACCTGTCACTCTTTAGCGAATTCGTCACCGAGCAAGCCCGGTTCTGCAGCGCCTTCGCTCCACCTGAGAACATCGCCGCCACCGACGCTCCATCAACCAGGCGCGTCACGCAGAGAACTCATACAGCTGTTGAGAAACCGGTAAACAAATGCCGGCTCTGTGACAAGGAGGGTCACTATTCGTCTGACTGCAAGAAGTTCAAAGAAGCCTCAAGCGACAAGAGATGGGAGCTAGCGAAAAAACATAATCTATGTTTTCGCTGATGCATGAAGATTCGTCGTGCAAATCACACATGTCAAAAGAAGAAGTGTGACGTCAACGGGTGTACAGCCACGCACCATCAGCTTCTTCATTACGACAAGAAGCCTACTACAGAGGAAGTCGAGAAGCCCGCCGTCTCAACACAGAAGTCCGAGTCAAAAGAAACAGTGGCCAGTTCCCGAGCGACTTCGAGTCAAGCCTACCTGAAGATAGTACCGGTCCGGGTCATCGGACCGGCGGGAGAAGCCTCCACCTACGCTCTCCTCGACGATGGGTCAACTGTGTCACTCATCGACGAAGACATCGCGAAGCAAGTCGGGGCGGAGGGCCGCATCGATCCGCTGAAGATAGGTGCGATCGGCAACACAACGATCGACACCCCTTGTTCGAGACGTATCACCGTCACACTCGCAAGCCAGCTGCAGAATAGGGTGCCATTCAGAGCGCGCACCATACCCGAGCTTCATCTCACACCGCAGACAATCACCGAAGAAGATATCGCACACTGCGAGCACCTAGATGACCTCAAACAACAGTTAATCTACAACGCCGGCGCACCAAAAATCCTCATCGGCCAGGACAACTGGCACCTGCTACTGGCCACCGAAATTCGAAGAGGACCCAAGCACCAGCCCATCGCATCGCTCACTCCCATGGGCTGGACTCTCCACGGCGCGCACACCAGAACACTGGGTCAGAGAGTGCACTACGTAAACAAACTCTCAACGACAGACGACATCGAGCAACAGCTGCGTGAATTCTTCGCAATAGAATCATTGATCATCAATCCACGGCGTCCAGACTCTGATCCTGAGAAGAAGGCAGAAGAGATACTGAATCGTCACACGAAACAATTAGAAGATGGCCACATAGAAACCGCTCTGCTGTGGAAAAATGAAAACATAGAAATGCCAGACAGCTACGGAACCGCAATGAAAAGACTTATCTCAATAGAAAAGAAACTCGACAGCAATCCCACACTACGAGAAAAATATACAGAACAGATGGAGTCGCTTCTCAAGAAGGGATACGCTGAAAAAGCACCCAAGTCCAGCACACCGGGAAGAACCTGGTACCTACCTCACTTCGACGTCTACAACCCGATGAAGCCCGAGAAGTTTCGAATAGTAAACGACGCTGCCGCCAAGTCAAGAGGAATGTCACTCAACGACTACCTCCTCACGGGGCCAGACCTGCTACAGTCGCTGCCCGGCGTCATGATGAGATTCTGCCGTCACCGCATAGCTATCTCCGGTGACATAGCGGAGATGTTCATGCAAGTGAAAGTACGAAGAGAAGACAGAGACGCACTCCGTTACCTGTGGCGAAGCGACAGACGAGAGGGAGCCCCGGACGAATATCGCATGACGTCCATCATATTCGGCGCAGCTAGCTCACCGTGCACCGCTATATTCGCAAAAAACTGGAACGCGAAGAAACATTACGCAGAACACCCTGAGGCAGTCGAAGCAATCATAGAAAATCACTACATGGACGATTATTTAGACTCCTACAGGACGATCGAAGAAGCAACGCGCATAGCAACAACAGTGAAAAACATACATGAACAGGCGCGTTTTAATATCAAGAAATGGGTGTCGAACAGCACAGAAGTCATAGAAAACATAGAACCGTCACAGAATCGCACCGAAGTTGTCAACATCGGCAATACAGAAAACATAGAGAAGATACTCGGCCTGATATGGAAACCGAGTACGGACCCCAGGTAGCAAGTGACGTCGGCGACTAAAAAATGACGACATTCTTATGTCAATTTAGGGTCACCACAGTTACGTCATTATTGTACGTCATACTTACGTACTATTATAGTACTGTACTGTACGTACTGTATAGGTCATAAATGATACCTCCTAACAACGTCATTTTACAGTCTGTCCTTATTAGTCTAAATCTGCCCTCAGGTTGACGACTGTTGTATGACATAATATCTGGTCCTAAAGTGACCCAAAGAGCTAAAGATTGGTTAAAGAACAGTTTATGGAATGCATCTGACTGACATAATTCCACGAGTGAAGTCGACCACCAACATAGCGAATATTATGGGCAAATACTAATCATTATAACAAGGATTTGTATAGCCGGTACATTAGTCCAGTCAACGAGGATTTTTTTGTATGAAGACTTTCGAAAAATTCCTCCGGCGCTGAAATTTGGCATATGATGAGAGTAGGTGATACAGATTACAGATGCACAATAATCCAAACAATTTTTAGCCTAGAAGTTCCGTTTTTTTTTATCAAAACATGAAAATTGCTTATAACTCTCTGTGAAAAATTCCTCAGCCTCAAATTCTTTTTGTATTTGTTTAAATGTATTAGTTAGAATAGGGAAGTATAAAATCTAACAAAATTTCGATTTCAGTGTCACTCCAAATTAACTTTTTACATAACGCGCTCTAACTTCTAGTGAAAAATTGCCCAGCAGATTTTTATTTTTTTATGTTACCTATTTCTTATCCTGAAATACGTAGGTTTTGTTACGTAATCCAAAACTTTTTCCTTTTTAAACAACATTATTTGATGTCAAATCAATCAAATAATGACGTTTGAAAATGAAAAAGGTAACAAACCTATGTTTTTAAGGATAAGATAACACATAAAAATATAAAAATCGGCAAAGCAATTTTTTACTAGAAGTTACAGCGAGAACGGAATCACAGCGATCAATATTTATTTAAAGTTTCGAAAAATAGTACCGCCTAGCTCGATAGATGGCGTTGTAGTCGAAATAGAAGTCGCTATGGTTTCGTTACCGCCGATAGTATAAGGTCTGAAGAATTAATTTTGTTTTGTTGTCCCCTGTCCCGCAAGTGCAAAATGCGCTTATTCACGGCGGTAATCCGCCCCATCATGACTTACGCGTGTGCCATCTTTGCGCATTCCAATCCCCGCTTCCTCTACAAAATGCAGGTCCTCCAAAACCGTTTTCTTAGGAAAATCACGGGAGCCCCGTACTATGTCCGTAACGACACCCTCCACCTAGACCTTAGGATCCCCACCATCGCTCAGTTCATGAAGCGCATTGCCACGCGCTTCTTTGAAACTGCAGTTAGGCACCCCAATCCGTTAATCGCATCGTCCGCTCGATACGATCCATCGCGTATTAGCTCCGTTCGCCGACCAAGGCATACCCTCATCACCCCCGACGACCCCATCACCCTCCTCCAGGAGAGCCGTAGGGAAACCAGTACGCTTCGCAAACAGAAACACAGACCGACTCCGTCATTCCGCCCTCGCCGCCGAGGCCGCCCGCCGCGACGCCCAAGTCAATGCACTCCCCCCCGTCCCTTGCAAGAGCCAGCCCGCGATGCTGAGCCAGTAGCTTTAAATTAGCCCCTAAATAATGAAATATTTAGTTATCCAGCCTGTCCCTTGCTGTCCTCTGTCAGTGACGCCCTAAGCCGAGGTCCGTACCCCACAGGGGGTGCCCTTAGCGTGTGGTCACTTAGTTTTTAATTTAGTTTGTAAGCCCCTGGCTGGAGGCCTTAGAGTCATCTATGGCAACCACAGGAAAGTCCGGTTAAGCAGCACACAACCTCTTATAGGTTGACCTGCGAGATGCCCGTATCCAAAAAAAAAAAAAAAATAAAAAAAAAAAAAAAATTTGTTTTGTTGAGAAGTTATTGAGAGCAATGCATCGGTAGAGTGAATTGAAGTGTCAAGTTTACCAGTGTTATTAACAGTGTTCCAATAACAACCCACCCCAAAGAGACCTGCGGATTTATACATGGTTTTGCACGTCATTGGCTGCCCTAATATGTACGGCCCAGTAACGTCCCTATGAATTCAGTATATGATGTCACTCCAACGTCAGTGGCTGCCCTAATACGTACGGCCCAGTAACGTCCCTATAAATTCAGTATATGACGTCTCTGTAACGTCTGTAAACTGACGTCTTGAGGCTGTGACAAATTGACGACATCTGATGGGACCCCCCGACGTCAAGACATAACGTCTCTCACGTCGAGCAGTACCGTAAACTGACGACATAATTACGTAAAAATGCTACCTGGGACGAGCTGGGTTTCAACCTTACCCTCGCTCGCCTACCGAGTGGCGTCCTAGAAAAGGCAGCGCCCACTAAAAGAGAGGCGCTAAAAATCGTCATGTCACTGTACGACCCGCTTGGCCTCGCTTCGCCTGTCACAATTCGAGCCAAGCAAATTCTTCAAGAGGCATGGAGACGAAGTATCGACTGGGATCAACAAATCGACGAAGACCTGGCGGCCCAATGGAGAAGCTGGATACTACACCTCGAGCAGCTCAAGAACATCAACATACCCAGATGTTACCCGGGTTATAGTGACGCCGCAGAGCTCCAGGTCCACGTATTCACCGACGCTAGTGAGATGGCCTACGCAGCTGCAGTGTACTGGCGAGCTACAACACCGAGCGGCGAGACATTCGTCAGTCTCGTCGCGGCAAAGGCAAAGGTAGCACCACTCAAGCTACATTCGATACCGCGCCTCGAACTACAGGCCGCGGTCATGGGAACTCGCTTGGCCGCCGCCGTGACCCACGAACACCGACTCAAGCCCGCCTCAACCACGTACTGGTCAGACAGTAAGACCGTACTCACCTGGATCAAGAAAGGGGCACGAGCGTACAAACCATTCGTCGCTCACCGCATAGCTGCCATCGAAGAAAACAGTAAAGTCGAAGACTGGCGGTGGATACCCACAAAGTTAAACGTCGCCGACGCAGCTACTCGCGACGTACCGCACCACTTTAACTCAAAACATGAGTGGTATTGCGGTCCCAAGTTCCTGTACCAAGACCCAGCGTCGTGGCCGTCGGAGAAACCGCCAATCACAGAACAAACAGGGGAAGAAAGAACGCTCGCCGCCGTCGAAGAAAACACCGTTAAACAGAAGCTCTCAGAGGCCATACCCGATCCAGTACGATTTTCAAAGTGGGAGCGATTATTACGCGCAACAGCGTACGTTCTACGCTTCATATCTCTTTGCCGCGGGCCTTCAGAGAAGACGTTCTACAAGAGAACAAGAAAAAACACAGAAAAGGACCCAGATTGGAGAAAAAAGAAAAATTCGTTAACGCCTGTCAAAAAATTGTCTGCAACAAATCGTCAACGCTCCACTACAAAACATACAATAGAAAGTACGTTCGTTCACCAGGCTGAAAACATACTCGTACGCGTCATACAAGAAGAGGCATTTTCAAAAGAAATAGCTGACCTACGAAGAAACAAACAGATAAGTCAAGATAGCCGGCTACGTCGTCTGCAAATAGAAATCGTCGACGGCATCATACGATTGAGAAGTCGTATCGCAGCCTCTCGCGACATAGAAGAAACGGTCAAACGGCCTCCGATAATAGACGGAGATCATCGCATCACACAGTTATACATCGACTGGACCCACCGCAGCCTGCAACACAGTGGGACGGAGCTCACAATCAACGAGATACGTCAACACTACTGGGTCATCAGAATGCGCCCTAGCGTCAAAACGGTGATCGCGCGCTGCTTGCCGTGTCGCATTTGTAAGGCGCAACCAAACGTGCCTCCCACCGGCGACCATCCGAAAACGCGCCTAGCTCATCACCAGAGGCCGTTCACATTCACCGGTCTCGACTACTTCGGTCCCCTGTCCGTCACCGTCGGTCGTCAACACCAAAAACGGTACGTGGCGCTGTTCACGTGCCTCACAACAAGAGCCGTGCACCTCGAAATCGCCGCCAGCCTCAGCGCAGACTCCGCTATACTAGCGCTGCGCCGCTTCGCTGCTCGCCGAGGCTGCCCCAGCGAGATCTACTCTGACAACGGGACCAACATGCACGGAGCAGACAAGGAGCTGCGAGACGCCTTCGCAGAGGAGGCCAGTCGCCGAGGCATCGTGTGGCGCTTCATCACGCCCTCCGCGCCGTTCATGGGGGGCGCTTGGGAGCGCCTCGTTCGCTGCGTGAAGTCCGCACTGTACACCGTACTCACAGAAAAACACCCACAAGAAGAGGTGTTGTCCACACTGTTGTGTGAGGCAGAGTACACGGTAAACAGCCGGCCTCTAACACACGTCTCAGTCGACAGCGAAGACGACGAGTCAATAACGCCGAACCACTTTCTACTCGGTGGTTCAGCTAGACTACCATCACCCGGCGTGTTCACCGAGCACGACATCGACAATAAGAAGCTCTGGCGACGCTCACAGATACTCGCCGACATGTTCTGGCGTCGATGGGTACGAGAATACCTGCCTGAACTTCAAAACCGGCGGGAGGCCCACGGGCGGGGACCTGAGCTGCAAATCGACGACCCGGTCCTCATCGCAGACGGCCAGCTGCCTCGCAACACATGGCCGCGAGGCCGTATAGTCGCCGTGTTCCCCGGGGCCGACGGAGAAGTCCGGACAGCTGAGGTGCGCACAGCCGGCGGCACCCTGAAGCGTCCGGTGAAGAAGCTCGTCCCGCTACCAAAGTGACCCAGAAGTCAAAGTCTGGGCGGCGGGCATCGCGGCGGAGGGCAGCACGGCAACAGTCGTCGCTCACCGGGGTGATGCAGCGCCGACATCGCACCGAGCCATCGCAGCGCTGCACGGCGGGAGAAATGTTCGCGACGAAGCGTCACCATCAAAACCTAAGTGTTTATAGTGTTCATAGTGAGAAAATGACTAAGTAAAATTATAGACAGTTACGTGAAATATAGAGTATATAGTGTTTAAATAGAACTTAACAGTTAAAAAATTCGTTGTAAAACCGTAAGTACAGTGCATTTTGTAGCATCAATTGAGTGGGCTTATAGTCATAGTATAGTTTCGTTTTTTGTGTATCCAGGTAGCCTAGACTGAGACCTAGGCCTGGACCTAACTTTAAACCCATAATCCGTTCGAAAACCCACTTATTTGACGTTGTAAGATGTCCTGTACACAATTTGTTTCTTTAATAAAGATTATTTTTTTTGTGTCTATCATTATTCAGGCCCTAGACTCCTGAAATACATAGATATTTCGTTATAAATGTTAGATCACGTTAGGCTGTTACCCAGGCTACCTAACGAGACCTAAGTCTGTGGAATAACCACCAAACCTCCTGAGATAATGACCTATGAAAATGTAATTTAATTAAAAATTTTAATAGTTTCTAGTTTTAACTCGTCGTAACTTTTCAGTCCCTTCAGTTACAGTCGGGGTCATTATGTCAGGAGACAGGCAATTTCATAAGGATTATAGTGATACCAAACAACATGTAATCCATTTTTAGTACAATAAGAAAATCGATTGTTAAATAGTTTTAAGATAGTAAAAATAAACAATAAATCAAGGAAGCGATTTGCGGCTCTCGTTAAGGTAAAGTTCAGGGGTACGATAGTAATTCGTAATTTCGATCAAGTCGTAGTCAACGGCATGGCACCACATCAGGGGGTGTCGACTTTGTTCTACGAACAAGATGTAGGTGGGCTAGAAAACAAGAAAGAGACATCAACATTAGAGTAAAAGAGATGAATTACATAATGTTGCCAACAAAAATACTATTTCACATTCAATCTAATAATAGGCTTATTAATTGATTTTAAAGTATGTTATCCTTAAAATTTATTCTTGCTTTTATTCTGATGCGAGAAAATGTTTGTTATGTAATTTTTAACATTTAAATTGATGAATACACAAAACAAAAAGGAGATAATAATATGACAACATGACAACACTGGAACGCCATATTGTCTATTGGCTATTTGACGTCATAGGAAAAAATGTCTGCCATCGCTTGCGCCATGATTTACATCTTGTTCTTGTGTTTATTTGTAATAAATAAAACAGTTACATTTAATTCTACAAACAATATTGTTAATGTGAGTCGAGCTTGCTCCTCTGTGTCTGTGTTTTGGTGAAATTAAGTGCGTATTTGTGAGATATAGACCCGGTGTTGAGACAGTGACTCTTGTTTGATTTTGTGCCTTATTCCCGATGAGTTCGTAGGAAGAAAACACTAGAATCTGTGCTATGTGTGGAACTTCATCTTCTAAAGATCCCAGCATCACTTTACATCGGTTTCCGAACTTTAGTAAAATAAGTCATTATAGCATAAATGAATAAAGAAGTCAAATGAAATCGTTTGTTTTACTAAACTGCTCCTTACTTATTATCTTTCAGCATTTTATGCACAAGTACATTGTGTTTCTCGATAGTAATTTGAAAGAAACTATCGAGAAGCGCAATGTACTTGTGCATAAAATGCATACAAAGAACCTGTAAAGTACTTGTAGTATTTGAAATTCCCGCCCTGGATTCTACTGCCATGTTTTCGTGGGCTAAACATAGATGGCGCTGGTCGGTAAGGAAAATTTTCCTCACAAAATTAGTACGGAGTCGTCATTCTTCCCCTTTAGGGGTATATTATGTTCTGTGCACCACATCTTCCCTCTCTCTCTCTCCTGAAGACTCAAGCAACTCGCTTCCTGAAAACTTATGAAGACTTATTGGCTGTTTTATTTACTCCGCATCCACAACTTCGTTCTACAAGTCCCTGCTACTCAAGACTTCAGGCAATAGCATAAACAGCAAGCAACCATCGGTGCAGGACGTCAACGCCGCTCCGGACAAGCTCATCGTATCGTCGTGTGTCCGGGCGATAACGTCCGTCCCGCACAGTTACAATTATTAAAACTAACTAAATTTCTAAATTATCTTATCAAGTTTTAAAATGGTACTACTTTACAAGATTTATTAATTGTTGCTTATTTTATTAGTTATTTAACTACAATGTTTGATGATCTGTCATTGGTTAATAATAGCGGTAATCTTTGTTGAGAGGGGTAGTATAATAATTTTAAGTTTTTAAAAATAGATCTACCCTCGCATTGAGGTCGATTACATGATCAGTTCGCTAATAATGTTCTAAGAGTTAAGACGTGTCCTGAGTAGTGCCTTGTTTATTCTATGTGATAAAAAAATGGACGTTCCAAGTGTGTGATGCTGAAAGTTATACTTTGTGGCCTCGTGTTCTGCAATAGTAATGTAAGTAATGTATAATGTTTTAGATATTACTGATTATTAAGTTTTATATACATAATGTGTATCAATAATGGTTACGTATCATAATATTTTTTGAAAGATTCACATAGGTTCATTACACATATTAGACGACTCCACCACAGACTGTTCAACTGACATAATTTTGATTGAACTAAAATTTTGTTGCACTAATACCCGGGCTACACGAGGTAAAGTATCTCGCCGTGGAGTTTTTTCTCCATTCTTCTCCACGAAGACCTGACCTGACTGAGACCACGAAGGTTTGTGAATAGAAGTAGCTTGGTAATAAATATCTAGTCTTGTCTTTCTGTAGGTACTTTTCTTTATTAACCCATTTCTTTGCATTACTCATTGCAGATACCTTCACTTTTTTTTTGTGGTAATATCATCAAATGCAGGGCAGGACGGAAGGGACTGTCAGACTTGTACTGACTAAAATCCTAGGTGATCCTTCAAAAGCCATTTACGTTGAAGCTGGGTTACCTGCTAAGACAGTCTCTCGATCGAGATACTTAACATGCAGTAAACAAATAGCAGTACCTAACCATCCTGATATCCAAAGTTTGATAAGTAGATATTAATATAACCAGATTCACATCCTATGTCACACTCGTATTTTGAGTATAGAGACCCGCGTCTTTTACGTAAGTTATAGGGTTTTAAGACGCAATGAATGAATTTAGTCTTTCATATGAAATTCAATCATAGACGTACAATAACCATGTTTGCATTAACCAAGAAAGGTCAGCCTTCGCGGTTACCACGTCGGAAACAAAAACGCTGTTAAACAACTCGCTGAAACGAACACGTTGGCAGCAATACGTGGGAAAACAAAGTGACCGCCCGTACGTGTAAAAAAACAAGTGTAAATCATCTGCATCGTAAGATCATGTCTCTTGGTACATACGTAGGGCGGCGACTGTTAACAAACGTTGCCTGAAAACGTGGGAAACATAAGCGATGGAAACGTAGCGATGGGAACGCAAGACGTGGGTAGCAAACATGGTGAAGTCTTGAACAGTAGAGAACTTAGTGAAGAGCTTTGTGGCTCTTAATGTGTTGTCATTCATACCTACATATACGAGGCCGTTACGTGATGAAATTGTAACATCAACAACTTCTTTTCATTCAGATTAAACGTTAGGGTAGTAAAGCAGGATAACAGGACCGTCAGTCAAGGTACCCATGACCCTAGAACACAAAAGGCTACTGAAGAAACATAATATTCTTCCTCCTTTTTACGAAAATATCAGCCGTGAGACGTCCACTGCTGAACATGGTCTCCCCCATAGATTTCCAATAGGACCAGTTTGAAGCGGTTTGCATCCAACTACGTATCCTGCAGTTTTTATAATACGTAAGTTTAATTTTCGACAGTACGCAGCTCATAGACTGCAGTTGAAAATTGGCATCCCAGGTAACAGCTCCGCCCGGAGAACACAGCATAATATGTTGGGAATCTGCCTCGGTTAGGTGGAGCACTGCCGTGTGAGGTTCGGCGGCGGTAATGTCTCGCGTCCGGCACTGATTCAGTTGCGGAGTGAGGAGGAATGGGGAGCTGTTATACTTAGGAGGAGGCGGAATGTGAGTAGGAGAGGACATCCTCCATCCTCGTCCGCGGCGGCTGTGATGTTAGTCACAACCGCCGCGGGAGATGCCGACGGCGTTCGGTACCGCGGGGCGATTTCCAGCCTCCGTAGGTCCTGTTGGGTGGTGAGATGGAGGATGTCCTATTCCTCACGCGTCCCGCCTCCTCTTTCGCAAGAAGTGGCTGCTTCCCATTCCCCCTTTTCCCGCAGCATATACAACGCCGGGCGCGAGAGGTCGTCGTGTATCGCCTCCGTGAGGACGGTTGTGCGGTGCTCTGCCCAAGCAGGGTAGATCTCCACCGTGTCCTCCGAGCTTGCACTTGGCCAATTTTCGATTGGCGGTGCCCACAACCTTTTAGTGGGCTGGATCCGTGCCTGACTGTAAAGCCGTTGGTCCCGGCTAGCGTTAGCAGAATTTGATAGTCAGTCTTACCAAGGAGAAGTAACCAGTTACTGGGTTGTAGAGTAGTATTACCCAGTTACTGGGTTGTAGAGCAGTATTACCCAGCACTAGGTTGTACAGATAGTATTGCCCAGTTACTGGGTTGTAGAGTAGTATTACCCAGATACTGGGTTGTTCAGGTCAGATAGGCAATCGCTCCATGTAAGATACTGATATTCAGCTGCAGGCAGTTCGACAGGAAGGCAATTCCAAAATTACGAAAAGGCAAATTATGCCCCCTTATTATTAAACGTGGACTAAAGTTACAACCAGGATAATCTTCGGACTAAAACTTTGGCGTAACTTTACTTCTCGTTTTATTAATAAGGTAAATGTTGTACAATATGTAGGTAAGTCTATCGAAGCTTGAGGTTATTAATAATGAATCAAACGCCAAAATATTCAATAAATACTTTAATTTTAAAACAATTCGGGTTTCATCTTACATTATACATTTTTGAATGTATTTATAAACATTTTTATTTTTACACTTTTTTTCATTAATTAAGCATTTTTATATTTAGTCACATAAAACACCTTAATTTAAGTGTGAGGCACTATGAATCAAGAATTTAAGACAGGTAGTTTGCCTCTGACAGCGGTAACTGATTAGCAACCTTATTTTAAAGGTTATAAAGTTCACTGTTAGTTTTACAGTGATGCGTCAGAAGCAAAGAAATTATTTATTTATAAGACGATTAGGATAGTAAATTCATTAAAGTATACTTATTCACATAAAAACATGTATTTTTTGTGTGTGCAACATTGACATGATAAGGAAGGGATTAACAAAATGTGCGTTTCACGCCATCGCATTGTGTTGCAACCTTTTTGGGGCATTTGCGCTTTTACTCATAGAATTGCATTTAGGAATGTTGTTATATTTTGATATAATTATGGAGTTCATTTTAAAATAAGGCATGCATTAGCTATTTAATAAGAATACAGCCAGTTCTGGCTACTACTGACAAACTGCGGTTTTAAAATCACTACTTTATAGTACTTTAATAATACATAAAAATATATTTAAAAAGGGGGAACGTTGTACAAATGCACAAACATTGGCTTCCCATCTCTATCTTACACTTGTGAATTGACAGATGTGCAACAAAGACAGGAACAACTCTAGAGTCCGCGCCACGACTGAAGTTCTCTTGACGCGGCGCTAGTGGATATGTCATTATTTGATTGCATCATAATATTGACTTTCCATCTCTATCTTACACTTGTGAATTGATAAATGTGCAACAAAGACAGGAACAACGATAGACTCCGCTTCACGATTCAAGTCCTTTTGACGCGGCGCTAGTATCTATGTAATTACATCAAATTGCATAAAAAAACGAAGTACCACGAATTTTATGGAGGATATCTTTGTGGCGTGCACTCTAAGCAAATATAAATAAATTAATCTTGGCGTTAAGCACCATATGTTTTGTTTTTATTAAGAAAGTTTTAGCTGAAACTATAAGGCTCTTTATAACATATTTCTTATTATTGTGACCTCTTCAAATTTAAATAGCCAAATAAATAATTGAGATTTCAAATCCGAATATTCATTTTGCTCGTTTGTATATTTAACTAAGTTAGTTAAAACTATGGTTAACTGCATCAAAATACTATATTATTATAATAAGACTGCATTTTATACACAAGGAATGTTAGCCATCATGTAAAAGACATTACCCATCTTTTAGTTTCTTTGTAATCGGGTAATAAATACTAGTTAGTTTTACCAATGGCAACATTGCAATACTAGCGTTCAATCAATGTTGCCCGCACTAAATTGTCAGGCGCATCGCATTTTACTTTTCTTGCATATAAAATTCAGTTTACAAAAAACACTTATCACAATTTTTCAAAGTACCGTTTAATTGTAATAAAACAACAATTTAATAAGGTAACTATCTTAATTTTTATGTAGATGTCGACTTGTTCAAATTTTATCCATTCCTGCGAGCACTTTTCACAGCCTTCTACCAATATTGTCTATGTTACTTTCATAATCGACAAAGTGGAATCATAACCCATTTTGACAATAAATCGTTTGAATCCGTCAAATCGACAAAGATCAAAGTTGTTACCATGGATATGTATGTTTACGCGAATGTGGACCTAATTGTATTTGAATGTCTGTAGGAAAAAAAGCTTATCATCGGTCATAATTCCACTTTGTCGATTGTACGAAGCTTCATTCACTATTTGGACAAGTTGACAGCTATTACTATACTATATTTACTACTTATATGTATTTCTATTGAAATAACCACAAAACCTGCTTGTGCACCAACTATAATATAATTAAAATAAACATTATTTTACCAGACACCGATATTTAAGTAAAAAAAGCCTATATTTTGTGGTTGTCGAATTAAATCGATATACTAACATAGGTATTACAAATTGTTAATACCATCTTGTGTTTTTTTTTAATTACTCTGGTGTACAAAAGACGTTAAGGCAGGGCGTATTGGCATGGAATTAGTATAGGTATTAGGCCGGCCACATACATCAGTTTTCCTGATCAGGAATCCTGATCCGTTTTCTATCCGAACACAGTGAATTCATACAAGTGTGTGTGCATGTCACACACCCTTGTATAACTTCCCGTACAAATTTCGAATTCCGAACGGAAAAAAAAATTGAAATATGTGGCCGGGCTTAAAAACTTCAAAAACTACCGCATCAAATGCACCCTTCGAACAAAACTCAATCAATCAATTCTTTCCCCTATGAATGAATGAATGTTTGTCCCAACCGGCTTGAATATTTTATTTTCTGAAAATCCTTCATCTGAAATCATTGCTCATGTGAAACCGGAACGGGTTATTTATATGTAGTTTAGAATCCTGCCATAATTATTTTTTCGGTTACCAAATTTCTAAATAATGAGGGTTTTCCCGTATGAAGAATCCACTAGATGGCAATACGTAGGCTTGTGGTCTATCTGCTCCGTGATTGGTTAATTTTGACATTTCTGACAATGTCATGTCGAAAAAAACCAATCATGCTGCAGTTGGAACTCACGCCTACGTATTGCCATCTAGTGGATTCTTCATACGGGAAAACCCTCATTAATCAGTGTCTAAGAAAAATTAAGTAACATTATAAGTACATACGGTAGTACATTTACATAGTATATCGTAGTAGGTATATCACAATTTACGCTATTCACATGATGAGTCTATATCTATGTATCTAAAATGCACTGGTAATCGCCGCTTTCCTATGAGGGGGCCATACTAACGGGAAAAACCGTTAATCTTTGCGATAAGTCTTTAAATGTTCGTATAAACGTCCATCATCGCGATAACTAACGGCATTTCCCGTCAGTGCGGACCTAGCATTACAATTGGGAAGGCCGGTCAAAGCTAATTGTAGATGGCGCGACCATAACTAAGTCCCAATCCGACCAATGAGGTAGCAATCCGACCAATGAGGTAGTACTATTTTAAAGTACCTATAAGATTTGAACCAATGACGATGCTTGGAGCAAACTATACTAGCGCCATTCGTTTCCCAGTGGCCATCCCCATTGATTATATTGTAAGAATTGCTGACATTTTGCATAATACTTTGTACGAGTGGTTCTTTTTTCATTTTCAAATGAGATCCTAGACCTGGCTTGTTTTAGTACACAAGAAAAAAAAAAAAATTATGTAGAACTCTTGATCTCTATAATGGTCTTATTATTCCTTCAGAAACAGCAATTAAAAACCAACGGATTGAATGAATGAATTAGTTTAGCAAACCGGGGGGGGGGGGGGGGGGGATTGAACCAGTGAGTGAACGAGATGGCGCTAGACGACTTGAATAGCTCTGTCACTTTCACTCGCCGGAACAAGCCTGGTTTTAAGACGTAATACCCCCCTGTATATGTAAAACAACTAAGGGAGCTTGCTGACGACGCGATGCGACGCAATTCGACGGATTTCAACTACAAGTAAAAATCATCCTTACCCCTACGACATAGGACATAAAACGTGCGGTTATCTACAGGTAGATGAAAAACAAAACACGCTCGCCACGACGACGTGAGTCAGTCGAGTTGCATGATTATCTTGTAGTAGTAAGAACGGTTTTCATTTTTAGTTAGTAGAACGCGTCATGAGCAGGCTCCCTAAGAATTGCACAGTTGTAGGGAAACTGTGTCGCAACATCTAAGTAAAATGCTTAAATAAATACCTTACTATTAACAACCGTTCAAGCTATACGTTCTCGATCTTTTCTATCTTCTCAATTTTGTTTCCGAGTGTTCCCTTACACACGTAGCCTTTCAAAGCGAGCACTCCCCTACATTTTATGTGCACCTGGTAGCGCGCGCACCATTCTAAGTCGTTGCAACCGATGCCCACGTCTGTGAGGGTCTTTACTGCGGCGATTGAGAGTAGATCTGTAAAAAGGAAAAGGTAAAAATTAGTTTTGTCGCTCTTTCAATTTTATATTGGCATTTTTTGTGGTTAAATTGTTTGGAACTGTCTTGACTATGCAGCAAGAGGACTATGCAGAACAAATATTTTTTCGTCATCATTTACAGGAATTTTTACGGACGGAGTTTTTACGGACAGTTATACACATCAACACGACAACCCAGTGTCGGTACAGCTCGAGACGCAAGAGCTAAACTGACTCGACACTACACTGAGGATATCCCGGACATCAGCCTGTACGAGATTAGAATGGCTCTTAAACAGCTCAAGAATAACAAGGCGCCGGGTGAGGACGGAATCACAACAGAACTTCTGAGAGCGGGTGGAAAACCGGTACTTCTGGTCCTCCAGAAGTTATTTAATTCCGTCATACTCGAAGGTTCTACGCCAGAAGCATGGCACAGGAGTGTGGTTGTTCTTTTCTTCAAAAAGGGTGACAACACCTTGTTGAAGAACTACAGGCCAATCTCACTTCTGAGCCATGTGTACAAGCTGTTCTCAAGAGTCATTACGAACCGTCTCGAACGCAGGTTTGATGACTTCCAGCCTCCCGAACAAGCCAGTTTCCGAAAAGGTTTTAGTACTATAGACCACATACACACGCTCCGCCAGATTTTACAGAAGACAGAGGAGTATAATCGGCCATTGTGTTTAGCGTTTGTGGACTATGAAAAAGCCTTCGATTCAATCGAAACCTGGGCAGTATTGCAGTCCCTCCAACGATGTCATATCGACTATAGGTATATCGAAGTGTTGAAGTGTTTGTATAGGAACGCCACCATGTCCATCCGACTTCAGGAAGAGAGCACGAAACCAATCCAATTGCAGAAAAGCGTGAGACAGGGAGACGTTATTTCTCCGAAACTGTTCACGAACGCGTTGGAGGACGTTTTCAAGCTCTTGGAATGGAACGGACTCGGCATCAACATCAATGGCGAATACATCACTCACCTTCGTTTTGCCGATGATATAGTCATCATGGCAGAATCGTTGGAGCACCTCAATGCTATGCTCAGCGACCTCAGTATCGTTTCCCAACGGGTCGGCCTTAAAATGAACATGGACAAGACGAAAGTCATGTCGAATGTCCATGTGGCACCCGTACCGGTTGTTGTTGGGAACGATACTCTCGAAGTTGTAGACCATTATACTTACCTTGGACAGATTGTTCAGTTAGGTAGGTCCAACTTCGAGAAAGAGGTCGCCCGAAGAATCCAACTCGGATGGGCAGCGTTTGGGAAGCTCCGTGATATCTTCTCATCGAGAATCCCACAGTGTCTCAAGACAAGGGTGTTTAACCAGTGTGTGTTGCCAGTGATGATTTATGGCTCTGAAACGTGGTCTTTGACTGCTGGCCTTTTAGAGAGACTGAAAGTCACTCAACGAGCAATGGAAAGAGCTATGCTCGGAGTTTCTTTGCGGGATAAAATCCGGAACATGGATATTCGGCGAAGAACCAGAGTCACCGACATAGCTCATAAAATTTGCAAGTTGAAGTGGCAATGGGCAGGCCACATCGCTCGTAGAACTGACAACCGATGGGGAAGAAAAGTTCTCGAGTGGCGACCACGGACCGGAAGGCGCAGCGTAGGCAGGCCTCCCACTAGGTGGACCGACGACATCGTGAGGGTCGCGGGCAACGGATGGATGCAAGTGGCGAATTGTCGTTCGGCGTGGCGGTCTAAGGGGGAGGCCTATGTTCAGCAGTGGACGTCTTCCGGCTGATGATGATGATGATGATGATGATTTACAGGAATTATAAACAGGACAAGCCCAAAGGCACTACCCTGTGGGACTCCATATGTCAGGACCTTTTCATTGCTTTTAAAGTTTCCTATGATTACATTTTTTGAGCAGTCTGTTTAGTAATTCCTTAAAATATCAATCGACATGCCTCTATCGCCAATCCTTTATATTTAATGATCAAAAAACGATGAGAGACAGTATCAAAGGCCTTAGAAAGTGTATAAATATTTAGAACTAACCTGGTGGGTCAGCGTGGGTGAGTAGCTGAACGTCGTTGGCGCGACAGAAAGCGTGCAGCGACGGTGGTACGACGCAACAGGATGCTAGGTTGATCTGTGCAATGGAGGGCCGCACTCGAGCCCAGGCGTGGAGCTTGCGGAGACATCCACCACCAACGTCGGCGACACCTAGTTGTAGGACGCGACCTGGGGAGTGCAAAAAGATTTTGGTTAGGTTGCTGTTTTAAATAGAACACTGATATAACATGCTATTTGCATGTTTTGTTCCGCCTGATGTACCACAGGCTGATAGGCCGAACATGCATCTAGAATTTGTCACCGGATTGTGATGAATCATCTCGACACGAACATGGGTCTTAGCTAGATTTCAGCATCGCAGACATTTTCAGCCTTGCAACGTCATCAATCAGCATCTAATTTGTTAAGTTTATAGTTACTGTTTGCGTAAATCATGCAAAAATATTTTACGATGTGTTTCGGAATGAAAGGAAAACAAATCTATTTATTTTTATGCCAAACCCAATACAACCAAATTCCTGTAGTTAACTATTTACTAATTATTATGATCTTGTATAAAGAAGTGTTTGCCTTCATAATGCGAGTGTCCGTAATTTTTTGGCTGGAGTTAAAAATTAGCATCAGAAGATCTATGCGGTATCTGTTGCTTTCATTACGCTGAGCTGAGGCACATTTCACATTTCAAGCATTGTTTATTCTACCATTTTTTTTTTCTTATATTGATGAAATATTACCTTCTTTAACATAATCTTCGAGTATGGACCACAGGACCTTAATCCCGGGCAGGATGGCCTCACACTTGCGTGCGTCTGCTTCATTGTCAGCGTCCACCTCGTTTGTGCTGGACATGCGCACTGCAATATTTATTTATTTATTTATTTATTTAGAGTCACCAACATTTGATTACACCATAACAATAAAAAATATACAAAAAAGAGGGCATGAACTTAAGTGTATCAAACAATTATAGGTAACTACAGCGTTCACTAATACGACGTACTATTTAAGAAGTGCTTAATTGCTATCTTGTATAATTTAGTATAATATTCACGGTGGATTAGCCAATATACATTTAAATATTTTAGATCGGAACCGACCAAGTGAGTCAAAATGAATATCAGTAAGATCACAATATTTATTGACCATTCTACAAAGTCGCGGTAAAGGTGAGTTTGCACCAAAAACGGTTCTACGGGGCGGTGGATACAGAGGTGTGATACGATTTCGTGGGTATCGGGATGGTGCTCTATATTTTACTCTTCTTACTAATTCTGGGCAGTCTACACCATTGTTTAAAATTCTGTGAATGAAGAGACAATCGGATAATTCCCTTCGACCGGATAGGGAAATCATATTAAGTTGTGACAATTTGTTTAAATATGATGTTTTTTTCTTTATTTTGTTCGATTTGTGTACCAAATGCCACATGAATCTCTTCTGAATACGTTCTAATCGAAGGGAATGTACTGCAAAGTGTGGTCTCCACACGACGCTGCAGTAGTCCAATATACTCCTCACTAGACTATTATACAGCATAATTTTTGGTCTGCAAGTGCGAAAAATTTTACAATTTCTTATAATAAAACCCAACATCCTGGAAGCCCTTTTTATAATACATTCTAGATGGGGCAGGAAAGTCAGCTTCTGGTCAAACAGTACTCCAAGATCATTTATTTGGTCCACAAATTGGACCAAATCACCACCTATGAAATAGTCACACTCTATGAGATGGATCTTCCGTGAGAATTTTACGTGAAAACACTTCTTCCCATTCAAATCCATACCATTGCGGTTGCACCATTCAATCAGTCTATTAAGATCGCTTTGTAGTAATGCTGCATCCATAACTGATTCTATCATTCTACCGAATTTCAAGTCATCCGCGTACATAAAACTCTCAGAAAATTGAAAACATGTTGGCAAATCATTTATAAACACATTAAAAAATACAGGGCCTAAATGGGAGCCTTGTGGTACACCAGATGTAATTTTCCAGGTGTTAGAACGGAAACCATTAACAACAACAAAAAAAGTACGGTCTTCAAGATATGATTGCACCCACTTCAGCAAGGCTCCCGTTAACCCGTATGCGGAAAGCTTTTTTAATAGTAATCGATGAGAAACGCGGTCGAAAGCCTTACTGAAGTCCGTGTAAATTACGTCGAACTGTCTGTTGGAGTCTACAGCTTCAGACACAGTCTCAGAAAAAGTGACTAAATTTGTACAGGTTGACCTCAATTTAGTGAATCCATGTTGTTGACCACAAATATATTTATTAAAGTGACTTTGAATGTAGGGGCACACCAGTGATTCGAATATCTTTCCAAAGGTTGAAAGGATGGAGATTGGCCTGTAATTACTAACAATAGTATTTTTCTCACTTTTGTGTACAGGCACAACTTTAGCGATCCTCCAATCTAGAGGGAATATTCCCGTCCTCAAAGATTCATTAAAAATTAACAAAAGTGGATGTACTAAGTTTTTAGCACAGGAAGATATGAACGCTGGGGGAATGCCATCGGGTCCTGCACCCTTGTTGCGGTCTAAAGACATTAATTTAGTTAGAAGAGTATTATGCTCAATAACGGGTAACGTCATATTCAAACTGTACCTATCCATGTTCTCTAAAAAAGGGTTGTCACGATCAACATTTTTATCACTACCATTGTCATTGGTATATACTGATGCAAAATAAGACGCAAACATTTCACAAACATTTAACCCATTGCTAGTTGTTGTTTTACCATCAGTCATTGACACTGGATAAGAGCCCAAGTTACCCCGCCTGCTTTTGACGTAAGACCAGAAAAACTTGGGAGTCTTTGTAATCCTATCCTCAAGATCAGTAACGTAGTTACGATAGCACAAATCGGCCATACTTGCACATCGTTTACTCACTATTTTTAGCTCAATTTCGTCCATTGGATTTCTGTATTTTTTATAACGGCGCCTAAGTTTATATTTTTCCTTTAACATTTTTATTAGTTTCCGATCAAACCAAGCAGGAAAGTGGGTTCGCTTATTTTTACACTTTGGTACGAAACTTTCGATTGCTGCTCGTATATATTGATAAAAAACCTTAGTCATTTCATTAACATTACTTAAGCCTTCGAAAATCTCGCTCCAGTTCAATTCCGATAAAAATTTGTTAATCCGATTGTAGTCAGCTTTGTAGAAGTTAAATTTTACGTTTTCTGTGTTATAAGAGAGTCCATCCTCAACTGTAACAGGAATGTTGATGTCTAGAGGCGGATGCAGGGTATCTACTGTACTAAGAGCGTCAAGACTTTCGGATACATCACAAGAAGGTACATTAGTTATTACTAAATCAAGTATTCGCCCGGATTTATTAGGAATGTTGTTATGTTGGGTCAATTTATTCAAATTAATAAAATCAATTAAATTTTGACTATTGCTAGGTACAATGTAAACATTTTTAGAATCACTTACTCGGTTCCAATCCACACTACTTTGGTTAAAGTCGCCCACAATACAGGTGCACATATTATCAGTACTTTCAAAAACTATATTACAATGATCTATAAAATGTTTCAATACAGTACGATGCACTGGAGGTGGTAGATAAACAGCACAGAGAGCCATCCGACGACAGGTACCACGCTTAGCTATATCCAAAATTAACCACAAGTCTTCACAATTACTGTCCCATTGACACATACGTTCACATTTTATGTTCTTGGATACAGCTATTAATACGCCACCCCCATCCTTTTTATGATTAAATCCAGACTTCTCTCTGTCTCTTCTATACACAATGTATCTGTCATCGAAAAGCTCGCTGCTTAATACACTGCTGTTAAGCCACGTCTCCGTAAGAATAATAACATCATATCCAACACAACACAGATTACGGTAAAAATCGTGGGTTTTTGTTCTCAAGCCACGTGAATTCTGATAATATAATTTCAAATGAGAGAATTTTTATGTTAATTAACCGATACATGAATGAGTCACTAAATTAACTTATCTAAAACTGCCATATTTTTTACCACAATGTATTCCGACCCCTCATCTTTTCTCATGAAAATTTTACCACTTCGCACCCAAACATATTTATATTGTTTTTCCTTGGCTTTTAGTCTAGCTGCTGCATGAAGTGATTTATTGATTGGAGATAAATGCTCTGTTACAAAAATAGGCGTTTTATCACCAGTAAATCCAAGCATTGAGCTGTTTAATTTATTGCCAGGGTTAGATTTGTTGTATTTGATTGTAGACGCAAGTAGCTGATCTCTAACTCTCGCTGAACTCAGTTGTATAACCACGGAACGTGGCCGTGCACTTGTAGCATCCTGTTTCGCAGTTCTAGTACAGTGAATTATATCCTTTTCATTAATATTACAACTCACCGCGATTCCGAGCTTACTAACAATTTCATACAAATTTTCATTTTTCCGTTCAGGAACACACTGTAGTTCTACGTTACTTGAACGAGTTTGCTGCTCAAGTTGATTTATACGCGACATGAGGTCATTGACACATGCTCTCAGGCTCAAATTTTCTTTCAGGATTACTTTTATCGACTGCTTAGATTCTTCTTGATCTTTAACTACTTGATCGTACTGGTTACTCAAGAAATCCAAAGAAACAGTCATTTGCGACAATTGTTGTTTAATGGGTGTTAACTCTCTATTTATAGTGTCTGTGATTGTTTTATTCATTTTATTTAACAAGATGTCCAATTGTTTTGACATGGTTTCTTCAATTACACCTCGTATTGCCTCATGATTTAGTAATTCTTGTGACTCCTGAGGCGGTGAGTTCAACGCTTGTCTTTTATTTCCTCGCGTAGCACAAACGTTACGAATGGGAGTTTGATCTTTATTATTTGATTTTGGTGGGGCGACACAAGCAGAACATTTCCACTTAGCCACCTGATCCGATGAAAGCGAATTCGTAGCAATTGCAGTACACTCATAATGGAACGTTTTACAACATTTAGAACACTTCAAGTACTGTTTTTCCTCAGCATAATTATTGCAGCAACCCCAAGCCGGCGCTGCCGCCGGTTCATTCAATTCGCTCATGTTATCAGATAGGTATACAAATCAGCTGTCGGGTCAATGCGCCAGGTGACCACACGCTTCTTATTGTATTATTGCTAATTAATGCCGCCTCCACCTACCTGAGGTGTACCCGTACAGTCTAGGGCCGCCTCTGTGGCTTATCGGCTGCCGTTGTGACGTAGTGAGCGATGACGACCACCACAGTTATTACAATCGGGTAGAATAATATAACTCACTAAGTTTTCGACTGTTTTTAGCACTGTAGATGATTTAGATAATCAAAAATTATATGCACATATTACGTACACAAGTATACACAGTCACATTGGTCTTTTATACACTTAACTATTAGCTTTTCACAAAGATAGCAATTATTTTTTGGGAGCTTATGTGATACACGTCTGTCGCGACTAACGCGTACCCACACGTACAAGAGAAAAATAATTATTTTCAAACAATCCTGAGTATTATGAAATCTGTTCAAAAGTAGAATAGTTTAGTTATGATTAAATTATTATTATTAGTTTAGTTATGATAAAAAAAATGACTGGCCTGTTGGTCTAGTGGTTAGTGACCCTGACTGCTATGCCGGGGGTCGTGGGTTCGATTCCCACCCAGGACAAATGTTTGTGTGATGAGCATGATTATTTGTTCTGTGTCTGGGTGTAATTTATCTATAATATGTATGTATTTAGAAATATATAAGTATGTTTATCAGTTGTCTAGTACCCATAACACAAGCTCTGCTTAGCTTGGGACTAGATGGCGTTGTGTGACAGTTGTGGAATATTATTATATTATTATTATTATATTAAAGTGAAAGCCATTTGCTATTAATAGGACAAATCCAAAATAATGGCTGCATCTGATAATTTCTAAAAAATCCGCCCTGGCTATCGAAGCTCTCCAGTCGCTTGTTAACGCCGGACTTAATGGCAATACTGCAGTCCCTAAACATACGAAGTTGGAACGAGTTTGTTTACTTTACTTCTCGATGGCTATTAATTAGTAAGTTATTTTGCAGGTTTTCCTTTACAAAATTGATGATATTCAATGTTGGCTCAACTATTAATTATTTATGTATAACTACTATTTGGCAAAGGTCACTTCGCCACTCTTTTTACTATTACTTTAGTCAAAAGTGAATAGGTCCTTCTAGGCAAGCGTGCTTTACCGTCGACCACATTATCACTTATCATCAGTCGAGGTACTGGCCAAACGCAAGCCTAATCAAAAACTCAAGATGTTGTACCTCTTCTCGTCAATTCATGAGGAAACAAAGCCTTGCAATGACCTCCCGCCATCATGACCAACATAATATTCTTACAGAAACGCTACAATCTATATTATTAAAATCAATTTCTGTTCGTTAGTCTCGCTAAAACTCGATCACTGCTGGACCGATTTGGCTAATTTTTGTTTTGAATTATTTTTGGAAGACCAGGAAAGCTTTAAAAGGTGATTTTGAGGCGGTACAAAGTTTGCCAGAGCAACCAGTTTTGTATAAATGTACTCACCATTGCTTCCCAGCGAAATGGGCGACGCCTTCGTAGTGTACGAGGTCTTAACGTTGTTGTCATCGGTGGCATCATCCCGGTGTATCTCAGGGTTGTATGCTAGGATCACGTTGTCGATGTACGTTGTGTGCAGGGCGTTGAATACTGGAAAATTTAAAAGTAGAGTTAAAAAGGTTTTAGGAGGTATATCCTACTAAACTATCCTTTGACACAACCGATATAGGTACAGCAATTCAACCAACCAATCCAGCAGTCTTGCTAGCAACCCCAAATCTGTCAAATTTCTTTAATAGATTTACAACTTTATCACGAATTAAAGAAGGTTTCCTTTCGATTGGGAATTTGATAATACGTTGATGAGCATGCTCTCTCAAAATTAAATAAAACGAAATTCCACATATTTAGACACTGAAATCAAAACACGATTTAACAAAACAAGATTAATTAATAAACATTGTGGCAAATAAATGCCGCCAGGGCTAAGGCCATTGATTGATAGTCGAGTTTCTAGTTTTTTTTTCAACAGACATCAAATGTTGCCAAGAGCCAAGGGCAAAACCATCTCAAATAAAAACTTATATCCTCATATTTAAATAGAAGCTTTACTTATACAGTAAGGAAGGAAAAAAAGGACGAGGATATTACCTATTGTTGATTTTGCATACAGAAGTTTCCAATAGGAAAATTCACGCAAAAAATATAAGCAGACATTTAACACATGGAAAGCCCGAGAAGAAAGCGTAAAACGTGTTTCTAATTTTAAGTCTGCAGGGATTCTCTATTTACTTTTGAAATGTGATATGGAAAAAAAAGAAGAAAATGATACTGTGACGTCTGATAGGGGAGAATGGAAAAAGAAAACGTGTTGCGCCAACGGCTATATATTACTAGACTACGCATTGCACGATCTAACGAACAAAACTATTCTGCCAACTCGCTGAGGTACTACGTAAGCGAGGGGGACGGGGTACTGCGTTGTGATTGGCTAACTCAAGGCCTGTTCTGTCTCAACGTATGTTTACGGCTCACAGGATTGGTCGAAATGAGACGGATATAAGACTTTTTTGCCTAATGTGTTGGCAGACATCGGTCGCCTGTTATTAGGAGTCTAGTATTATATCGTCGTTGTGTTGCGCAGACCTCAAGTAAAATGGGTTAAGGGTAGGAAGATGATGAACTCACTGAGTCACGATGTTTTGTTCTATCAATGCTTTATTGTTCCAATAGCCTTTATTGTGCGAAAAATCCTGTTGCGAAAAACCCTACACCGATTGATCATTACTTCGATAATATGTCGTGTATAGGTATGAAGGTAAGTATCTATACTTTTACACTAATCACAGGAACTGGTTCGAATTCAAATAATCTTTTTGTGTTGGATGGTCCATTTATCTAGGAAGGCTATATGTATATAGGCTATATAAGATCACGATACGACCAAAAAAAGCCGAGCACCGGAGGTGAAACCGCGTAAAACAGCTAGTCTACACCAATATTATAAAGAGGAAAAAATTGTTTGTTTGTAATGGATAAACTCAAAAACTACTGGACCGATTTAAAAATTCTTTCACCATTAGCAAGCTACATTATCTGCGAGTAACATAGGCTGTTTTAATACGCGCGGACGAAGTCGCGGGCGAAATGCTAGTTTAGGAATAAAAGTAAATCATAATAGTTTGCATCTCATCATCTTTACTTAACATGCCTTGTTCGTCGCTACGCATAATTTACAATGTTACTTAAATAAAAGATAAGATAGGTGCAAATGACGTCATAATTCATGATTTTAGTTTTATCGCAATAAAGTTTCAGTGCAACAAACCCATGTTTATCGAAGATTTTGTTCAAGATTTTTATTTGTTACCTTGCTCTTGCCAAACATAATTGATATGTATCAAGTATAACCGCCTATATTGCATATCGTTCTCCTACTGAGACACAGGCCTCCTCTCTACGAGGAGTGAAAGAAAGAATGAAAGAAAGAAAGAAAAAATACTTTATTTTTCTACAGAAAAGCATGCAAATAACGAAAAAAAAAAACAGAGAAATTAATAACTACTTGACTAAATCTAAAGATAAAAAATGAACAAATAACAAAAACAAAATTCGACAGCTGCATGCCAAGTCTGTAAAAAGAAAGGTGACCACTCAGCATAATGCTGTGTTGTGAGAAACCCACAGCACAACGCTGGTTTTCAGTGGTCACCCGTGGGGTATAATCCACCACACTGGCCCAGTGCGTGTTGGTTGATGTCCCATAGATTTATAGACTAGTTATGGTTCTACAACATGTAGGTTTTTTGAGCATGTCTTGCTTTGCCACTTTCATTGTAGGGTTGAAAATTAAGTTTCTCTTGTGTCGTATTTCTGTTATCAATTCCATGGCATAGTGTATCAGTATTTTTTTATGATTTGTAATAAGAAGTGGCTAATTCTGGTGTAGGCCGGAGTTACTCAAAAGTTATCACCTCAAACGATAAACATTAGACAGTTTTATTAATGCGTTGTTTTATGAATATGACAGATAACGATTTTATCAAAAACTATAAGAAGAAGCGATTCGCCCCGGCTTCGTACAGTAGATCATGTGGCTAGCCTTTTCCAAATATCTTGGGGTTGACATCCAGTCGAATCTGATGCAACTGAATATTAGTTTTTAACATGGAGCGACTGCTTATCTCACCTCTACAACCCAGTAGGTGGATAATACGATTCTTCTTTGTAATACTGGTTGTCAGAAATACGTGTTTTGTTCCATTTTAGGGGTTATGGCACCGTTTTTGACCATTTTACGCTATAAAAATTGATACCCTTAAATCTTCTTCATGAATCACTACGTATTGATGAAGACAGCATGAAAACACGAGGAGACCCCCTGAATGATTAAAACTGTCGTAAAGTACAACTGACGGATGGATGATGTCATCGCCGGAAAAAATACAATTGTATTCCGAAGTAGCGTAAGTTATCGACTTGGTAGTACATACTCATAACGTACAATCATAATATTATGGCTCCGTAGGTAGAAACCTACATGAATTGCGTAGTTGTAATCGATGAAAGACTCGAGTAATTAGTTAATTGAGTAGTAATTTTAAGTCATTTGATAATGTCTGGATAACGGTCAAGCTAGCTCAGAGGTCAATGGTTGAATAAAGAAACTCTGTAAAAGATTCCTGAGTAGGTATATGAGGTGAAAAGATTCGCATCACTTGTCCTTGCAATATTGTTTGGCAGTCTCTAATTGAGCAGATCTACATTACTCCTCTGCTGAAAATTAAAAAAACCGGCCAAGTGCGTGTCGGGCCACGCACAGTGTAGGGTTCCGTAGTTGCCCATCAAAATACTTATGCGAACTAACTAAACTGATTCGCTGAATTTAATTTTAAAAAGAAGAATTTTCAAAATCGGTCCAGGAGTCTTTGAGGAATCGGGCAAAATACATTTAAAAAAAAAGATTACGACGAATTTAGAACCTCCTCCTTTTTTTGAAGTTAGTTAAAAACAGTTGACGATAAAAACCTACCTATCCCCAAAAAAACATACCGTAAAACATACCTATTAGAGCTGTAAAAATAAAGTTGACAAACTTACATTTGCAGTTGAATAACATGTTCTCCGATACATTTTGTTTAAGAAAAATATTATCCAAGTACATTTTATAAGTTGGTCGACTATTACTCGTAAAGTTGTAAAGCCTACTAAGTCATGACAATTTTCTTTTAAACTTCGTTATATATACTACTATTGTGAATTTTTTCACACCCCCACACATAACCGTTTAGCTGGTAGAGGGGGGGGACACTCGAGTCGAGCAAAATTTAGCACTTTAAAGCTTAATATTTCACAAACCAATTTTTTTATTAAAAAATTGTTAATGGAAACTGTCAATATTTTTTAAAGACCTATTTAATGATACCCCACACTATGGGGTACGCGAGAAAAAAAAATAACATCCCCACTTTACGTGTACAGGAGATACCCTAAAAAAAAATATTTTACGAGATTTTATTTTACCACTTTTTCGGCACAACAAATCCATATATTTACACCAAATTACAGCTCTCTAGTACTGTGCGTCTCTGAGCTAAACTGCGGACAGACGGACGGACGGACGGACGGACGGACGGACGGACGGACGGACGGACATGGCGAAACTATAAGGGTTCCTTGTTGACTACGGAACCCTAAAAAAGATGTAATCTGTACTTATTCCCTACAACTTTAGTAAAGACCATGGACAATACGACAAACCAACAAAAATCAATACCCACAACACCCACGCCGTTTTGATCGTCAAAAACGTGATGGCAACACATATCACACAAGATCTTATTAAGCTGCCAGTAATAATTGCTGATCTGTTGATAAGAGAACTCTTTTCAAGTTTAATTATTACGAGGAACACTGTTTGCGGTCATCAGGTGATAAGCGATTGATCAGATACGTATTGCTAACGTACCTTGTCATTATTTTTAGCCAAACACTCAGATTTGATAGTTGTTTATCTTTGGGCGACAATGACAATCGTGATTTGATTACACGCTGTTTTCCGCAAGTTGGCAGGGCGCAAATGTTGGGCACTTTTGTGTCGTGTGTCAGATACAAGCTTCCGATGTATATTTGATTTCTATAGAACCAGTATGAAGTGTTCCACTCCCTGGGTATACGTTGACATTTTCTGTGTCTCGAATCTTATCTCACATACTCATGAACTACGGTTCCCTGTGATAGTGTGCACAACGCCATATTTGTTTTTTACAAATCTATGCCTAACCTTAACGAAACGACCCATTTTCTATCCTGCCCAAAACCAATAGTGAAGGAGATTTTAGTGTTTTCTGGAGCAGTAAGTACTACAGTTCTTAACCGTTTACTGAAAAAATCCAAAGATATCCCCGACCGAAGTCTACTTATCGGGATAAAATCATCTGGCATTATATCCTTATTATATCCCATGAATTACTCGCGCAATGTTAAACCGACCAATTGGGCGTTTATAACCGGTTTTTTAAACCAATCCCAAATGGTCAACATTACATGGTTTATCTTAAGATCCAAAGTGAAATGTGTCCGTTTATTCCTACTTCGTTGTGATTTCCGTATCAATGTAAATATTAGCACGACGCGTCTCTATTGACATTTTCAAGTGCCGTAGTGAAGATTTGTGTGCCTGATCAATAAACGTAACTACACTAATTTTAAAATATTTTGAGCCTCTAATGGCTGCTCGTAAAAATCGACGCCGCGCTTGAGACTAGTTCATTTCCTTTAAATACTTTCCGAAATACCCAAATTCTCGCTTTTTGGACTTGCCAGTTAGTGTAGCTAAAAAGTTACACATGCTCCGTCATTAACTGAAACTTTTTAGAGTTGGATTCCAATCTAACGCAACTTCGGAGACTTCGCAGTAGTGTTTTCCGCCAACAGTTGCTGGGTTTAAACATGTTTAGTAAGACTGATTGCCTTTCGGTGTATTTCTTTTCTATTCTGTGGATGGACATTAAAAAACAAATGAAGACTCACCACTTTCCAAACACTCGGTCAACGCAGAAGTACTGTCTTCATTTATGAAAATCTTGACGCCAATCTTCAAATTCTTCCGTTCTTCTTCCGCCATTTTGTTTTGCACGTCATCGTGTGGCCTGGTGATATTGATCACAGCTTCAGGGTTAGGAGCCGTGGATGCTGAGACCACCATGTAGTCGGAATGATGGCGGGAGGTCTGGGCGTTTCCTGGGGGACCAACACCGTTTTGAATTGGGATGGTAGTCGAAACACCGTTCTGGGTCCCCCATTCTGTCAGCGTTAACTTGATGCTTTCTGAAAGCTGAAGAAAAAAGTTTCCGTTAGTGTCGGGATCATGGAAAGGTAGTGGAGCTCTTAATTCATACTTATTTGCTCCGTCAAACAGAATTAGGTATACCTAGGCACTAACAGCATGTCTAGTGCACACAAGGGAAATTTGCCAACACTGTCGGCGACTCTGGCTAATGTTGCGATAGTTCGCAGGCTCCCAACGTTTTACTTCAGAAAGAACATCCTTGTGTCTTACATATTAAACAAACTAAACTTGAACCGAAGATATTTTCAGATCTGCATGCACCACTTACGTCCGATGAATTGCATCAAGCTAGTTTCAAAAATATTAAAAGTGGAATAACTGTTATCATTTTCACTACGTAACATAAATTACATTGTTTGCCTTGGAAAACAAAGATGACAAATCTTCCTGTAGAATAAGTCATCTTTTGGAAATAAAATACCTATCTACCAACAATGAGTGGACGGATAGCAAGGATTTTTTCCTTCCGTAACATCAGCATGGTGAATTAGGTGAATTATTCAGGATTTAAGACTCATTTAAGGAAGGTAGAAGAAAAACAGTCTAAAGTTCCGGTCACACACAGCGACTAACCGCAAAGATTGACTACTCGTCGCGAGTATATTCGCTGTATGTGACGGGCTATTCGAAGCAAGAAGTCTCTGCTATTGGAATTGAGCATGCTCAAATTAACTCGCAGCGATTAATCGCTGTTTGACCGAAGCATAAATGACGTCACTAACAGTAACACATAGGTATACGCAGCACAGCACATTGTGTTCTATGGTGTTTAATAACTCATTAGGTGATAATTATCCAATACAGCATTACCTTTCAGCATTCAGTTGCCTACTGTGAAAAGTGTTTGATGAGTCAGTTGCTAAGTGTTTAAGAGTGAGTGTGTGTGACAATGCAATAATGTTCCAGTTGTGTCATTAGCAATATGTTTTTTATAATGTCAGTTCATTACTTTATTAAGTACATACTTGTGTTAACAATGCAGTGCTTACTTTCTGAGATAGTTAAACAAATCATTGGTATTTTCAACCATGTAAAGTGTACTAAGCTTACAGTAACCCGTATATCAGAGGTATTAAAAGCAGTATAAGCTGGTTCCTAATATTATTGAAGCTCATAAAGCCTTTTTACCCGACTGCGCGAGGAGGGTTATGTTTTTCGAGTGTATGTATGTATGTATGCATGATTCGTTGTGTTGCTCTGCAGCCTAAACGGCTTGATGGATTTTAACTTGAGAGGTGTCTTTAGATTCGTCTTAAACGTGAGAGTGTCACTGGGTACATAAAACTGGCCAAGTGCGAGTCGAACTCGTGTGCAAAGGGTTCCGAACTAAAAATATTTTTTTAAAATCTCTCACATTCTATCAAGTATGGGTATCATATTAAAGGATTTTAAAAATGATTTACCAAAATATATTTAACTTATAATTATGTTTCAATTTAATTTGGACTGATAAATGCTAACAAAAACTAAAAATAGTAAAATAAAATAAATATTTAAAAAAACAAAAAACCCGTTTGCCCCTTAGGAAGATTTGATTGGTATAATTTGAGTGGGCCCCGACTGTGAGTGTGAATGAGTGAATTCTAAACTACTGGGCTTGTTTCATTCTTTTTAGTTTTTTTACACAGTAGGGTTTTTTGTTTTTTTTTTATATTTATTTTTTCCCAAAAACGTTTGCGTCAGCTCCAGTCTAACTGAACATTTATTAATAATTTTACACGGATCAACCTATCAATATGTCCTGCACAATCTAATAACTAGGTAATACAATCCCTGAAGAGGCTTATTTTCATACTATCCAGCTACTAGCTACAACTAACAAAGATTTCCACCAGAGCGGAGCCGAGCGGAGACAAGAGGAGATGATGTGTTTTGAATAATCTATCAGATTTCTCCATCTCCTCTGCGCTTCTCACTATCGTCTCGTCTCGTCTCGTCTCGTCTCCGCTCCACTGCGCTTTGGTGGAAACCGGGCCTTAATGTTCTTCCCAAGATCCCGGGGAACCCGCTATACAATGAACAGATAGGTATAACCACGGTATAACCTAAATTCCACAACAAGGCAACCTATACGCGTCACACGCCAGTGCATTTGCTATTACTAAGGTTCGCGGGCATGCGGGCGGCGAGTAATGGGCAACTCGCTGCCCGACCATGGACCATGCCCGGGTCGACAGCGCGTTGTGTTCCACGCGCGCCTCAAAGAGCGTCAGCAAGATGACGGGGCCCCCTCTAGAAGGCCAAGGCCTGCCGGGGTCGCGGGACTTATTCCATTACCGTGACCCTGGAACGTAAAGGGCTAATGAAGGACACCGTGGATTTTAGTCAGTACAAGTCTGACAACCCCTCCCGCCCTGCCCTGGGTTGGGAGGACTCATTTGATGATTTTACCACGCTAAAAAAATACTAAGGTTGATCTTCGTTCTTGATCTCCCCAGTGTCGACAAGACACTAAAAAGGCACTAACAGTTTTTAGAAATCTACTTTAGACTTGAACTTGAGAACGATAGAAGACTTTCTTTGTAGACAGCACAAGAACTATAATAATGGCAAAAGCACTGACATGTGGCGCGTGTAGGAACTAGAGGAGATATCTGTGGTAATGGATGATCATCACGCATCCACGATCCTACTTTGGCAAGCAATAATCTAATCTTGTGTTAAACTGTTATTTTTTAGCCACGTGGCCTTCGCTGTATCTATAGGAAGTATAGAATTTTGTAATAGATTAGATAGTGAGCGATACGATATTGTTTACCACCAGGCCACCAGGTAAGCTATATCGATTGTTGAGTCATTTTTATCGATTGGAGAATAACAACTCGACTCGTAGCTTTAAAGAAAATTAAAATCTCTTCAGTTTTCCGCTTACTAACATTTTGTAAAAAAGCTTAAGAGACTGAAATGTCTGTAGTACTGTCTTGAGTCGAAGACAACTGTGTTTAGTGAAAGTAGACTTGAAAACCGCAATTTGGCTAGCCAATTTGCGGTATTGCAATTTAACTAAGTAACTTATCAAGTACTGAAAGATCAAAGTTATGAAGGAGGATATTCTAAAACATTTGGGAAACTCCGGTGTATAGGTGACGAAGGATTGGTAAGTATTGTGTATCGAAAGACGCTTATGTCAATTGGAGATAAGAGTCCCTAAGACCAAGAAGAGAACTTCTTCAATTAATTTACTTTTAGTTAGTGAATAAGGTAAAAAACAAATTGAATGTAAGCTGATTGACCTTTGTCGAACATACAAAATTTTTCAGATCTTTTCACGTTATGAAATGAAATAGTATCTTTAGGCGTAAACGTCCAAACATCTGGAAAAGGATCTACTATTATGGTGCCACTGAGTTTAATAAATTGTGACAATAACAAGTCTGTTTAATTATACGACAGTAAGTATTTAAATCGATAATGAATCAGTGTACTGTATGACTCAAACCAAACATTAAAGCAATGATAATATTTTAAGATGCTTGTTCACTTCACGAGTTCTTTTCTGATATTCTGAAATGACGAATCATTACTTTGCAAGTCATGATTTGATTTGCAATTAACCAAGTCATTCCTTAAATTTGAATACAAACTGGTTCTAGTACTTACTAATACCACATTAACAGTCAAAAAGTCAAGTCACCGTAATCGTTACGTCATCGTCTTGAGGAAGTTCGTAAAAAAGTGCGGGTCGGAATCGCAAACGTTCGCAAAGGCTCCGGACATTGTCGCGGGACTTATCTCATTACCGTGACCCCGGAACATAAAGGGCTATTGAAGGACACCGTGGATTTTAGTCAGTACGAGTCTGACAGTCTCTCCCGCCCTGCCCGCGGTGGGAGGACTCATTTGACGATTTTACCACTCAAAAAAAAAAGTATCCGTGCCATAGACTACGGTACTTTCCAACATAAATTAAATGCAAATCTAATTAGTCCGCCAGTAACAGTTAGAAAAATAATGAACACGTAGTTTTTCTTTTAGAGCCTATGCACACCACGTTTTTTAAACGCGCCATGCAGCGCGTTTGACGCGATGCAGACGCGATACGCACGTGTTAGAAATAGGATGTATACTCTGTTATATTTATATAAATATCTACTTAATTATCAAGTTTTGAGGTATCAGGATGGTTAATGTTATTTATTTACTGTATGTAAATAATATCTCCAAGGACTTATTTATATTAATGTTTATAAATGAAAGCACAAATCCAGATTAGCTATTTATTATCAAAACTACCTCCTTTCGCAACCCTAGGTCTTCGTGGAGAAGAAAGGAGAAAAGAAACTCCACGGCAACATAATTTATCCGTTCACATTATAAAAATACATAATTTACAGGAATATTCTTATATCATAATAAATATCAAATAACTTACATTTTTATTGTAGAACATTATGACACACAATATAACTTTCAGTATCACACACTTGTAGGTATTCTCTATTATTACATCACATTAAATAACCAAGACACCACTTCAGACACGTCCTTACTCTTTGAACAGTTGAATAATAATGACTACCAAAGTGAGGGTACATCTACTTTTATAAACTTAGTATTGTACCACTTCCATCAAATATTACCGCCATTATTGACCAATCGCAGATCGTCAAACATTGTTGTTAAATAATTAATAAAATGGGCAACAATAAACAAATCCTGTACAGTAGAACCATTTTAAAACTTAATTAGATAATTTACAAATTCAGTAAGTATTTATTTGCAACCTTAACTTAATTCGATATAAATTTGAACATCAACTGATTCCGTTCTGAAATCAGTTGATCGCTGTTAATATATTACTATTTTTACTTAGATATATCCTATATCTATCACGGCCATACTGACAAGTACTTCGCTCTCGAAGTACATTATCCCTTTTTTTTTCTACAATTTTTTGTTGTTTGTCAATTGCTTAGACGTGTCAAGTCCCCTCCACCCGCTGCTCGTGGGATAGACTTGCACCAAGCAAATGACCGACCAGCAGAAACAAATTTCTGTTTTGCCAATTGCCTAGACATGTCAAGTCCCCTCCACCCGCTGCTAGTGGGATAGACTTGCAACAAGCAAATGACCGACCAACGGAAACAATGTTTTCATAACTTTAATGCCCAGTTTATAATGCCAATACTTAGTTCATAATGTCAATACTCAGTTCATAATGTCAATACGCAGTTCATAATGTCAATACTAAGTTCATAATGTCAGTACTAAGGTTCATAATGTCAGTACTAAGGTTCATAATGTCAGTACTAAGGTTCATAATGTCAGTACTAAGGTTCATAATTGCAATAGTCAGTTCATAATTGCAATAGTCAGTTCATAATTGCAATAGTCAGTTCATAATTGCAATAGTCGGTTCATAATTGCAATAGTCAGTTCATAATTGCAATAGTCAGTTCATAATTACAATAGTCAGTTCATAATTACAATAGTCAGTTCATAATTACAATAGTCAGTTCATAATTATCGACCTCGCTGGTTAACAATAGCCTCTGGCCTTGACATATCAGTCTTATCACCTGCTGCGCGTGAATTTCAGAAAGATATCAGAACAGTGACTGACCAGCAGTTTATAATCCTTACTTACAATCTTACTTATTATAACCTTACTGGGCAGATCAAACACCCCACCGTCGTCGGTGAAGTTCAATCACCCACAGTTAGTGAATGTCATACCACAGCTAAGATTTAATTATTCTTCTTTATCTTTATTCCTTATCTTTACATTATAATGAAATCGTAGAGCTGTCATTCCTGTACATTGAATTTTTTTGTATTTTTTTTCGAGATAAAGGATCGATTCTGATGCCAGATCAACTTTTTTTTTGATTTTTTTTTGTTTTTTTTTTTTGTTTTGATCTATCTCCGAAATTACTGTAAAGTTGTAAATCATATTTTCCTCTAATATGCTTTTGTTAATAGGCTATGTATTATTACGCTATTATCTCATGTATGTTTTGAGTTGGAAGCGAAACCACTGGATATTATTTATTCGTAATTTATTGTTTCGAGGAGTAGGAATTTTAAAGATTCGAAAACAAACGAATCTTTATTATTTTGTGTTTATTTGTTTTGAATTAGTGCTCAAAGCAGTGCATAGATTCTGTTTTAAACGACAACACGTTTTACTCATCGAGTTAAATAATAAGCTATTTTTAATGTATCACGCGGTATGGTGAAAGTTCCCCCTTCAAGGGCAATGCGCAATGCTACAACAAATTGCAGCGATACTATATCGACCAAAAAATGATAGTCTAGTGTTTAAGATAAACACGGATCTTTGAAATTAATTTCGCTCAAACAAGGACGTTTCCTATGCAAACTATGTAGGTACCTACATAATAACATTATATTATAAATGCAAGTAGGTATGTTTGTTTTTTACCTTTTCACGCAAACTACCTACTGAATCGATCGTCCCAAAATTTTGCATTACTTTGTTAGGAGCATAGACGGATATAGGGTATCTTTCATCCCGAAGAATAGAAGAGATCTGTTGTCAAGAAAAAAAAACAATGACATTCATATTCCAGATGGCGCCAATTACACGACCGTATTGTTTCTCAAATTCTAAATTAACGCAAGCGAAGCCGCGGGCAAACACTAGTATATAATACAATGATGTTTTTAAACTAATACATCATGCAAACGATAGCAAAATAACACTTATTTCACTAAATGTCTAGATTCAACTAAAGTGATCGTATATCAAGTACAATATAATAATTAATGATGTCTATCACTTGTTCATTTTTCATTTTCTTTTGCATATTATTGTGTATGCTCTGTGTCTGTACCAATAAATATTATATCTTTCCTTTTTTTTTGGCTACATGATTTGCATTATATTTTTATAAGAAATTCACGACTCGGTTATTCTGACAATATTATTATTATTGCAAATAGTACTTTCAAGTCGAGACCTTTTCAAAACCACGTTTTTTTTTTACCGATTTACTAGACTATACTTTTAATAAGGACTAAGATTCAAATCGTATTTCGGTTCCTTCGATCAAATACTAGTTTTCACATAATCCAAGTCCAGTCTTGTTCCATCCCATCATATTAAGTTTTTAAGACAACTTTTTAAATAGTCATAATTAAAGCAACTTTTTATTTTGTAACAACTCTTGCTTTTTCTATCAAAGGTTTTAAATATTACTTTAAGAAGACCATTCATCATCATTGTGAGAGGCGGGACAGTTTTTTTTTTTTTTTTTTACTTATTTTTTTAAACAAACAGTATATAATCTAATTGTTTAAAATTGATGTTTCATTTCTAGACTAGATCTCTTATTTTTTTGACTCGCAATTTATAGTAAATAAAATATTTACAAAAGCCGATCAAAAACATTTTTGTATGCCGCGTAATCTCTTCTAGTAGTATCGGTTCTAATGTTGATTTTTACACTGAATGGCATAGGGACTTGCCTAGAGGGACCAGCGGGGATTTAACTTTGAACTAAGAATTCTATTCTATGAATAGAGGAAACACCAACATAACATAATCTATACTATAGAAATGAATCGCCAAATGTGTTGCTAATGTGTAGTTATGAGCTAACTCCAAAACGGCTGTACCCATTCGGCTAATTCTTTTTTTTCTAGGTTTGTAACTATCAGGGCCAGGTTCTAGAGGACGAATATATTTTCTTTTTTTTTTTTTTAACTCCTTATGTTATTCGTCATCTGTTTTTTGTTCCAACGAATGTATCATAAGAACGTCTATTTGAAGGTTATTGACAGCAACGACCATTGTCTAGAGGCTACACGACTGGACCGATATATCTAGGGTAGAAGTTCAAGTCTTAGGTTGGTAGGTATTATCTTTTTTTCTTGTTTTTATAGCGTTTTTTTTTTAAAAAAAAAGCTACTTTCACCCTGAGTAACATCATGTTCACCCATGCGAAGCCGGGACGGGCCGCTAATATATTTTAAAATGAGGGGAATAATCACTAATCCATCATCGGTCGAAATTAAGGACCACAATTTTGATTTCGTAATAACTAATGTTTTTTTTTATTAATTCAAATATGTAGTTATACATTTGATTGTATAGAAATTTAAATTGTCTTATGCTAATGTTTCAAAAATAGGCGTTATATTGTCCTGTTACTAAGCTACTATACCTGGTAAATCCTGGTACTAAGGCATTTGTTTAACTGAATAAATTAGATACTTATCCCAAAAATAATGTTTTATTTAAATACAGTCCCAATAAAAGTTCAAAAATGTGACGTAGGAACAGCATAGGTTTTACGTCAAGCTATTCATACTTTTAAATATTAATTTATTTTCATTTTATATCTAGTTATCTGCCAGAAAAGGTAACTTTAGAACTTTTTTTTTTTTTTGTTTTCACAATGTTTAAAGCTTGTTTTAATCTTTGTTTTTAAACGTGTGATAAAAAAAAAACACTGTCAAATGCAAACAGTTTTCAACCTCTGTTTCAAAGAACTTGGTTTAATCATGCCTGGTACTTTTTAAATGAAAGATGGATTAGAAAAACAAAAATGTAGTCTCAACTCTCATCATTTTTTGGACCAAAAGTTTTTTTTTTTGTTTTTTTATCTCGTTTTACCCAGTTTACTTGATCAAGCAACAACTGTTTACTGTTTTTTGTTTTTTTTTTCGTTTAGCGAATTTATATACTTTTATGCAAAAGGAACTTGATTTGTCAATTTTTCACTGCTGTATTAATGTTTGGCCAACAAGCAATTTTGTTGGCCCTGGCACATTCAAAATTAGATGTGTTGTCCATTTCCTATTAATCGATACTTCTTTACAAATACTTAACCACTCAAGTTGTTATTGCTTTAAAGGTCACCTTTATAAAATTAAAATATACACAAACTGTTTCAGTGTGTGACTATGTTACAGATGCTGCAGTTTCATCAACTGACCATTTTTAATTTAAACAGCCATTTTTATAAATAAAAATATCTAGTCTTTTTATTTTTTGCAACTGCCCAACATCACTTTGTTTTGATGTACTTATTTTCTGTTCAATCTCGTAACATGTTAATAAAGCTTAACCTTTCAGCAATTTCAAAAAATTAAAAAATAACACGATCTACATCTAGGATCTTTCCATCTCACTTTTTGATTACAACGTTTAAAAGCAGAGCCTCTGGAGGCCTTACCGACATTTGCCAATAATTTATACTGATGTGGTGCAGGAGTTCTCGTTCCGTTATCCTCAGCCTGGCTTCAATCCTTTTCAGCAGCGTCGCAGTGCCGCTGTTCGAGATGGCAGCACGTTGTCATCGCCCTTCTACGGTCGATTTATCCACCCGATGACGCAGGGGTGCAGCAGGTGCAGCAGGGGTGTGCTGATTGATAGCTCCAACGTTGATTATGAAAAATACAAAAAAGTTCATTAGAAATTATAAATAGGTTAGGGCACTTATCCCACTTCTGATGTTAGAAATAGGATGTATACTCTGTTATATTTATATAAATATCTACTTAATTATCAAGTTTTGAGGTATCAGGATGGTTAATGTTATTTATTTACTGTATGTAAATAATATCTCCAAGGACTTATTTATATTAATGTTTATAAATGAAAGCACAAATCCAGATTAGCTATTTATTATCAAAACTACCTCCTTTCGCAACCCTAGGTCTTCGTGGAGAAGAAAGGAGAAAAGAAACTCCACGGCAACATAATTTATCCGTTCACATTATAAAAATACATAATTTACAGGAATATTCTTATATCATAATAAATATCAAATAACTTACATTTTTATTGTAGAACATTATGACACACAATATAACTTTCAGTATCACACACTTGTAGGTATTCTCTATTATTACATCACATTAAATAACCAAGACACCACTTCAGACACGTCCTTACTCTTTGAACAGTTGAATAATAATGACTACCAAAGTGAGGGTACATCTACTTTTATAAACTTAGTATTGTACCACTTCCATCAAATATTACCGCCATTATTGACCAATCGCAGATCGTCAAACATTGTTGTTAAATAATTAATAAAATGGGCAACAATAAACAAATCCTGTACAGTAGAACCATTTTAAAACTTAATTAGATAATTTACAAATTCAGTAAGTATTTATTTGCAACCTTAACTTAATTCGATATAAATTTGAACATCAACTGATTCCGTTCTGAAATCAGTTGATCGCTGTTAATATATTACTATTTTTACTTAGATATATCCTATATCTATCACACGCAAGTCAGACGCAGCCTAGAACAAATGACAACAAACTACTCTTAGTCCAAGAGCTACTGAACCCTGCGACTAACGGTCTTCCTGTAAGTTTAGACATTTGTACACGTAATATTTATAGCATGCTAAGAGCAATAGCGACGACCTGGCAGGCGTCAGCCGTGCACATCATTAGACAATTTAATTTTCAAAGTGTAAAAAAAAATGAAAAAAAAACTTGTAAATCTTGGAAAAAAAATGACAGGTGATTACAAGGTGCACAAGTATACACACTGGCTGAACGAACAGCTGACAGGCGAATTGAAAAGTGCAAAGTTGATGAGGAAAAATAAACTTTCTCCTGTAAGATCAAAATTATCTCGCGTTTGGCTGAACTGATTTTGATGCCGTTTTCAGAAAAGTGTGCGTTACATTCCGAGAAAGGTTTTAATATACAGGGTGAATTTTTCAACTGGGCGTGGATGGCTATCTCCGAAACAATGAGAAATATCGAAAAACGTTGAAAGGAATCTCGAGGCTGATTTTGACGAAAATAAAACTGCATCGTTGGATTTTAGAAAAATCAATAATCCTGGCCAGGAATCGAACCCGCTGATTTTGGAAAAAAAATCACAGCCTGTATTATTACACCATTCGATAGTTTTGCTAATAAGGATCGCGAAAACGCACTGTTTTAAAAACGTGGTGTGCATAGGCTCTTACTGAATAATTACGTTCGAGATTGGGGGCTTGTGACTTCTAGCTAGACCCAATAAAAATTACACGTGGCATTATGAATTTGAAAAGTGTCATAGCTTCAACTTCGTTTACGTAACAAAAGTAATAATTCGGGTCAAATATTTTTTGGTAATCTAACTGAACTAACTGTTAAACAAACCTAAAAGACAGCAAGAAAATCACGTTTGTTTTATGGCAGCACCCCGTAAATATTTATTTTACTGTTTTTCAGTATTTGTTGTAATAGGAGCAACAGAAATGCCTGTGAAAACATTCAAACATCTGTGTAACGTGTAACTATCACAGTAACTTCATGAGATACAGCCTGGTTACAGACGGACGAAGAGCGGAGTCTTGGTAAACGCAGACTTAGCCGCACCGCAGTCTCCGCAGTCCCCGCATTACGAATTCTTTGTATGAAGTTCTATGAAACCTCGCACACTCACCCGCATCGCAGTAGCCGCAGAAGCGGTAAGAAAACGATGACTGCGGGGACTGCGGAGACTGCGGTGCGGCTAGGTCTGCGTTCACCTTTAGTAATAGAGTCCCGTTTAATGGTGAACGCACATCTAGCCGCACCGCAGTCTCCGCAGTCCCCGCATTACGAATTCTTTGTATGAAGTTCTATGAAACCTCGCACACTTACCCGCATCGCAGTAGCCGCAGAATCGGTAAGAAAACAGAATGCGGGGACTGCGGTGCGGCTAGGTGTGCGTTCACCATAAGGGTGCCTTTCCACCAGAAATGTGCTATGCAGCTATGCTGAGAGAATGTAAAAGCTGGGTTAGGAAACTATGTGACCGTTTCCACTAATGCTTGTAGCGGTGCGAGTAAGATGTGCTATGAAGATCGCCGCCACAAAGTAGCTGCGTGAGGAATATGTGCAGCTCGAATTATGCAATGTATCGATAGTACGGAAGACGACCCATACCAGGTATCCATAGCACGCATCCATTGCACGCATTCATAGTTCCTAGCCAGGGTTGGAAAAAAACTTTTTTTTTTTAATTGTATAAAACAAACTGTTCAAGTTGTTTTAAAGAAGTGTTTTTTTGTTTTTTTTTTTAGTTTCTGTCATTTTTTCAAATTAATTCGACTATGGGTCGACGTCTTAATTTATAAACAAGCTATATGTTTCATTTCTAAACAAAATCTTTTCAAATTCGCTGTTTGTAATGAAATACCTATTTGCAAAAAAAATATCAATGAAAAAAAACATCTACTGTTTTTTTTGCTAATGTTTTGAAGTATTATTTTATTACAATGCCAATAAAAGTTAAAAAATGTGACATAGCAAGAGCATACACTCAAATGATTTAATGTCAAGCTATTCAGACCCCTGAATATAAATTCATTTTCATTTTACAGGCATTCATCCACCATGAAAAGTAGTTAGAACGTGTAATAAAAAACACTGTTTAATTTCAAACTGTTTTAAAACAACTTGTTTTAAACATGCCAACCCTGTTCATAGCACATATCCATAGAACGCATCCATCCATATAAAAAAAAAACATAAATCTTAAACCCCTTCTACACGGTCAGGTGGTCAGGTCTGACAGAGGTGACCTTGGTCCGGTGGGAATGAAAATCTACCGTGTAGACGTTGGTCGTGCGACCAAATATGGGCGGAGTCAGTCGAGCCTTGGTCGGGAGCGCATCCGTCCCGACAGGCCGCGTCCGCGGTCGAACCCGACCGTTTGGAACGCCGTCGCACGACGGGACCGCGTCAGTGTGCAGTTGTCAGTCAATGCGGGTGCACGTCGAATTTTGAAAACCGGCCAAGTGCGTGTCGGGCCACGCACAGTGTAGGGTTCCGTAGTTGCCCATCAAAATACTTATGCGAACTAACTAAACTGATTCGCTGAATTTAATTTTAAGAAGAAGAATTTTCAAAATCGGTCCAAGCGTCTTTGAGAAATCGGGGAAAATACATAAAAAAAAATTACGAAGGATTGAGAACTTCCTCCTTTTTTTGAATTTAGTTAAAAATAGTTGAGAATAAAAACCTACCTATCCCCAAAACATACCCACCTATTATAGCTGTAAAAATAAAGTTGACAAACTTACATTTGCAGTTCAAGAACATGTTCTCCGATACATTTTGTTTAGGAAAATATATTATCCAAGTACGTTTTATAAGTTGGTCGACTATTACTCGTAAACTTGTAAAGCCTACTTATTCATGATAATTTTCTTTTAAACTTCGTTATATATACTACTATTGTGATTTTTTTCACATCCTCAAACATAACCGTTTAGCTGGTAGAGGGGGGGGACACTCGAGTCGAGCAAAAATTAGCACTTTAAAGCTTAATATTTCACAAACGAATCTTTTTATCAAAAAAATGTTAATGGAAACTATCAATATTTTTTAAAGACCTATTAATTGATACCCCACACTAAGGGGTACGCGAGAAAAAAAAAAAACATCCCCACTTTACGTGTACAGGAGGTACCCTAAAAAAAAATATTTTACGAGATTTTCTTTTACCACATTTTCGGCACAACAAATCCGTATATTTACACCAAATTACAGCTTTCTAGTACTGGGCGTCTCTGAGCTAAGCTGCGGACAGACGGACGGACGGACGGACATGGCGAAACTATAAGGGTTCCTTGTTGACTACGGAACCCTAAAAATGGTGAACGCCGGACCGAACTGACAAGTTTTCCGACCGTAGCGCATCCCTCCCGACCGTCGACCGGACCGTCAGCCGACAGGCTGCGTCCGCGGTGCGCGGTCGACCGGACCGTCGTCAGCCGACAGCGTTCCAGACGGTGGGGTACTGTGACACGACCAAGGTCACCTCTGTCAGACCTGACCGCCTGACCGTGTAGAAGGGGTTTTAGTAGAACTTTTTGGGTATGTACCTACGAAACTCAAAAAATTGCTAGCATGTTCCAAACTTCCAACACGCTGTCAGTCTTGAAACTACAAATAAACCAGTATAAATTTAACTAAACAGATGTTGGGGCATGACTGGCGAGAAACTCCACGACCGAAATCTATTAATAAAAGTTACGTAGATTCAATTCATACAACCTTTGTAAAAAATACGACTCTTCCATATTTAGACGACTTGCAAATCTATGGTAGGTAATAATTTTTAGCTGAAAAAATTAGTTTGTTTGAACGCGCTAATTTCAGGAATTACAGTTGCTTCGAATTGAAAAAATCTTTTTCTATTGAATAGTCCATTTATCGAGAAAGGCTATAAAACATCAAGCTGCGACCAAAAGGAGCCAAGCAGCGGGCGTGAAACCCGGGGAACAGCTATTAATAATAATTTAATAATAATCTTTTAAATAAAATTTCCGTGTCACAATGTTAGTTACCGTACTCCTCCGAAACGGCTCTACCGATTTTTACCAATATTTGCGTATTCAGTAGGTCTGAGAATCGGCTACTATCTATTTTTTTTTAAATTTATATGGCAAAACAACGTTTGCGGGGTCAGCTAGTAATACTATAAAGCTGAAGAGTTTGTTTGTTTAAACGCGCTAATCTCAGGAACTACTGGTTCGAATCGTAAAAATCTTTTTGTGTTGGATAGTCTATTTATCGTGATTTTTAACCGACATCCAAAAGGAGGAGGTTCTCAATTCGGATGTTTATACAGTACCTATATTTAAATCACGCTGTGACCGAAACAAATTACGTTCGAAATAAAAATACGTAGTCATTCATAAAACTGGTACAAGGTAAAAAGGCATACAAAAATACCTGTGGTATTTCGTCATTTGTTGTAGCGAATTATTATTTAATAAGTTCGTATAACAGTGATGACCTAGTGTTATCGGCCACGACTTACGAATTGTAGGTCGTGGGTCCGAACCCAGCCAGGCGCATTATTTTGTGTAATTTAAGTCATCGCCGCTGCTCTCAAAATAGTGAAGTACCTAAACAAAAGAAACCGGCATGTCCTAGAACCGAAAATGAAGACATGTGACATCTACCAATCCGCACTGGGCCCATGTGGTGGATTATGGCCCACTCCCTTGAGAAAGGAGGATGTGGCTGTGCCCCAGCAGAAGGAACATTTATAGGCTGATGATGATGAGTATAACAACATCATTTATATCTAGATTGAGGATTCTATAATTTATAAGTTAAGTTAAAGTGCAATCCCTACTACATTATGCATGTTTTGATTAAACTTATAAACCTTCCTCTTGAATCACTCTATATATTAACAAAAAAAAACGCATTAAAATCCATTGTGTAGTTTTTTAAGATCTAAGCATACATAGGGACAGACACAGACAGGCAGCGGGAAGCCACTTTGTTTTATACTATGTAGTGATGTGAATCAAGAATAATGCAGCTTTCTACTGGTGAAAGAATTTTCAAAATCGATTCAGCTGTTCCAGAGATAACTTCCTACAAACAAACTATCAAACTTTACCTCTATATAATATTATATAGTATAGATATTTATATATTAGATAAGGAAAATGTAAAACTTGCCAGTCATGATGCCACTAGCTAACTATGTATGACATAGTACATATAAATAGACACCTACTACATGAAGCTTGTTATCAGTGCAATTAAATATTAACGGAAGTTCATTGATTATATTGCATAGATTATATTTCTACACTTGATTTGTTTATTGAGTAGACTCATGTAGGTAGAAACATATGCCACCAACCTATAGCAAACTTTAATTTTTCCCCAATAGAACATGGACCTTCTACTTTTGTGTTTAAGTTGAAAATCTATTAATGAAAGATGTATTGGGGTAGGTTGGTGTCTGTGTTTTATTGTATACTTAGGCTGCCTGTCCATAGGAGTGCAGCAAGGCTGTGGAGCAGAGAAACATTGAAATATTAACCAATAGGATTGCACCACTGAAGAGGAGTGAAAATTTAGTGCAATCCTCTTGGTGACTATTTCTCCGTTTCTCCGCTCCGCAGCCTCGCTCCACTACTGTGGACAGGCAGCCTAATAATTGACTGCGTAAAAAGGTATTGGTGGAGCAATACCTCTAAAGTAAAGGACTCTTCATAATAATTCTGTCAGCATTGGATGTTTCACACAAGACATGTCTTTTTTGGAAGACTAGCATTTTTTTTTTTTTAGAAAGCCACTCGTTATTTTTCTTGTATCATGGGTGCGTTTAAAAACATAGAAACACACATACACAAACACCCAGACCCAGAACAACTACTTATAGATCAAACAAATATTAGTTCCGTGCAAGGTGGAATCCACAATATACTGCACAGTAGTCAATTGCTCACTGCGCCAACCCCAACCGTGCTTTAGTCTTTGCTTTGGTTGCTGAATATTTAAGAGGAAATTATTAATCATAGGATTTTCTTCTAGTTTATATTACTCTACTAATTTGAGTATTAGTAAGAACTTCAATGGGTTATTTCAATGAAGGTACTAAAGATTACATTCTTCTAAATACAATGCTGCAAGGAATAATGTTAAATTAAAAAACAACACAACATAACACTAAAATAAAACTCATAATTTTTAGAAACAACAGCTAATAAATTAACGTAATGGTAACAACAAGATTAACCGATTTGTTGCGGAGGGAGTTTCAGTGCCATCACTTTCTTTTGCGTGTGATGTTAGGCACGGATGTGTGTCATTTTAAAGTGGATGGTAACTCCTTCAATTTTGTTCGACGCCACAGGTAGAAGTTAGCGAAATTATACATCGCAACGAATGGGTTCCCACAAAATTTATTGCATCTTTGGTAAAGAAAAATATTAAAATATAAACGGTATTGATTTTTACGTTTGTTCACATTTTAGTATGGGCAAAAAAGTATGTTCTATCTTTCTTTTTATCTATGACCATGTGATGGTTCAAACTTAAATCATCAGAAAAATGTTGAGTATTGAAATGAATAGCTATAAAATTAGAGGAGGACCAAGAAATAATAAATTGATGGTGTGAAGAACAATATTGCTGGAAAAGAGGAGAGAATTATGAAAGAAATAATGATATCCACTCCAAATTAATAAGGGTAGGTAGGAGAATAAAAATAGTAGTTATTGTGAATCTTCTCAGAGCTTAGGATTTAAAAGCCTCAAGAAAAATCTCAACAAAAGAATACTAGTTAAAAAAGTTCTAAGTGGATGGTTATAAGCTAACTTTTGTGTACTTGGCAGTTAAAATATTTAATATAAAAAGTGAAGGAAAAAGATATTCTAGGACAAATAGACCTAAGATAACAATTATCTCAATCTTGATTAAATTTAGTATTTTTAATGATGGTAACATGGTCATAAATTGAACATGAGCTGTAGCATAAGTAAATAAGTTGGGCTAACCATACTACAAACCATTAGAGGCTGTCATAAGAATTCAAGTAAATACTAACCTCCTCTGTTACATTTTGCCCTGCCTTCTTCTTGATATCGATCAAGTTCAGCACATTCCCAGTATTAATTGTCACTTTAGACGCACTCTTCAACATCGTGACCAAATAGATTAACTTTTTAATTGTTCGAGGTATATACTCCGTCTCACACTCAGCCAAGGTTACCGGCCAATATCACACTCACAAAAAATACTTCAAGCGCAATATTTGAAATGCGAACGCGCAGCCGACCGCTATCGGCAACGAAGAACGACTGAATACTGGCCTTGCACGCGGAAACTCATAATTTTTATACACAATCAGCTGGAAGTTATATCTGTGACGTATTGTAAAGTATGACGAAATCGCTCAGTACAGTTGACACAACATGTTGTAAGGTTATTTTGTAGGCTGCCGAAGATATGGCATTTGAACAGTGAGTCAGCAAAACTAGAATTTCAAGAAATTTTCATAATTCTCGATGAATATTCTATCACGAATGAAATGTCAAAACTTTTTAAGAATGACAGTTGACGTTTTGCGATTCTGACAGTTCAAGTATAATGCCACGTTTCTACAAACGCTTCAGGCGACGATTACACGTAAGGTATTTACTGTGATCCATCAGTAAATAATGACGTATTGTGGTATTTAATGGGGAAGGCAACTGTCAAAGTGACAAGTGACAGTTTGGTCCCAAAAGAACTGTCAAATCAAAGGAATTTTCTGAAAAAAAAACGATTTATTGATGTAAAATGACTACATGTTGTGTAATAGCTGTAAAAATGATGGAACATACAAATTTCCGCCAATTTACACTATCAAGAAATAATGGGTAGCTGCTGTGACTGCTGTGAGAACAAAAATTGTATTATCACTAAGTAAAAGCTATATAATAAACAAATATCCAGGCTTGCGAAGCCGAGACAGGCCGTTATTTGAGTTTATTAATGAAATTCTATGATTATACCATAACTAAACAATCGAATACACTATTAAAAATAATATCATCTTTTGTATTGGAGGTTAAGTACCAGTATTGCATCGCTCTATAAATCATGAAATGGTTCGTCTGGCGGAAGAATTATCACCTGGAACGAGTTTTGTGATAGTTGTGGTGTTAAGAAATTAAATATATTGTGATATTTCTCGAATCTAAATAGAAAAAAAGGTTAAAATTACTGACTTAAAACATTATGATATTTTATCAAAAAAGAAAGTCAGAAGCAGCATTATATTCTTGTTATAGGAGAGGACAGGTAAAACATACCTAAACTCAAAAATTGAAACCTCAACTATAAGTAATTGTGGATTTATTACGGTAAAATCAAATGTATTACCACTCAATTAAATCACTTTTTTTCCTCTTGTAGATGCACCGCGGCGTCTTAATTCTTCTTTTAGTATATGTACTTGCATTGACGAATAATTTTCCATATTTGTTTTGTATTTATACTAAATTTTTATAACAATAAATCTTGTTTGTTTTTTGTACAAGGTAGACAGTAATCTGACGTGGGGACCAACTATCGCAGCGCCATCTACGATTAGCTTTGAGTTGCCATCCCCATTAACGTGTAACCTAATGTATTGATGTATGTCATTATTTATTCATGGATTTCTAGATTTCTTGATTCTGTATTGATGATCCGTCGGATTATGATAAATATTGATCGTGTAGCCTCGCGTCAATATTTATCACGTCAGTACCACAGGTCAGTACGCATAACGCACAGAGTACTTTTATGCATTACGCTAGTAATGGAGGAGGACGACTTTTTGGATCTTGTGGCGGCGACGGACGCACCGTCGCCGTCGTTGTCGCCGCCCCGCACCCTCTCGAAACTTACTAAAGATCAGGAAGTTTTAAAAGAATTTATCCTAAATTTAGAAGTATTGCCAGAGATTTGGGATAGTTCTTCAAAAGATTACAAAAATTTAATAAAAAAAGGAGAAGCAGGGTTCAGGCATTCGAAAATAATTCTCGTAATCATCCATTTCACCATGTTATTTAATTTCTGCCATTAAATTCAAACGTGTATACCTTTCCCTTTGTTGTTACCAATTCTTTGCCCATCGCTTTCGCTTGACCTTTTTATTTAAACTAAGTGCTAAAATAATAGCCACGCATCCTTTAATTTTCAGCTCTGTTGCCATTTTAGACGTTTAAACAGCAGGAGACCGAACACAATACTGACGTAATAAATATTGAACGTGTAGGCTGGTGTATTAATCCATCAGTAAAAACTGAAATCCATCAATAAATACTATACTGACGGATCACAGTAAATACCTTACGTGTAACTGTCGCCTCAGAGTAGTAGTTATGGACTTATGGCTCAGTAGCACAGGGCTATTGGCTAACTTATTAGTCACTGACCAGCAGTTGTCAACCTGAACATGGATGGCTGTTATGAGACCAAGTTGAGGAGTGGAGTGCCTCAAGAGCGTTAGAATAGTTGATTTTAGGGAACACTTACTAATCAGTTTCACTGCAAATGCAAAAGTCAATACGAAATTTACCTTCTGACAGCTATTTGATGATCACAACACAGACACCGAGATACGTAATAGCCCTGCAGGGCTATTGGCTAACTTGTTAGTCACTGACCAGCAGTTGTCAACCTGAACTTGGATGGCTTTATGCTTTATTTGGATGGCTCTCGCTACCAGCACTTTGAATGTTTTTTTTTTACTCATTACGTTAGTTTTATGGCACAATAATAAATCTTACAAACCTGCGTTCTTTGTTTACATCAAATATCAAAGATTTTAAAACGATGTCAGCAAACAAAACAAAAAAGGAGTGCCTCAAGAGCGTTAGAATGGTTAATTTTAGGGAACATTACATTTATCAGTTTCATTGCAAAATGCAAAAGCCAATACGAAAATTACCTTTTGACAGCTATTTGATGGTCACCACCTAGACACCGAGATACGCAATAGTCCTTCTAAGCGATAAAACGGATGTTTGATTGTTTGCCCGGTAAATGGAAACAACAGATTGAACGAGTTCATTCACCATTGTTCGGCAGAGCTCAATGAACGAATGCTCGCTCGTTCAATCTTGAATTGAAACGAGAACGACGCAACAGCCACTAGTTTGTGGCAATAGTGAACAGTGGTGAATCAAGCCATCGCATCGTTTATGTTTATGAGTTACCCGAAACTCAACTGTTTACTGGCACCCTCTTAAAGCATACTAGATAATGTGGCACCTATGGCACCTATTGCAACAAACAGGGTTAATAAAGTTAATCCTTTCTTTCTGTCACCTCCAAGATCCGCAAAAAAAATTAACATTTTCGTCTGTCATTCATCAGCAAACGCAAAATTCGTATTCTTTAGCAAACGCGGTATACGGTAGATATATCGGGCTACCCTGCGACAAAATGTGGCATTACTTATATTATAATTTTATGTTTTCCAGAACGATTGTAATTATTTGGAACAAATAATAGACAACTCCTCATGTAAATCTGATGCATACGTACACGCTAATAATAATAGTCTTGTCCACTGCAAAGATCTAATTAGTTCGTCGTCATGAGCCCGCTACCCCGACTTACGTTTGATGCATTTATTCTTTGTCTTGGTGGACTTAGAGTTCGGTGCATCCTCTATATCTATGCTGTCAACTGAATAGTTGACAATTGCCGTAAAGGCCTTAAAGCCATGCTAGAAATAATACAACAAAAAAAAAAATTGACAACGGTGCGTGTCAAAGTCAAAATGGCAAGTTGAACAGAACAGAAACTTCAATGGGGATGGCAACTCAAAGCTAATCGTAGATGGCGCTGCGATAGTTGGTCCCCACGTCTACCTTGTACAAAAAAACAAACAAGATTATTTGTTATAAAAATTGAGTATAAATACAAAACAAATATGGAAAATTATTCGTCCATGCAAGTACTATATACTAAAAGAAGAATTAAGACGCCGCGGCGCATCTACAAGAGAAAAAAAGTGATTTAATTGAGTGGTTATACATTTGATTTTACCGTAATAAATCCACAATTACTTGTAGTTGAGGTTTCAATTTTTGAGTTTAGGTATGTTTTACCTGTCCTCTCCTTTATCAAGAATATAATGCTGCTTTTGACTTTCTATTTTGATAAAATATCATAATGTTTTAAGTCAGTAATTTTAACCTTTTTTTCTATTTAGATTCGAGAAATATCACAATATATTTAATTTCTTAACACCACAACTATTACAAAACTCGTTCCAGGTGATAATTCTTCGATTTTCGAGCGATGCAATACTGGTACATAACCTCCAAAAGAAAAGTAGATATTATTTTGAAAAGTGTATTCCATCATTTTTAAGCTTATTACACAACATCTAGTCATTTTACATCAATAAATGTTTTTTTTTTCTGAAAATTCCTTTGATTTTACAGTTCTTTGGGGACCAAACTGTCATTTTCACTTTGACACTTGCCTTCCCCATTCAGCTGACTGAAAGCACGTATTTTGTGGATTGTATTCACATTTTATATAAACGAAAAGTATTAAGCTTGTTGTATAAGTTAAACACAAAAACAAAATGGGCATCGATATTATTAGTTTTGCATACGCCGCGTCGGTTGCTGCTGGTGGAATAATGGGCTATGCCAAAGCAGGTTAGTTTTTTAGACAGTTTTTTTTTATTAATTCTTTTGCTTATCTACACTCATGACCGAAAACCAAAAAAATACTATGCAACTGCATGTAGATTTGTGCTGTGATTAGAGAAGTTCGCTATACTTTTAACTTGTGTACCTACTATCTATTTATGTAATCAGTCCAAATTCAGTTTGATAAGTATCAATCTTCTATCTTATTTTCGCTTAATATTCGGCCTAGCCAATAGGCGGAAGCGGACACGTTAACAACTCATAAGTGGCTACTCATGCTCTTATGATAAAATTTTGTGCCAGTAATACTTCATTGTAATTATTATTTTCAAAACATGATTTCATAACATGTTCATGTCAGCTAAATTATTAGCTACCTATTGATTACAACTTAGTGTTAATACTGTTATCAGGAATTCATATTAAATGATAAAAATCTACTTGTAATGGAACATTGATGCTAATTTCAGTATTGCAGTTGCTAGGACCACAGATACCACAGCTAATAAACTATACAATGAGCTTTATAAAAAAAAAAATATGGTTGACATAGTTGGAAACTTGACTTTTTTCTATTTCATTGGTTTTATATATAAAGAGCTTGTATGTGTTTTCTATCGTGACAGTCATTTTAATTTTTTAAATTCAGTTTTTCATATTAGATTCCACTAAGCACTCAGCCCCTAAGAAGACTTGTTGATCGATGTTTTATCAACCTTAAAATATTTTTCACTCCTTTTTCCGAAGCATACCTAAACTATTATTATTCTCTACATAGTCTATGTACAATAATTTAAAATAGTATTGATGTGATTAAATTGCTATTCAGTCCTCTTCCTCTCCTAACTATTGCGTGCCCAACAGGGTCCATATTGTATCTTTAACTTGTTTTTACCATCTTTGTAACATATGAAATGCAATTTATGCAATAAATAATTGAGTATTGAGTATTCTTATTGAACCTAAACAATAGGTTAACGTGGTAAAATCATCAAATGAGTCCTCCCACCCAGGTCTTCGGTCGGTCTGACAGTCCCTCCCGCCCTGCCCGGGCGGGAGGGACTGTCAGACTTGTACTGACTAAAATTCACGGTGTCCTTCAATAGCCCTTTATGTTCCGGGGTCACGGTAATGAGATAAGTCCCGTGACCGAACCTAAACAATAGGTACTAAAAAAGATAGAACAGTCTTTTATTACAAAACAAGGTCAAAAGATAGTGAAATAACTTAAAGATAATGACATTACAGGCATTCAGTAGTGTCGATGTGTAGATATGAACTTCAAAAACACTATTGTATTTAAATTGAATGGCCGTGTTTACATTACATGTACCATCTGTATCCAACAAATGCCTGACAAGTATTGTTTGATCATAATTACCATTATTTATTACTAGCTGTTGCCAGCGGTTCCACCTGCTTCAAATCGAAAATCATCCCATGGGAACTTATTATTTTAACACTTTCACTGTCCATGCATTACATGTAATGCATTAATGAGTTAGCTCCGTACGTCCGTGCATGACATACAATACACTGTTGACCACCAAGAATAGTGTTTTTCACGAGAAACTTCGAATAAAAAAAAACAGATAATTCTTTCAACCTGCCAAGTACGTAATCTGGCTCCCTAGGTTGCCATATCTTATAAGTAAATCGTGTTTCGACGTACTTGTACAACACTATTGGTCGGCAGTTGAAGTTCATACGCCATGCATTGTATATAACACACTATTGGACGTGCAGTAATTGTATAGGTCCATCCAAACAAACTGTCATGTTTATAAAATTAGTAGGATTTCCTTGCACTAACTGCCACTATAAGTTTGTTTTCTATACAATTTCTGCAAATTTAAGATTAGTGGAATAAATTGATATTTACACTCCACAGATGGTACTTTATATTATACTGTTTTACTTAGAAGTCTCGTTACTTTTCTGTTCTCAACAACTAAGAGCAAAGAGTTTAAATACCAATTGTACAAGTTTAAACATACATAGCTATCTTTCTCTTAAGGCTCCAGTACACGTTGGCCGAGCGCGTTTGGCGAGTGTGTTCGGCAAATGTGTAGTAGGCTGTTTTGTGTGTATTTGTCGTTTGCGGCCAACATTCGCCGACGATCCGATTAGTGTCGGCAGTGGCGGCCTTAGGGGGGGGCGAACCGGGCAACAGCCCGGGGCCTCGCGCTTGCAGGGGGCCTCGCGCAACAAACCAAGCAAAAGAAAAAAATAGTTTTTAATTTAAATCTTTTGATTTTGACCCTAACAACTTATTAAGTGAGTTTTATAAGATAACCGCAAATTAAATAAGATTTTAGTTTTAGGAAAAATCGTAAACATCGATTTTTTCTCATCTCAGTATTTGTTAATTTTGTAAATCTTTTAATTAGTACAATAATTTTATCGCAATAAATCCGGTAGTTCACGTTTTTTGCAGACTATGATGTTGGCCCAATGTCGACGATATCGACGACATAATTAGCGCAGTGGCTAAGCGTTTGGACTGCTGCGCTGCGTATCGCGGGTTCGCTTCCCGCACGGAGCAAATATTGTATGATCTACTAGTAGTTGTTCCGTGTCTAGTCGTTTGTGTATGTGAGTAATCCGTAAGTAAATTATGGGTGCGTTTACAAACATATAATGATTGTGAATGCACCCACGATTCAGGAGAAATTCCTAGTGTGGGGCGACGTTTTTTTTGTTTAAAAAAAAAAAGAACAATTCAATTTTGAGACCAAGCAACGAAAGCTATTTAGTAGGTATAAAGAAAAAACTAAATTTCGCTATTTTTTGAAATTATTGCGGACGGAGTAGGAAGTTGTCGCCTCCTTCTGCGAAGCAGTCATGCTCGCAAAGGAGGAGGCGGGCCACGTGAGGGAGAGGACAGCGTTTTCCCTCCACCCCAGCCGCAATGGTAAACGCCCACGGTGCCGGACGTCGGCAGACGATCTCTCGCCACCGTAGGCGCGGACATGCGGGTGGCGAGTAAAGGGCGACTCGCTGTCCGACCATGGACCATGCCCGTCTCGACAGCGTGTTGTGTTCCATGATCGCCTCAAAGAGTGTCAGCATAAGGACGGGGCCCCCCACTCGAGTGCCAAAGCCTGTCGGGGTCGCGGGACTTATCGCATTACTGTGACCCTGGAACGTAAAGGGCTATTGAAGGACACCGTGGATTTTAGTCAGTACGAGTCTGACAGTAATGAGTGGGGGGACTCATTTGATGATTTTACCACGATAAAAAAAGGACTACTTAGGTCTTTTTTTATCGTGGTTTCCGAGATAGAGCTTTTCAAAATGTATATTTTTTTCGTAGGCAAAGCTTCAGATATCATGTCATCAGTTGGAATGTTTTTGAATTTCGTAACTTTTTTCGAAAAAATATTAAAAACCTTGACCCTGTTTATCTCGGAGACTATAATTAGGTCTACAGAGGTATTTTTAGATCCTCTTCATCTTTATGTTCCCACGGCTGGGACGCAGTCCGACTCTCTGTAAAAGGAAACTGTAATCCACCACGCGGGCCCAGTGCGGTAGGTGCGGTGGTAGATGTCACAAATGTCTTAATTTTTTGGTTCGAGGACATGTCAGTTTCCTCACGATGCTTTCCTTCACCGTTTTGAGAGTAGTGGTGATGAAATAAATTACACAAAATAATGCGCCGGGTTATCGCCTCCGTGAAAACTAGTGCTAAAGGGTTATATTCGCCATACGGTGTTTTTTTTTTATTTTGCACAATTTGTGTATTGTTCAAGTATTGTGTAGGGTTTTACATAAGTTATTTTAATTGTTAGTAAATCTAGAAATAAGAATAAGAACAAAAAAAAGTTCTGAATTTGCTCTTATGAGTAAAAATTGGAAAAATTAAAATCAATGAAAATACCCAAAAATTTACACACAGATGAGTTATTATAGAGGAAACCGTACATCCATTCGTTTCTATTTTACAAAATAAGTTTCATAATAAAGTTAAATTATTTAAAAAATAAGTTTTAGTGTTCCTGCTATTTTTAGTAAAAGTTTCTCTTATAACCCCCTAATAGTCTCAGTATACTGGCCTTGGTAACGTCTCTCAAATGCTTGTCAAATCTCAAAGCGTTCTTCTTGTTCTTCCTTACAAGCTTCCATGTTATCTTTAAATTATCCAAATGAGAATGTAGCTTAAGCATCTTTAGTGTGTCTTTAGAGACATTCTACTTCCGATGATGGAAAAAATTCGTAGTCGTATCAGTGATCAGCTCGTCATAACTTTCAGCTCTAGGGTTTACAATACAACCATGAACTACTGCCCTAAAACTGTTCCAGGCTTCTTTCTCTTCACTGTTATGTAACTTCAGGAAAATATCACAATTGGTATTTTTTTTTACTTGAGGGCCTATTGAGATTTCAGCTTTAATATTCGCCTGCAAGCTTTGAAAAAAAAACTCTTAAAGCAAATATTTTTGATTTGTGTTCACTTTTTTTTTTAATTTGTCGACTGTTGTTATTCTTTGAGCCAACATCATATTAAACAAGTCAGCAAAAAAAACAGAACTAATTAACGCAAACACGGATGTTTAAAGTTTGTGTACTAAATCTAATATGTTTTAAAATTCAATTTTTTATTTAGTTAGTCGTATTTGTATAACTTTAGCATTTGCTCTTAAACATGACAAATACCTAAACCAAACCACAAGGCCTACTTCGCATCACATACTTTTTATAAAGCACAAAGGGCCTCGCAAGATCTGCCGCCCGGGGCCTCGCAATGTCTAAGGCCGCCTCTGAGTGTCGGTTTTTCGTGCACAAATCAAAGAAATTTGGCACAAGCAGCAAACAGCGATCACACGTTGGCCGAGTGTTTATTTCAAAGGTTAAGGTATGCGTCGGAGTAGACAGTAGTGTAGCGCTTAATTGGCTATTTGACAGTATCAACAAACCTAATTAGTCCGTCATTTAGTTTTTTTTAAACATTGCCCTACACTAGGAATTTCTCCTGTATCGTGGGTGCATTTACAAACATGAAACTCACATACTCAAACACCCAGACTCGGAACAACTACTTGCAAATCATGCAAATATTTGTTCCATGCGGGGATCGAACCCAAAATACGCTGTGGCCTGTGCAGCGGTCGATCGCTCAGCCACTGCGCCAACAAATTGTTTCACGGTCATGATGGTGTCATAGAGTAACGTAACGTAACCACAATGAATACATTAAAAACCCCAAAAATGAGCAACCACAGAGAACTTTTACTAACGTCCGTCTTTGTCTAGCGACAAACGCAGAATGAAAGACGCCAAACGTGTGAACAGTACCACGAAAATCTGCCGAGCGCATTCGCCGAGCGCGCCCGGCCAACGTGTACTGGAGCCTTTAGAAATCATGATGAGCCTGAAAATCTGTTTTGTAAGCTAAAAGTGGGTAATTTCATTGGTCTTTTTTGTCATTATTTTTATGATACATCAATGTTTTATTTTTCAGGATCCATACCTTCTCTGGGAGCTGGCCTCATATTTGGATCAATTTTAGGTGAGGTACCACATAATATTTTATTTTAAAATCATTTTTCACTCTCTAAATGTCGATATTCTTGCTTGTTTGGTGGTTTGGTGTTAAGTTAGATGAAATAAAATTCAATATCTTAAAAAATAAAAGTCCATCGTGCCATGTGTCCATCCTCTTCTTTCTAGTACTTCTTAAACCTATTCAGAATTTTGTGTATCAATTAGAGGACCATAACATATTAACATTGATTTGCTTCTCGTTTCCAGGAGTGGGAGCATATCAGCTGAGTCAGGACCCCTCAAACTACTCACTTATGTTAGGAACCACATCTGCTCTCGGAGGTATTATGGGATACAGGTAATTATGATCCTCTATAATTTAAAAAGGTGAAAGGTCAATCAAGTTAAGGACTTTTTCCCATGTTTTTTTTATTATTAATATAGACAATAAATTAATCAACTCAGTTTATTGCTGAGATGTCTTTACCCAGGAGTGGGACAGAACAAGCTTAAAAAAAACTGAAATGAGACAGCTCAAAATTTAAAATCAGTTGACATGAGGAGCTGGGCTAATAACATACTTCAGGTACCTACTTGCCCTGCCCCGGTTGCGGCACTGTCTTATCAGGTAATTATTACCATGCCCCTGGAACGTAAAGGGCTATTGACACTGGATTTTAGTCAGTACAAATCTGCAATCCCACCCAACGACGATATAATACTAGACTACTCATTGCACGATCTAACGAACAAAACTATTCTGCCAACTCGCTGAGGTAATACGTAAGCGAGGGGGGCGGGGTACTGCGTTGTGATTGGCTAACTCAAGGTCTGTTCTGTCTCAACGTATGTTTACGGCTCACAGGATTGGTCGAAATGAGACGGTTATAAGACTTTTTTGCCTAATGTGTTGGCAGACATCGGTCGCCTGTTATTACGAGTCTAGTATTATATCGTCGTTGAATCCCACCCGTCCTGCCCTGGTTGGGAGGAAATATGATAAAATAACCATGAAAAAAAAAATGGTACCTACGTGAAGGTAATAACTTTTTCTTTCTGCAACAGCATCATCATTCCTTAGGAAGTTTAGTAAGAGGAATTAAGTAATTAATTATTTCTTGTTTTAATTGCAGGTATTACAATGGCAGGAAGTTCATGCCCGCAGGTCTTGTTTTCTGTATGTCTGTCGGTATGATTGCAAAGATTGCATTCAAACATGTCGGTGTCAATTCCCCGATTGCGACCAAAGGGTAAATATGGAAAGAACCTTTTTATTTAAGACTCTTTAGGGGAAATACTTAAATACAAAACTTATAAATTCCTCGAGTGAAAATAAATTGGTTCATTAGTTTAAGTGAAAGTGTGAATTACAACAATAATTTTAGGTTGAAGGATTGTTATTTTTTTTTTCCAATTTCAAACTACTTCACAATATGTAAAAGTCGAAAGACATTTTATTTGCATTTGCATTTTTTTAATGGCCGCTATATTTCATTTTTCAATTTACAGTGAAGAAATAAACGAAGTGAAGTTTACATAATGCATTGAAAAGCTTTTATTTTGAAAAGTATGATGAATTTTTTTGTATATTTTGTATTACTGTAGGTATGTAATGTGGGCGCACAGTTCTTAGTGCAATATTTGTGTTCATTTGTTTGCGTTAAGTAAACTTAATTATTTATGACAAAGTAAACTTAGTTCAAGTTATGTGTGTTTTTATAAAAGGTGGCAAAATAAATGGTGTTGGGAAGATTATTGTTTTTATTTTAAAAATACTAAAATAATTACCAAGACAGTGGCGGGCCTAGGGTTTCAAAACGATGCAAGCCCAATAAAATTTTAACCGATTTCGAAATCAGCAATTGCATACCTCCGGTGGCTTTGAAAAAAGCCGTTTGGTTTGCTTCATTGCTTGAGGGAACAAAGTTATGGTAAGTAGTTGCTTGGTTCGTATCAGAACTAACAGGTTACAGACAAAAAAAAAACAAAACAGAAAGTTACAAAACGAAAGTTACAAAATATCTAGATAGAATGTAGGTAATAAGGAATTTAAATAAATTATTTATATTCTAATTGGAATCGTTTATCTTTCTTAAGAAATGATTTAATTACATCAGAGTAAAATGTTGGTGATCGTTTTAATTCTACCAATAACTGTTTTTCAATAGCTATCATTGATACTTTGGAAAGACGCTCTTGATCTTGTGTATTTTTCAGATAGGTATGGATACGTTTATGAGACGAAAAAGCACGTTCCGCGGAAGAACTTGTAGCCGGAATAGTTACAAGATACGCTAACTTTAACAGCTCGGTAAAGGCATCTTCGAGGTTATTCTCATGAATGAAATCAATTAATTCGAAAACATTACGATCTTTCAGATCAAGACTAAAATACAAGCAAATCAATTGACTTTTTAATGTTTGTTTGTCGAATTAATTTACATAAATGTCAAGTAATGAATAAATAATTTCTCTGTAGGAAAATGTGAGTGATAATTGTAAATCCAACTTTTAAACACTGATCTATTAAATTTTCGTTTATGCGATTTACTGGTCTGAGAAATACACAGATTAGGCGTCGGTTTTAATGAAGAAATTACCTGTTTTTTCTGAGCAAAGTTTAAAGATGTTACCTTATCTTTGCCAATCAAAACTTGAACGCATTTTAAATCCTCACAAGGTACTATTACTTCCATGGTTGTAGGTAAGTCACTAAAACAATTGTATCACTGAGAAAATCTAAGAAAACACACAAAAAACTTTAACAACAAAACTTTTTCCCACTCAAGCAAACGAAACTGAAGTGAGTTGCACTCGGGTGTCAGGAATTACTTACGCAGAGTTGCAGTGTTGTCATTTAGGCAAAAAAAGTCCCCAGGTATATGAAAAATCTAGCTAGAAGTCGCAATTTTGTATATTCATGATATTGCTTGAATATTTAATTTCGTTATTTAAGTTATTTAAGTCGCTAGTTTTTATTGTTGCTAAATCTTAGTCTCTAAACTTTTTAAAAATCTCCAAGATCTCACGACGGTCGCTAAAACGGCAACACTATAGAGTTTGCAAAGTGACAATACGCGTACAACTTCATACGCATGCAGGGCTTAAATCATCATACAGATCGATTTGTAGACGCACAAGGCTCTAACTCGTTACACGGCACATCGCTGGAAGTGCGAAAGGGACGAGAGATAGTATTTGAAAGCCCGGTAAAAGCCCGGTACGTGTAAGCGTGATAGCTATATTTATGTAGATGCTGCTTAATGCGAAACTCTGCGCGCGACCATTAGACCAATCGCGATGTTTATTAGTGTGGCATAGGTAGATACTTTGTGTTATTTTGATAAGAATTAAGCGCGCGAATTTTTAAATAGTTCGGGTTTGATATTGATTCTCTATCGAGCATTTCTAACGCATGCCAGGCTTTTGGGCTTGTATGAAAAGATCGCCACTGTACCAAGACAGTACAGGAGGTAGGTAGGTAGTATAATTTGCATCCATTTATAAGGGGTCAGTTTTTTAAATTATACAGTAAAACAACTAAAGTTCCGTATTCATTATTTTCTATATTTTTTCCTTAAAATTTAGAAAGTTTTGGAGGAAAAAAGGGAATTTTATACATAAAATAGTTTGAATACAATAAATAGTTATATCAACGGCAAGTGATGTCAAAGTTACAATATCACTGATCTCCTAGGCATGTTCCATACAACCGAAATACATTGTAAAGTTTTTACACTATTGGTAACTTTATTATAGATTTAGGGCGACTTTCACCAAAAGTTAAACATGTTTAAAATTTTATTTAGTGTCAAAATTCAATAGAATTTTGACACTAAATAAAATTTTAAACATGTTTAACTTTTGGTGAAAGTCGCCCTTAATATCTCTTCATAAATAATTTTAGACATTAAAAACAGCTTAAATTAGAACAAAATTGAATTTTTCATAAGAACAAAAAAAACCAATTGAAGTTTTGTAAAATGTAAAATTTACTTAAAAAATAGAAAATAAACCTAATTTCAAAAGACCGCGAACCAGTCGCTCTTGAAGTCAGTTTAAAAAACAAAAAAATAAAATAAAAAAATAAATCTTATTTTAACATTTCTTATTAATTACTGTATAAAAGGCACTTCGTGGCAGTTTCTTTTATGTAACATTGATGATATTTTACAACCTTTTTAAACTCAAACCTAAGAGTATTTCTCGTTGTCCAAGACCGCAGGACACTTGGACTATTCTGTTCCTAACGTTTCTAATATTCTAGTGTACTTATAAGTTCATTTATAACACAATCACATTGTAATATCACTCACGGAACTGTGTCCGACACTTTCATAAAGCATTGTCTTCGGACACAATTTATTTCACACACAAAACGCACACTCCCGTGACTACTAATTACCAGAATTCGGAATAAAACCAAGCAAATAAAGGTCTGCTTGCTTTTATTGCTATTACATACTTACAGATATGATTATTTTCGAGATTAACTATCGAGTATTACACGTTGGATATTTAAAATTATACGAATTATCGAAGGGATATTCGTCGGGTAGTGTGCGGTTCACAATCTGTAATGTGTTTGAGACTGGAGGGGGGACTGCCCTGTGCCGGGCGGGAGTCGTCGCGCGACCGTCGCGGAGGGAAGTCGCGTCGCTCCAGTTAGACAGTCTTCAAGGCTCGGACCGCTCTTATCGTTAATGGCGGCTGCTAGAAAAAATAATTAATTAAATATGACTGGCTATATTTTAACAGCAACGTTAGAAGAAAATGATACTGAAAATTGTATACAATAGTGGTAGAATTATTCAATAATATAAATTACAGGTGTGATTATTCAGGATTAAATCCTTAATAAAGACTGAAAATTGGAAAACACATGCTTATGATTATAGTACATTCGAGAAGTCATAAAATAACAATAGTATAAAAGTAAGTAATAATATTAACATATGGTATGGCACAATGTCTTAAAAGTAAGAGTAGTATTAAATATGTACAATGTATGTAGGTAATGTTTCCATAATGTCTGAAGTAGTTTGTGAAAGATATTTTGATATGTATGTAGGAGTATTTATGTACATTATGATAATTATGTCATTTTAGATCATGTTTTTAGAGTCAAGACTTGGAAAAGGCATTTTTTGTTGTAATTTTAAGATGGATTCAACAATTTTTTATAACAGATATTTCTGTAAGATAAATATTATAGAATAGTTTATTTATATGCCAGACAAATTAGCCAGAACTTATCTGAATATACCAACTGCCTTACCACAAAAAATAAAGATTTCTGTTGAACGCTTTTCTAAAAAAAGTGTAACTGCAAAACGAAAAGGTGAAATGTCGTTTTAACGTTGACAGTTTTTTAGACAAATGTTCAACAGATGTTTATCTTTCTTGTGGTAAGACAGGAAGAGTCTAAAAAAGGGAACTGTACAATAATTTAGTAGGTATACGAAGAAATGTTGTTACAAAATATATACATAATTGAGAACCTTATTTTTATCGGCTAATGAATCCAAATGCCAAAATTCACAAGTCAAGACATGATATAAGAGAACGATGTCGACGTATGAAAGAGAATGATCATCCATCGCCGATCCTTACCAATTTATTGGCAACCTATTGTCGAACTAACTCGCCGGTAGTCAGATTTCTTCTAAACGAGAACACGAACCTGCCCGGGTCGATTTGTACTTGCTGGGAATTCGCATCGGGACGAATTGAATTGTCACTTGATTTCGCTTGAGAGTAGTATGTCCCGATCTTAAAGACGGGTTTCACACCCTTGTCTTGGTAAGGACTTTTGGTCGTTGACCGTCTAAAGAATCCATCAAAGTCCTCCTTACTATAAAACCCTCGTTTTTCTGTGCTCGGAGAACGTGTTGTTGTTGTCGTTGTTCGTTTTGTTGTTGTTGTTGGTTTTGTTGTGAATTCTTTAAAATTGTAAGGAGATTTCGTTGATGTGATCGAGTATTTGTTTATAGAAGGAGGATATGTGATGCTTGAGGGCTTTGTGGTCGTCGTAGTCTTTTCAGTGAAGAATTGATAAGGTTTCCTTGTTGTAAACTGGAAGTATGGTTTCTCTGTTGTTGTTAATTTGGTTGTTGTTGTTGGTTTTGTTGTGTATGCTGTGCTCTTTTGGTAGTATTTTTGGGTTTGTGCGGGTGGCGCCGGGGTACTAGGTATGTAGGGCTGTGTCGTTCCATCATAACTACGTGTTAAAGAAATACAGTATTAGTATTGTGTGCCCCTGTCTGTACACAGGCTGGTTGCAATGAGAATGTGTTTTGTTCTCATTGGCTCGGCCAGTGCTGTGGCTATAGTTTGAGGTTTGTGGGTCGTATGGTTTTATAAATACTAACTTAATATTTATTTTACCATAATTAAAAGTGTCTTAATTACTGTAACTTACTTATTTCTAAAAACATCTTTTGAATACACACAGCATAGTTATTACACAGAAAAATAATATAGTCATAAAAAATCATAAAATCACTAGGTACCTATATCAATCAAGTGGGATCTATCTCATCGAATACAAACTATCCCTTAGATTTTATCAATTATCCCAGCGATATGTTCAACTATCCCACAGAAAATATCCGCTATCCCAGAGCTAATATCAGCTATCCCAACGATATGATTAACTATCTCACCAATGATATCGACTATCCCTCAAATATTATTTGCTCCAACCCTGTAATATCACTATTTTTCTTTCGTAATAATACAATAAAAACATATGGACATTTAGGTGAACCACGGGCAAAAATAATTTCCCGTGGTACACCTAGGCCAAGCTGGTGGACCACGGGCAATAAACGAAAATATCACTATACCACAGATAGCATCGAGTATCCCTCAGATATAATCATCTATCGAACCGATAAATATCACTATCCCTCAAATAAAATCAACTATCCTACAGATAAAATCCCACAAATATTATTAGATATCCCTCAAGAAATATCAGCTATCCCACGTATGGTGTTAACTATCCCCCCTCTCGCAATGATACCCACCTGGTAATGTTACCGAAGAACGGGCTCGTTTCAGGACGCACGTAGCTCGGCGTGTGTTGTGAATAGTCGGGGATTATGTTTTCGTGCTCAGTTATACACCGACCGTTTATACAATACTGGAAGGAAAATATATTAGATTATCACAGTTGTAATGAAGCATACAGAAATAGAAGACTCACGGGAAATTCCGTTAATTATCGATTACATCTCTGTCTTACTACACAAAGTTAAACATCTGTTGAACACTTGTCTAAAGAAAGTGTGACTGCCAAATTACCCTTAGATCAACGTCAAATGCCGTTTTGCAGTTGACAGTTTTTTTAGACAAGTGTTCAACAAATGTTTAACTTTTTTAGTAAGACGGTTAAGTCTATTGTCGTGAAAAGTTACTGTATTACGAAAATTATTGAGGAAGGGTTTTTATTTGATCACGTATATTAGTCGACGCGACGGTTAATAAGTCTAATAGTTTTTTTTTTCTGTTTCTTTCTCTTTGGTCTATAGTTTTTTGTGTTACAAGTTACAACTGTGGTTCGGATTGATATGAATGTATTTCGTGTTGTATATCTTGGTAATTTATTTGTGCCAACAAAAAAACCGGTGTTTAATACCTAGCCTGACAATGTTTATTCTGTTGGGATATTGTCCAGCAGTGGACGTGTTCCTAGCTATATAATTATGATAATTAAACATTTGTAATAGCGATATTTACCTGTCCATCGCCACAAGGCGACCCCTCAGCGGCGGGTCTGTACGCGACGCAGTACCCGCTGGCCGCGTCGAAACAGAACAGCTGAGCGCACACTCGCTCGTCCTTGAAACATGCGCTGAAATCAAACGAAATTACCTACAGTATTATATATTTCTTTATACATACATATTTATACGCCTAAGATTTCAGGCAAAAATCACAAGCAAATCATGGTGCTTCAACGAACACATATGACTCAAATGTAGTTCCATATATGTATTATTTCCGTCTAATAAAGTGATCTTACCTCGTCCCCCTATCCTTCCGGCACTGCGCGTCTAACGTGAGCAGTCGTCCGGGCAGCACTCGCGGGAGAGAGTCGTCTTCATGCGGCGAGTTGTACAGGCAAGTCGCTGTGTCGCCGCTGGAAAACAACACGATTGTGTTAGTTGTAAATTGGCCTGGTTTTCGTAACTCCACGTCAAACTTGTGTTTCCATTGAAATGTATTTTTTTTAAGGTTTAGCGTGTATTTGACGGTCGCGGGACTGTCTCATCAAGTAACCGTGCGTGACGCTGGAACATAAAGGGCTGTTCAAGGAACACCGTGGATTTTAGTGAGTACGAGTCTGACAGTGGGATCCCGTCGTCGCAGAGTACACAATTTTATTTTTTAGATTTATCATTTGATCCTGTTGATATGTAAAGAAGATTGTGGGTTCGCAACTTTTGTCGCGCAGGAAAAAAGAATGCAGTTGGTAGTCTGGTGTGGGGCAAACTTATAGGTATCGGGCAAACTAGGTAGCAAAAAAATAAAAATAATGAATACTGATGTTTGAATGACATCCATTATGCATGACAATATCAATTAAGTATCCAGTAAATATTATTTAATGTTTGGCTCATGTCTGACCACTATTTCCCGAAGACGTAGCCGACGGTAAAGCATGCTTGCCTAGAAAGAAGTAACTTATTCACTCTTGACTTAAAGATCCAAGGATATACTATCAAGAAATACAGACCAAATAGTCCTTTGTTCCACTCTACTCACTTCAAGAAATGATGGAAGCTCTGCACACTGCAGGGCGACCACCGGAATCCCTTTTCCGTGTGTCTCAAGTCGGACATGATGTACCCGTCCTCCCAGCGACACTTCTCAGCTCCTGGACCGCCCAGGTAGGACGGAGGGGGGCTGCCGTCGTGGACTGCTCCTAGTCTAGAACATGATGGGGTATGGTGTTAGCTGGTGATTTGGGAAAAGCAGTGCTGGAATAAGGGATGTGCCAACGGTGTCCAGGCACAGGGCGCAGACTGTGGAGGGCGCGGAAATGGCTACACCAGCGGCCGTATAAGGCTCAACTCACACCAAAAGAGCGGCGAAGGGCAGCGAAGCGGAGCGCGGTTTCAGTGTCATATAAATTTTAACTTTATTTTCGTTACTCTATTAGTTATTATCGAAAGCGCGGAGTCGCACGGCTCCGTTTATGGAATTCGCCAGAATTCCCGCGGAACCGCGGGCATCCGCGCGAGTCGTTCGAATTTCTCATGCGTTAATAAGTATTACAGTATTGAAAATAAAGTTAAAATTCATATGACACTGAAACTGCGCTCCGCATCGCTGCCCTTCGCCGCTCTTTCGGTATGAGTTGACCCTTATGACGTCTTAACCGATTCGTTGCGATGTCTAATTTCGCTAACTTCTACCTGTAGCGTCGAACAAAATTGAAGGAGTTACCATCGACTTTAAAATGACACACATTCGTGCCTAACGCCACATGCAAAAGAAAGTGATGGCACTGAAACGTGCCCTCCGCAACGAATCGGTTAAAGTCAAAGTCAACGACCAAGTAGTTCCAGTGAGTGAACGAGGTGTCGCTAGACGACTTGTATAGCTCCGTCTCTTTCCCTTACTGGAACTACTCTGGCTTTAAGATGTCATAATACGGCCCCAGGACCACAATTTTCTAGACCAGGGTGAAGTTAAGGAAGCTAGCACTGGGCGCATAACTTTAGTGGCTAGGAAAACTGCTCTCAAATCTAAGAATGCTAGTTTCTAAGAAACGGGTGTGACCTGGAACCACAAATCCGAAGAAATTTTTACATTAGCAACTCATTTGGGTTTGGGCCCGCCTGAAGATGTCTCAGCAATGGGAACATTTTAGGCTGATCTATATACAGGGTGAATTTTTCAACAAAATTCAATGATGCAGTTTTAGTTTTCGTCAAAATCGGCCTCGAGACTCCGTTCATTGTTTTTCGGTATTTACAGTTTCGAATATAGCCATCCACGCCCAGCTGAAAAATTCACCCTTTATTATATACAGGGTCTTTCTTTTAAATTGGCCAAAAGGAAGAAATCGGAATCTATGAGAGATACGAGAAAATTTTCTTAGGAACATTTAGCTCTTTTTTGATGTTGACATTATTTTATAAGTGTGAAATTGGCCAAAATATTTTTGATGCCGTTCGAATCTGTTTCATGTAAGGATCATTTCATTGTTTCGGAAGAAAAAAATCGGGACAACGGAAGTTGGTCAAATGCAAAATATTTTTTCATACAAATTTTTTTTTGTGATCTTATTCGATTTAGTGTCATATAAGGATCTTTTCATTGTATGGGAAGGAAAATGTCTGGGCAACAGAAGTGGGTGAAATACTGACTAATCTAACTAATAAACTTTATCCTGTTAAGTATTAGGTACTTTAACTTCTTCTGTCCAGATAGCCGTCTTGGTGTGAGCTGACCCTTAGCAAAACACTGTTTAGCATAAAATACTTACAAATGTCCGACTTCGTGAGCAGCAACAATGATACCGGAGAAGCCACCGGTATCTTCAATAATGGCGACTGAGTTCACCTTCTCGAGTCTCTTGTTCACCACGCAAGCGCCGCCGACGTACGCGAAACCTTCGCATTGGAATCATGTGTGAGAATTTTGGATTTTTGAAATAGGAACGTTGAAAATGAATCTGATTGGTTCAAATTTAACTTTAAGTTGGATTTGATTGGTTTATAGTAAAGATTTGTTTTTTATTCGATATTTTCGGTTTCAAATCAATGGATATTTTTCAATGTTTTTTTTGGGTGTATAACTAGAAGAACACAATATTTTAAAATAGGCAAGTGCTAAATATAGAATAGAACTTTTTAATGAATGTGTGAACAAGGACTAAGGAGTTTCAGGTAAAAAGAGGTTATAATTTATAAATATTCATAAAGCTAAGGCTACTTACAGTTCGATGATCTATGCGTGAAAAGGGTGAGAAGACACAAAAATACTTAAATAATATGCTTAAATACTCACAGAAGTGTTGAGGTTTAAAAGGAGACACAAAACATGCATTGTAATGTAAACTTAAATAGCATGCAAAAGCGTTCAAGTCACCGAATTAATGTTATTTCTGCTATCCTCGTTATTATTAGAATTAAACCACTTTCAGAAGCATGCAAATAAGATTAGAAATAGTGCTTACTATTAGAGTTCATAATCAAAAATACACAATCAAATTTTAGAAGCAGAAGCTACGCATATATTTTCCCGCGCCTTTCTACATTTGACTTTTTTTTTACGTCACGTTAGTGACGTGAAGCAAAAATTGTAAACAGCTTTTTTTTTTAGTAAGTTGATTGTATTACTAAATCGATATTTTTATTTAGGTAGCTCCAAAATATGAATTAAAAAAAATAATTTCATAACTATAACGTGTTCTAAGATATATAAATACCAGAATGAAAGAAAACGATCAACAACTACCAAAGTAAATAAAGTACCTACATACATGCTATTAATTGATTTTTAGAAAGCAGTTCATGCCTAAATTATAACTTTGTTAAATTACGTACTCTGGCGTCATTTTATATGACGATGAAGTCAGATAGTATCTAGAAAACAATACAATGATGATGAAAATAAACGCTTAAATATTTTAGTCAAAATTATTAAGAATAAGTAGATAGAGACAACGTAGACATAATAAAATACAATAAACATTTTATGATCAAACTACATAAAATGGAAGAAGATTAATATTTACAACGTCATCTAGATTGATCTAAAATGATGCATCCACAAAGATTTACAATATATCTAGAAGAAAATAATTGCAGAAAAGACAGAATATTATTCACAAGGTGCGAATATGACAACACGGAATTGGGTAAAGGTATATTCAAGTGGAATATGGATCCATAGTGTATAATCGTGAACATATAGGTGAGGGACTTTGATGAAAAAGGCGTGCTTTTGGAAAATGTAAGATCTCTGTAACACGCCTACCTGCTGTCCCTCTATTGCACGCATCGTTGGGAAATTGTCTTCTGCACATGTCTAGTCTGAAATTGTATGGAAAGAAAAAAAACTCAATAAGATGCTTTCTTGTTGTTCTACAGAAACCTATGACGGCTCACCTCGGAACTTTTTGTAGTTCACCTCATTTCTTGTAAAAAATGAAATAAAACTAGATTGTTCTCATACAAAAACGTCGTCTTGTGCAAGCGACTATTGTATAGTGTAACTTTTTTAATATTCAGCGCCATTACCAAATCCTTTACCTCATAAATAAAAATAATGAAGCAAGTAATTAATGTTTCACTCTCAAGCCTCGGTTAATGCCGCGCCTTTTGACAACACCATCCTAATGAACGTTTGTTTTAAAATTAAATTTACCAGCGGTGCCTTTTGTACAGCGACCACCCTTGCGTCGTCGGCACATGTCATACCTGTTGGTCAAATTAGTTTCGTCGTCTTCATAATTTTTCCTTGACCTTCACCACATCTTGACTTAAAACTATATCAAGAACGTAGTCCGTACTTCATACATAAATTACTTTGAATAATGGCGCTAAATTATGATTTGAAAGCGTTGATAAACTTACCATCTTACCTTTTGTCCTGTTAGTGTAGCGAGGACAATAAAATAAATGATTATAAAATGCTGTTGAGTGTAACCTGAACACAGAGCCTATAATGATTGTGACATCATAAAATGATACATAAATAGCTATAGCAAAATTGATTGCAACTTTTATCACATTCTTGAAACTATAAAATTATACAAACATATTATTTGTTGTATTCGAAACAAAGTTTGTTGAGTAATTTAATTATCAATTTTGCATAAAATTGTCTTCACATGTGTAAGAATGCAATTGAATTAATCTTCACACGCGATATTGTGATCACCCGGTTTCGAAGTAGCTTCACAAATTAATAATTAGGTATTATGTTTCGAGAGACTCTGATAACTTGTATAATACATATAGAATTTTCTGCACAATCCTAATTGTATTCAAATAATAAACATTGAAATAAAAGAGAATATTACACACATTAATTACGTACAACAATTGATATATGAAACTCTAGCATGGTTAAAAATGATTATTATTCCTTCTCATCTCGACTGCATAATTTCGTAATAATATGTAATAGAGATTATCGTTGAATGCTTGGCAGCATTCCACAACATTGCGATCACTTATCCTAACTTCTGTCAAGGGTCGCCATGATTGCCCTCGGCATATCCTCAGGACAGTTTTTGTACTATTATAAGGACTTTGCATGATTAGCCATGAAATGTTCAATTGCAAGACAAATTTGATGAAAACCAGTTAAGAACTCACTTGGTGATGGCAACAGCGATGTCGTAGACTGGCAGCCGTCGCTCCCTGAACAGATACTTGCCCATGTCAGTGAGCGCTGCTGCCGAGTCTATCGCGTCACGACCAACACGATTTCTTTCAAGGTATGGCGTCGCATCCCGACCCTGAAATTCAGAAGATTGGCTGTATACTACATATTTTGGCATAAAAGTTAGGAACTACATACTCCATCGATACGCAGGCTTAAATATGTCCTCATAATACGTTATTATATTAGGTACTTAAATGAGGAAGCGACGATACTTAAAATGTTCAAGGCAACTTATTAGTCATATAGGTTTAAAGGTTAAAATTTCTTGTCCAGGTAACTTTCCTAACCTTGAAATAATACGTTTCTTTTTTGTAATTTTCGCAAGTTGGTAACAAAACGTGTTCTACTCGCTGCCGTGTTTTTGTTTTTGTTAGTTATTTTATATTCACATAATATCATACCATAACATTTAAATAACCACCATTCATCTCATTAATATTGCAGGTGTTTTTAATTTATACAAATTGATTCAGTATGTTCCTTGCTCGCTAGTTGACCGGTTCAGGTTTTATTGCCATAAGATTTAGAATTTAGGTACTTTTCTCCTTTAAGTTAAAAATAGTTTATATTAATTATGAGCCAGAACTATTGGGCACATATTTTAGTGTTTATTGACCTTTGAAACTAATATTATGTATCTTCAAGGTTTATGAAAATGCAGGAATAAATAAGTACATCCTGACGCGGACTGGGTTATAATTATGTATTTTGAATAATCCAGTAAAAGTACAAATCCAGTGACTACATAAAAAGTTCAAATCAAAATAATAACACTGTTTTGCTGCGTAATACAGAACATACCTTTTTTGGTATTTAAAACGATTTACATGAAATTTGCATAATCTTGGCCCAAAATATTTTTAATGCCTGCCAAGTACAGGTCTTTTTGTTATTTCTGTATAAATTATTGCTACCTAGTCATCCTCTCTACATAGTTTGTGTGTCATCACTCGCCACAATTAAGACTTAGCATGTCGTACTTTATTAAATCTTTATTGATTTAACATGTTACTAAATCGATATAAAGCACATCACTATTTTTAGTGTGCAATTGCAATTTGGCATAAAGGCCTTGAAGCTATGTCAGAAAAATTACAAAAACAAGCAATGGCAATAAAAAAAAGTAACTATCAAACCGAACTCGTAGGGCGGGATTTTGAAAACAAGTAATTCTCAAAGGTTGTTTTAATTTAATATTATTTTCTATTAAAATGGCTAGTGAGGCAGTGTTAAAATATTTAGTGGATACCAATCGCCCGTATTCTTGTGCCGATGTAACAGTGAATTTGCGAGGAGCTTTTCCTAAGTCAGCCATACAGAAAGCATTAGATGCGTTGAGTGAAGCAGGGAAAATTAAGTGTAAATTGTACGGAAAACAAAAAGTTTTCGCTGCTATACAGACAGAAACTGTAGCAGATGACGGGGATGCCACAGGTTCATATTAAAATCATCTTAAGAAGAAATATTTTCTGTGCTTAGAGCTTACTTTTATTGAAATGTTTTATTTGTTTTAGATTACGATGCCTTGACCAAAACCCTCACACAAGAGTTAGCAGACAAAACAAACACTCTGAAAACAGTTGAAATAAATCTTAAGAACCTAATCTCTACCCCAACAACTGATCAAGCCAAAACAAAAATAGATGAAATTAAAAATAGAATAGAAGCCACAGAGAAAAAGTTGGAAGTATTGAAAACCTCCACAGAGGTCATGAGTGCAGAGGACAAGAAAATACTAGTTACTGAACATGAAAAATTGTTGAAAGAATACAGGTAAACATATTTTTGAAGAATTTGGTGTCCATAAGTTGCAAAGCAAAACATGCCAGGGTTTTTATTAGTGACCGACCGAAATTTCGGTTTCGGTTTCGGTTTCGGCCGGTTTCGGCCAAAATATCTAGTTTCGGCCTTAGTTTCGGTTTCGGCCAAAATATAGCCGAAACTTTCGGACCCGCCGAAACTCAAGTGTTCCTGCATTTTCGTGCGTCGTTCGGTAAAATTCGTAGCTAACTCGTACTTGCTCGCCGGTGCGGCGGCGGGGCCCCGGGTCAGTTTGCTACCGTCCATTTAATGGTGAGTCGAGTCGAGTGTTTTTGAGTTTACTGCCAAGAGTAAGTCTTGTATATTCATGTCATAATAAAAAATATTTGTTACGTACGTTAATGATTAAAAAACTTATCATTCGTCAAGGCGATTAGAATTAGGATTAAGCGGTATTCGAAACATAATAATAATTAAATTTACGATTTCTTCTTTGAAATAATGCAATTTTTTTAGTCTAATGTCTTAGTAATTTCGTATTGCTAAATTAATATAGTGCGATTGTTGAGACTTCAAATCTAGTGAAACATTGGAAACAATGATTTTTTATAATTTCGAATAGATTATGGACTCAGTAGAAGTTAAATAACATAGAAAAATAGCAATTTCTTAAAGTCATCTATCTATCTGTCTATCCATAAGTTTGCCGTATTTCATTATTACCCAGAATTTAATCCTTATTATTAACACTATCAAATGGTGTAATAATACAAGTTGTTATTTTTTTTTTTCAAAATTAGCGGGTTTGATTTTTGGCCAGGATTACTGATTTTTCTAAAATCCAATGAGTTTTAGTTTCCGCAAAATCGGTTTCGAGACTCTATTCAACGTTTTTCGATATTCCTCATAGTTAAAAATATAGCCGTCCACGCCCAGTTGAAAAATTCGCTCTGTGTATTTGACACTTTTTCTTGTGTTAATAAATGTAAAAAAAAAATCAGAAAAAAATCGAAATGTTAAATGTTTTAAAAAGTTTCGGTTTCGGTTTCGGTTTCGGCCGAAACTGAGAGCAAGGCCGAAGGTTCGGTTTCGGTTTCGGTTTCGGCTGAAAAATCAGTTTCGGTCGGACACTAGTTTTTATTTTTCTGAAATGTTCATACAAACAATGGTCAGTTACACAATGGTCAATATTGGCCAACTTACTTTTTTTTTAACCATAGACAATATTTTATAATAATGTTCTCTTTGGCTTTTGTTTCAGAAAACGCAAGAGAATTTGCAGTGACATGCTAGATGCTATTTTAGAAGGTTATCCTAAATCTAAGAAGACCTTGCTGGAAGAACTTTGTATCGAGACTGATGAAATGGTCGATTTTAAGTTGATGGCTAATTCTTAATTATTACCTTCCCTATTTAATTGATAGTGATGATTGTATGCTGATTTTAATAAAAAAATGTACATTCTATTTTCTGTTATCTCCTATAATTTTCCCAATAGAAAAAATTATAATTTTATGTGAAGAATTTTGTAGTAAAATATCCCATGCTGTTCAAATAATTTCAAATTTTCAAAGCAACCTTGCCAATAGAAAACCAGTCTTATCATAAGGTACTAAGGTTTAGTTTCACTCAGTCAACTCACCCTAGAAATAATGATACCGGCAATGGATATCCGTATTCTGGGTCCTTTTAGCAGTTTGTATCTTAGGTCCACGCCGTTCCAAAACGACACGAAGTAACGTTTGATCTGGACGTTGTCGCCTCCGTGTAACCTGGAAAAAAATACATAGGGTATAGTGTAAAGATGGTACGGACGCCAGCAGGTCTACCTACCCCAATCTGTTAAATTTTACCAATCGAACTTTAACCTTCCACTATTGTGATAAGGTTGAAAATCGATTAAAGTTTGACAGATCATTTGCCACTTCAGGTTTCATGTTATAGGAGGCGAGCCCATTCAGCAATAGCTCTCAATCGGGCTCAAATCCAGCCACTTATTCCTAAGAACTACGTTTTTCGATAAAAAAACCCAAAAACACTTTGTACGACCTCGGAATTGAATTGAAGACTCTGATGTCTTGAGCAGGTGTTATTCGAAGATTTCACATCACTCCACAATAAAAAAAAAACTTGCTTAGTACCTCCTATGACTGAGTACCAGGACAGTTACGTGTCAGCAAATTCATTACCTAAGAGGATGCGGACGGCTAGTAATGGCTGACTCGCCGTCCGATCATGGACCATGGTCGGGTCGACGGCTGCGCGTCGTGTTTCACGCCCGTCTCACAGAACCGTCAGCACTCTAACGGGCCCCCACAGATGGCCAAAGCCAGCCGAAGTCGCAATCTTATCTGGTAACCCTGACCCCCGAACGTAAAGGGCAATTGAAGGAGCGCGGTGTATTTTAAAAGACTGATAGTTTCTTGCGCTCTTCTCAAGGCGTGGGGACTTATTTGATGAAAGCATAATAAATAATTTTACTTATAAACCTTACCTATAGCCATCATAATCTACGATGACCAGAATCTCCGGGTATATGACGTATGGTGCTTCTCTTTTCCGCCTGGAATGGGTCTCCGTTGAGCGTTTCCGCCTGAATCGCTTTCCCAGGTGATCTGGCTCCATGAATGCTGGAAATTTTAAAAGAATACTGTAAATACGTGGATTATGAAAGACAATGATTGAAAAGTAAGTTAGCGCCATCTGTTAGTGGGTTTAAGTTTTATTAGTTCCAATAATAATCGATAGATGGCGTAAAATATTTTAATTAGGATTTTTATTTTCCGATAATATTCAAAAATCTCTATAGATTATGTATTGCGGCGTCATAAATACTATCCTTTTATTTATATTTTAATTCATTCTGTAATCACTAGTACCTAACTAGGTAGGTACAATAACCTTTTCTATTTCTGCGAGAGGTTTAATTTTAAATGGAAATGATATTGATTTCAATAAAATACTAATATAAATTACCAAATACCAAACATGAACGATTGCTAATAAATTAGAAAGAACAAGAACAAGTTTTATTTTATTATTTTAAATTGATTTTTTTGGCCATCTAAATGTCTAGCATTTTTAAATATTTAATAATATTTGTAAATATTACTGTAATAATAGACAGTCATGGCAATAGTAAAAAAAAACAATATGTCGACTTTGGCGCCAAATGAAAAAACAACCGCGCAGAATAAGGTGTGGAGTTTTAATTAAGTTACGAGGATAAAATATAGTAGATACATAATATAATAGATATTGTTACAATAAACTAAAGTAGTAAATCAGATATTCGAAGACAACATGAGCCACTCCCAGACTAATTATGCGTTCAGTTGAATAATTTAAATTATTTTTTTTTTGTTCTAAGGTTAATAGAATCTAACAAAGGCTTTTTTATTCGTTCCGGTATCTTTTATATATCTTTTAGGTAGGCAATGGAATGACATACAAGTAAATCTTGTGGTCAATCATTAGTTATGTAGGTATTACCTACAGATGACAATAATTAATTTCATGACAATACCATTTTTTTGCGTGTTATATATAAATAATAATACAATTATACAAGTTATCGACTCCACCTGTCTGTGCCAACCGTTTGAAAATAAAAAAAGTAATAAAATGTAGTGTCATCCCATTTGTCATTCGTTCTATAAATAGAGGAACACCTAATTGATAAGTTTAGTCGATTTTTACGCCGTACATTATTGAATCGATTAGGTACAAATTAAGTTGATATTATTAGACAGCTTGTGGCCAAAAACAAGTTAGAACCTGCACCTGTGAGGCCTTTGCCCAGCAATAAACACTTATATAGGCTGCCGTTTCGTTGGTTTTCCCAAAATAGTGGATTATTTATGAACCGCAAAATTGTGATGAGGTTTTTTCTATCATGATTTTATAATAATGGATGACGCTATGTCTAACCTTATGACCCCGTCCGAGACGGAATAACGAACTTATTAGCCAAACGAGATGTCTCGGAAATCTTATGATAACATGACATTATATTATACGAACGATTTTGTAATAAAAATACAATAGTTATAAATATTAATCTGAGCAATTTGTTTTTGGATGGTTTTACAAAGTTTAACGATAAAATTAGTCGCAAAGAACCAGCCAGTGAGATATCTTTTGTATTGGTACCTTATACCTATAAATAATAAAAAATGGAAAACATAAATAACCATACATCAAATTAATTCCTATTCAAGAAAACTGTCCCGAAAACAATGACCGTTTACTACTGAATTTGTACGTCAGTTTGTTTAACCAGTAGTTATTTGGGTTACCCGCTTTATTTGCTGGGATTTAAGCGTGTAATGAGTATAAGATCAGGAACTCGAACAAACAGTCATGAAGAGTAGCGTGATTGGTACTAACTGCGTCCGGATCATCAAAATACTTCACCCATTTATGGGTTTTATAAATCAATTAAATGAATCCGCAAATCATTGAATGTTGGGAAATAAAAAAAAAAGACAATCGACCAGTTTTCCCAATGATCTTTGACAGTTCATAGTTCAAAGAAGCACTGAGTAAATGTTAGCTTTATTATTTTTTAATTGATAACTTGTCCACATAGATACAGACTAAAGGCGACATTTTGTACAAACCAGTTCGGTTTCTATCTTGAAATTTGATACCTGCACGTGCAAATAATAAGTAAGATAAAGGTCGTTTCACCTACCACTTCATTATAAACGTAGGTAAATGTAGTATGGACTTATATAATAAAAATCAACTTGTAATGAAAAACAGTTAACACAATTATTTATCTGCTGCAGCGACAAAGTATGTACTTTCTTTTTAAAATGGAGGCCTAAATCAGACGAGATAGTGTTCAATCGCGAGCCTATAGTTAAAATAATAAAAAAAAAAGGTTGCACTCCAGGAGTGCCGGTAGAAGTGAAAACTTTTTTGTTACTATGTTTTATTTTAAAACTGGAGTAGTACAGATATGAAATTAACTAATTTGAATGACGTCTTACTCATTTTCGATCAGGGTCACGTGACCCTGACGCGAGTTTTAAATTTTTTACCCATTACAGAAAAAGTGTACAACGCCGCTAAAGAAGTTTTCACTTCAAAAAAACCTACGCAATAATTTCTATCGTATAATCCATTTATGCCTAGTTCTGGAACAATTCCCAGAGCTGAGGGGACGTCCTTTCATAGGTGAATAGGATAAACTAAATGTGGAATAATCTCCTTTTGAACTGAGAGCTTTGTAACAAACTGGGAGTTCTCGAAGCCAACACATGAACGAAAGTGGACAGGCTTCCATTTAAGACAACACTGGTTTACATGTCCTTCATTATAATTTTAAAACTGATTTCCAAATGAAAAGAGTTTATTTATTAATTTGTATATAAACTCATCATCATCAGCTTATATAATGTTTCCACTGCTGGGACACAAGCCTCCTCTCTTTAAGAGAGAAGTGGGCCAAAAATCGAAAACATGTGACATACACCAACCCACACTGGGTGTATCCCAGTCTGGGTTGGTATGTCACATGTTTTCGATTTTTTTTAGTTCTAGGACATATCGGTTTCCACACGATGTTTTCCTTCACCGTTTTGACAGCTTTTTTACTAGAAAACTACTGTCGAACTATATAGTTAACCAATTCTTCAGATCACGTGTCAAAAGTTCAAAAACAACTTATAAACCGAGGAGTGTATCTAGTGTTGACACTTAGGTATGTCTACAAATTAATACGTAGAATGGTATACCTAAATATTATGATAATCTCCGCAGCTTGGTAATGTGTGAGATAAGATCCTAAAGGTATTAAAATGTTAATTGGTCTAACTGTTTTGGTCTATTAAATCTATTTGCCTATACACCTGCGTCAAATGAGTGCCATAGGTAGGTTTGGGTTTGACGCAGATTGTGCACTTCGCAAATTGTGCACTTGACGCAAAATGTGCACTTCGCAAATTGTGCAATTCGCAAATTGTGCACTTCTCAAAATAGTAATTCGCAAACTGTGCATTTCGCAAATTGTGCACTTCTCAAATTGAGCACTCCTCAAAATGAATGTGAATATTATTATAATGGTTTTAAATAAAAACCGTTTACATACAATTTATTTTTTTGTTATTTTGCACGATTATAACACTCTAACAGTAGTTTCGTGTGAAAAATAATCACGTTCAGGATATTATATAATTTTGCATAAATGACCTATACACATAAGAACACTCCAGCCTTTTATTATACAAATTAATTTTTTATTAGAAATATTTATTTTTACTAATAAACATATTTTAATTAATCGCTTTATCACCACTTTCAAAATACATAGTTCTCTATACAAAAATACACTTAAAAAAAACATATTGTCTTTTATTTCTTCAGTAGCGTAACTCAGTAGGTAAGTACTAAGTAGGTACTCAATTTAGTCAAAAGTAGGAAATAGAATAATATGTACACATACAACGTGTAACGTTAATAGCGCAAAACCTGGCCATGTTACTGAACAATGTTTGTTCTAAGACTTTTGGAAATTCGCAAAAAAAATGATTTTTCATACTGTAGGATTTCTCATTTTGTAGGAAAAAGATATTTTTTTTTGCTAATTTTTAAAAGTCTTGGAACAAACATTGTACAGTACCTAACATGGGCTGAGTTACCCAACGAGACGTTTTGCGCTATTAACGTTACACGTTGTATATTTAATGCTTCATTTATTTTTATACTGTATTAATATTTCGATTAATTAATTATAATAAAAATATGAATACAAAATTTCACTCTCTGTTTTCAAGAAAGCCATAAATAAATATGGCATTAAATATACCTAAGTATATTATTTTATTTTCTACTTTTGACTAAATTGAGTACTTACCTACTCCCGAAATAATAGACAAGTTTTTAATTTCTATTTTTGTACAGAGAACAATTTTTTGTAAAAGCGTTATAAAAGCAATTAGTTAAAAGTTAATATTTATTTTAAAAAAATGTAATATTAAATGGCTGTAGTGCTCGACATTACATAGTACTCGTATGTGTATGACTGACATGTATTAAAAAAATATTCAAAACATTTCCTGAAAGGGATTATTAATACATGAAACTACTGTTATGGTACTAAACTTATGGAAAATAATTAAAAAATAATGCAAGTGTACGTTTTATTTTTATTTTGAACCATTATGATAATTTTCAGATTCATTTTGAGGAGTGCTCAATTTGAGAAGTGCACAATTTGCGAAATGCACAGTTTGCGAATTACTATTTTGAGAAGTGCACAATTTGCGAATTGCACAATTTGCGAAGTGCACATTTTGCGTCAAGTGCACAATTTGCGAAGTGCACAATCTGCGTCAAACCCGTAGGTTTATCTCATGTTTTCTGTGAAGCAAAGTCTCATAATACTTTTTTTTTATTTCATAGACTTAGAAATGCAGAAACACACCGCTTTCCCAATTTTATCGTTTATATTTTTGACAGTTCAACAATATTCATTTCGTTTTTCACGTTATTGACCAGACGATTATTTAAAAGTTGGCATGCAGTAAATATAAAAAAAACATAGCTATAAAATAAGTACCTATGTTAGTATAATGATAAATGTTTGTGTCATTTAGAACATGAACGAACCTTTGCTTGTTTTCAAACACCTAGGTGTTAATCAATTATATCTTTTATTTTTTCAAGCGCACCTGTGCATTTTTGTTTCTAAAGCCAATATTTTAGAATATAAAAAAAAGACATAAGATTCTAAAATTAGGTTTCGATAATGTAAGCAGAAGTATTTTCAATGATTTATTAGTAACTAATTTATTTATTTTATTTTTATAGTAGCAAATGTTTTGATCGCATCGACAGAGTTAAAATTAATTTGTTACTTGATTGGAAACTGATAAAACTAATAATACGGAAGAACGACGTTACAAATTAACAATACAATAAATTTTACAACAGTAAAATAATATAATATTTAAATGAGACACAAAAGTTTAAAATAGTAATGACAAAGGCTCAGAATAGCTTCCTCCTTTTAAATCTTTTGTTAGTGATCGTCGCGTCGTGCAAAACAAAATCACGAGGATTCAAAAAAAAAAAAACCTATTTTTAGTAATTTTCAAACATTATACAACTCTTTAAATTAATTCGAAAATTAATTGGAAATTTTTACATTTCCATTTGGCTAATATCTGTTAGTAGACATTGTTTTAATGTTTTCTTATGGAAAACTTTAAAGTAAGTATTAAGTTTTTATTTAAGCCCATTAAAAGCCGTATCGTAACCAGTTATTTTGCGTCACTGACCCATGTCTCATTCATTAAATTAAAACAAAGCACAATTTAAAAATACAAATAGAATATTAATGTTATTTCGAAATTATAATTATGTCAGCGCCACACAAAGCATTTCATATGACCCCTGACCTAATCGACTAAAACAATCGTAATCGGATTGCGCACTCTATAATTTAGTCGAGTCGATCAAGAGATCAGATTTCGATTTTAAAATGTAGTCACAGCTGAAGGAATTATATAATTAGTGTTGGCAAATTTGTGTTTTAAAAGTAGGTGACGGTGAAGGTGAATGTTTTGTATCACTTTATTGATATGACTAAGCTATATTTTGTGTACTTAAGTATGACGCACAATAATCTGTTGATAAACATTTTTTTAAATTGTTACTTAAAAAAGTTATATTAAAGGTAAAAATTACTATACAAGCAAATTCCCGAACTTATTCACGATTTTAATCAGTTTTATCGATAAAATTAACACAAGAGCTTAATCATTCAAGAAACAGCGATACGTGGTGGCATTCGAAACCGGTACTATTAACATAATCGATTATCCATAAAGTGTATGTAATCTATGGATGCGCAATGCACGTGACATCTCTATAGACTTTGCACGTGTCCATAGATAAATAATAATGGGGAAATATTGTTGCTACTGTTTTCTGATTTATTATGGTATAAGAATGATTTACTGCATAATTTTATGAGTTCAAAAACTCGTGTTAAGTCGGCACATGACAAGTAATGAAATGTCACATCTCTTGATATATGTTCTCTTTTTAAATGCAAACGCGAATATTTTTTGCTACATGCGATTGCATAGGTATTCATAAAAAGCGATTCGAATCACGTTTAGTCGATTATTACTCGGTAAAAGACGGGTCTATTTTTGAATGTCTCATTTTGTAACATAAATTGCCCATGTTTTACTTTTTATTATAATAATACTGCCATTCTACTACCTCTTCTTAATACGTTGGCTATTCTAATGTTTAATTATTTCCCCAGTACAACATACTTATTAACTAAGCGGTACCACAATATATGTTAATATATTATTTATATATTCCAAAATATGTCATACCGTTATTTTTATTCGTCAGGTAACGCTTAACTGACTATTGAAAAGCCAGCCCTAAATGGAATAGTCCATCAGATAAGTAGATGTTAGATGATCAAAAATATTTGACCCGTACTTTTTCTTTTGCTAGGTAAACCAAAATTCGACTTTGACGGAGGTTTTAAAATTCGCAACACGTCATACTCGTACTTTGTTGTCATTTTAAGTGCATCCTGACATCACAAGTACCCACTTTCGAATTTTACCTTTGTTTATTTAACAAAAAAAAAAGTGTCCATTATTTTTGAAAATTAACTGACGGACTATTTTTACATTTACAATTTAATGAAACTGCTATATATCTGCTACATTGAAAAAGCTGGAATATAGTCTATTATGGAAAATCTGTAAATGTTAGCTTACCGTAATCTCCTAAATGGTCGTGCTCAGCTTCTTTGGGGTCTCTCTTGATGATTACGTGTTGGGCGCCATTAAGCGCTTGTGTTAACCTCTGTTGATCTTCCTTTTTTCTTTTGACTGAAAAATGTATAAAATGTAGACATTAGATTAATTGCACTAATGAATCCTGCTCATCTCTATAAGAAATCTCATCGCAAGACTACGATGTGCTCTTAGAAGAAGCGGCTTTGAGATCACTCGAATTTGCAGCGCGAACGCAGCGCTAGTGTCACTAGCTTAGTGAATAGCAAACTTTAGTCTCACAGAGCGTGGCGTCAGCGCTGTGGCAACGCTGTTACAAGGCTGTGTTTATAGAAAATAGCACTGCTGGACGTAGACTTTTTAATTTAGGTAACTTGCTCATGACGCCTTTCGTGCGTTTTGCAATTTCTACTAGCTCAAAATGAAAATCGTCCTTGCTACTACGATATAATGATGCAATTCGATTGACTTACGTCGTCGTGGCGAGCGTGTTTTGTTTTCATCTACCTTTAGAAAACCGTACGTTTTTATGTCATATGTCGTAGTGGTAAGGATGATTTTCACTTGTAGTTAAAATTGATCGAATTGCGTCGCATCGCGTCGTCAGTAAGCTTCCTTACTGACAAGCCACTTTAAAACAGGCAGGCAAAAGGTATAAAGTTGCAGGGTAATCATGATCTCTCACTCTTTCATGCGTTGTCTCACTTGCAAAATGAAATCAAAAGTCATTTATTCAAATTAGGCTCATTTATCAGCACTTTTTGAAGTTAATTTTTATATAAGACAATCACCCAAAGCGACACCCTTCGACACTTCCTAGTTTTTTGGCTGGGAAGAAATGGTGGCGGAACAAACTCCCCAGCAACACATCTGTCTTTTGATTTTAAACAATTTAAAACGAGTAGAACATTCACATTGTACATCAATCCAAAATTACATCCCAATCGTGACTAGAATTCACAAAAAGATAAACTAGGACCATCGCAGTAAATAACAATATAAAGAAATGAATTTCATAATTTTAACAAAACCAAAGGTCAGCAAGTCGACTAGTCACCATTTTGAGAAACTCACCTAAAGGCAGTCCAGTGTCTATGGATACCATGTCAGCCATGCTGGATGGATCCATGAACATCTCATCATCCTGCGCCGCAGACGTCATGGAGTCTGGGATGGGTCTGATCACCAGATCGTGACCGATTGAACCCTCCTGTTCAAAAAAAGAAGAAGTTAGGTTTTGATAGTACAGTCGGTTGCCAGTGTAACTTGATTTACGTTAACGATAATCGGTCGTATATACATAAAGGGTGAGTCATATAATGATGGGCACCGACAGTCGCATAGTACCAGGGACCGAAACCGGTATGATCAATACGGGTATTTTTTCGGTTACAACCTTTTTTTCTTTTACAGGTAATTTTAAAGATTACCTTTATTATTAAAAGTGAATACATAATACTATACCGGTTACCGAAATAAAAATTACCCCTATCTTGCACACTTCACACGTGCCGTCGGCAATAGTCACAGGGCGCGCATCGCATGTGTGTGTGACAAAGAGTCGTTATCTTTAGTTAACCGGTATTAAAACGGTAACCTGAATAGAGGTTACATTTTTCTTCGGTCTGGTTACCCAGATAGCGGTTACCTAAGTCTGAAAAATTACCAAAATTCTTCAATACCGGTACCGTAATTTATAAAGGTTTTCGGTCCCTGCATAGTACATTCAGTGGCCAGCATTACTTGACAAATCTAAATAAAGGGAATGGTGGGTCCAGTAATGTAGGCCACAAAGTTTATCATAGTAGCCTGCATTACAATTTGTGTGTTATCAGTATTGACTATCATAATGAACTTCCAAATAAAGTTCAAATGATTGTTTTGTTTCCAGTTTGGTTGGTTTTACTTGGCAAAGGTAACTTTTGATATAATTTCTACATAACTTATGTAGGGAATAACTTACTATAAAGCAGTTGAACGAAAAAAAAAAAACGATTAAAAAGAAAAAAAAAGTTCGAATCCAAGACTAAGGTCAGATTTGTACAAATAGGCTTTAGATCAGTTTTTAAAATTAACAACAGAGTACTTAAATAAAAATGTGTTTGTGTAACTGCGTTCTTTCTCTAAACTGAACATCAATTTTGATTCGGTTTACGCCATTGTTACCACGAGATTATTGGCTATGAATAAATTGCTTAAATATTATGAGATAGTATCTTTTGTTCACAACACGAGTATTCAAAATAATACATCAAAGATTACATCGTAAAACATATAGATAATAATTTTACGAGGTGTCTATAAGGAAAACAGTAAGTACGTTGGTACTCTCTTTATAGTACCTTATTTATACTGCCATGCAATCAAAAAGTTAATACTACTCGTACCAACAAAGTTGCTGCGAAATGCATTTTACGATTCATATTTCATTGTATTATGATGAAACTTTATCAATGTCTTTAATCAGATGTAAAATAACAATTAAAATGCATTACTTTTACAGTAACACTTCTTAAATAGTCGTTATGAACAATTAAGGACTATTTGATTGTACTTAGTTTATGAATAAATATAATTAACAAGTTGGATGGGACGGATATGAAAACTACAGTCGCAATAACATTTCAGTAAGAAACAGTTGATTTTGTTGTAAAAAATGGACAACAAAGTATCACACAATGCAAGGAATCCTAATTTCTTGATCAAACTGAATTCACACAGCAATGAAACTTATCATTTACGCGTTGATGTCTTTTACACCGTAGGTAATGAGCGAATACAATAAATTGATCGTTTCTTTGAGCGTGCCAAAATGGCGCCCATCACAATTTCGTTTTAATTGTGGTCATGCGACCACAATTAAAACGAAATTGTGATGGGCGCCATTTTGGCACGCTTAAAGAAACGATCAATTTATTGTATTCGCTTCGAAGTGGTACAGACGCCAGCGCATCAACCTACTTTAATTCTTGAATAGATTTTCAACCTTATCACAAATCACAATAGTGAGGTTGACCTCCTGTTGTCTGTACCTATTTTGAGAAAAAACTTCGAAACGAAATACCTAATATTATTTTCCAATGTAGATGTAAAGTATAGGAAGTACTTAGGTAGGAATTTGCCAAAGTACAAAAAAAAAACAGAATAGTTATACAAAACGATCCTTTGTCAACACTTGACATCTAAACAGTTTATAGAAGCCTGATAAGTGTTGATGAAGTTGTTAATTCAATGCAAAACACTTGTTAATTATACTAATTAGTAAACTCGTTTGTTCATGTGGTCCTCTAAAGTGTATGCGAGAGTTATTAAATGGGGCTTTTATGTAAAATGTGTTTTAACTTAAAACACTAAACAATATTGGAAAAGGAAAATTAAATTGTTCTTGCCAAAACCAGCCCTTAGCAATAGCTTTAGGATAATTATCTACTCCTTATTTGGTTATCATAAACATGAACCATCTTGTTCAACCAGTTGGTTGAATCTCTTTTGTTTTTTTTTCAACTACATAGTTGGTTGAGTCTCTTTTCGTTGAATATCTTTCTGCCCTGACCCATAACATTACCCAGGATAATTATAATAGATACAGAACAACCAATAGTACATTATAGTTCAATGAGAGCAACAAGATTCGTAATAATTGTACGTAAATAATTGTACATCTGTTATCTGATAAATTGCTTGAGCAATAGAATTTTCCATGTTACTAATTTTTTATTATAATTTATATTAGGTATGATTTTGGTAATATTTTTTAAGAATTGGGCAGGCAAATCTAATGACTTCAAAATCAGCCTGTATCTTCTTCGATCCTCAAACATTTAAAAATCGAAGGCTGTTCAAAAACCTCAGCTGATATTCTCGTTCACACCTACGTACTACAGGCAGCGGAGCGGCTGTTGAGCAATCGACCTTAGTCTTGTTTGTAACGCCATTGTGTCTATGGTCCCACAGCTAGATGTGCACAGATAGCAGATAGAAAGAGTGGCTTGGATGTTAAATAATTTTGTGATTGGTTTGTTGTTGTATTCATAGAGATACATCCGCTCACAGCTTGCCAGAACGGATTGCAACGGAACTAATCTTTTTGTTTCTGACAACGTTTTTAAAATCTTTGATATTTGATGTAAACAAAGATCGCAGGTTTGTTAGATTTATTATTGTGCCATAAAACTAACGTTGTAAGTGAAAAAAAAATCATTCAAAGTGCTGGTAGCGAGAAGACAGTGGCGACTTCCGGTTTTCTAGAGTTTTTTGCCAAGCTGTAGGCTATGAAAATGGCTTGTGTTGGATTTTCACAGAATCATAGTGTTTGTGTGAAAAGGATTCTTATTTGAAAAGAAACTGCACACAAATGTTCGGTAGCCATTTTTCATAACAATAAAATAATAAAGTGATTTTAAAGCCAAAATACTAAATTCATGGCTAGAAAAGGGAGATGATTTCTGAAATGATGACTTATAAAGCGTATCCACATAGACTACAGGAAGTCAATAGATGAAAACATTAGCTCTGCCCATAAATACAATGTAATAAGAGAAGTAGTGGCCAAAAATAAGCGAGACTCAACTTAAAACTAATCATCAAAAGACATTCAAATATCGACAAACATACAAACTTTTTACAAAGCTTTTTCTGACAGTACAACCGTCATTCGTCCTTGACTTAAAAACATCAACGTCTTATCTAACAATTTTCGCAGAATATACGCAGCTACGCCATTCAAAATTAGTTTTTTAGTAGGTATCTATGCAAATATACTAAAACACACCAACAGCCATTATGACCACTTCCTCTGTCAATAGTAAGTCAGTTATTTTCCTGTGTTTATGTCCAGGAGATTAATAATTAGCCTATTTGAGATTGCCTTGTTGGTCTAATCTAATGGTTTAACAGGGCAGAGTATGAGTTGTGCATTTATTTTTTAACCTGTATGGTCCGACTGCTGGGCAAAGGCCCATAACCTTCCAAGTTTAAATCCTTGTATTTTTAGCTTTCTCGCACGCGTCTAAATCATCACGCCAACGTTATCTGGACCACCCTCGACATCGACGCCCGATTTCTGGCACCCTCCCGCATACGTTACAACTCTGGCTCATCGACTCTGGTGCAATCAATATACATTTTTGAGTTTTTCATTAGGTTTTTTAAGTGAGAAGCGCCATTTTCGATTTACAATAGTTCTTGCATAGTTATTTACTTCTCTAACCAATAATAACGAGAGCAAAAATCACTTTATTGCCAAATTAGAGGTAAATTATCTACCTAAAGGAAAGGAAGAATCGAAAAAAATAAGTATATGTACTGCAAACATTCTTTATTCTTCCGGGAAATAGAAGTGTAATATTGTTATAAGTCCATAGCAACATTGTTTCTTCATAACCTTTACTAGTCACGTCTCTAGTCCTACTTTATGGTTAGCATTGACATTGGGACGTGTCCGAAATCCAGAGATTATCGCATCCTGTTGAATGTATGACGTTTTATGTTAATCACGTCAAATATTTTGACTCTTGGGTCATACTGGGGTGCGTTTAAATCTTCCTGCAACATTTCGCCGGAAAAAAATTAAACTAGCGAGAGTTCTCTGAACGGAGTCATAAGTTTCTGTCAATGTTAGCTGTCAAATTCAATTGACAGCTCAGTTTATTAAACAAATAATCAATTTTCCGGTGTAATATTAGTGAAATCCATAATCTACAAATAACATTCGCTCTCTTATATAAAAATATTCGTTTTTACGGCGCGAATCGAGCAAAACAACAAAACTTAATGTCAATCTGACAGCAGGATAAAATTTTGCGAGGTAAAAAGGTCGCAAAAATGTATTCCTTTCAGTAAAAACATAGACCAGCGGACGACCGTAAACGGGGCAGATTAAATTTTAATTGGTATAATTTTTCACCTCTCGGTGTACTTAAACGGGCTGTTTGACATTTAGTCAGTATAAATTTAAACTGGATAAAGGATTTAAACGCAGCCCTGGGTTTTCTACAGTCCAAGGATCGACTTAAGTTGTCTAAACTTTAATAAACGTCATTTCTATTATTGTCTATGGATTGTGAAGGCGAAGGAACAATCACCTTCAGCCTATGACAGGTCCAAGTATAGAATATCGATAACACTATTAATCAGTTTCTATAATCCAGTAGTTTTATCTTTTAATTAATACGACGTGGATAAACTACCAAACTACGAATTAAATGTGAACTTTGACTTAGATCAACAACAGTAGTTAATATTTGACGTTTTATGCAAATGGCGCCAAATATTACAACAACATTAATAAATTCATAGTTGACATGCATCGTTTAACAATTGTGTTAAGGCCCTTTAATCAAGTTGGCGGTCTCGCTGATTTAATTTTGCTCTGTGGATTTTAAACTAACTTCAGTTCAAAATTCCTAATTAGGCACGGGTTCCTAATTAGGTATTTGTCACTGTCAACCTTCTAGGACATTGAATTTACAAGCATGGCGGCTGAGTCTGTGTTCGAAATACGAATTGTTTCATTTTATTAACGGCCAGTGTCAATGCAATTTGTCTATGATGTTTCTGTTGACTTTTTGACTATTATTTGATAAAAAATACGTTACAAGCAACATGGAGGTTACATTATAATATGAAAACTATAGAACTTACCACAACAAGCTTGCCATGTTTAGGGTGTCTTCTGATGAGTAACGCGGCTCCATTCTCTTCATCTTGGTATAAGTCACCGACTTCTTCCTCATCCTCCTGTAGGACAAGCGAGAAAAATATTATAGTCTTGCATAAGTTAAGTTCTACTTATAGAAAATAACTTCTTGCTTGGATCTACTAATAAAAATTACTTCATTTTTGAAGTAGATAAATAAACTCAATATTAACTTTTTCCAATGTTCTAATGGTCAAAACCATGCTGTACTGAATGTTTAGGGCCAGTTGTTCAAAATCTCACTAATGTAGATACTAAAGCCTTATTTAGACGATGCAAGAACTCGCACGTGAGTTGCTTTACATTGCGGACTTTATAGGTACAAAAAATTCAGTTGATCAAACAAATACCGCATTGTAGTGAAACTCGCATGCGAGTCTTGCTCCGTCTAAATGAGGCTTAAGCGACAACGACAAGGTGATGGCGCCATTATGTAACGCCACGAACTCTTTTTAACACACGCCGTCCCCATAAATAACAATAATAATCATTCTGAAATAAGTATTGATTATATTATTGTTTAAAATTAATTTTCATTACATTACGTTTTTTTTTTTGTAAACGTTATTTTCAAGTGACATTGATAGATAGAGGTGACAACGGGATGGCATAGCATCATACATTATAAAATACCATTTAATTTCAACTTATCTAAAACTCACATTCACAAGAAAAACTACCGATTCAGTGACAAAATTCCAAACGCATATCTAGCCTAGACGTGAAATAGCGTGGGAACTTACAGATCGTGATCTGAATGCCCGGCGGAGGCTGGGCGCGATATTATATTTATTTACTTATCTTGCTTTAACATGTACTCTACTCAAAAACATGCGTTTAATAGAGTTGCCATTTCGAAAAATTTTCACAAAATCGTACAAAAAAACGATCGCGTTTTATTTATTTTTTTTTACTGAAAAGTCCGCTTTAGTTACAACAATCGGACAAATAAAAAGCCTAATGGAGTCAAAGCTCAATTTAGGCCAAAGGTCGAATTTTCGAACAAATCCGAACTACTTATATATAATATTTTTTCTTTAACATAAAACGTTGCCCCACAATAAGAATTTCTCCTGTATCATGGGTTCGTTTACAAAACTCACATACACAAACACCCAGACCCGGAACAACTACTTGCAGATCATACAAATATTTGTTCCGTGTGGGGATCAAACCGCCACTCGTTGCGCAGCATTCAATCGCTCTGCCACTGTGCCAAGCGTGCTGGGGTATTACAACGTCTTGAAACCAGGCTTGTTCCAGTGAGTGAACGAGATGGCGCTAGACGACGTGTATAGCTCTGTCACTTTCACTCGCCGGAATAAGTCTGGTTTTAAGACGTTGTAATACCTCCCCCCTGAACTGTCTAACAAAAACCCTGCTTGCCTAGCTTGCTTGCTAGCCAATTGCCGTTCCCTACTGGACATAATAATTATATGCTAGCCCCAAAGAACGCTATCCATCCCGGTCCTGGGCAGTCCGCATGTATCCACTGCCAGGCACGTTAAAAGTTAAACGTTTGTTACCTTTCTGACTTGAATATAGATAGATATTATTTATTGCACACCAAAATAATTACTCACCTTCTACAATATCACTAATTCGATGGGTACAATGGTCTATCGCTGATAGCGATATCTTCCAGACAACTTTTGGGTGGAATAATGGGGCTTTAAATAAAAATAAGAACTTCATGGATAACGTTTAAAACAAAGGATTTCGTATTACTTTTACTTTCATTGTCTTTATGTGAGCGTTTGTGCTGTTAAGACAAGAACCTTGGCGAATTGTAACCAAGGTTCGTTTAAAACCATGACATTGATTAATTAGTATCTAGCTACCAGATTACTGAACTTATCCCACACATTTTGTATTCTCCATGGAACTTCTAATTAGCAAAAATGATGAACTTGTATCATTTTAAAAGAAACCTACTTACCTAGTAAGTAACGTATTTACCTTTCTTCTAATACATAAGTACCAACTCTACTAATAATTTGATGCTTTTCGACACAGCTTTTTACGCTGTACGTTATCTGTGAGTCATTAAACGAATTTAAGAATAAAAAAGCAGAAATTTTACCACAAAGAATAGGTATTAGGTACTTTATCTCAAGAATCTCAACGTAACGCAATTTGCATCATCCTCTTACCTTCGAACCTAGTCATACATGCTAATTTATGATTGCCAGACCAACAGTCTTGAGACACAAAATAAATATCGTGAAAACAGGAAATTCCCGACGATGGCCACGAGATTAATAACTTTATTCTAAGAAATGAACCTTCGTGTTTTTTACTTGATAGATAAGGACTAACTACGTTGTCAGTTTCGTAATAAATCTTCCTCGCATCTTCCTTAACTTATAGACAAACCAACTGTCCAAAATACCTATTAATGATTATTTTGTAAAATATAAACAATATTCTAGGCCTTTTTTTTTGAATATAGAAATCATCAAATATTACCTAAATATTTAATCAAAAATTTAGGTTCATTTGAAAACCAGCGTCGGGCACCAGTTTTACCGACATATAAGCTGAAAGGGGCCTATTTGGCGCAGCCGTGAGTCACACAGTAGGTATATGCCTTCATTCTTGTTTGGCTTCGTTATAATATTACTTTTAAAAAATTGTTTAGTTTTAAATTCTTTTTCTTTGTTTCTTGTTTACTGTGTGCACTTGTGGCGTGTGCCAATAAACGTTTTTTTCTTTCTTTCTTTTCTTTCAAATAGGACCTCCCGACCTGGCTAAAGCGGAAAGGACTCTCAGACTGCACCTTTGGCGCAGTGACTGAGCAATTGGACTGCTGCGCTGTGTCGCGGGTTCGATACCCGCACGGAACAAATATTCGTATGATCTGCAAGTAATTGTTCCAAGTCTGGGTGTTTGTGTGAGTTTCTGAAGACTCTTGGTGACTAAAAACTACCCTTCTTCACGTACCAGGGCCGTGGTTTTCTGCTTACATAATCCCTCAACTCAAGATATTCTTTTCTTGCGATTACTTTCTGCCTGCCTTTGCCCAAATATCTTGGAGTCGGCTTCCAGTCGAACTGGATACAGCTGTATACCAGTATTTCGAATGAAGCGACGGCCTATCTAACCCCCGCAACCCAGTAACTACTTACTCGGTAATACGAAACTCTTTGGTAGGACTGTTTGTCAAATATTCTTGCCACTGACTTCTTGAAATGGCTGGCAAAAATAATAAAAAAAAAAACGTTACTGAAGAAGTCTGGAGGACCCAATCGGGCTTCCAAAGTTTCCACCCTTTATATTAATTAAATATCACGTTATTTAAGGGTAACGTAGAAAGTAAGCTATTTTGGCGTATTATGAGTTTCGAATCGGTGCTCACCGAGTTTTACTTAGCATTTTAATTATATTTTCCATTTTCGTAATAAGTAGACTTTGGAATTAAATTGCGTCTGTTTTACTTGATTTTATTTCTTTTTTTAGTTATAACACTTGCCTAAAACCTTTCCAAAACCGTCTAAAGATAATTTACGCATATTGGTTGTATATTTCATACATCCGTTTTTTTTTTCTTATAGAAATTGTTGTCTACGAGTTCTAAGACGTCTAACCACAAGTCGAGTTTATATGTACTGCAATAATATTAGTTTAAGAATAAGTTTTCGCAATAAACATTAATTATTATCTACTTATAATTTGCAACGAGGCCGCACTGACAATATGCAAATATTAATAAAATAATATTATAACTTATGAAGACATAAATAAGAAGATGCTTCCGTGGTCCATCACATGATGGATATCACTCACGATTATTCTCATACAAAGAATTTTATGGTACAGGCCCATGTATCATACAGTCACGGAGTATATTTTTGAGTTATTTTCACGATCTTTGCATAAAAGGAAGTGTAAGCAAGGAAATAATAATTATTGTCTATGTATGACACATTTGTTGGTATAAAATATAGCCACGTTGTCCTTTCGTGATTTCCGCAGCCCTTCGATTTGACAATGAGAAATACGCGGGAAAAATTGACAGGAAAATCAAGATGGCGGAGGATCGAAAATGGTGGCAGATTAAAATTAAAACACTATTTTTTGAACGTTTTAGATTTAGATGGATTTAAAGGTTTTTCAGTAACTTATTATTTAAATAAAAAGCGGAGTAAAACTGTATGTAATGAATTTTCAAATACGGTTATAAAGATGGCATTCATGCAATTTAATATTTACATAGGGAAGTAACTCAGTATTTGTTTCACGGTATCATCTGTGCGTATACCTATGTGTTGTTTGCCACTATAACCTCTAGACAATTATCCATTTTATATGCTGATATGGTAATAAAAGGAATGTGGTAGACGCTTCCTCCTATGTTTATTATATTAGCTTATAATTGCTGGTGTAACACGAGGTTGTACCTTCTACCGTCATTATTTAAGCCTAGCTTGAATATAAAGAAACATTGTAAGTACGTGTGTTGATATTATAGCCTATATCTACTGTACTTTTTATCATAATTTAGAAAAGAAAATCTTTTGAATTGGCAAGAACTACTTACAAGTTTTTTTATTTTGTTTAGCGTGGTAAAATCATCAAATGAGTCCTCCCCACCCCGGGCAGGGCGGGAGGGACTGTCAGACTTGTACTGACTAAAATCCACTGTGTCCTTCAATAGCCCTTTATGTTTCAGCATTTTAACTTTATGCGCTAGGGTACAAAGTTGAAAATGTACTTATTAGTGACTGCTGAGCGATAACGATTGTCGTCTGCTGTCGTCGTCTGTTTGTCTATAGGGCCTGGGATAGCCAGACGGGCTCGCGGCAGACCGAGGAGAAGGCGGGACGCTTTGGATGGCTTCCTTGTATTGAATTGGCGTGAAGAGGCACACTATTAAGAAAAATGGAAGGAATGGGGGGAAGACTATGTTCAGGAGTGAGACAGAGTTTTGTCAAATCTTACTCTTTCGACAGGACCTCTTCATAAAGAAGGCAGGCATATGTATAGACGCCAGCACATCGAACCTACCCCAATCAGTCAAATATTCTCAATTGAACATGAAACTTTAGTTCAGGAGCATCTGAACAAAGACTGCATGTTTTAAAAAAAGATTTCTTTTTAAATATCGAACAACACCGATTGAACTTTACTTAAAGTAATGACCCCAGTCTTTACACGTGAAACTTGAGTTTTCATACAATATTTACTTTTAAAGGACTGTTCATATTGTTTGCAGAAATCGGTAAGCAATTATTGTGCTTTTTTAGTATGGACACAAGTTTGTGAGATAAAGCTTTTTTTTTTTTTTTTTTTAGCGTGGTAAAATCATCAAATGAGTCCTCCAACCCCGGGCAGGGCGGGAGGGACTGTCAGACTTCTACTGACTAAAATCCACGGTGTCCTTCATAGCCTGTTAAGTTCCGGGGTTACGGTAAGGGAATAATCCCGCGACCCCGGCAGGCTTTGGCCCTCTGAGAGGGGGGCCCCGTCATTATGCTGACGCTCTTTGAGGCGCGCGTGGGACACAACGCGCCGTCGACCCGGGCATGGTCCTTGGTCGGGCAGCGAGTTGCCCTTTACTCGCTGCCCGCATGCCCGCGCCTACGGTGGCCGGAGATCATCTAGCGACGTCCGTCGCCGTGGGCGCCTACCACTGCGGTGTGAGATAAAGCTTCGAAGTTTTTAAATGCAAGGCGAAAAGAAATACGAAATGAGTCGAAGGTCTGGCATAAATACAAAGACACTGTTTAAGTGGCAACTTAGGTACCAGAGTAAGTTGGTCTCTTATTTCATTGAAACTCGATATAGTGCTAGATCAGCCCAATCACTAACATTCCGCCTGCTGTTCCTAAATCATGCTCAAGATTTTGATCTACGTAGTTTGGCAAATTAACTATTAGATCCAAAACACTATTTGAAGTCACGTCTGGCATAATTGTTTGAATTAAAACTCTATTGAATTGTTAAAACTGTATCAAATACATACATAATTTAACCAAATCCATTGTCTACATAGTGTAGGTCGTAAAATGCAACCAATGTTTTGAATAAAACATCTATTTATATGGACATTAAATTCTTCCAGTATTCAAAGAATAATGGTGACTTTATTATCTGTGGTTTTACTCCAATTCTGTCACTTCATAATTTAAGTAACACTTTAAGCACGTTATTAAATCCGTGCGTGTTTTATTGATCGTCAATTGTTTTGCTATTTGTGGTTTCGACTTTAAAACATGGCTAGATACAATACTATAGAACTAACGTTAAATGCACAATGTTTCTTCTATATTATTATTATTTATAATTAATATAAATCCATGAATTCCAATTTATGACTTGCCTCTTTATATTTTCTTAAGGATTCATAAAGGGAAAATTAATGTAAGTTTTTTTTTATTTTGTAAACGTCTTCATTAGGTTTAGGTTTGGTTTGGTCAGTAGAAAATATTCATATCATTCCCATCCTATTCATAACTTAGATAGACTCTTAGAGTCTCAAAACAAAATAACCATAAATTAATTATCCATGTAAAGGTGCGTACAGACCATGTAACAATGTTATATAACACTACAAATGTATGTAAAATGTTATATAACATGACCACACTATGAAAAATGTTATATAACAATGTTATATAACATGTTATGTTACATAGTCTGTACGCACCGTTACAATCTAGCAAACAAAGAGTAAATGATGAATACTATGCACAAACATATATTTTGCATATTTCTGTCATCTGTCAAACGCAGCTTGTTGACAGGACAATGATCTTAAAAACATCAATAAATCAAAATGGAAGAACCTCAAGCCAATTGTGAGAATAACGTGAAAAACAAACAATTTGCTAAAAGGATGTTCCTCATTGATATGCTAATTGTTTACTTGTATCTTGTTTATTGCGATATTGCAATATTATTAATAATAATGTGACGTCAATTATACCTCTATTACCTTTGATGCAGGCCTTTTATGATAAAGGTAAATAATGAGATGTATTACTACTCTATGGATCTTTTGTTCCGTTTTGTATTGCCATCAGAGACAAAGGAAATATTGCAAATAATGGAAATATAGTATCACTTAAAAATATTTGACATTCATTTATCTGATTTTCGCTGTTTTAGGTTTATTATATTTTTATATAATTTTGTGACTAAACGATCTAACATTTGATTAAGTCCGGAATTCTCTATAAGACATCACACATTTTTTTGTAGGAAACATCGCACAAGACATCTTGTGCAAAGAAGAAAAAATAATAATTAAGGATAAGAATAGTTTATGAAAATCGATACTTGCACTTGCGACCCGTTCTCACCTTGCCCCTAAGTAAAGCCGAGGTCCATAATAGTTGGTCATAAAACTCAAATAGCTTTTCGCAAACAATAATCAATTTCACTACTCTCATATTAATGCAATATGAGCGCCATATTTATGTGCAATTTACGCGTCTGTTCGCGCGTAAACACTTACGTATGGGTGACGATTGTTTTTGATTGACTTGATTGTGTTCGAAATGCTTCGATAAAAAGATTAGATGCTTTTTCACGATCCTATAGATGTTACTTGCGAAGAGTTGTTATTGAAGAGTTGGTGTGTTAATTGAGTACCTATAGGCCTGCCTGTTAAAGCAGATCCGGGGTGAGGAACATTTAACGTACTTATTGGGACAAACCCACCACACTATTCCCAAACCACTGCAACTCCTAAAAGCCAGAATCAACAGTGGAAACCACCAGAAAAGCGCCGAGACAATGAAGCTCGAGAATGAATATACCTGTCTTGGATCCCGCAACGAAATTAATCAGAAATGAATAGTGGAGGAGTAGGAAAAATATGTTTCCAGTTCCCTCCATGTCAAGCAGGAGACAGAACAAAACAAGACCAATAGGCACAAAGGGACATTACAACTGGGAGAAGTTACCTAGCACCACAGGTAAAAATTAGCCTAGCACCACAGGTAAAAATTAACACTAATATTAATGGGTACTAAATTGAGAGCTGCTATATTTGATTCCAATAATAGGTATTGCAAAAACGCTTGAACGCACGGAAATTCGTTCGAGTTTCCACAATTTCCGAATAGTAAATGATTCCAGATGTAGTCTGTACAGTATCCAATATGATATTTCGTTCGTTCTGCCAAAATATTTAACGTACTTGCATATTATGTGTACTGTACACATTTTTTTTTGGTAATTGCGAACATTTGAGAACGCGTTTCGAACTTGTCCGAAAAGTCCGGAAGTATTGCAACCCTAGGCTGTATAGCTATATCAAATTACGTTTAATTGTGAACAGCATAATAAATATGTAAAACCAATAATTATTTATTTTTTAATTACCCAAAGCACTTAATAAAACAACGTCGCGACTCGCGCATCTAATGGACACAAACACGCGTAAATCTGAAAAGCACGTGGATGACGTCACAGCCAGCCGGTGCGCAGACGCACGTGACTGCTAATGAGATGACATAATTTCTAATCATTACCTTTTTATGCTAATTACCTAAGACATGATTTCATTTCTGCAAATATTCATTGACCTCCACCTGTTAGCTATCTTTCTTTTTATTTCTTATTTTTGGAGTTGATCAAATATCTGGTTTTGAATTTTAAAAAAGTTAATTGCAATAGATTCATTGCATTTGCGACTTTAAGTATTATTAATAATTTAAGATTATTTTATTTAAGGTTGCTTCACCAATAATCAGTGACTGACATTATGACGAACCAGAGACAAGAGAGAAGATGAACTGTCAAAATAAAAACGAAAAATACCATATACTTACAACACGTGCTGATAGCGCAACATTTAAATATATGCTAATATAAAGTAATAATACATCTAAATTGTAAAATATGCTTAATCGAGGTTAATCATACACATTATGAGTCATTAAAATCGATGGTAATACATAAATAAAATTAAGTAACATTAATTTTGGATATTGTTTTGGGACTATTTTGACACTAAATAAAAAAAAATGTAATAACTTTGTTTCAGATAATACAAGTCTAAAAAAAAACTACTAATTGATTAATTGTAAAAACATTTAGCATTGTGTTTAATTTTACCATCTATAAAGTGGTTTTATGCAAATCTATTTATTCTATTCTACACTGTAAGTTTTACATGGTTACCATAGTGTCACACAGAGATACCAACATAATATATTGTTTATTTTCTACGCTTGTATATTGAAATAAAAAAATGCAGATAAATGTAAGAGAATCTTCAATAAATTCTGAATCAAAATCTTCAAGCATAAACTCTTGTTATAGTATCAACGCCCATAAACTATGGATTTGGCTCGAAAGTGCTCTGAAGTGCTCGAAAAATACCTTTAATTATGTGGGCATACAACATAGTCGTTGTGCATTTGTGTAATGAATTCACCCATAACTTTGTGCTTTACTTGGCTGCAAGACCTATAAAGTAAGAATGTTCACCGACGATGGTAAAAAAATGGCAAATAAGCTACCAAGAAAAAAATATATGGCTATTTTTGAAACATACACTTTTTTAAACTTCTTAACAAAAAATACCTTTGAAAAGCAACTGAAACAAAACAAAACTAGACTAAAAGGATTTTGTCACCTACCTACCGTATTTCTTTCCAAGAACGCAACAAATCGATGTTGCCATCCACAAAAAATGCGCAAATCACAGTTGCCCATTTCATATTCACTTCATATCTATTCAACTATACCGTATTTATGTAAATTCATTTATATGTACAAATTCGGCTGCCCCAGCAGCCACGTGTGCGAAGCGATGGACGAATATAAGCAGACTCATTATAATAACTAGCTGTATTTAAATTACAAATGAGGTTATGATCGTTCGCAAATTGTGACCAGATTACAAAATTCGTAATTTTCTTTATGGGTACCTATAGATTTGTGATGTCTTTGTACATTTTCTTGAGGTTGGTCATATCGTTATTTATAGATAGATAGATAGATGATTTTATTTATCTATCTATCTATCTATAAATAACGATATGATTATAGGAGTCGGGATAACTTTTAAAACTGATATAATCATTCAATCCAAGCTATTTATAAAACTTGAGCAGTTTTCGCCGCTCGTTTTCATATTGCTGATTTATTTATTAAGAATTGAAATAAGTTTATTATAATATATTTAATTATATTATAATACTAGCTTCTGCCAGCGACTTCGTACGCGGATCCTGTTGCTAATGCCAGCGACAATGGGGTCGTCAAAATCGAAGATCTGAAACGTCTGATGTCGAATTCTTAGAGCCTGGGGACGGGAAAACAACGGGACGCGCATGACGATTCCAGACGTTCCAGATCTTTCATTTTTGTAAGTCAACAGGAAATGCCCATCAGACTAAACAACTCTTGCTAAGATGTTATTCCTATATATGTTATAGTGTAGCTGGGCTCTTGAAGTTCCACATCAGTTGTTCCAGATCTCAATTTTCATACGTCAACAGAGAGTGCTCATTAGGCTGAACAACTCTTGCTAAGACGTCACTACTGTATATGTAATAGTGTAGCTGGGCTCTTGGAGTTCCACTTCAGGTGTTCCATATCTTCAAATTTATTTTCTCAGCAGAAAATGCTCATCACGCGAAACAATTTTTGGTATGGCGCTATTTTTGTATCTCTTATAGTTTAGCTGATCTATTGCAGTTCTGCATCAGGTGTTCAAGTTTCCAAGATAAATCATAGCCTATATGTTGCCCAGACTTAATAGCTGTATAACAAAAAAAAAAACAATCAAATCCGTCCAGTAGTTCCGAAGATACGCGTGTATGGAGTAACTTCTCCCGTTTTCCTAACATTTCCCTTCACTGCTCTGCTCCTATTGATTGTAGCGTGATGAAAAGTATACTATAACCAGCGCAGGAGTATGAAAAATAATTGTACCAAGTTTCGTCAAAATCCGTCGCGTAGTTTTTGTTTCTATAACGGTTATACAGACAGACAGACAGACAGACAGACAGACAATAATTTTAGTAATTGCATTTTTGGCATCAGTATCGATCCCTAATCACCCCCTGATAGTTATTTTGGAAATATATTTCATGTACAGAATTGACCTCTCTACAGATTTATTATAAGTATAGATACTTGATAATGTTGTCATCTCCATGATGAACTTTAATTAGCAGCCAATTTTAAAATAGCTAATCAGTAAAATTATGAACTTCATAAGGTTTTATTAAAATTTATTAGCATACTAGAACTTTGACTCACCATAATAAAATTAAGGAGTTTTAATTCTAATATTAAAAAAAACTTTATGGTTTCAAAGATAGAAATGTTTCAATTATTCAAATTATACATCTCTTCTCTATGGTTTTAGGTACACGTGCGTTGAAATTTTACACGCTGATTTAAAATACGAAAAAGAGTAGGTACAGCTACGGATGGAATTTTGTCACAAAATAAAATATCACAGCTCGTTTCATTCTAAATTAATTAGCATACAGGTGACAACCAATTAATATATTATATAAAAGAAACAAAGCAAAACATTGGCATGCACTAATAAAACAGAATATAAAATGAAATTTTATTAACAAGATGACATAAGATAACCTCTTTTATTTTTGATGAACCAGAATTATTCTCGTATTAATAATCTCTCCTAATCTTTCAAGGCCTTAGTTTTTGAAGACGCTAAACTGATTTTAAAGAAACTTCATAACCACAAGCAGGATAGGTCTAAACAGTTATCAGAGACATGTTTCGAAAAATAGCGTTACAGATAAAATTATCCCAATATTAAATTTTCAATAGAAACCGAGACATGCAATTTGGTACTTTTTTTAAATAAAGCTTTGCGAAAATGTTCTGTGATAACTTTTTAACATAATTAATTATCCTGATTTTACATTATGATGTTTCATAAGGCCATTTCGAAAAATAAAAATTTGTCATTTTTTAGATTGAATAAATTGTCGACGAATACGCTCTTAAATAAAAAGAAAACTTCAAGTGAAGACCGATGATTACATTATTATTTTGTCATCTGTGCTGATTAAATCTAGGGTCGTATTTAATTAATAAAAGCGTATAAGATTAGCATTTGAAGAGATAAAAATAGCATTATTTTATGTGTTTGAAATGCTAATGATGTAAAAATAACAGATTTTGTTTTTCATCATTATTATTTATTAACTATGCTTAGAGTGCCCGAAGAGAGTAGATGCGTGTATTTGATAAAGCCATATGAAAATAATCAGTTATGTTAAACAAAAAGTTATTATTTTGCCACTGTTTCTGTACGATCTTATTAAACAAGACTTCTTTAAAATATTACATAGACAAACCAATTTATGAATATTATGCAATCGCATATTCATCTGTATGCGTTCAACAAATACTGTTAGGTATAAAATCTGGGCGTGGTCCGTGGTTTAAATTAAAATAACTATATTAATTATCTCGTTGAGATACATTGTGATTATATAAGGTTTATAAGGATAATAAGGATATAAGGTTTCAGTTAAATAACATTGTTGTGTGAATATATAAAATCCAATATTTAACCTTCAAAATCGATTATACTTAACTTCTTATTACTAAGCTGGCTCCATAATGTAGCCAGCTTAGTAGTAAGAAGTTGGTACATGGCAAAAAACATTTGTATATAATGGATTATCCTCAGATCAAAGAAATAGGCAGATAGAACGTGCGCGAACAACAACGTGGTGCCAGTCGTTATTTATGTGTGCGCGGCAGATAAGTGGCGCCGTGTACGGACACGTGCATCTGTGTGCGTTTACGGTTGCCAGATATTGAGAAATACTCCCATATTTTTGTTCAGTTAAATTGTTCCCAAATGTTGTACTAATATTTTTTTTTCAATTAGAAACGCGATTTTGCTTTATGGTTATACCCAGAGAGCATAAGCATGTAGTATTTATTATTTAACAGAATAATAATAAGGAATAAAAGTTAATATGCGTAATTACTTAGTACCTATTTAATTAATTTATATCAGACCAGATAACACTTCATAACGCTTTTTGGTAATTTGTTTAATAAACTATTTAAGGATAGGTTTTTTTAGTTTAAAAAAAATACAAACATCCGAATTGAGAACCTCCTCCTTTTGGAAGTCGGTTAAAAAGATAAAGAATTTGTTATAACAATCAACATATTTATTAAAATAATTATTATTTTACACACAATCACATTTTTATTAAAATCATAATTATTTTACACACAATCATGCTTTAGTTCTGCACCAATTATATTGTGCAAACAAACATTTATGTACTATTAATGTTTAAAATTGGAAACGCGATTTTGGTTTTTTTTGCAAAATCAAAACGATTTATCGGCCAATTGAAAAGGCCCTACCAGCACTACCAACGATACTGATTGCATTGCAACTAATAATTCGAAAATGAAAAATATCACTAATGAAAGTATGGAAACCTCTATAATGTCACATGGCAAAGCCTAATTGTTGCAATTAAATACTAAAAGTAATAATAAAATACTTCACAAACCCCAATAAGTCTTGAAATATAAAAATTTTAAAGCGCAGTACACCGCACGCGGAACGAAAAGTAAACGACTAAAATAATAAAAAAATCCAGCGGCGCGAGGGCGGCACATCCTTACAAGTACCGAATAGCTCAAAGGCATGCTCTCCGTCCCACTTTCTCACGCAAAAATACAAATACAGCCCCGCGCGGGGGCCCCTCCCGAGACCCGAAGTCTTTACGACTCGGACGGAACTAACTAGTGACCTTGTGTCATTACGACCATAGACCATGCAACATTATTTTTAGTATAGGCGAAACCTGAATATAGTTTGTTCAGAATCAATAACTGAATAGATTCCAATAATTTTTACACCATGTTATATTTTGTCCCAAAATTATTTAAAAAGTTAAGACTAATGTTGTATAGGTACTATAGATTACGACTGTGCAGTTGTTTTGACGAATTTGATCGATATTTTTATGCACAGTACACATTCCCCTAATTCAGGGTAATTTACCCGTCATAAACTAGCAACACAGACGATTTACTGTTAAGGTTTTGTGTTTCAAGTGAGCCGAAAATATTTTATGGAAAATAAATACCAAAACAATAAAAATAACAAGAGTTACCCGTGGAAAGATATTCCATCTTGTTTTCTTTGTTTTTGTGAACAACTTTTGCAGTGTTTAAACACACAAGACGGCATGTTTTGACATAAAATGGCAAATCACTAGTGACGTGTGAGCGAGACGATGCGTGGCTTGGTACTGTCGCGAGTTTGTAGTAACTTTTGATTTTGTATTAACTTTGGTGGACCCACTCGCGTGTTCTGAGCGCTCTATCTGCCTGTTTTTTTGATCTGAGGGATTATCATTCTATGCCATTTGTATCAAGGGAGTGTTGTAAAGTCATATTATCGACGCCTTTATATTAGATTATCAAACTTGTCAAAATCAACAATTTGAAATAAATGATAGACCATTTCGACAATATTGTAATAGCAGGCTTGAGGCTCTGGGCTCTGTTCATCATCGTCAGTTTCGAATTTCGAATCACTTATGTTCACAGGGCTGCAAGGATCTTTTTTACTTGAACGACATTTAGACCAGGCCGCCGGAAGACATCCGTATGCAAAATGTGAGGACCGAGTTTTGAGTTTTGTAATATATTTTTAGGATTGTCAAGATATATATTTTTGATGTTGCCAGCAATTATCGTGGTCCAAAAAAAAATCCGCACTGTGGTCTCAGATCAATAAAACGTTGATATTTGTGGGTTTTGATCTGAATAAATATGGCATTACATACTGTTTATACTTTATTATGACGAGACCATGATAAAATGATTGGAAAATATAGTAGAAAAACAATTATATTATGAATACATAATTATCTATATATTTAAAAGAACAGGGTATGGTCGTAAGACTCGCCTACAGCCCAAATCGCTAAACGTAGAAACTTGGATTTTGGACAATAGTTGCAGTCTACCATTAGGGGGGCAAAAAGACGGGGTTTTGTGAAAATCGTCCTCTAAAGGTGTGAAAACTACTGTATGAAAAATCCTATTCCTTGGGTTTATACATTTGAAACTAGTCATGAATAAGAAAACAAGTAAATAAAAAAGATTAGCACTATTAGTTTTTTAAAACTACCCTCCATTAGTGATCTAGTCGATGTTAAAGTTTGTATGGAAAAATCATAAAGCGTGATGCGATTACTTTGGAAATCAGTATTTATATACGTAAACAGAAATTATCAAACACGTGTTTTTGGATTTTTCGAAAATCACCCTCAAAGTTAGCGAAAAGGGGTATTCAAGTTTAAAGGGAAGGATTTTAAAGCGCTAAACGTATAACCTGAATTTTAGATGGTAGTTACAGTTTATCATGTAAGTGAGCACCAAGAAAGGATTTCACCTTTAAGGGGGTGACAATGAGCATTATTAATTTTTTTAAACTACCCTTCACTGATACTCTAGACGATGTTAAAGTTTGTATAGGAAAATGATAACGTGCTAACCGATGAATTTGAAACCCGGTATATGGAAATTAGATCAAAAATAATCAAACACGTGTTTATGGGTTTTTCAAAAATCGCTCCCTAAATTGGTGAAAAGGGGTGATTAAGTTTTAAGGGAAGTATTTTACTACGTGTAGTGCGGTAGTATTTTACAAATTTCTGGACCACTCCAGACACTGGCAACATGCATTTTTAAATAGTCCAAGAACCCATTTGCATACTTCATAAAACAGATTGCGGTCCTCATATTTTGCAAACGAAATTCCTTCTGCGACCTGCACTAATTGACAGAAGAGCGCTTTTAAAAAGCAATTTTGTGAAATTGTCTGTGAAAGTAATATTTCAAAAACAAGATGGCGGCATTAGTCTTAAATATAGACAAATTATCAAAACGTTCCTACGGACATCAATAGTCAGGAAACACTTAAACAATGTTATAATGTACGTACCTAGTGTTTAAGACAACTAGAAAATCTAGATTCCAAACACGAACCCTAACCTCGATCTAGGTATTTGAATCGATTCAAGGTAAACAAAAATACATACGTACAACAAAATGTAGATACCTAGAAACAAGTTTTAGTACTTTTGACACCGTTTTCGGCTTCTGCAGCATGCATTATGTATTTATGGTAATCTAGTCTATTAGCTAGAACTAGAACTAGACCTAGGCAAGACATCTCAAACGTCAATATCGAGATAATATGGTAATTTTATTATGAACTATGATTTGGTTGTCTTTGATTGCTTTTACAAATGTGTTACGTGACTTTATTTTTAAGGCCAGAATTTTTCTGATGTCTGATGTCAGTTGCGTACGATCAGTCGGTTATGTCAGCGAGAAAACAATAGCAACGTACGCGCCTACGTCAGCGAGAAAAACATAGCAACGTACGCGCCTACGTCAGCGAGAAAACATAGCACGTACGTACCTACGTCAGCGAGAAAACCATAGCAACGTAAGCGCCACAAATGTCAAAATGTGGCTAAATATAATTAACAGTGCTTATTTAAATGCGCGGCTGGTCATCTGTGTTTCATGATTTCATCGTCCCGATATGGCAAAGTTTAATTTTTATAAACTCAATCAGTTTAGCCGTTATTGACTGTGTCAATTTCTTGCTAAAGTTTTTGGTCGACTAGTTGTAAATTGCCATAATTATCAGATAAGCATTGCTGGTATACCTACTCCCGTAAAAATACCATAGATACTAACATAATATATCTTTCATAAGAAGGGTTTGTTACTGCTTTATTTTATTACTGAATGGTGTTATAAAACATTTGATAATAATCTCTAGGGTCCATTTTCGAGGGCAAACAAGCCTTTAAAGTCAAATATATTAAATTAAGCTCTATTATAATAACAAAACTGCTCTAGTTCACAAATTAAACAGCGTTATAGAATACAAAACAGTAGCATTTTGTTTACACTATAAGTTAGGGCGCAAACTACGTTATATTTTCACATGCGACTTTTTGACAAGCTAAAAATAATGTCAACAACAAAAAATATATTCGTTAAATTATTATTGGTTAACACATTTGTTGTCTAGCACACAGAATATAGGTCGAATAATAAATACAAGGTCGATTTTTTCAGCTTTTTTCATGCAATAGAGAAACGTGCCCATCACCGGTCAGGAAATACTTCCAACAATCGTCAAAGATTTTATAGGAGAAATTATACGTCTTTAGAATTTTATTTAAAGAAGATTTTTTTTTTAAATCCTCATGTATCTTTCCGTTTACTAGTAAAAACTGTATTAAAATCCGATCGTTTGAATTATGAGTTTGTCGTGTTGAGATGGACAGTTAGACTTCATTTTACATTTTATTCACAGACAGACAGACTTATTTTTTAATGAATATCGTGGTTTGTAGACCAGACACAGCCAGAAGGCGTCGCGGTCAATGATATTATAAATGAACTAGCGACCCGCCCCGGCTCCGCACGGGTGCAATCTTTATAATATTATTAAAATTGCGACTATAATTTGAGATTTAAACTATCCTATCTCTCAAGTTGGATCGAACTGCACATGGTGTGCGAATTTTATTATAATCGGTTAAGTGGTTTAGGAGTCCATTGAGGACAAACATTGTGACACGAGATTTATATATATTAAGATAGATACGTTACATATACGACAATCTATCTTCAAAAACAGCACACTAACGCACACATGAATAACTAAATATTGCAATAGCACACTACATCACGATTAGGCACTAAAGTAGGATGGCATCGCAAGTGAAAAAGAGACAAATATAATTTTACGCGATGTTCGGTAATGACATCTATCTCTGTTGCACTCTTTCTTTTTTGACGCCATATTTTAGAAACGTAATATTTGATTTGTGAAAATATTAAGATAAATAGTATATTTACGAATGATATGTGAATTCTTGACTTTTAGAAGTTTTGCTTGTATAATTTGTACAATATCTCATAACACACGACGGCATTTTCGGTGGTTTTGGGTCATATTACTTTGTACTTCGTGACGTGCGTCTGTTGTCGCCGGCAACGTCGCACTGAGGTCAAGATGTGTGAATCAGCCTGATTTGAGCGCGTGTGTTTTTGAGCGCGTAACATAACGTATTCTACACCTTTTTACTTATAATATCATTGGTCGCGGTAGACCTCGTAGAAGATGGCGGGACGAGGTTAACAAAACCGATGACCAGTGGTCCACTTTGGCCCTGGATCAATAAAACTGTAAGACATGGGGAGAGGCAGTTGCCCAGCAGTGAGATGATGTAGACTAGCAGTATCAGAACCAGTATAATGTCGTGGGTTACTTAAAAAAGGTTGAGTGTGTGCCTCATCTAATCTCTGATTGCACTCGTCACAATTTAAGGCGTCAAATGTAACTCGACAAGGTTGTTAAGATCACCTCAGATAAACCATGGACAAGCCCAGAGCTACTCAGTCTGCATTGTACACAACTAACAACTATTTATTGTCCAACTTTTATATACCACCATTAACTTATGTAATCGGCACAACTTATGTATTCATGACAGTTTGATAGCCCGGTTTATTTGTAATCAATATAGATTGTGTATTGGTAGAAGATATTTGTACTAAAAGTGTTTTTTAATATTTGTTGGTAAATCGATTCAAACGTTCTATTGAGGATAATGTTGTCATAGTTATGTCGTAGAAATGTGAAATAAGTAGTGTTGATGATTGGTCAGTGTTCTCACCCAAATAGTAGATATTATGAAGAAATGCTTGCTGCTCTTAAAAATCATTATAAGCGAGAACTTGTGTCTACAATGGGATCAAGTGTGTAGATTGGTAGAACAGAGGGTTAATTAATAATAATAAATAAAAATCTTTATTGACATAATTTAGGTACAATACATTATTTGTGAACCCTGACTCCTGTGCTAGTATGAACTGTATTACAGGAGCCAGTGCCTTCACCTTGCAGCGGTTACACTGACTTAGCCAATAAAGCGGAAATTGACAAAGTGCAGTAGTTTGCCACAGCAGATTAAGTTCATAATGGCATCTAAAAAGGAAATTAAATATTAGTGTACCTATATTTACAAAAAATATAGCTCACTGTCTGTTATGCCTGAATAGCATTCGAGTTAGCTGATGAATTAAAAACAGGATAAAAGCGAAGGGAAAACTGGTATTTACATCTTTTTCTACTTAAAATGAGGAGTACAATCATATTGCGAATGTAAATTATGTTTACACCCTGCACTTATGTGTGTTTCAGCATCTGCCTAGCTTTTTCCCAACTATATTGGGGTCGGCTTCCAGTGAAACCGTATGCTGCTGAATATCATTATTTCACATGGAGTGACTGCCTTTCGGACCTCCACAACACAACCAAGTAACTGAGTTATACGAGTACGATACCCCATGGTCTTAACAGTAACTACTGTCAAAAATATACAAATGACAGCTGGGATCAACGGCTTTACGTGCTTTCCAAGGCATGGAGGAAAATTTGACAGATGGTTACCCATCCATATTCCAACCTGGGCAAGCGCGGCTTAACGAGGATCAGGATCGGCCTGTACGGCTAATTATTTAGCCAAAAGCTCCTCACTTATATGTGTGTTTGTACCCTACAGTATTGTTTCTCCTTTTTTTTTCAAATCTATCCAAAGGGTGTCTTGAAAAGATCGCTTTTAGCTATAAGTCCACCCATTGTGTCACGCTATTTAAAAGAAATTGTGAATTGGATATATCTAAAGAGTATTCTATCTATCTTTGTGTCATTTCCAGCAGTGTTTACTTACAAATTTTCTTTTGAAAAGATTTTGCCAAAGAAGCTAGTTTTTTCTAGTATTTGCACCCCTAAGCTAGTTCTTAGTAAACAGAAGACAAAACTTCTCTGTTAGATAAGAGCGCCGTGGGAAGCAGCTTTCACCGCCACAGACTGACGGCAGGTGCACGCGTTTTTGTATCATCCGTTGTAGAACAATTGGTATTAGTAGGGCTGTTACGAAATAAATGGTCCGAGTTTAATTACGCTAATATAATTCATAAAAACAGGAGAGATACATTTTTTTAGAGTGCTAAAACCATCAAATGAGTCCTCCCACACAGGGCAGGAGGGACTGTCAGACTTGTACTGACTAAAATCTACGATGTCCTTCAAAAGCCCTTTATGTTCCGGGCTCACGGTAGCCCGTTAGTCTCGCGACCCCAGCAGAGGAGAGATACCTTAATATATTATTTTTGAATACCTGGAGGAGCTGATTTCAAAAGCCATACTTCATTTTCATGGCGATAAAACGTTTTAAAAAAAATGCGAAAATTCTATGAAAAATAGTTTTATTTTATTTGGCCACGTTACAGGTCGTGCTATATTCACCCTCTTCATTATAAATTCCGTTATTGTTGAATTAAATTGTTAGGAATTCATTTGTAGGACGCGTTTTTTCAAGTAACCTGCTATGCTATTCTCTTATAGGCTGTACGACGAGCTAGTCGACGAGATAATGGATGTAATAGATTTTCATGTTTGCTCTTGAACGTAAATTTGTAATCCACTAAACACAGATCGTATTTTAGGCTCCACCGCGGCGGTGGCGTCGAGTCTTTAGAGAATACCAGTACTTTCTGAGCAGAAATCCACTTTGTAGCTATAAACCATATTAACTGATCTATGGGTGTCTGCCAGCCCTTATCAATCCGACCTCTCATTATCCGTGTAAGTTATAATTAGTGTTGTCACTTCTCCGCATTGTTAACTATTTCCGAACGGTATCGATTAGATTTTCGCTTTTCACTCGATATTAACCGTATATGGGTGAACGATTGTTATCTCATGAGAATGTGAATCGATTTGAATAACCGATAATTATTTGTTGTGGAAATTAAAAGCAAGAAAAAAAAAAACTTTTTAGAAAAAAATGTAACCGCCTTCAAAAATAACCACAAAAAAGGGTAAAATAAGCTACAAAACTTTTCTTTCGGAAGTCGGTGGTTTTTTTATTAATTGCATTGTATTTTTGCCACCGACTTCCGAAAGAAAAGTTTTGTAGCTTATTTTACCCTTTTTGTGGTTATTTTTGAAGGCGGTTACATTTTTTTCTAAAAAGTTTTTTTTTAACTCTTTTTAGTATTAATATTCAGCCAAAATTCTTGTCAAATACATCATTTTCTTACATAATTATGTAAGAAATCTGTAGCACCGGTAATAACATCGTTAACATCTCTTTTATTCCTTCCCTATCTCAAAAACTACTGAACCGATTTTGATGAAACTTGCAGTATTCCTTAAGTTGAACGATACCTAGTACAACATGAAAAGAATTACTTAAATTGGACTTGTAGTTCCGGAGGTATGCGAACACAAACATAATTTACTAAAACAGTCGATGTCGACTCCTTACTAGAGGAGTTGTACCTTCCATGATCAGCTCATCCACCTGAGATGATGATTAACAGATGCAAATACTTGAACAGCTTTAGAAAATATATGAAAATGGTATTATGTGCCTATAAAATTTGAAGGTTGCCCTCGATTTCCCTGGGATCCCATCATCAGATCCTGACCTGATGATCATGGGACCAATTGGAAAGTATACCCTTTCAAACAAAAGAAAAAAAATCCAAATCGGTCCAGGCGTCTTCGAGAAATCGGGGGACATACATAAAAAAAAAAAAAAAAGATTCCGACGAATTGAGAACCTCCTCCTTTTTTTGAAGTCGGTTAAAAACAATCAGAAACGCATCATATTTATAGGAACTTAATGTCTTGATATTAATGTTTCCATTGAGCAAGTCTTGAAAACAAGTAAGTATGCTGTCACATTGGTTTACAAGTTGCTTGAATTGAAAGAAAAACACAAAAACATTTAAACATGCGTACTTTTAACTTGTATGCAGGTTTGTTCAAGTTGCATACAATTTGTAACTTGTATACCAGAAACGCGGCCTTATATTATATTATTAACATCCTGCACTATTTATACACTACCATTATGACTGAACTTGCTTTGGAAAACTATAAAATAGCATCAGATTTGTAGTATAAAACGGCCACTACATATTCCTGAAAATACTAACCATTTAATTGAAAATTAAACTGGCCCTGTTCTATCTAAAGAACCTACTACTAAAATAACAAAATCACTTACCGAGATCAGTTCCTCATAATCCACACCATGAGGCTGCGACTCATTCTGATGCGCCTTCCACATCCTCAACCCATCCTTCTTCAACAACCCCTCCTGTTTCTTCAGCACCAACTTGAGCTGTCGCCCGAACGCCTCCAGGTCTATCTTGTGAACATCCAAGTCCTGGCCTTCCACCAGTCTTTCAACATCACTCAACACTTCACTGTCACTATTTTCACTATTAGAATTTGTCACATCGAAGTTGACACTAACTGTGTTGTTCAAATCTCCTATGATGTCCACATCTTTAATATTCTCCTTCGCTTTAACGAACATCTCATCATTTAATAAAGATGGAGGACTTGTCTCTGTCTTCCAATGGTTGGTCTTCTCATGAGGGATCTTGGATTTTCCCTGGGATAAAGTGTTAGTTTGATGTGTCCCTGGAATGTGCCGCCTGGCGAGGTGGTGTGTGAGTTGGACGAAATGGTAATCTGGGACCAAGGAGTGGTGGTCTACGTGGAAGAGGTTTTGTAGTTCCTCTGGACTCATGTGCTCATGGATCTGGAAAGATGGAGAAAGGTTATTTATTAATATTGTTCAAAGAATCGTAAATTTTAAATTCTTAACTATTGTTATTAGAAAATTATAAAGTAGCGTAGTAGCTGTTGCCAGCGGATTCACCAGCTACAACTTGAAATATGCAAATTATCCCACAGCAACATAAAATTAATCCAGGTTTAAAACTATCTGTGTAGGTACCTGATTTCATCTAAATCCGATCAGTAGTTTTTGCGTAAAAAGTAACAAATATCCTTAGATCCATCCTCATAAACATTTACGTTTATAATATTAGTATGATTAGTTAGAACTTTGGACACTACAATATTGTGCCTGTTTTATGGTAATTGGCGCTCAACATTAGCTAACGTTCTTTATTTAAACCATCGTATAAACATTTTAAAACAATATTAATTTATGATTTCAAAAGTCATGAATATTGCTTTTCAAAACTCAGGATCATGATTCGATTTTGTGGCTTCATATTCTCGTACCATCAGGTAATACATCAAAATGCAATCTTGTTGTTCCATTAACGAAAGGATTCAGATAATTATAACATGGGTTTATTCTGAATCATACTCAAAACTAAACCTGTTATCAACGGAACCCGATCAAGGATAATTTTGTTTTTGCGTTTTTAAAATCCCCTCATGATAAACTTTTAGGAAAGTCAAAATTGTAACCTTGTATTCTAAGAAAATGTGAGTTACTAATAGTAATATTTTGTACGTATCATGGAAAAATATTATAAAGTTAAGACGTGTAAAAAAATTACGGTTGTATCATAAATAGAGAGCGGATACCTAAACTTTTTTCATAAAATCATTTAGTAGCTAACTACGCTGATTAATTACGATTTTTGATCATTCAAAAAAAGCACGAAGCGTTTTAATCACGCGCCGCCGTTATCACCTGACGTCACCCAGATGGTTTTGACGTACTGACTTAGGTGGCCATTTTGGTAAAATTCAGCCTGAACAGCGGAGTGGGTAAGTGCTAACGCACAAAAGCCTAGTGAATTGTAATTTGTTTTTTTTAGTATTCGCAGAGTCGATTGTATTTTTTTTTTGTCATTTTTTATATTCTTAGTGACTAGTAGTAGCATGATTTGCGCTATTCTAGTAATCTTTGTAACGACATTTTTATTTTATTTATTGACAACTGAAAAACGATGGCTGGATTCTTTGAAGAAGATGATTTAAGCGGGGAACGGTGCGGCGGCGGCGCGAATAAGGCATTTACTTTACTTTGTATCCACGCGAATTCGCCACTGGCGCCTCGTGGCGTGTTTCAAACATTACTATACATTTTTGATGTTACCGCTCGCCGCCGCCCGGTACGTCATCGCTCACAGCGGCAAGGACGGAAACAGGAGCGGAGCGGAGAGACGAATAAATATTTAGCAACAGGTTTGCCCCACTTAAGAGGAGCGTAGATTTAGTGCAATCCTATTGCTTAATATTTCTCCGTTTCTCCGCTCCAAAGCCTCGCTCCGCTATAGTGGACAGGTAGCCTAATACGGAGGTATAATATTAAGGCTATATACTCAATCCGGAATTATTCATCGCCATTATTCAATACCAAGTATTATTATCATTCTGGCATATTATAAAATGTCATAATGACATCTAAAACATGATTATTGACATACTCTGTCCACCCACAGTCCACACGTGTATTGAATTAACTGTAACACCTCACGCCACATCCGTATTGTTGTATGTCTGAATGTCACCGGTGCGAAACTCGAAAACCTTGGCTGCGGTCAATAGTACTTGGCGCGGTCCTTTCTTAATATTTTCGGATTTATAAGGTGTATTTAACGGTGTGTGCGGCCATTTTGTCCGTATTTGGAGCATTTGTGACTAAGTTAATCGATTGAGTAGGAGTAGAAGATGTAAATTGATGATTTTTGTTTGGTTTATTTTTTTATTATCTGTGGTTTCCCTATTTTTCGATGACTAATCCGTTTTTTATTATGTGTTACATCTTCAGTGTTGCTTCTATAGGAGTGATATGTAACGGGAGTATGTCAATAAAAAAGGAAACAGGATTGGTTGACATTTTTGACAGCTTTTTCACAAGGTGAAAATCAGACAAATGGTGAAATGTCAGATGTTAACATGCGATCAGTGCTGCTCGTTTTTTTTTTAATTTTTGTTCGTTATTATGATTCATACGTTGCACTACATATTTTAAAAGTTCACGTTACGAAGTGTCACTTATTTACGTCTAATCTCGCCTGTTTTCGTTTTTGTAGTTTATTTCGGTCAATCAAATGTTTATGATTAACTGTTTTATTTCAACATAATATAATATTAATTACTTCTTGTCCTTTAGTTTCTTATTCTTTACTGTATTTAGTTTTACATCTAACACGACGACGTGTCTATTAACCCGCTTAGAGCCCCCTTGGTGGATTCTTCTCATAGAGAAGCATGTGCCCCAGCTGTGGGATATTACTTAACCTAACATTACATACCTAATTACATTACCTAGTTGTTAATCAGAATATTTTTCTTATTTCATCTTTTCTCGCATAAAAGTACATTTTTAAAAGATTTAACCAGCGGATTAGTGTATAACTCCATAGCTATAAAACCCAACAACAATTTAATTTCTCAACGATATAATTAAACTACAAAAAAAAACATTACTTAATTTGGGTTCCATTTTAATTTCATCACAACCTAAGGCAGTGTGTCAACTGTATCTAATCTAGTTCGACTGTTATGTCATTACTGGATCAGTAAGTCGAGGTTAACCGGCCGAACAATGACGGACTTTGCCGAAGATAACCGAAGACAGACGAAGAGACCCGAAGTGAGCCGAAGTTACAGCCCACGTACGAATGCTTCCGATCACTTCCGATTTGATGGAATGTTGCTAGATTGAAGGTGGACATTAGGCTTAGAAGCCATGTGATCTAGAAAGTTGTAATGAGCTTTCTTTGTTAGTTGCATAAAGGTTAAACATTTGGCACAGTAAAGATTATTATATGGAGGAGTTTTAACGCCTTTTTTATTTCACAGAACACGCGCGTCCGAGTAGTATAGTAAGTTCGAGTTACCAGCTGACGTTTTACCCAATAATGGAGTACTAATTCTGCCAAAAAATTTGCCTGCAGAATTTATTACAAAGTTTCGCCGCGGTCATCACTGTCTGAAAAGCTTAGTAGCATAAGCGTTGGCCTTCTACGCTGTTGACCGCGGGTTCGAATCCCAGAAATGAAGAGGCTCGTTTTTTATGGTATCTTTTTTTTTGGCGTCATACTAAGTTTCCATTGCTATTTTTAAGTAATGGAGAAATCCATTCGACTGCCTCAGCATTGGAGCGAAATTATTTAATAGAAGCAACTCTTGCTTTAATTACCACAGAAATAAGGAACAACCAAACATACGATACAACACTTTGCATTGTTGTTATAAACCGCAATCCATTCGCTCCACATTTAATTACATTTGCGAAAAATTGAATTATTTTTCCTCAAGCCACTTCTGTTTACATTCACTTCCACAACAATCTTTAAAGAATAACCAACCTTTAAATAACACAAATAAAGTAAAAATTCCTTTGAGAAAATAATATACACAATTCGAAATATCATTCAATCAAATACCAGCCATAACTTTGTAAAGACAAAGTTCAAATTCTATTGGTGTGGAATTCTGAAATTAGGACAAATAGATATTGAGTTCTAATGGGTTTGATACAAGGTCGGGTTTCAATTGTTTGTGTGTAAGGGCATGTACAGGGTGTTGCGAAACTGAGCCGATGCTGGTAATGAGTCACGGAATGGTAAGATTTAACGTGCAAGGTTACGTTAGAAAGCTTTTGTGTTTGTTATGTAAACGCGCGTGAGCTTTCATTAGTCAATGTTTTTATAAAAATGGTGGCAAGTGCGTTTGCTGGAGCATACCAGAAGTTCCGCAGGTATGACATTTTAATTTATAATACCACATAATTGAAAAAAGTACTTCACATTTTATTTTAAATAAAATAATAAAAAAAATATTTTATGCCTGTAAATGCCATTCATAAATTGAACTGAATAGCAAACTTATTTTCGATACTCCATTTCAGAATTTTGAAACTAAGGTAAGCGATTTACATTTCGTATTATTGAACCCTAATCTAATGGGTTAAAAGTCACGATTCATTTAGGCTAAAATATGTTAGTTTTGGTCAAAAGTCACTGTCTATAGTCGTCAAAAAAATTAAGAGATTTTCTATGTTTAGAATTGTTTATGTAACGTTACTGTATCTTTAGACAACCGGTTTGTTAAAACTGATGAATTCTAAGGTCATGCGTTGATGTAAATAAACAATGCAAAGAAATTTCTCGGATTTTCATTCAGAGAGATTCAGAAATTTGTAATGAAGCACATCCTGTATATCTCCCTCAAGATTAAACATGCTTCCGAAATTATAAAAAAAAAATCTATTTGACAAAGTAATCATGTCATTACCTACAAAATCATCACTATATTTGCCGACGCTACAACAAGTAAGTGCGTCTTTATTTGCCGACGCTTCGCCACAACGCGTGCATCAAGGTTGGAGTGCGTTTGCGCACACTGTTGGCTTAGCGAAGGACACTCGCATAGATTTTGACGTTGATACATAATAATATTATAAGTTTGCATTTCTTGGAATTGTTCTAGAATTAATGTAGGTATGTTATATAAGGGCTTATGAATTTATACTGTTGTTAGTATTGTATATTTAGGTCATTATTATGTTGATCAAAACAACCGAATGAGTTCTGAATTATCCAACTTATTTTTTTGGTTCGGTAGTGTAAAAGACATAAACGCGCGCTCCTAGCGCAAATCGGCGCAATGGCAAATTAATATTTTTTTTATTAATTTGCCATTAACATTATTTTAAACAATTTTCTTTTCATGAAATAAAAAATCCATTTAATCTCGTTTTCTTTGGAAAAGCGTTTAAATGCTGTATTTTAAAACATGATTTAGCTTTGAGAAGAATCAGTCAAGTCTTGGTTTATCAATAAATTCAATTGAATTATTATAATAGCAGGAAATTAAAGAACCTACCTAAGGTGGTTTAATTTTGGGAAGGTGCCTAATGATGAAAATGAGAAATAAAATCAACCGAGTTGATCCAGCTGATAAAGTTTTTCGCTTAGCAACCCATTCAGCCATTATTTTTTCGAGGTACTCCACATAGGGCACCCGCTGACAATAGCTGAGCTACTGGCACCTTATCTACTCCACATAAGGCTCCTGTCAAAATTTGGGTGCTTTAGGTGCCACTTTGGGTAATACCTCTTTTTTTCTATGTATATCAGACACTGCAGAAAACTTAGAACAATTTTTCATTACATAACCCAGAAATACTAGGGTACCAGTAACAGCAACATGTCTCAATCTCAATGTAAAAGTCAGTTCAACTGAGGAAGCTAATCCCTTAATTAAAATTAACATTAATGACATAACTCCAGTTACGATTGCCTGCGTAAGGAAGCGTCGCCTGTCACGTTGATCACGATCTGCCATAGTTCTGATTCTGAATTAAATAATCATCTCACTGCAAACTATGATGCCGGCTCACGAAGTTATAGATGTAATTATGAGCAAGAATAATGACTTAGTCGTATTACAAAATAGCGAACTGAACTAGATAAAGGGACGTGGATTTACCAAATGGAGTATGTAAGAATGCACGATATATTACCACAACAAGTTTAAGCGGCCCTGGAACGTAAAAGGCAATTGAAGGAACCCACCTTGGGTTTAGTCACTACGAGTTAGTATGTTTTATGAGTTCGACAGGTGGTACCCTTTTAAGAGGGTCCTGCAACCCCAGCAGGCGTTAGGCCCTATGGAGGCCTCATTAGTTTTCTGACAGCTCATTGCGGCGCCTGTGGAACAATCATGGGCCAAGGGGTCTATTTTCTTAGTCCGTGAACGAAGACACGGGTACTTACTAACGTCAAAATCCACCACGGGAACTACGGTTTTCGTGCTTAATTTATTGTCAAACGGACAGGCGCGGCCAACGCGAAGCGAGCAAGCTACCCATACTACGAGTACTAGCTGCCCGCAAGTCCAAGAATGACTTTTCTTAAAAATTCCCATCTTGAAAAACTGTTAATGAGCTAAACATTACATTACCATCAGGCATCAAGTTACCAAGTACTACAAAAGAAGCCAATTTGTTAACAATCGATACACAATAGCGAATCGATACGAAATCATTCGAATAATTAAAACATCATTGAATCGATTCCGGTGTCGGTCGGTCCGTTTAGAAAGCAAAGAACAATAGATCGATGCAACAATTGAATTTCAACTTTAGATTGAAAGTGTGAGAGTTGAATTTCATTTGTTTAGGTGGTGTTAATGATAAAGAGATGAATTACATAATTTAAAAAGATTGTGTTTTGATTGACGAGTGAATAGTGGTAAATAATAATGTTATTGTAATGTCTGATATTCTAATGAGAAAAGAAATGCATTGTTTTTTATACATAATACATATACTATTGTCAGTTATTATTTGTTATATATCTATTTTGATTTAAAAAATATATGTATTTTGGTTGTTTAAAGTCTCTACTTTGGTTTAAATTCAAAATTTGTTTAAAAATTAAATATTCGAACAACTTGAGTAACTAACCATTGCGATAAGTTTTGATATAAAGACAGGTAAGACCATGAAGTCGGTTAACGGCTATTTCTTTCTGCATAAAGTATGGGAAAGTGGAGTGGGGCAAAGCCGCGTAATTTATAAGCACTGTCACTCTTAATCAAATGAAGTAACTACATTTTAAGGGCTCACAATATGTACCGAATACGGACTTGAAGGGCCGGAAACACCAAATAAGGAACAATTACATACCTCTTATCTGATTATTAATAGCTTTCAGCCTTAGTTCCCACAAACTCATTTAAAAGATTGCTATCAATTCACACATTCAATTGATTGATAAGGACAGTGTCAACGGCCGAAATTCAATGTAGCGCCAAATAAAGATTAATTGAACATGTTATGGCATACGATTGATGGTTACAAGCGCTACTATTAAGGATCGAGTTCCGAGTTCAATTTTCGGGTCGTGGAAAGTATTATGTTATTTTTTTTTTAAAAACCATAAACACTTTTTAAACTATCACGGTTTGCTTTTTAACTTAAAATGTCACTTACGGGATATCTTCCATGATTAACACGAATTAATTACGATTACACACGAGTTTATCACGTAAGTGACATTTACCGTGGTACCACAAAAACTTTTAAACGTCTGTTGAACACTTGTCTAAAAAAATGTCAGATTATGACGTTGAAATGAAGTTCGTTTTGCATCAGTCACACTTTTTTTAGACAAGTGTTCAACAGATGTTTAAGTTTTTGTAGTAAGGCTGTTTAAGTTAAGAATCTTAACTTTACATGAATAACGAAGTGTTGATGTATTGACAGATAGAAACTGCCTATTCTATTGCGAACACAGGCGGGATAACATTATTTTATACGCATTTTCAAGCTGTTCTATATATTTGACGGAAAGGTGCAGTGGCTGAGCTTCGCTGCGTGTGCATGTATGATTCCTGGACGGAACAAATATTTGTAAGGTCTACATTCAGTTGTTTTGGCTCGGCTGCTGGTGTATGTGAGTTTATGCTACGTTCACACGCTCGCGTTCAACTCTACATTCAACGTGCACATTCACATTCACGAGCGTGTAAACGGTACGCCCGAGCCCGTGAACGCGCCTGTGAACGTGAATGCCGCGAATCGGGCAAGTGTCGGTTTTTTGAAAGTTCAAAGGATGAATGTGCGGGCGCCCGGTGACCGTTTACACGCGCGCTCGCACGCGGCTGCATGCCGCGCAGCCCGCCAGGCAGCCCGCCGGGCTGCACGGCGCGCGTGTGAACGTAGCATTAGATGTTTTTAAACGCACCCACGATACAGGAGAAGTTTTAGTGTGAGACAACATTCTATGAAAAGCTGCACTTTTGAGGTGGAGGTATTAAAAAGTTCAATAAACCATAGAGAGTTTTTCTTAAAACGTTGCCTAGGTGTACATAGTCTATGGTGTACATAAATAAATGCATAACAATAAGTGAAGGTAACTCATAGAAACAACAATACAATGTCAGTTACATGATAAGCGAATCATCATGACAAGCCGTAGTATTATTTTATGTTCTCACTATAATATAAATGCATGGGCTCAAGAAAAATGCTAAATAGAGATTTTGTGTTCAGGAATCTGAACTTTAGAAACTTGATAATAAGTCATCGTTTTTATTGTAGTGTTTGTATCCTTAACAGTTCCAAAAACCTAGCTAAAGCCAGCCATACACGATCCAAAAATTAGACTGGATCGAGTATTGCTAGCAAAAAATACCAACATGTTTTTGGTAGAAAACTCTTAATTAAAATATGTAATTTATTATGTAATTTGGGTAACATATTGAATCAATTAATATATTTGTAGTTGTCAGAACAGATCTCTTAATAGATTAATCTAAATACGTCAACTGCGGTCAAATTTAATCGTGGACTATCTATCACTCTAAAACAAGCGAGGTTATAATAGGAAATAGATTTTTTGATCTTAAACTCGTTTCTTTTCTTTAATGATTAAGATATTGACAACTCGAGACACGATTTGGACATTTTTCCGTACCGCTACCAGTCCACAAAAAGATTTGCCCGCACAATAGATTTGATATTTTCGCCGCAGTCCGTATAGCTTAGTGTTTTATATAGCGTTGGCCTTCTTATTTTTTTTAAATATACAAATATATTACAATGGCTTTCAATAAAGTCCTGACAAAGCCACCAACCAGCTTAATCAAATGGGACATCACACCATCAACCAAGCTTTACATAATGTATCACACCGCTGAGAATTTCATTTGTATGTAGATGTATGAATGCAAAAACCAAAGAACAATGACCTCAGAACAATGATACGGTGCACAATGAAAGGAAAACGACTGTTGCTCCTACTGGCGGAATATTAAGGGAATAGGGCCGTCGTTACATTCCTTTCAGTAGACGTGGATTGATGTACAGACAGACTTATTATTTTATTTATTTAACACATAAAACATGGGCATATCTATAAACTGTTGTTATCATTTTCTTTAGGATCAACACAACACATTTTCTTCTTATTTTTCATTTTTCACACAAAACCGCGACCCGCTGTACAGGCGTCACCACATTCACGTTTAAAAAGTCGATAAAGTTATCTGAGACTTCCTCAGAAATCCAAGACTCAGATGAGAGATGCGAAATGGGAGAGGAAATAACCTCAACAACCTCTGTCCTCACTTCCTCAATCCAGCATAGCATCTTCCCCCTGGTTGTGAACTGCAGTGCCAATTTGGAAATGTCTCAACCGGTTGCGAGTCCAAGTTGGCCGGTAGACCCACCCCAAATACAAGTTTGACCTATCCTGCAGAGGAGCCGAGGGGAACCCCTGTGCAGGATATGACCTACCGCCATTCCTGCCCACCCTGCCCAACTACCTGCATCCACCAGGGTGTCGAGTCTGCTAATTATTAGTCAGAATGGCGCCACAATGGCGTTTCAATTTTCGAACCATTTTTTACTCAGCAGTAAAAAATAATTCGAATAAGCACTACAATTGAAACGCCATTGTGGCGCCATTCTGACTAATAATTAGCAGACTCGACACCGATTTGAGCGAGACAAACGACAGAGCTGTGTGTAGGTACGTATTGGTCGGATACGATTTGAGCCTAGAGAGCCGAGAGTAGTGGTGGCTCAGTGGTATCGGCCCCGACTTACGAGTAGCAGGTCGTGGGTTCGAACCCAGCCAGGCGCATTACTTTGTGTAATTTATTTCATCACCACTGCTCTCAAAAACGGTGAAGGAAAATATCGTGAGGAAACCGGCATGTAGGTATTAGAACCAAAACTTCGAAGACATCCATCAACCCGCACTGGGCCCGCGTGGTGGATTATGGTACACTCCCTCTCACAGAGAGGAGGCCCGTGTCCCAACAGTGGGAACATTTATAGGCTGATGATGATAATGATGATGATTTGAGCCTATCGACAAGCAAAGAAGGCGAACTTTACTTTCCTCTCTTTCTCCATCCATTTGTTCCTAATTTTAATGTTTCTTACATTTTTGGTCAATAGTTTATGAACTTCGTAAAAAGATCTGAAATTGTCTATTTCAGAGGTGACTGAGACAAATTCGACGATGGAATGAGCTTACCCATAAAAAGCATTTTTCATTCACACCTACATTTACATACATTTTACATTTCATTTCATTGATAGACGCAGATGTTACAATAAATTAAACTTTGACATTTAACCTGATGAGTTTATCAATCAAAGGATCCTGTTGCAAAAAAAAAAGAAATAAAACATATTAAAGAATTAATATTGGCAGACACACCTATTATAATCACGTCAAATTATAATCACGTCAAATATGGATCTCTGTGTCTGAAATAAAGTTATATTATTATTATTATTATTATAAAAACAAGTTGTATCTCTTAAAACGATGTTTGTGCCTATTTCCATTTTTATGCCAAACTTAATTGATTGATCTACGTCGTATAGGTTACCTGGAAGACACTTGAATTTTAAGATGTTGTCTAAACTTTGTTTATGTAGGCGATTGATTGGTCTTATTTGGACGACGTTTCAGAAAATTATATATAAGTTTTAGATGGCAGGTTTAAAATCGTATGATTACTAACATAGTTTTTTAAGTAGTGCTACTAACAAATTTTATTGTACAATCGACCAAGTTGAATCATGACCCACCTTAAGCTTATTTTCCTACAGACTTTAAATACAATTAGGTCCACATTCGCGTAAACATACATATCCATGGTGACAACTTTGATCTTTGTCAATTTGACGGATTCAAACGATTTTTTGTCAAAATGGGTCATGGTTCAACTTTGTCGATTGTACATACATTATATGGAATGGTTTTCTGAATTAAATGAATAATTAATATATTAATATTTAATCAGACAAGATGAAAAAAGAAGTAGGACTGAAAGCACAGCAACTGCCGATTCTAAAATGAACTTAGTTTTCATGATCACGAATAAAAAAGACGAATTTGTATAATATTTGGACGGATTTGGATGAGATCGCTTTCCAAAGTTAGTATTGTAATGTTTACGATCTCATAAATACTAGTGACTACGTTGAGCATTATTTGTCGTTTGTTTTCAAATAAACCACTGCCTAATGACTCAATCCACTTTTACAATCACTTTATAAAAGCTCTACCAACATTACGAACCGCCTATTTCCGACCAACCTTAATTGAGGCAGCTTAAACCTCGAATTTACAATCTAAATCAAATATTCGTAGTACAATCTTTGTCCTAAACTCATAGCTAGTTGTTTGAAGCATATTTTCCCAGCTGCTTGCGAAACTACAGTTACTGGAGCAAGGTCAGCTTGGCGGCCATGCTGCTATCATGTCGAATGTCAGCCGGCTTTCCACTCGCATCGGAACGCTGTACGATTATCGATAATCGGATACTTTAATCGATTTTAGCGAATATCTGAGAGGATGATCGGTTCTGTTAATCGATGGTTTCAAGGTTGGTGATGTATTGATGATCTGGATTAATGAGTACAGATTTTGTTGATGTGTTTATTTGTTGAAGATGTAATAATTTTGGTTGCGGACCGGTAATGTCTTAAGAAGTAACCCCGGCCCTAAAACACAAAGGGTAAATGAAGGAATACGATAGTTTTTAGTGCGTCGTTTAGAAATAAGTAACACAGGCGCTGTATTACAATTTCATTGATGAATTAATTAATTTAAAAAAAAGTCTAACTCCTCCGCTCAACACAGAGCAAGAGGACTCATTTGTTAATTTTCACCCAAAATAAAAAGTAATTGTTATAACTTTGGTTACTATTAACTTACAGTTACGCAATTGTTCTTTATAAAGCGTCTTTGTCCACGAGTCTTTAGAGCGTTCTCGTGCACAAACCGATCAGATTACTGGTTCTGGGATGACGTCGTAATTTCGAAGTCTGCTACGAACAATGTCGCGACGTTATCAACTTTTATTTTCAACTAGTTGTCATCCGTGTTTTCACTCCTGCTGCTCGGCTGATATAAGTCGTAGCGCGAGGCTTATATAGCCTAAAGCCTTCCTCAATAAATGCACTATACCTACAACACAAAAATATTTTTTCAATCCGAAGTATTTCCTAAGGTGTGTCATTTATTTCATGAGCACTGCTCTCAAAACTGTGAAGGAAAACAGCGTGAGATGAACAAAATTCGAAGATATGTGACATCTACTGGCATTGGGCCCGCGTGGTGGTTTACGGCCTCCCATCTCTCAAAGAGCAGGCCTGTTTCCTAATGTCCCTATATCATGTAATTTTCCCAACATAATAGGCTGATAATGATACTTATTTATGGCCCTTGACTATACAATAGTTAATAGCCAATAACTAAGGTACATTCAGTTCAAAACATTATGATCATTCATTCCGGTCAGTAATTATTCCTCTCCATTATTGATTGCCGAAATCGAATGAGTGATGCATGAGGCATCGAATACAAATCGATTATGTATCGAGATGAGTAATAATGTGGAACGGACGGTTCTCTATTGTGTTACCTAACTTTTTTATACATAATCTTATGTGACATAATTTTTTTTGTCCTAATCATCATTTGTCCGAATGATAACTTGCCCGAACTTAATACCACATAATTTCAAATGTCATAACATTGAAACTCTTAACTACTGTATGTCCTAAATTCGTTTGTCATAAATATAACAATCAATAATATACAAAATACATAAAACCGATTGCCATAAAATACATAAGTCCTAAAGTTTGTTTTGTTACTGATTACCACCCAATAAGGAAAATAGACGGAGCCCCGCTTCGCGGGGCTCCTATTTCTGCGTGCAAGGTTTAAAGTAACCTAACACGAAGGGGATGGCGGGGTCTTTCAGACCCCGCCATCCCCTTCGAACCTAACCTGTCCGTGTCGGGGTGCCCACAAGTCCCGAGCTCGCTTCGCTCGCTCTTGGATCCCAAGATCTTCGGTTTCTAAACAATTTAATGAAATATCAGTTTTACTATACCTAATTGAACATTCGGAATAATACACATTATGTAATATAATGATTAGGACATATGACTTTATTTCATACAAAATTAGGAGATTCAATTATTATGATACTCGATTTTATGCCAGAACAGCTTTAGAAGTGAAGATAATTATGTAAAACAATATTTAGAACTTTTGATCATTATGGTTACTGAATTTTATAGCAAACGTGTTATGGATAATGATTTTCGGACAAACAATTTTAGGTGACGAAAAGGGATACCGGAACGGACACACAAAATTGCATAAAATCTGATGCCATACGTTCAATAAATTATGCATACACACAGGTTATATTACAAGCCATCTATGTATTTAATTCGGATTATGCCATAAAGCTACACTAACTTTTCTTATTTTAAAACTTCTGTTTTCTTAAAAAGAAATATATCATCATCATCATCAGCCTATAAATGTTTTCAGCTGGGACACAGGCCTCCTCTCTGTGAGAGGGAGTGGGCCATAATCCACCACGTCTAGTGCGGTTTGGTAGATGTCACATGTCTTCGAATTTTTGGTTCTTGGACATGCCGGTTTCCTCACGATGTTTTCCTTCACCGTTTTGAGAGCAGTGGTGATGAAATAGATTACACAAAGTAATGCGCCTGGCGGGGTTCGAACCCACGACCTGCAACTCGTAAGTCGGGACCGATACCACTGGGCCATCACTGCTCTATCAAAAATAAATTATTATTCTATCAGAATTCAAATTCCATTGTTTTTGACACTTCCTTTTGATTGGTTACTTCCTTTTGATTGTTTTAAGATTCGGATTGGAAAATTCGGTCGTCGATTGGTTACAAATAGTGATGGGCGGAGGATAAATACTCAGAAGATAAATACTCGAGTATTTATCCGAAACGGATAAATACTCGTTTTTTCCCGTTTTTATCGGATATTTACTCAAAATGATGGATATTTATATTTTTTGCGAATAGAATGGTTATTTTTACAAATTCAATGACAAGTATTGTTACTTGGGCTTTCCAAAAATGATATTATTGTATTATTAGGTCTCAGAAGTCTCTCCAGTCAAGGAGAAGCAATGTGTTTCTCACTGCAGCCTAACTCGGCCTCATTTTATATGCAGTTTATCTTATTTGCGTATCTTGGATCTGTAGATATCCTGTATTGGCTTCTGCCAAACGTGGATGTGAGTGATTTGACTGACTGACGAGGCCCCCATGGTGGGCCAAACGCCTGGCGGGGTTGCGAGACTGTCTAAACAGGTAACAGAGACCTTAAGACGTAAATGGCTATTGAAGAAACACCGTGAATTTTAGTCAGTACAAGTCTGGATGACTCATTTGACAGTTTATCCTCGTTAAAAAAAAAGGGCTTTGGCTGAGGAAGCAATCGCTCGGGGTGAGGACATCTTGGCAGTGTCTCTCGTCATGACGAACGTCTTCCAGACTTTGCCCTAGAGTTAAATTAAGGAAGCGCTCCACTATTATGAAGTTTCGAATTCAAACCATCTACGGTGCACCGTCGCATTTGGAACCTGGCACACTGTTTCTGCTTGACCGAGCGCTACGTGGTACAATCCTCCATGGTATCGGCGTTGTCTGCTACGCCGATGACATGTTTGACTGTAAAATACTTTCTTCTTAACGACGTGGGAAGGACGTACCGTGACTAGTCACTATTGATAACTGCAGGGCAGGGGTTGAACAGGTCCTGCCACAGATACGGCAATTAGGCCTTGAGATGACGTCAACAAGGCCAAAGCCCTATGTTAGGTAGGGTTGAAAACAAGTTTTGTTGACATGTTTTTTAATAGGTAAACCGTTTAATATGAAACAATAGATCAAATCTCGGAGTAAGGCTCGGTGTCGAATACGGATAGACTCAGTAAGACTTGGTTAGACTCAGTCATACTTGGGCAGACTCGGTAAGACTCGGTCAGACTTAGTAAGACTCGGTAAGATTCTAAGATTCGGTAAGACTCGGTTAGACTCAGTCAGATTCGGAATCAGATTTGGTCAGCCTTGGTAGGACTCAGTCAGACTCGGAATCATACTCACTAAGACTCCGTAAGACTCGATAAGACACGGTCGGACTTGGTAAGACTCGGTCAGACTCAGTAAGAATCGGTCAGACTTAGTCAGGATCGGAGTCAGACTTGGTAAAACTCGGTCAGACTCGGAATCATACTCGTTAAGACTCCGTAAGACTCGGTCAGACTCAGTAAGAATCGGTCAGAGTCAGTCATACTCGGTCAGACTCGAAATCATACTCGCTACGACTCCGTAAGACTCGGTAAGACTATAAGACTCGGTCAGACTTGTTCGAACTCGGAGTCATGCTCGTTCAGCAGACTCAGTAAGAATCGGTCAGAGTCAGTCGGACTCGTTCAGACTCGAAATCATACTCGCTAAGACTCAGGAAGAAACGGTCGGACTCAGTCACACTCGGTCAGACTCGAAATCATACTCGCTACGACTCCGTAAGACGCGGTAAGACTCTATAAGACTCGGTCAGACTTGTTCGAACTCGGAGTCATGCTCGTTAAAACTCCGTAAGACTCGGTAAGAATCAGTCAGACTCAGTCATACTCGGTATTAGGTTCAGTCAGACTCAGACTCGGAGTCAGACTCCATCAGAATCGGAGTCAGTCTGACGGTTACACTCAGTTAGACTCGGTTAGATTTGATCAGACAAATGTGCGGTCGCGTGGTCCGCGTCAGTCCTACTTTATAATTAATTAGAAACTGAAAATTATGTTTTATTTAAAGTTTTGATTTAAAATTTGAAAAAAAGAAAAAAACGAATTATGAAAAAACGTGAATATTTCCTCCTTTTTTCAACGCTTAAAGTAATTGTAATTGTTAAAGTGATTAAAAAAGTACATTACAAATCTATATTTACAGATTTTCATGTATTTCAATCATTTTTCTTGTAAAATAACAAAATTTACGATGTTCAATGTAACTTACACTGTAAGTAGTATTTATCCACTGTTTTGGATAAAAACTCGAGTAAAAATGGAAATTTATTGAGTATTTATCCTTTTTGAGTATTTATCCGGATAAAAACCCATCACTAGTTACAAACAAAGATTGGTATGAAAATGGCAATCGAGAGAAATTATTAATTTTCCAACACAATTGTTTTCTTCTATTGTAATCTTCAAAGGGATCCGTGTACACACACAAAGTCGATCAGTTTATTTATTTTCGGGTCTAGACAACATTATTTTTTTTTTTAAATAATATAATGTCTGTTTACTTATTTAATGATTGTAGCATTATCAATCAGTGAGTCAGACAAGTTACCGATCAATTTTTTGCCACGAAAAAATGATCAACATATATCTCAAAAAGTAAGAGATAAAACAATCAATTATAATTATTTTACGAGTACTATTTCTCAACAACACAAGGTCAAAACAAACGGACATACAAAATTACAGTGTATCGTGTGAAAAACTGCAAAGTATGGTTTGCAAGGAAATGATGCATTAGTCGGCTTGTGAAATATTACTGTTGTACAATTTGATATGGTAGAATAATATTTAAAGATGGATTGGCTACGATTTATTGAAACTTCGAAGTGCATTTTGATGGGTCGCTAGTTTATTTTTCGAGTTGGATTTTATATAGGTTCGAATGTATCAACAAGACACGATTTTATTTTGTATGTGTTATCATGAGTCGACTTCTGGACGGCGGATGAAAGAATCGGACTTGACTGAATTAAAAACAAGCCTCATCATCAATCAGATTTATGTAAAACCTTCTTTCTCAAAACAAACAATACAACTGGCATTATAGAAATCACCTTCGAAGCGAACTCCCATAGCCTTGCAACATTTCACAACACATAGACAAACTACTCCACATTATAACTTAACATTTAAAAAAGAGTAAACAATAGAAAGTTCTTATATAATCTGTGTGAAGCTCTTGTCTATGCGTCGCTGTCAAAATGTCACTAATTCTTTCACATTATTATTAAGTCTGTGACGTAAACCTTATTTCAATGAGAGTAAAGGTCATTAGGTGCTGCATAATGATAAAATAATTATCATAGGATAGTATTGTTACTGTAAAGTGGCGGTTTTAGGATGAATACGCAGTCTTAGTGGTTTTAAAAGGAGATTTTTCATATAAGTAATATACGGGCAGATTGTGGATGAGTGATTGAGGATGTCGAGTGATACATTCATGTTTAGTCATTTATTTATGAAGATTGTGTCTTTCAATCGCCATCGTCACTTGCCATAGACATTTTGCAACGTAAATACTTTATTATTTTGAACTTGAAAAGGCAATTGGGCAGACAACCTCAATTTTAAATTAAGATTACCAAATTGCAAATCGAAAAATTAAATATCGCAATAACAGCTTCCGAAAGAACCGGAACGCATTCCAGTAATTGACTTTTAAAACAAGTACCAAAAAATCTCATTTAAAATTAATGACTAGGACATTGTAACGGAACAGAATAACTTCAAACAATACCTAAATCCGTTTCTTATCACACAGAAAATAATTGGGAACAGATTATAAAAGGCCACTGAACTAATCAAGTAATCTCTCATTCATACGTTCATTCGTTCATTTCCTGGTTTATTTTAATCACGCCAAGGCCGTTGCGACATTCTGCCTTATTCAATTAAAATAAAAATACCGCCATATTTTGAATCCGGAAGGAAACATATCAAAATTCTTTACCTATCTATGGTTAATTGTCGTTTCCGAAAACAATTGTGTTTTTAACGACAGTGTTAATTTTCTTGAGTAACAAAGGAATGTTTGAGATCGCGTGTGAATTGTTCAATCGTCAGTTAAAACCACGATTAGTGTGCAGTTACAGTCGGTTTCCGTTAATAAAATAAAATGCATGTGATTTATATGAGTGTAGATATAATTATTCACTACTTAGATAGCGTTTTTATCTATTTATTCTTTAATTGTTATGAATCAAACTTATTTAAGGTACCTATAGGTATCATTTATATTACCGAAACTAAATAGCCTGTTTTCACATTAAAACCAAATTAATAGACCATCGTTAAAAAAGGTCACATCTAAGACTAATATTTCCCCATTCCTTACTCTAGATTCGTTCTTTAACTAAAAGTGTCAGATCTGGCTTACTCCAAAACGCACATCAGGCACAAAGTCTCTACGTGACAAAAACCTTTCAAATAAAAGTACAATCAGGCACATAAAATCAGCTGTTGTCATAAACGTCAAAATGATGCAGTCCTCAAAAACGACCGCCATTCGCCACTTCCCGCCTTTTAGCATAGACAAAAAAAAAATGGCGGTCCGATTCCTTAGTACCTAAATAGTGTAGTAGTAATCCAAGCTAGCAAGTAAATGAGCTCAAACATCCAGTCCAGGTCACCTCACGACGTAACACCGTATGTGGCGCGCGCGCAACAATCGGCACACTTCGGCCACTTTCGTTCTCCGTCGCACTTTCGTTTTCACTGAGACTTGTGACGTCACTTTGCTGTCTTGGTTTAATTTGTTAAAAGGCTATTGTTTATTTTTATTGGTTTTCAGAAGAGTTAAAGTAATATTTTTCTTATGAAACTTTTTCTGTTACTTTTGGTAAGTTTTGTGACCGTGAAAATTTATAAAATTTTGATCAAAATGAAACACGTCAATAAGTATTTTAAACAGTTTTTAAATAATATAGATATTTCAATTTGGGTTTGAAAAATTATTATAAAAATAAAAAAGTTTGCTTAGTGACACAAATGTTTTCACAATTTACAAATTATTAAGAAACTAATCTATTGAATCATGTCGAAATATTCTAGAATCTGAGTCATTTTTACTTAAAATATATAAATAAATTGTAATAATAACATTCAGCATCAATTTATGATGACCATATCGGTATAATTATAAAATGTCAATTTATTGATTTAAAAAAATGAAATATTGCCGAAAATCAAGAAAATATTTTCAACAAAAAAAATATAAATACTCATTATTTATCTAGTTTCAAAACATGCCAACAAGAGACTCATTCATCAAATATCGAATTAAAAAAAAATATATATAATAATTATTACAGTATGAATTATCAATTTATGAATTATTCGATTTTAATTAACTTCATAATAAGTGAACGTTGACCGAGTTATTCTGTTTGATTCGGTCATAGTGGATAATATGTTACACAATGTTGACAAACCGGGTAATGTGGATTACAGCTATTATTTCATAAACCGGTTTCTAATTATACATGAAGTTTATTTGATTTTTTTATTCGTTTCAATATTCATAAGAGAATATAGACCATTTAAAAGCGAGACTGGCGACCTGTTATAGGAAGTTTCCTTGAATATGTTAACCTATAAAATTCGTCAATTAAAATAGAAGACATAAATAAATTATGAACGGAATAATCGTAGACTGCTATTTTTTTCTTAGTTATACGAATACATATCACCGGTTCCTGTCAAATGGGGAAAATCCATTACAGCGGTGACCTTTACATGATCAGGCAATTAACTGCACATAATTAAGCGTCAAATAATACCTAGACCGAACCGACATAGAAAAACAATCAAGACTTGTCATATTTATTTGATTACTAAGATTTTTTAGATCTCTATCGAAGACATCAATAAAAATCAATTTCACAGAATAAGACTTTTAACACAGTTATAAATGTGTCGGTATATTATCATAAAAGGTAAATTGTAACCGGTCAAAGCTGCTATAAAATGTGTGATATTAAAATAATAATACAGTGAAAACAAATTGGCCACTAACAAATTCGATTATCAAAAAAGGAAAAAAGCAAAGTTTGACAACGTTGTAAATATTTTTTTTCGTGTTTTTTTTTCGAGAGTAATAAAATACGTCTAATTTATTTGATGTACATTTTAAAATGTCAAATAATTCTTTTTGGTAAGAAAATAATAATAAAGCACACAGGTGACATTAAAAGTCTAAACATGTGGTTTGTTAATATACATGTGATATTCCGAGAATTAGAGATTTTTATAACATTGTTTTTAATTTGTGGTCGATGAATATTTATTATTTTTATGGTGTGAGTCATTAGGGTATAGAAATTGCGTTATCACGCTTTTAGCATCGTTTTTGAATATTTCTTGCTGTTTTCTTGATGATAATGAGCTAAATCCTAATAAACTGGATAAACAAGGAACTCTCATGGTTATTAACGTAACTAAATTCAAATCATAGAACATAAAATCATAAAAATGTAAATGAATTAACAATCACCATAATATTTTACTCAGAACTAACTGCAGAAATCCGGATAATTTCTATGAGATATGTTTAGAAAATCCGGATACCAAGAAAACCCGGATCAAAATACCAATTATTATAGCAATATCCTAGTACCTACATTTCCAGAGTTCCGATTCTTGACATTACTAGGAATAGTTTAAAATGGCAACAAGCTCACCTCTTTATTGTGTGGAGTGAAAATACTTATATCTGGAATATTGGGTCCTTCGAGAAGAATAAACATGTTTTATATTACCTTGTATGTATCTCTAAAAATAACACAAAAATTATCATATTTTTGGATCAAAACAAAATGTTTATTAATATCACTGTAACTTGAACCGTGAGGGTCCAATTGACACCCAATCACAACTTTTAACCCTCCAATTTAAAGATCCTTACAAAAAAGGACAATAAGTGAAATCGTCATACACGTCATATTTTTTATTAGAATTTTTGTTTGTTTATAATGGAATAACTCAAAAATGCCTCTAATAATTCTTTACATTCATTAAGGCTATGCCACCTAATTGCACAAAAGCGAGGACGAGTGCGGTCGCTAGCAAAAATTTCGTTAACTCAAATAAGTGACTTCTACCTAATCCTACAGGGAGAATAACCGGGAAAGTATGTTTTATATTTTCATGTATTTAGGTACTATATCTCCAAAAATAACACTTAAATTAACATATTTTTTTAACAAAACCAAACTTGTAACCTAACCCCAAATTGGCTTACGTCAAAATCCCTTCCATTTACGCAAGGTCCTTATAAAACGAAACAAAAAGTGAAATCGTCATATACGTCATACATTGTATGACACAAACACATATTTATGTTTTAATTTTCTACATACAAACATGTCGGTAGTTTCATAACACATAGCACTATAATGACCTTCTGTAACTTTGCATGGGAATTTTAACAGAAATTTTCTCATAATTAATATTATGTTTTTGTTTTAAATTCGTGTATTATGTTTTGGTATTGAGGAAGGCAAGTAAGGAACTATTTAAGACGGAGTAAGTGATGTTGTAGTAAACTGTTTATAATGTGGTAATTATCTTTTTTAATTAAAGGTAACTGGCATCTTGTATTTGTGTTACTCAGAAGGTAAATTGGATTACTGGAGGCCAGGCAAACAGTTGTTTCAAGAAAATTACGTGGAAATACAACCCAGGACCGGGTTGGTTGGCGCTCTTTGGGAGAGACGAAGAGCCTATGCACACCACGTTTTTTAAACTCGCCGGTGCAGCGCGTTTTATAAATGCGCGTCGACGGCGCATTTTCATCAGAACAGTTTGTTGTCGTTTGTTACAGGCTGCGTCTGACTTGCGTGCGTAACGCAATCTGTATCGCGTCAAACGCGCTGCCCCGGCGCGTTTAAAAAGCGTGGTGTGCGCGAGCTGCGTGGAAGCCGACAATGTTGGTAAAAGCATATGGTGATTTATTTAACAAATCACCATCTTGTTGGTGTTTGATGAATCTAAGTAGATGATTCCAGTCCAATGATTTTGACTCGCGACTAATGAGTTACATTACTTACAGTACCGAACCTTTAGCTTTACAGTAATACAGCTAGTTTTACTGACTTCATTCAAACCTTTATGTATCCAATATCTGACTCCAGGGTGCCGTCTACGTCTGTCCTAAATTTCATTCAAATCGGTGCAGTGGTTTTGCCATGATAACGTAACAAAAGAACTCACTTTCACATTTAAAATATTAGTTAGGATTAGGACGAAGTTACAAATAAAATCAATCCACAAATAACATGAATCCATAAAAATTACAATATTGAATGCAAATATATACAATGAAGTCATATTATTTTAATACTAGCTTCTGCCAGCGACTTCGTACGCGGATCCTGTTGCTTATGCCAGCGACAATGGGGTCGTCAAAATCGAAGATCTGAAACATCTGATGTCGAATTCTTAGAGCCTGGGGACGGAAAAACAACAGGACGCGCATGACGATTCCAGACGTTCCAGATCTTTCATTTTTGTAAGTCAACAGGAAATGCCCATCAGACTAAACAACTCTTATACTCCTACACTATAACATATATTATACATATATGTTATAGTGTAGCTGGGCTCTTGGAGTTCCACATCAGGTATTCCAGATCTTCAGTTTTTATACGACAACAGGGAGTGCTCATCAGGCTGAACAACTCTTGCTAAGACGTCATTACTGTATATGTAATAGTGTAGCTGGGCTCTTGGAGTTCCACATCAGGTGTTCCATATCTTCAAATTTATTTTCTCGGCAGAAAATGCTCATCACGCGGAACAATTTTTGCTATGGTGCTATTTTTGTATCTCTTATAGTTTAGGTGATCTATTGCAGTTCTGCATCAGGTGTTCAAGTTTCCAAGATAAATTATAGCTTATATGTGGCCCAGACTTAATAGCTATACAACAAAAAAAAAACAATCAAATCCGTCCAGTAGTTCCGATGATTAGCGTGTATGGAGTAACTTCTCCCGTTTTCCTAACATTTCCCTTCACTGCTCTGCTCCTATTGATTGTAGCGTGATGAAAAGTATACTATAACCAGCGCAGGAGTATGAAAAATAATTGTGCCAAGTTTCGTCAAAATCCGTTGAGTAGTTTTTGTTTCTATAACGGTTATACAGACAGACAGACAGACAGACAGACCGACAGACAGACAGACAATAATTTTATTAATTGCATTTTTGGCATCAGTATCGATCCCTAATCACCCCCTGATAGTTATTTTGGAAATATATTTCATGTACAGAATTGACCTCTCTACAGATTTATTATAAGTATAGAAGAAGAATAGAAGATATACTGGTTGCTACAATGTGCACAAATAAAAAAAATAAAGACGAAAGGCAACTCCGAATCACTTGATATCTTTAAAATCATTTGGTTGTATTCAGATTGTGCACATAATTTTATAAACCTAACGATTTTCGTCTCACGTTTATTATAATCTAACATTCAGGTTTCATACCTTCCTTTATTTTATAAAATCTCAAAGGGCTTGAATAACCTTGAAAGGGATCATTGTCCCTATTATAATATTCAACAACTTTTGAAATGGGAACGAACCCTGCATTCGAAGCAAATGTTATTTTGACGTTGCTCCATGCATTGATTTTTGCATAACTCGGTTAAATGAAAAGCAGCTGTTTCCTAACAGTTGTATAATTTAATGATTGCATGACCCATTTTAGCCTCCCGGGGTCACGGGTCTCCGGAACGTCAACTTGTGACCATTTGACGAAAAATCCCAGTGCAGCTACGAGGTTATTTTATTTTTAATATTATTAACTAGCGATTCGCCCCGGCTCCGCACGGGTGCAATCTCTACTGCATCGCATGTTGTAGTTATAGGTATACATGTAAACTTTCCTCTTGATTCATTCTATCTATTAAAAAAAACGTATCAAAATCCGTAGCGTAGTTTTAAAGATCTAAGCATACATAGGGATGAGACGGAGAGGGAAGTGGTCGCCTCCTTCTGCGAAGCAGTCATGATCGCAAAGAAGGAGGCAGGCCGCGTGAGGGAGAGGACAGCGTCCTCCCTCCACCCCAGCCGTAGTGGTAAACGCCCAAGGCAACGGTCGTCGGCAGACGATCTCCGGCCACCTGGTATTAACGCCTGTGTCGCAAATTGTAAAGCTTTTTTATGACCAGAGAAATTGTCTATGTCGTTAAATAAAATGAAAGAGACAGTAAAGATCAACAAACACAAACAACATCAACAAATTATTACAAGCCTTAAAACAATAAGCAACAGTGTGCGTCTGACATGCGTGCGCGCATCGTTCACGCAACGGCTCGTGACGCAAGCGCAGTTCCCACTTCCGAACATACACGATTACGCACCGAGCGACATCGTAACAAGGGTGCGGAGGTAACTGATCATCGGATTAAGTAATGTAAAGTAGAACAAGAACAAAATGAGGTAAGAGGAAATTGACGGGCAGAGAAATACTCGTGTTCTTTTTTTTCGAACTTGATTGAGTGTGAATAAATCTGTGAGGGGCTATGGGGGTTCATCAATGCTTAAATCGTCAATTATAAATAAAATATTATTTGCGGCTGTAAGGCGTATGTAGTTGCAGAATTATAATCAACAAAATCATCAATACAACCTTCCAAGTTCATAAAGGCGTAGGAACAAAAAAAAACAGAAAAAGTCATTCCTACAGCTTTATGAACTTAGAGCGTTGTATTGATGATTTTGTTGATTGTAATTCTGTAACTACATACGTCTTACAGCCGTGAATAATATTTTAATCTACATATAACCTAGCAGCACTGGCCTGCAAATTGCAAAAAACGTTAGAAAATTTGAATTTCGCGGGCTGGTTGGAGCATTCTCCTTATTAAATAATTAATGGAAAATAAGTATAAAATTCTGTTACATCAAACCTATTCGAGGTGGGATGCTAAAACTTTTAACCACTCCTGGATTAAATAACTGGCAACGGCCATTTGTGATGCCTACAAAGTCTTTGACCACGACCGCACCTGTGCACAGCGTGGTATCATTCAAGTCTTGGGAGGAAAATGGGTGATTGAGGGAGTGTTGGGATCTTAGAATATATCTACTCGACGTAGAAATGCTTTGTCAAGATATTAATCGCTGAGGAAAAGGAGAACTGCTAAGCTGTTCCACTTAACAAATCATCATATGATCCCGTCGACGCAACGACAAGGAGAACATTCGAGGTGATCAACCTTCACTAATTTGAGAGGCAATAGAAGAAGCAACGTATAACAAGCCCAACAATAACATGATTAGGCACTCTAATAACACTTTGCCGAAGCTCTTATCAAAAGGCCATAATACAAAGTTCATTATGTCACCCAATCATCAAATTACACAAAAAATCGCACATTATCACGTTCCTTCCCGTTTCCGAGTGACAGCTGACAGCTGCGCGCGCGCCGGTGACATTACAATGCGTCTTACGTCATAATAACAGTGCTAGATCGAGTGGAAGTCTTTCACAGAGTAGAAATTGTGATTTCTTATACATTATTATGTAGTCAATGAACCGTGACAGTTAGGTAAGGTAAGGCTCAGTACTGTCAGTAACTGCGCAAGAGTGGACCGCGAAAAGAGGCGGATAAAAGAGAAGATTCCATTGGTCAGCGGAAAAGAGACTTAAACGATGAAATGTCTTCATATTTTATCTTGCTTCATAGTTTTTAGTAAAGAGTACTTGGAATGATTATCTTCCAGTTTTAGTCCATCGAGAGTTTATTTGATCTTCTCTACTCATACGGACATTCAAATTCACACTTTTTCTCGTTTCTTCTACATGACGTGGATGTTCTATTTATGTTAGAAAATAATAAACTAGGTATTTCGGTTGCTATCTTTGATTGTATATTTGTCTGTGACCATGTCAGGTAAATCTGTCATTGGCCCCCGGGCCACAAAAGAAGGCAATTCATTGTGTACTTGCTTGATGGCGATAACTTGCTCAATTACACCAAATGATTGAATATTAATTTCGGGCTTTTTCTGTAGCTGACTAATATTCAGAAAGAGGCTCACTACCATTTTCAATCAACTTTTCAACAAGCGAGACCCTTTTCTAATCACACGAACATTATTACACACTAGTTATGTCACCCGGCGCCGACCGACCGGCTTTCATATTAAATTTAGCCAGGGATCGGCTACCTGCGCCTACGCATAATGTCAGGCGTCGCGAATCTGTAATAAGTGGCGTGATTGAGAAATGGACACATTTTCACTTTTGTTTATTAGATTGTTAGGTAGTTAATGTGATAGAAATTCTGTAGAAGTTTTTCTTTTTTCATGGTTGATATACTTCGTGTTCCGTAGAGCTTTCATGGATTTTGTTTTGCTGATGCGACAATACTTGTACTTTTAACCTAGACATTTAATTCCTTTTGCTTTAACATTTCGGAGAAAGAAAATGGGCTCAGTAAACTTATCTTTTTGGTCAATTTTGGTAAAAGAAAAAGTACTATTGAAGTGTTATGTTTTTTTTTGTGATACTCGAAATATACAGATATAGAGTCCGCGCCATACTTTTTCAGGAAGCTTTCAAGATTGAAAGCTTCTGACAATGAGACTTGGAAAACTATTCAAGTCGATTTTATTATCTCAGCCAATATCAGTCTACGAGTATTATTAAAAAGTTTTACCCAAACTATCTCAAAAGTAACATAATATCTCTTAGGTTAAATCAATTCTAACTTGTTAAATTGTTACAAAGTTCCATAACATGACAAAAGACGTGAAACAAACTCAAGCATATGATAATACGGGCATTAACCCAGTGAGCAGGTAAGTCAGGTAACCGTCACACTCCAGATGGTCGGGTAAGGACCTGTGGGCACTGGATCGCGCAATATGGCGGCTGACGACTTAACCTGATTTCATAACAGAGACTAATTATAATAAAGTCCGTAATGCTGAACACTACTGAACGGTTAATCAGGAGTTCTAGTTTACCTGTCTGGAAAGAATGACTATCATCGATTATGTTGAAAAAAAATGGATGGACATACCTACATTTTTTGACAGATTATGTCATCATAACCGTTGTAAGTGACCTCAAGCACCCGATTTCAAAAATACTTCTATTTGATTTGGAAAATCGTTTATCTCGCTCGTTTTCAAAATGTCATGTCATTGCCACTATGAGAATTTTTGCGCCTAAACGTTTTTATCGAATGAGCAGGAAATTTTCAACATTGGAATAAAATCGAACAGTATTAGGATGAATTTACGATTCTTGAAAACGAGCCTTAGGCGAGCGACGTCAATACGACGTGATAGTTATGTATAAAAGCTCAATTGCCAAATAATTTGACATTTTGTTATCAATTTGAACTTTACAAAAACGTTCGAATTAACCATCAATATCAAACTCCTAATGGCTAATGGACCAATGGACCTTCTCAACTGATGTACCTATTACAAAACCTACAGAGAAACATCCCACACATTGCTCTAATGACCTTTATGAGTACCACAGATAATATTAAATCCAGAACGATAGCCTGCCAGCGATGAAGTAATAGTTCGTGATAGCTTAATGTTCTGCGCAATCATAATGCATGCAGTTTTAATGATTCTTTCCTTTCTCAAGATGTTATTGTTATGATTTACTACTGGCTGGTTTGAATTGTGAAGTAATCGATGTAACGAGATTGGTTGTAAGGTTCTCGGTAAAGAGTTTCGTTACATTGGGGTTCGGCATAGAGTATGGATCGCGGGACTATTTAAAATTACCGTCACTTTGGAACGTAAAGGGAAATTGAAGGATGGATTTTTATTCGGTCTCAGTCTGACAGTCCCTTCTGCTTCAAACATCAGGGAGGACTCATTTGATGATACATCATTCCAAAAAAAAATTGAAGCATAGAGTTTGCTTATGCAAAAAGTGATAAAGAAAATAATATATTGGTCGCTTTTACTCTTACTACAAGATAATTTATGTAAATATATTGACTTGTCAATTGATCTAATCTGTCTACCTTAAAAACATAGGTTCTAAGATCTTTGCTACGAACTCAAATGTTTAATCTTTTAATTTTCAGAATATCCAGCCTACGAATTATTATTTGTAATGCTTCAATAATTTGATATTTACAAGGACATACGGAAGGTTTTCGCGTATCAAGAAAAGTTTTCAACGGCACAAATAATGGAAAATTTCAAAAATTTGAGATACAAGTTTCTAAACCGTCTGCCGTCATCAAAGGCTAACGTCCTGCAGTGAGAGCTTGGGTGCTGACGGTAATGATCAAGACACCAAAAATGTAAACCAAAAAGAAAAAAAAAACAATATGAAAAATGTTGCCATTTCTGTGTTCTGACTCAAAAGGGACAAGCCCCTTTCGTGACTCATAATCAAACCAAACAGGAGGTTTCATACTTTTATAGGTCATATACCTTTAAATGAGCACAAAGAACAAAACTTTTAGGTGTCCCTTCCATAACTTACGTTTAAATATACACATCACACTCGTTTTCGCTTTAAAATGCATTCACTTTACTTTTATTTAAGATCGAGTAAACGTTGATGTTTACAATTTTCAATTTACTCAAGAATGGCAACGTTTTTCGTCAAATTATTGTTTTTTTTTTTAACATTATTCGCTCTGGAATATTTTCGATTTTTAAATCAACACCGTATCAAATTTCTACTCGCCTTTGTTTGTTCGAAAATCAAACTCTTGAAATTTCCATAGACTAAAATTTGATTATCAAAAAACTGGTCTTTTGATTCAAAATCGTTTTTTATTCCGGAAAACGTGTTTATTTTTTTATGTAAATGCTGCTCTTAGACCTCCCGTATTCGCATCGCTTAATGGAACTAATGACATATAGAAATACAGTATTGTCAATCAGTGAATTCATAAACTAATCTTTTGGGCATAAACGCTGGTAACACGTGAGGACCAATACACAAATATTTCTACATTAGAAAATTTTCCGCAAATCACTGAAAAAAAACCACAGTAGTTTAACCGGTTAGTGACTTAGTTACAAATGCGTCTATTCTCTTACAATGGAGTCCTATTTAACCATAAAAACACTGGCCACATCAATTATAAACGCATTAAAGTTACGTCCACAATAAACTTGCAAATCATCATCGCAATCTAATGACAAAGGCCCGAAACATCGAGGTCAAACAAAGGTCCCTTGGAATCGATTACTGAAACATTTTTAATCTATAGAAAGCTAGAAACATCCGACATCTTGATCAACAATAAAAATTACAAGTTGCGACATCGATTTAATCGAATGCAATTTGAATCTAATCGATTATTGTTTGAACAGTATCGAATCATTTACCATCTTTAAATGTAACGAGAATCTCAGTACGTTCGAAATTTGAATCGCGGAATAGAGTTACGACATAAATCAATTTTTTTTTAATCCGACATTCGCTGGCACAGCGGCAGCTAAAAAGCGGTTTTTTCGCGGTATCATAATAGATCGTTTTACTCAGCACGTCTGCCCTTTACCCAGTAACACAAATAGTGGCGCGTGCGCAAAAACCTTTCATAATCGTGCGGCACGGCGTCAAACGAAAGACGACACTTGATACCTCGATTTAAATGCCAAATTCGTACAAACCCGATATGGCGCTTATGTCAAAATTGGCGTTAGAAACATGACATTGGACGCGATCGTGGAGACAATGCGTGTTTCGAATTGAAATTAACACTAGGTTTATCAAATTATCGTTGGTCGTTTCGGTCCTAATCTATTAGGATATCATTGTTTTTTGACAATTTAATTTTGTTTTCAGTTCACCAAGGTTGAAACTATGTCTTTCCGCATTGTAAGGACACTGTAACACATTGTGCTGATTCGAAGAAAGTGTTGACTAGACAAACGGAAATAGGAAGTTTTATTGTTTGTGTTATCTAATTTCCGGTGACATGTTCCATGGAGGTCAAGTTTAAAGAGGTGGAATATTTTTAGTCGGCCTTAGTAACTACTTAATGGACCCATGACCCTAGAACGACCATACTTTTTAGTGTCTTTGGTCCTAAGAGGGTCGAAGATTGCGTAGAACCGTCGTACTGATGAAGTAGGTCACTGGCACATAATACTGGCAGTTCTTTTTTTAAATTTCAAATACCTTATTAATAAGACAAATAAAAGAAAAAAAAACCGGCCAAGTGCGTGTCGGGCCACGCACAGTGTAGGGTTCCGTAGTTGCCCATCAAAATAATTATGCGAACTAACTAAACTCATTCGCTGAATTTAATTTTAAAAAGAAGAATTTTCAAAATCGGTCCAGGAGTCTTTGAGAAATCGGGCAAAATACATTAAAAAAAATGATTACGACGAATTTAGAACCTCCTCCTTTTTTTGAAGTTAGTTAAAAATAGTTGACGATAAAAACCTACCTATCCCCAAAAAACATACCGTAAAACATACCTATTAAAGCTGTAAAAATAAAGTTGACAAACTTACATTTGCAGTTGATTAACATGTTCTCCGATACATTTTGTTTAAGAAAAATATTATCCAAGTACATTTTATAAGTTGGTCGACTATTACTCGTAAAGTTGTAAAGCCTACTAAGTCATGACAATTTTCTTTTAAACTTCGTTATATATACTACTATTGTGAATTTTTTCACACCCCCAAACATAACCGTTTAGCTGGTAGAGGGGGGGGACACTCGAGTCGAGCAAAATTTAGCACTTTAAAGCTTAATATTTTTTTTATCAAACCAATTTTTTTATCAAAAAATTGTTAAAGGAAACTATCAATATTTTTTAAAGACCTATTTAATGATACCCCACACTATGGGGTACGCGAGAAAAAAAATAACATCCCCACTTTACGTGTACAGGAGATACCCTAAAAAAAATTTTTTTACGAGATTTTATTTTACCACTTTTTCGGCACAACAAATCCATATATTTACACCAAATTACAGCTCTCTAGTACTGTGCGTCTCTGAGCTAAACTGCGGACAGACGGACGGACGGACGGACGGACGGACGGACGGACGGACGGACGGACGGACGGACATGGCGAAACTATAAGGGTTCCTTGTTGACTACGGAACCCTAAAAACCGAGCGCTCTTGAAAACTAACGACCTGTTAAAATTATGCGGAGCAAATTCTTAGCTCGCCATTGACACGATTATACTCAGCCGTAACTGTTTTTGTATGAAACACTATGGTTTATAATTAAAATCTAAATTACAGATACAAGTACCTACCGTAATGATGTCAATGTTAGGAGTTGAAAAAATTAATAGTAGATTAGTAGCCAAGGGCTGTAAGGTATCAATTGCAGCCCGAGATATTTAGGCGCACGAGCGCAGCGAGGGCGCCTATAGTTCGAGGGTGCAATTGATGCTTACACCCGAGCTAACTACTCTGCTTTACATCTCGATTGTGAGGTAAGTAGAAAAAACCGGCATTGCAAGAATAAAACATTTTATTAGTCAATTGCTGCTTCAGCTTCCATTTTCATTGATTCGGGAGTGCAGCTTAATTAAATCTTCATCACTTGCAGTACTCATGTTTTTTTCCTAAGTATCACGTAATTATAAAAAAGTCCCAAAAACAAACAATATAATATATATTAATTAGTTAAAGTAAAAGTTTTCTATTCCCGCCTTTTTTCATCTTTTTTTTTTTAAGGATGGGATTTGAGCTTCGCCGTTCGATATTTAAAATTGATGACTATTAAACTCGAAGACAAGGCTGAATAGCGAAGCGACCTCTTTTGTCATTAGGCTGAATGCATGATGTCTATTGCCAATATGATGGTTAGATGTCTGCAAACTTTTTTTTTAATTACTTACCGCCCTAGGGCCTTTTCTAGCTACATTAATACCCTAGAGCGCTAATTGGTTACTTACAAGCCCCATTTGGGGGTAATAAGGACCTACTTACCGAACATGAGAGATGTAAAACTTTATTTCTTAATGTGAGTCATTGATTGTTTTATTACTTTTTAAGAGTTTCTAGTTGTGTATGTCTTAAAAAAGGGACTTTCACTCTCTAGCCAAACAAACTATGGAATTTAAAGAAGGAATGGAATACCATTTCAAATTTCGAATATCTTGAAATGAAGGCCTCATATGACATTCGAAATTTAAAAATGCTGCCCTGCGTAGATCGAAAAGGAATGTCAGCCTGACTAAATTCCAACCTGTTCCTTCAGCTGCCCATCGCGTTCCACTACCACAGCAACCTGTTAAGATAGTCGCGGGCCTGGCGAAATAATGGCAATATGTTTCCCGTTTGTCGCCAGTGGGGACATACGGAATTTTTTTCCCATCTGTCCCCATTGGTAACAAAGCCAGTAGGGACAAGTGGGATTAGACCGGCATTAAATAAATCCAGGTCAAATCCAACAACAAATCACGTAAACAATTCACATAACCAATAAAATCACAGAATTCATCATTGGAACCAAGTCAGTATGATTGAGATCAATCACCACGACTCACGATGCGCGCACGCACCCACTCCTTACATAACGCATCTTCACACGAAACAACGGCGGCATTTGTGTTACACAACTAGATTTAATTGCATATTGTTCTGTTGAGCTTCTTTTCAAATTAGTGGAACAAAGATGTAAGTGACAAATGAAGATCGATTTATTGGTTGGGGATACAGTTAGTGTAGTGGCTGAGTGATTGGACTACTGTGCATCGTGTCTCGGGTTCGATTCCCGCTCAGAATAAATATTTGTATGACCTACTAGTAGTTGTTCCGAGTCTGGGTGTGTTTATGTGAGTTTTATGTTTGTTTTACCCACAGTAGAAATTCCTAGTGTAGGGTAACGTTTTTAAAGAAAAAATATGACGTAAGCACGTGACCCATGCTCACTACAAAATATTTATTTTATTTATGGCACTTATCGAATAAAAATAAGCGCACACTTTACTTCGCTGGGTGTTATTTTTTTTTTAAGGAATAAAGGGTTAAAGATCTATTTTCATAAATAACAAAATTATAAAAAAAAAAAACACATTAAATCGATCGCGTCTCGTCGCAGTTACGGTACAAAAACAACCAGGGTGTTTATTTCTTTAGTATACTACACTGATTGATTAGTCAATGAACCAAACTTAACATCACACTAAAAGATTTTTTTTTAAATACCAAAGAATTTTCTCACGGACATTACAGATGGCATAAAAAGTTTTACAAATAAATTAATCAGCCAGGAAGTGCTTTAATTTATTATTTGCGAACAATTAAGGATCATTTACGTATGTAGTTCGAGCGAGTGACTCGTCAAAGCGTGATTTAATAAAATAAACAATAGTTTTACCTAGAACTTTTACAGGAAATATATGAGTTGAAAATGAGTAATTCATTTTTGAAGAAGGTGTGAAACTAATTTATATTTAAATGTAGGCTTTCTTACAAATTTACTGAGTCATTGTCATACGGTACCATTTTTACAATGTAGGTAAATACTTGGAACATCAACCCAAAAATTGGTAAAGGGGCTTTTCGCCATCTATAAACATTGACAGAAACATAATGAATTAATGATGTATCAGACATGATTAATTAGCACAAATATTTGTCTCAATTTCCATCCAAAACCTCATACAAATGTAATTCAAGTCATACAATTCGTGGGAGACTTGTTGGATTTCGTAATTCATTCATTGCAATGATTTCCTTGAGGTGGTAACCAAAACCACGACCCACATGCGGCGGTCAGCTTTCTTAACCGCTGACCGTAAATGTAGAAAACGCATTAATATGTGATTATTTAGCTCTTAGAATTTGTACTAAATTATCACTGCCGTGCATTGCCAGGCAGGGAAATTACAAAACCGGTCAAGTGCGAAAAAAACTCGCTCATGGGTACGTACTCGTAGTACAATTTATTATTTGTTGATATAGTGGCAAAAAAAAAAACAAATTCTGTTAAAAAATCAACTTTCTATCCAATACGGAACATGAGAGCAAGGACAGACGGACTACGAAGGGTCCCGCTGTTACCTTCACGTACGGAATCCTGAAAAAGTGGTGTAAATGTGAGTGTAAAATATCCATACTGTAGTATGGATAATATACTGAATTTCACAGAGGATACAGGTATCTACTATATTGTTCGTCTATTGCCAATCTAGACTGAGTCTGCTCATTTTTTACGAAATTTGTAAATCGATAGGTACCGGGACCTCATAATCCGCAATCAGCAGTCGCGCTTGCGACCACTTACCCAACGAAGGCTTCATTTCGAATAAATCTTTTGTTTGAAATATGTCGCAGTTGATAGTAAAACATCTTTAGTTTATTCCAAGGAGGTATTTAACCAGCCAGGTCGATCAACTACCCTGGTGACCCCTTTTCATAAAAGGATAAAATCACAAACAAACCTTTTTGCGTCCGATACCTACTTAAATGGTTTATTTGGATCGTCAGCCATTGAGTTTATTGCTAGCAATTTGAATGAAATTAGGCGCTAAAAATATTTTGTAAAGAATTATAATTATTATTTAACAAGCTAGTTTAAAAACGTGCGAAATAAAGCATAGGAAAAGACTTTTCTTCAATCTGTACCTGCATCAAGCATTTTATGCCAGTTATTTTAGTATCAGAAGCATATAGCTAACATAAAAACATGCATTTACGATTTTAATTACTAATTAGAGATTCTCAAAGCTAATTAGGAGGGTTAGGGCCCACAATAAAACAGAAAACGTGTTTCTTTTACGACTTTAGAGTAGTATGGTAGCGCCAGCCATAACTTTTGCCGGTAATTTCTGACCTGAAACCTGTTGACACTGTGTTGACAATTCTTCCTTGTTTTTGGTCGACCAATGTTGCAAAAGAAAAAAAAAAAGTGTGTTTGTTTTACATTGACATTTTTTTTAAATAATTTGTGAATAAAGTTTATATGCATTTTGCATACCTAGTTAGTAAATTGTACTTGATCCATTAAGTTTCTGGCTGTATTTAGAATTTAATGTATTTACGAGTTTAGCTCGGTTTTAGTTAAGACCTGTCGATAATAATTGAAAACAATGACGATTGCGAGACTTTAACCATTTTATGGCTGTCTCTAAAAGCTAGTTATACGTCTATTACTCTATTAAAAAAACCGTAACGCCATTATAGTTCATCAGCTGACTAAAGAATGTTTCTTTTTTTAAAAACTTCGACATAGCCAGCCGTTACGCTCTGTTATGCAAAAATTTCTAGACCTTATTAAAAGAAAACCAACTATTTACTTTTCAAATTCGGAATCTTAATTCGGCCAGGAATTAAAAACTTCAGGTCATTGATACAATGCTATATGGATTATTTTTTTAAATGCATTTAAGTCTCTATGGTGCTAATGACTATGAAGGTCGTACCACAGATTACTTTGACTTTTGTTTGTCTATGTTTTTAATGTTATTTAGAGTGGCACATGTTGTGTGTAATAAAGAAATTAGCGGTACCTTATGTGAGGTCGATGGTTGAGTCTAAGGTTAAACGAATTTTGGTGGGAAACTTCTTTAACTTTGACACAATATAGAGGACGTATGACATAAATGATGAGTGGTTTAGTCATTCTTTATAAGTTTGATGTGTACAATCTAGGTTCTCTTTTCTCGAAAGAATTTGACATTGAATCAAAATTTTGTGACTGTGGTTCATAAAGTATCTGTACGTTTCAAATGCTTAAAACTTAAATTGCCACTATTTCATAAATTACCTTTCATAAAGAAACGAGCTCTTTTCGTATTGGAAAACAACGTAGATTCCATTAAAATGATTGTATGCATCTTAATCACTAATATTAATTGCAACACAAACGAAAAAATCAAGAGACTATAATAACCTTTTTTTTAATTTTACTCATGTCATCACGACTTCACATTTTACCTATAGCATGACACGTTAGTCTCAAGGACAGATAACAAATAACCTTTAGGGTCTTTGGCCTACCTGGTCAATGGCCATTACATACTGGCCACTTTTCCACAAACCATGGAAAAGCTTAATCATACAGCCATACCTAAAACCAGTTTCACATAATCAACTGATGCAATTTTTCCGTTAATATGAACTAGCTTTATAATAATGCTGTAACGATTTAAATTTAGTCGATTTTTTGTCGACAAGAAAAAGTCGATTAATTTCAAAACTAATATTAAGTGGTTATGTAAATGACAATTTAGTTGCCAAAGTAAAAAATGAGCTATTTTAACACAAAATAAATCGAGTTTTTGCTAACATAATAGTTATTACATACTAAAAAGGTCATAACTTTATTCAACACTAAGGTCTGTGAAATCGCAAGTACTTTTAAAGTCCAGTGTAAGAAGACTTTTGCAGTACTTCAAGATGAATCACTTTTACTTTAAATATTGAAAAAGTATAGGTCAACACGTCCTGGTTGTATTTGTCTGTTTATTTTGTGTTTGTTGGTATACCGTTTATTTGAAGAGGTAGAATCAATACGTCATTACTGAGGTAAATGAATTTATGACTTCTATAAATAAGTTCTTGAATAAAAATGCATACGAGTCACGAGTAGGCTTCTCTGTTTCTGCAATCAGATCATTCATTATTTCATCAAGGTAAGCAAATACATTAGGTCCGTGTTCTAAAACTTGATTTAAGCTGAGATCCATCAAATGTGTCGACTTTTAATCGAGATTGAAGCATTCTAAATGATGCTCAATTTTTGTACTATTAATACGACTACCTAAATATTTAAAGAGTTGAGCCATGCCAATGCAATATGTTCATGTTTTTATTTTTGCGAATGGGGATTGTCTTAATTTTTTAAACATTCGATTTTATTTTATTTTCTGCAAATTTAGAGCATTTTGATAATCTAATTTGATTATTTTAATGATTGGCTCAATAGTTTTTTTATTTTTAATATTTTAATTTTTGAGGTAGGTGACGTCACCATTGGCCTAAAAGTTGTGCCGTTTCCTTACTAGAGCAAAATTAAAAAACTGTCAACACAACGTCAACTGTCTAAACGTCACTTACATCCCGCTAGGTTATTATTTACAAAACAAAATTACTCCTAGATGAACATACAAAGGAATCTAAGGCTTCTGAAATACTAACATAAAAGTGATCTTCGCAACAGTACATTGTATAAACCTTGCAAGATTCCACGCCGTCATCACGACACCACTTTTCTCGCAAATCTTCTTTAGTACGAACAAAATGTTGTTTTGATTATTATTAGTATTATTGTTGCAAGTTGGGACAAAGCACTTCCTGTATTCTATTTTACTTGTAGTTTATGTTATATTGCCGATGCCGATTTTAACAGATTTAACCGAGATAATGAAGCAATTTGCAGTTACAATAAAAACTTGTTTGTTTACATCTTTGACATTTACAAATTGACACTTGAGAAAATCAGGGATGTCAGACGGCTACTGTGATGTACCAATATGAAATATTGGTACATCGGTAAAATGTGTCGAAAATCAAATACGAATGAAAAATGTTTTTTTTTTTCTTTTACTGTTAATAGAGGGCAGTAAACACTAAACACGCAGTTTTACCAACCGTATAGTGGATAAATACTAACAACCGATAATACTATATTTGAATTCATGTTCAAAAAAAAAAGATTTTTTAGTAAGCAATACTCGATTGTAACTAAAGAAATAGATAACAGACTACAGCTAGCGTGGAAGAGATATTGTAGAGATATAAGTCACACAAGGTTGTCAAAAATCCTCGGGTTCCTCCCAAATCTAAGAAAATATTTGATTCCTTCATTTTACCTATAATGACGTATGGATGTCAAACTTGGAGCATTACTAAACAAAATATGCGAAATCTAGAGACCTGTCAACATAGCATAGAGCGTAGCATGCTCAACGACAAGTTAAAAGACAAAATCAAACTAGAGACATTACGAAACCAAACTAAAATCAACGAAATCACATATTGCATAAGGAAATTGAAATGGAGATGGGCAGGTCATATGTTGAGGAGTACTAATAATAAATGGGCTAAGGACGTAACCAAATGGTGTCCAAGATATAACAAAAGAAAGAAAGGAAGGCAATGTCTAAGATGGGAAGACGACTTTCGAAAGATGGCTGGTGCTACTGGGAGGAGGATGACCCATAATCGGAAGGAGTGGCAAGCTACAGGGAAGGCCTTTGCGAAATCGCAAGACAATGTCAATATCGGTGTCTAATAATACATATATAGATATATAAAAGAGAGGGAAAAAAATGTAAACTTACTTTTAATATTTTTGTTTTGTAAGATTGTTAAATAAAGGCTATAATAATAATAATACTCGATTGCACCCTAAAATTTGTCGTTTATTCTGTATTGTTGGTCAACGTCCAATCTTGGTTTTTTTTTCTCGAGTAATAATCTTGGTACATGGTACGTGACACTGAAAACTGGTATGTATACCAAGAAATTGGTACTTATGCCTGACATCCCTGGAAAATACTTGTCACTTATTTTTTAGGGTACCGTAGCCAATGGCAGAAAACGGAACCCTTATAGATTCGTCATGTCTGTCTGTCTGTCTGTTCGTCCGTATGTCACAGCCACTTTTTGTCGAAATTTTAAGAGATAGCTCTTATAATTTCGACAAAAAGTTGTAACTTTGTAAGTAGATGTATTATGTGAACCGCGTTAGGACTTTCACACAAAATGAAACAAAAACCAATTTTGGGGGTACCTCCCATTTTCTAAACTGAACAGTTTGCTCGAGAGACACTTCCAAAGTGGTAAAATGTGCCCCCCCCCCCCTGTAACTTCTAAACTAAGAGAATGATAAAACAAAAAAAATATTTGATGTACATTACCATGCAAACTTTAATTGAAAATTGTTTTGAACGAGATCGAGTTATTAGTTTTTTTTTTTTTTTTTATAAATCGTAAACCGCAATTTACCTTGCAAAGTTACAACCAACTACAAGAACTTTACTTGCTGCTACGGAACCCTTTATGGGCGAGTCCGACTCGCACTTGGCCGGTTTTATATTTTTCTATATTTTCTGTTTTCTGAGGCAAAGATACAAAACTGTGTACAGCCAAAGGTTTGAAGAAGGTGTTAAACATTTGAAGGGCGAGGAAGGTCAAACGTATTTTATTAAAAATATCAATGAAATACGAATATTTTTCATTTTTAATTAGTACATAATGATCAGTAACGCTATTCCTCGAAATGGTTTTTCAATTACAGCATATTAAAAAAAATAAACAATGCCCATTATTGTCCTAACTACAAACCACGGATGGACAAAGTTATTCGACAGTTTTTTCTTTGCAGAGTAGGGCACGATTCGTAGACGACTGAATAATAGAAACTTTTATTTTTCGAAGATAGACATTTTTCTACATTCTGTCATTTTGTCTATTCTTTTCTATGGTGTCATGCTACGCGTGCCGTGTAGTGAATCAGACAAACGATAGTTTCATATCGCTGCATAGTTGACCAAATCAAAACCATTTAATTTTTAATGCAGATGATTTTGAACTAGACTTCTAGTCTAGATCAGAAGTGACAAAGACAAAGAATCCGAGAAGAAAAAAGGCTTTTTATTACTAGACCTTAACACATTCAAATAGGTTCCACTTTTACTCATCAACGTTCAGCCTTCAACAACATTGTAACACATTTCCCGACACAAAACACAAGAAAATCTTTCATTCATGAGTAGGATTTTCTCTCAAATCATCGACATGTACTTGACTGGTAAATGTGCACATTCTGTATAACTCCCCGGACGACTTTCGACGCGGCGTTATATACAGGACGTCACGTGACGACGCCATTATTGTGATAAAAACGAGATATGACGGTGTTCAGAAGTGGATTGTCGTCGCATTTGTCTAGTATAAGTCTGTAGGTATTTATGTGTATATTCCCTTTATACAGCAACCGCACACTATTATAAACTGTCAGAAAAATTCTATCAGAATCATCATACTATCAGAAATTATGATCTAACTTCTACAATACAAAATGTATGCACCGAGTACTTACCGGCGAGCATCAGGGGGTCTTATCTCTAAGCACGAAACCAGTGGTTTCGGCCTTAGTTATAGGCGTCTTGACAATGACCCCGAACTAAGAATAAATGATACATATTACGATTTGACAGATAGTTCCTTAGAGTCGTCGCTATTATTCATGACCTGCGGAACTTTATTTAATGCAATTTGATGTAAAGATTTCAGTCGTGGCGCGGTTTCTAAGTATTACCCGTCCGCAAATTTAATTTTGGCGTTAGTTACGTTCATACATCCGTAGTATGCGTACCCTTGTAGTCGTTAAAGGACTGAGGAAGTAGACCCTCAGAACCGGAAGATCCTACAATATGCAGTATCTAGTACAAAATATTCAGGCTCAAGCATTAGTTGTAATGGCTCATGTGAACATGAAATACGAAGAAGAATTGGGATGGCAAAGGGGGCCATGGCACAGCTTCAAAAGATATGGAAGAACAAAAGCATCTCCTTGAAAACCAAGACCAATCTTGTGCGCACCCTGGTGTTCTTCATATTCTCGTACGGTGCTGAAACTTGGACCCTGAAAAAAGCTGACCGCAATCGTATCGATGCTTTCGAGATGTGATGCTGGCGAAAGATGCTGGGGATCCCCTGGACAGCACATCGCACCAACGTGTCAATCCTACAAGAATTAAACATAAAGACAAGGCTCTCTACCATCTGCCTACGTAGGATTCTCGAATACTTTGGCCACATTGCCAGGAAGAATGGCGATAACCTAGAAAGGTTATTAGTCACTGGCAAGGTGGAAGGCAAAAGGCCACGTGGTAGAAGCCCAACACGTTGGACTGACCAGATCCGCACCGCTCTTGACACAACGGTCCACGAAGCTCTGCACTCGGCGGCAGATCGGGACAGATGGCGTCGCGTGATGCGCAACAAACTGCTGCAACAAGGAGGTGGTCACGACCCTCAGCATTGAGGAAACCGATCCGAGGAGGAGGAGTACAAAATATATTAGATAGGTATTGCTTACCAGCGAGAGCTTTCCGGCGAGAATCAAAATTTTTCTGACAGATTTTTTAGTATGCGGTCACACTAAAGGTGTTATGTGTATATTTCCTTCTTAATACTTTATGTTTGTGAGTCATTGTACGTTTATGTAAATTTTTATGACCATAATCATAATTATTTATTTAATGTCACCTAATAGATGTTTTGAAGACATGCAAGCAGCACAGACTAAAAATAAATTGGAAGTTGGAAGATAATTATAATGTGTGAGCAAAACTCGTTTATTTATTTTTGACATTGACAAAAAGGAATAATGACTACAATTTTTTATTCGCTTAATCCGCTGAAATAATCGACTAAAGTTTTCAACAAGTAATCGAAAATGTTCTTTTGCAAATAAATTATCTTGCTTTAATGTTAAAATTAATAATTCAACATTTAGTTATAATAAAATGAATTGCGAGATGCAAATCCAAAATCTAGATTTATATATTTAATCAGCGAATTAAATAGATAAATAAACTTTAAGCAATGGCGATTCATAAGTCACTAATAAATTATGACTTGAATAAATAGTTAACAAACGATTTCATGTAAGCATTCTATTAAATTTTAAACATTATAAAAACGCAATTTATTCATTGGATAATTTGTCAATGTGACCAGTGAACAAAAATGTATTTGTATTGATGAAACAAATCTCAATCGATTGCCACCAATTTATTAAATTTTGTTATTACTTACAAAGGAGAATCATACGGTACAAGTTTATATAGTGAGACATACAGATAGGCATTTAACATTTTACCAGCCTGCAATAGTCGGCCGCGGGCTTAACGAATTACCGTGTCCCCGGAACATAAAGGGCTATTGAAGGACGCCGTGGATTTTAGTCCCTCCTGCCCTGCCCTGGATGGGATGACTCATTTGATGATTTTACCACGCCAAAAAAAAAAGCCCGCAATGGTTGGAGTTCTTGTCAAAAGAAGGAGAAGCTTGTGTCTAAGCTGTCAGAATATGCTAAGGCCACTTCAAAGAACAATAGCAAAAATAAATATGACTCAAAATCATTCGGAAGTAAGCCACTCGTTGACCATCACAAGTTGTACAACGAGAATCGATTCACGATATCGATACACACTCGATTTCCGATTACCGATACAATCGAATAACGTTGACAGGGGATTAAAATAGTCGATTAATTATTTGATATGCTGCTGTTTTGTTTGTAATTTGACATGGTAGACCTTCACGGGTCTTCCTCGTACGGTAGCCCGAAACTGGTCATGTTTACGTCTTGATTTTATATTTTTTTGTAATAAATAGACTTTGTTAGCGTATAAATAAATCAAATGCATAAAAATCACACATACTAAATTAGCCGTCCGATTTATAACTGCCAATTAAGTTTCCCGGATTGATTGGTATTAGACAATACCACTCCATATCCCACTGATGGGACTAAGGCTTTTCTTTGAGTTGAGAAAGACTATTATACTTCTGTAAGCCAGTATGCGGGTTCAGTAAGAATTGAAAGATCATCCACACATATCTTTGAAATTTTCGTTACAGAAACAGATCATTTCCTAATGCCATTTTCCTGTACAATTTTTCGAAAAGCGATAGCATTATGTGACCTCATCACCACAAACATGTTATGACCATATGACATTACAAACAAGTAATTCGAATTTCAAAGCGGAAATTGGCAACCAATCACCAACAGCCAATAAGCCAACGTCACGTAACAGCAATACACCAACATTGGTTACGAAAAACTTTTTTTTTAACCTAAAAAGCCTTCAAGTGTGATCTTGGACTGGATTAGAAACATTTTGCCATTGTAGTTCTCGTGGTTGTTAAGTAATTTTTAGCTGGTATACATAATTCATTGCAAAAACCTTATCCACCTTGCTATAAAGGTTGTTTTCGTTTGGCATTCTCTATGGGCCTCAGTTTAAGTGTCTAGCTTAATTGCCAAAGCATGTGTGTGCATTTTTATTTTGTGTTTCGTTACGTAAGTGTGTGTTGTCGAGTTTTATCTGATAACAGTGTCTGTGGCTTTATGAGACGATGTGAGATATAGGTGTGAATGTGAATTTCCGGGTTCTTATCTTTGTAATTAATTGCTTCATTTTTGTGGGAGGGTTTTAAAAAGAAACATGCTGTATATGAATGCATCGATAAGAACTTAAGATAGGCTGTTTTTTTTAAGTAAATGGTACTGAAACTAGTTAAAATTCACAATAGCATATGTTAAAATCCTTTAGCTTTATTGTTCCTTTAATATGTTAGTCAATTTTCCAAGTAATTTACCACTATTGACTCAATAGGCAAATTACTAGTGTACCTAACTCTTTTACCGGTCGATCTTTTTCGCTTGGCTGAACGAAATGGGGCGTTTTTGCGGTGATCAACCGACCAAGAAATAGTGTTACTAGCTCAAGGGTTCATCATGTTATCAGACGAAGAGAAATGCTATCATCGTAAGTTGAAATCAGAGGACCCAGCGTCACGTGTTTGTGACGTAAAGCAATTAGGAACTGTGACGTTCATTTGTTGGATAAAATTAGTCCCTCGTTTGTATGTATACTAGAGGCGCTATTTAATTTTCTATACAATAAACGCCGTACATATGTACTTCAAGTACCATCACCAGTCTAATAATGTTCCCACTGCTGGGACACAGGCCTCCTCTCTGACAGAGGGAGTGGGCCATAATCCACCACACACGCCCAGTGCTGGTTGGTGGATGTCACATGTCTTAGTCTTTTTGGTTCTAGGACATATCTGTTTCCTCACGATGTTTTTCTTCACTGTTTTGAGAGCAATGGTGATGAAATAAATTAAACAAAGTAATGCACCTAGTTGGGTTCGAACCCACGACCTACAACTCGTAAGTCGGAGCCGATACCATCTGGGCCACCACTGCTCTACACATACTTCAAGTACGCTGTATGTAAAATACAGAATTCTTTGGTACGAGTAAAATGATCAAATGAGTCCTTCCGTCCTGTAAGGAGCGAAAGGACTGTCAGACTCTTACGGACTACAATCCACCTATATAGTTTCCTTTTGCTTTGCAGGACCGTAATGTCCTTTAAAGACAGTCCCGCGAAATGTGAGACACCCCTGTGAGATGTTCCAAATACCTTCAAAAGGAGTGTGAATTAGACTTGATATGGAAGAGGGAAGATATGGTATTAAGGTGCAGTTTGAAAGAGGTCAATGCCCAACAGTGGACTGCAAGAGCCGATTGCAAATTTATTTCCGAATTAAAGGGAAAAATAAGACATACAATATATTAGTTTAATCAAAGTTTAGTACCTCCTCATCATGTTAACATATTCACCGCACACATCATAAAAATCTATCATTAAATATTAATATTTTTGAGGTCCATTTGAAGCGTCCATCTTTGAAATGCAGTTGACGTATAAGTGTCATGGCGGCGACCGCCATATTGACAAGACATAAAAAGTGTTAATGTACCTGCATGTTTATTACCTTTTTGAACCATACTCGACAAGTCATACATCCTATGAATATTGTTAATTATCTTAAGATCAGCACAAGATTAAATTCTATACTAATCTGTCTGTCAGTAGAGTTTTTACTGCTAAACTGCTGTGTTGATTTTGATTAGATTTGACTTAAATGGAAGTGTAGGTACCTACAGTACCTATGAATTTGACATATCATTACTTATGAATTTACACGCAATTTATCTCGTTTTGAACTCGTTTCCTGACTAACCAAGATATGGACGAGACGAGGCGGCCTTACCCATTGCGAGGCCCCGGGCGGCAAGTCTTTGCGAGGCCCCTTGCCCTTCATAAAAAGTATGTGATGCGAAAGTAGGTTTTATTGTCATGTTTGAGGACAAATGCTAAAGTTATACAATTAAATAAATGTAATTTGAGTTTTAAAACATTTTACAGTTCATACAACTTTGAACATCCGTGTTTGCGTAAAATGGAGTAGTTCTGATTTTTGTAGACTTTGTTTGCCTTTTTACTTTGTGTACCTATTTATTTTATTACCATTGCTCTCAAAACGATGAAGGAAAATATCGTCAGGAAACCGGCATGTCCTCAAACCAAAAATTTTAAGACATGTGACATCACCAACCCGCACGGGGCCCGCGCGGTGGATTATGGACCCCTCTTACAGAAAGGTAGCCTGTGTCCCAGCAGTGGGGACATTATAGGCAGATGAAGATGAAGAGTGAATATAAATACCTCAGTAGACTTAATAGTCTCCGAGATAAACCCTCCCAACATTTTTTAATTTTTTCGAAAAAAGTCACAAAGTTCTAAGATATCCCAACTCTGATGCTTTGCCTCTTCCACACTTGTTTTTGATTCGAGATGCCGCCAGAGTTACTCAAGTGGTGTCTTAAATATTGCAAGAAATTGCAAAGTTCGAAAAGCTCAACTCTGACACTACTGGGTCTACAGATATATATCGGTTCTCATATTGTAGCAAAAGGCATCTATGAAACCATTCTGAGAAGTTATTATCAAGAACTAGTCCTTTACGGTCACAAACGCAAAATTTTCAAAAAAGAATTATTTTTTTTACAAAGTAGCGTTCGGTGTTGAGGTCTCAATCTTTGATTATTCATTAGGCCCAGTGGCGTAGCTAAGCGGGGGCTTAGCGGACCCTAGTCATCAAAAAAACGAGGCCTCGCACGCGGTGACACACACGACGGGCTTAAAAAAAAATCACAAATCTGCGCGATATTTTTCATCCTCCATCAAAGAAAAGGGCCTCGCAGATGCGTCTTGCCCCCTCCAAGATTCGGTCTCGCTACGTCACTGATTGGGCTAACATCATAAACAAGTCTGAACTACCGGATTTAACCTAAACTAGCCGTACGTTCAGGTGACAAAATTATTGTAAGTACTAAATAAAAGATTTACAAAATTAACCAACTCTGAGATGATAAATTAATAGAATAGTGGCTTGATTTTTTCTAAAACTAATTTTTTTTTTAAACTTATTTAATTTTGCCGTTATGTTATAGCCTTAATGAGTAGCCTAACTACTCATTAAGGCTATAACATAATTAATTAAACAAAATCAAAAGTTTTTAATTTTTTTTGTGCTTCGTTTGTTACGCGAGGCCCCCTGCAAGCGCGAGGCCCCGGGCGGTTGCCCGGTTCGCCCCCCCCTAAGGCCGCCACTGGAGACTGTCAATAAAGCTCAAATTAATACTAAACATCTACACCTCTAGACCAACTCAATATTTCTGTCATTCGGTCAATCGATAGTCACACTTATTGACCTTCAAACTGACCGGTAATATCGTCATTGTTTGACAACTAGATTCTATTTTAGTAATTTCATATTTTTTTTATCTTAGTTAGCATTACAGTGCTATATTCAATAATTTATATTGTAGCAAAACGTGTAGGATGTGATCATATGACCTTTGAACAAGGAGTGGTAGACAGTATTCTTATTATTTTACAGTTATTTTGATGAAATAAATCCTCTTTTGTTGTTGATGTGTAATATTGACTAATGGAGTCATGGATCCTAAAATAAATGAATAAAGTATGAGATGATTACCATGGATCTTTGAACTACAATAACCAATTCAAATTTTGGCATATCGCAAAGCTATACTTACTAGAATCGCAAAGCAATATATTTAGTTGACACAAAAGGAAAAATACCTTCTCTTTTATTTTATTTTTGTTAAAACATACAACACAAATGAGTCCTCCCGCCCTGGGTAAAGCGGAAAGGACTGCCTGACTGACTCAAATCCACCAAGTTCCTTCATCAGATTGCTGACTGCTTTTTGAAGAACGGGTGGAACACGACGCGCCGTTGACTCGGGCATGGTCCATGATCGGACGGCGACCTACCCATTACTCGCCGTCCGCATGCCCAAAGATAGATTAAGAATACCTTGAATTGGCCTGAGTAATTTAGTGTCTGACTATTCACATTTATAAAATGATGAAGAGTATGACAAAGACCTCGAGTGATCGGAGATCAAAATCCAGCTTTTCGATTTATTATAGCTAGAGTCTTATCCTCTAATAACTCACCGCTACATTGTATTTGTGAAATAATGCGTGTCCTTACCTGAAATGACAAAATATGACATTAATATAAACAAACAGATAAAAGGCCTAGACCCGTGGGGATCTAGACGTCATAAGTTGACACGAAGGTTTCCATATTCAGCCCCCAAAAGAGGAAAACGTATTCAATATAGAAGAAGGTACTATCTGTGGTTACAGTCACCTTCAGACTTGTACTACTAAGAATTAGAATAGAGTAGTTGACAACACCAATCAATTGACATTATTTTTTTGATCTGTCAAAAGATTTTCATAAACTAGGGCCACATTAACGGGAAAAGCCGTTGATTATCGTGTTAATAGACATTTATACGAACATTTTAAGACTATTATCGCGAAAATCAAGGGTAAATGCTACAGTGTGGCCCGGCTGCTATAAAGTATGGCGATAGTTATTACTGATGTAATGGCTGACTCTACCATTTATTGGTTACGAGACAACTAAATTAATTTAAAATTAATCGGGGTTTAAGGCCTATTAAGAATGTTTTATCAATTTAATGTAAATTAAATAGAAATCCAATTTGCACATCGACTTACGCCAACTAATTACATTGCGTTAATCGATTTTCAATTCTATCACACAAAAGAAAAAAGTTCATGTTCTATTGGAAAAGCATTATATCACAACAGGGGTTTAGGTTAGGATTATACTCGCATTGAGTTACTAATTGGACGTCAAATAATTATATTGTACCATTTATCGGGCACACAAGTCAAAACCCGGGCATGTCCCGACCTTGACCGACCATTACCGAGTCTAACCGATATAGTCATCAAACACATTATGTAGGTGTTCATGCACATTAGCAGTATCAAAACAAATTGGTCAACATTCACAAAGCACCTGGCAGAAACAGGTCAATGACCCATCAAATAATTTGATTCTTCCTGCCCATTTGTAGTTCGGCAACATTCGGAAATATTCGGCAATGTTTGTGCAATCCGCCATTTTGTTTCATAGCTGTCAATGTTGCGTGGTTTACGCACAGCGCGAGCGTTGCGAAAAAGTAGTGCAATGTCGGATTAGGTTGAGTACTAAATGTTGGTTGCAAGTGCTCAGCCACGCGTAAAGGGCTTAGTGCACAATTAATAGAGCAATAGGCAGAAAAATCGTGAGGTTTGTCTATGTTCCCGCAGTAAGAAAGTTGTGATAAAAGAAAATAGATCGCTTATCCTATTGGGCAGTCATGCATATCTTACATACTATAAGAACTGCCCTTATTTCAGAAGTCGGTTAAAATGATTTGTAGTGTACTTGGTTACAACGTTACAACGTATACCGAACCTATACACCGTGTTCTTCACGTTATCCATAAACTTTAGCAAATACTTCTATGGCTTTTACAAATCAAATCCAACAAAGGAAGTAGTACTTAAAAAGGCTTCGTTACAAAGATATTTGTAATTTCATTTAATGAAATTTAATTGAGCTATGCAGTGAGAAAGTATCTTAATTTGGCCTATGTTGCCGCTTAGTGCAATTAAAATGATAAATCTATCAAATACTATTTGCATTTCATTTGCACGTACGAGAGGAACCCGAGAGTTAGCGAAGAAATACGATCATTTGCGATAACGAATCTTTCAAAGAGATTAAACTGGTCGCTATGGATACCTAAGTTGTTATTTGTCATTGTTTGTCATGCATGATTTTAACTGTCAGGATTATTGTTTATTGTAATTTGCTTTTGGGTTTCCGACTAATTTAATCAATCATTTTGATTACAACTTTCACTATGCCGCACGAATATTCTGCTCAACACCAAGCTGATATTCACTTCGTCTACGGTTTCTGTGACGGAAATGCTACAGCAGCTGTGCGAGAGTACCAACGGCGATTCCCTGGTCGGCGCGTTCCTGATATACGAACATTTATTAACATACACAGGAGATTTTGTGAGATCGGAATTAGACCACGCCGCCCTGAACGAGCAATCAATTTGAGCGTCGCTCGAGAAAACAGAATAATGAACCTTATTATTCATGATCCTACACTCTCAACGAGACGCGTTGGGAGAATCGTGGGTGTATCTCATAAGCTAGTGTGGAAACTGTGAAAAAGATATGGTTTGCATGCCTACCACTACAGAAAATCCCAAGGCATAATACCACCTGATCACTTCTCAAGAATTGTTTTTTGCCAGAGAATGAATCAAGAACTGATAAATAATCCAATACTGCTTCAAAAAATTCTTTGGATGGATGAAGCCCAGTTTACAAGAGCGGGAGTATTCAATTCCAAAAATCAAGTGCAGTGGCATGAGAGCAACCCGAATTTACATTGGCAGGCGTCACATCAAACTGAATTCTCTGTAAACATGTGGGCTGGTGTTTTTAACAATCAGCTGATCGGCCCTATTGAGATTCCCCACCGCCTAAATGCTGACAATTACTTAGAGTTCCTAAGAAACGTCACTAGCTTCGAATTTTTCGAACAAGTGGAACTTCAAACTCTGCGAACCATGTGGCTCCAACATGATGGGGCCCCTGCACATTATGGCACACAAGTGCGTGAATATTTAAATGCAACGTTTCCTGGCCGTTGGATTGGACGAGGTAGCACAAATATCGCATGGCCAGCTAGGTCCCCAGATCTGACTCCTTTAGATTTTTATGTCTGGGGAACCTTAAAGGAGAAGGTGTACTCCGTACAAATTCAGAACCGTGAACAGCTCTTAGATAGAATATCTCAGGCTGCTGAACAAATAAGACAAATGTCTGTAAATTTAAATGGCCAAATTAGGACTCGTTTGAATATTTGTGTCGAAAAAGAAGGTGGTCATTTCGAAAACTTTTTACATTAAATTTATTTTTTGCTTTTTAGAGTTTATTTTTTATTAATAAAAATATTTTTGAATGACATTACGGCTGACGTAGTTGTCTAACCTACAGTGTTATATGGATCTTTGGACACTCCATTGAGGTTGACAGGAGAGCGCTCATTTGTGAAATGTATTGAAAAATAAGATGGTGGCGTTAGTTCTGATGTTGCCCACGCAACAAGTGTGCTTTTAAATTATAATTATTCTACTCAAATGCATAAAAAAAATATGCTGTGATTACCATTTATCTTAATTTGACCGAGACCTATCTTTTGAGAGTATTTTTACGAATGTACGTGAGCTCTAAGCGTGGTCCCCAGATTGCGTGTTGAGCTGCCCCTCTTTTAGTCAATAATTTTGAGATTGAATGTTCGTTACTTAAGCCGAAACGGCAGAATGGGAAGATAATTATGGTAGCCTACTCTCCTTCCCGTCGTTGGAGGTCCGGCGTTGCTTTAAGCCTAGACTAAAAATAAGGACTGCAGAAACGTTTTGCGAAGGCTGCATGTCGTGGGAAGAGGTTATCATGATTTGGTTATGGAATTTTGTTTTTTTTTTTATTCCTCAATTAAAAAGACAATTCGAAATACGTATCTACCTGCTTGGTAGCCTTATACGTTCTCTTTAGATAAGTATAGTACATTGACAGTGCTATGAGGAACGAGATAAAAAATCAAAGAAACTGTTTTGACAAGTTTCAGCCCGCCAAATGTTTTGAATGAAAATACGACGTTGCCAATTCGGATAAAGAGGCATGCATATCGGGTTATTTACGTCTAGGTATTTAGTTTGTATGAAAATTAACAAAAAATAAAAAATAAGAATTTATTAATGTGTCCATAATGAAAAATGCTTACTTCCGTGGTCTGAACATCTGGTCGAAGTTTATGTATATCGTCCGGAACACGGTGTATAGCCCACAGATAATGGATTTGCCACACTGTACAGTTATTTAAACTAGGTTTTTCAAAACTTCCTGAAAAGATTGTATGACTTTAATTTGACCTTAAATTTTCAGAGAATAACAATCGGAATTAGATGTTAAATTATAAGCACAAATTTATGTCTTATATTGAGGAAAATTACAGGAATTTACACTTAGCATTGGCCAAAGGGAAATTAAGGAAATAAGGCATGACAAAGCATCAATAAATTGCAAATCTAAGTAGTCCGTTTGTTAAAACTACTGAAAAATAAGGTACAAATATCTTTTAATAAATGAAAATTGACAAAAATTAAACGCATGACGCGTTTCATTTTTGTCAATTTTCATTTATTAATTTCATTTATTAATAGACAATACTGGGGAGTGGGGGCGCATCGCGCATAAAACTTCGTAAGTTTTGGTTTACGCCACAAAATGGTGACGCGGGACTGATTAGATTTTTTTCAGTAATACAAACCTATGCTGAGAAACTGAAAATACGCTTAATGAAGTAAATGATAAGCCATATTTAAATGGCTAGCACAAATTCAAACCTTTTACCAATAAGGTCAACATAAATGCCTCTAAAGATAAAAGCAATTGTCTCACAAACCACTCCCAATTTTATCCAATCGACTTGCACACTGCTCTAACCCTTACTTTCAAGACAATAAAGTATACATCAGCTTGAATTCAGTCTGGTCTAGAAAGGTGCCTTAAACCATGACCTGGTAGGCCCTAGTTCCATTTCCTCGTTGCGGTCGAGATCTCTCAGCCTTGTGATAACGCTGGGAGGCCGATGAGAGATTATTGATCGATTAGGAATGATGGTGATGAATTATGTTTCATTCTTTAGTATAGTTCATACTCGGTGTTGCCAGCGGTTTCACCCGCTAGAACTCTAAACCATTTCAAACAAAAGAAAAAAATCCAGGTCCAGGCGTCTTTGAGAAATCGGGGAACATACATAAAAAAAAAAAAAAGATTCCGACGAATTGAGAACCTCCTCCTTTTTTGAAGTCGGTTAAAAACTTTTAATAAAGCGAGCCTGTAAAATTAGATTAGAAAAATTGGTATAATGTTACTCTACCTTGTAGGTATGAACATTTTAAATGATTAAATACTTTTCAGGTGTATATAATTAGAAATAAATGTCATATCCTAGTCAATTTCAAAAGAAAATTTTAAAACAAAATTATTACAATAAATAAACCTACTTTTGAATTTTTAATTATGGTGTTAATTAGAAGTTTTTTTTTTTAAATAAACGTTGATTTTAAAATACATAATTTGTTTTTATTATTATTTTAATAATCTCATCATCTTCCTTCTAAAGTCTTTAATCTGTAACGAGTCTTCACTCAAAGTTTACAAAAACAATTAAAAGGGAATAAATAAAAAAAAGTATCTCCGTCCACCCGCGGTGGACACTGAGTATTCTCATTTTTAAAATTGTAGCGCTGTCCACCCGTGGGGTACAACGTAAATATTTAAAAACATCGTATCACAGTCCCCCGCTGGGGGACAGCGCAACTTTTTCTAAAAAAAGTTCCTAATGTCCACCCCGGGGTGGACATTGGGAACATTTTTTAGAAAAAGTTGCGCTGTCCCCCAGCGGGGGCCAAGCTGGGGGTGGACATCGGGAAACATCGCAAAAGATCTACGGCTCTTTCTTAATTAAGTTTGTCACAAAAGTGGTAAAGTACGCACCTTAGCGTAAAAACAAATCTTGTGAATTTTAGGAACTTTAAATAATCATCTCAAAAGCACAAGTTTATCGCGAATCAGAATAATAAAAATGACATTTTCCTTAACAATTTTTAATGTCTTTAATTAATGTTACGGTGAAATGATAAATCTGTTTTACGCTCCCGACAAACCATAAAAATGTTAGGGCAAGCACATTTGTACCAAAATTTTGAGCTCGAGAAGGGAGTACACTTGAAATAAAGTATTTGTTTTCAATGTGGTTAGATTATTATCTTAAGCGCTAATGTATCGGTAGGCCTTAAAGTCTAGATGGAATACTGTAACAGTCCCAGTCACATAGCATAATGATCTGAAAATACTGTAGGTGCGTATTCCAAAGCGTAGATCTCTATGTAGAAGAAATGAGCAATAAACTCCGTGACTCCTCCCCCAACTTGACAGTAAACAGGATCATTTATGGCTGGCATTTGACAGGTTCTAAAATGTAAACAATTTAGTGACGCATGTCAATAACGAATAATACAGCACTTGAGAGCGAATATCGGTCTATGTTGTAAAATTCAGTTGCTCAAAATGCTCACCCGGATGTGTACAACTACAACCGCCCTATACCTAACGTACGAGCATGTAATTATTGGGACAAACATAATCACTTCTTCGAACAACTTTATTGATCAATTAATATTTTACACAACTTCGACTGTAACGGATCTTCTGCGGTCAGTATTTCGTCACTACCTTTTATATTTGAACATTTATATTCATTTGTGGTTCATAGAATTTCGCGAATATAATATTGATTACTATATAGCTAAGTAGCTATGTTTGCTCGCACGCGTCATGGTCAGAAATAAAGCGGGAAAAAATAAAAAAGCTTAGCTTATTAAGGGTAAATGTAACTTCCCACTTGTGATTGAATAATACTCGTATATGCAAAATGACTGAAAAAGTCTAATTAGTACGTCAAGTATACTATTAAATTTTTTTTTTGTTTTACGCCAGCCAATATGGACGAAGGAATGTCACTTTTCACAAAACTTCACCTATAGGTGTAATATTTTTTAGTTCTGCACGCGTAGCATGGCGTCGTAGAAACGGGTTTTGTCGATGCGAAAATAGACAAAATGACAGAACGTAAAAGAATTTTATCGATTAAGGCATGGCTATGTTTAAAATATAGAAGAGATAATAATGTTTCTATTCTTTAATGGTGTACGAATCGTGTCATATTTTTGCAAAAAAACAGTCGATTTTTTTAAAAATAACGATGAAATAACTCTGTATTTTCTTGGTAGAATAGAGATGGAAACAGGGCCTGATTAACCCTTAGGCAAATTAGGCTGCAGCCTAGGGCGCGAGGATTGGAGGGGGCGCTGAAATCGTGTCTATGATGATGCCTCTCTTTTTTTTAAACATTTAATTTTTATTTTTTCTCTAGAGTAAATAGTTAAAAAATACTCAAGTCGAATCAACTTCACACACTAGATGACCACGTTCATGGTGGTCAATGGCAATGGCAACTAAGTTGTCTATAGAAACTATAATAAGCCAATACAAGTCACGCAGCCAAACACGACATAGATTTGGTTTTCTACTTGGTAGCCTGCAGTCACTTGTCATGATTTTGGTCTTATAGTGCGTGAGGTACTTTGCCTATAAGTACGGTCAGCTTAAAAAAAGGTTTTGGTTTTGCCACCCTTGAATGTCATCGGGCACGCCGCAATCGCGGCGGTAAGTCCCCTCTTTGAGGAGTGGCTGGATAGGCGTCACGGCTACCTAACCTACCGCATGACGCAGGTCCTCATCGGACACGGAAGTTTCGGGAGGTATCTGTGTCTGATAAGGAGGGAGGAAACGCCTGGGTGTCATCACTGCGAGGATCGCCCTGAGGACACGATGGAGCATACGGTGCAGGACTGCCCCGTTTGGACAGAGCACCGCAGTGTCCTCACGGCGGCGATAGGCGGAGACTTCTTGTGCCCGTCTTTGGTCGAGGCCATGCTGCGGGGCGAGACGGAGTTGGAAGCGGTCGCCTCCTACTGGGAAGCAGTCATGCTCGCGAAGGAGGAGGCGGGCTGTGTGAGGGAGAGGATAGCGTCCTCCTTCCACCCAAGCCGCAGTGGTAGACGCCTACGGCGACGGACGTCGGCAAACGATCTCCGGCTACCATAGGCGCGGGCATGCGGGCGGCAAGTAAAGGGCGACTCGCTGACGACCAGGACCATGCACGGGTCGACGGCGCGTTGTGTTCCACGCGCGCCTCAAAAAGTGTCAGCATTGTGAAGGGGACCCCCTCTAGAGAGCCAAAGCCTGCCGGGTCGCGGGACTTATCTCATTACCGTAACCCCAGAACGTAAAGGGCTATTGAAGGACACCGTGGATTTTAGTCAGTACCAGGATAGAAAAAAAAGGCTGAATGTCATGCAGTTTAAAAAACAACGTCATCAGTTTCGCTTGCAGATCGATCTTAAATTTTTTATAGGTAGTATCTGATAGTGAACCATTTTAAAGTTTTCACACTACTGCTACTACTCTACTACTTTTTATTAGGCCGTCGTCCGTTACACACCTGGCATAGCGATGTCGGGGGCGCATCCTCATAATTAGCCTAGGGCGGTCAGAACTCTTAATCAGTCGCTGGATGGAAACGCCATGTTACGCGTGCTAACATCACGAGACTCCCGAGTTTTAATGCGTGTTCTATATTTTTTTAAACTATTTTTGAAATCTTGTCCGTATTCCAAAAATTGCCCCTCACAAATATACAAACTTAGCGTCTCCATAATATTAATTTAGATTAATATTCAATAAGAATTAAAGTGATTTGGCAAGCTTATAAATATTACATGTTTTACAGATTCTCAGATAAATGAAACGAGTTCCAAAGACAAACTAGAGCTATTACAGAGGTTATATTAATTAGTCTATTTGGAACAACACCTGTGTTTGTGGGAAACAAACTCATTTGTCTATGATTTGTTCATGGGCGGGTCAGTAACACTTTATCATGTTTGAGCTAATACCGTCTCAATGACAACCATCCATCTTGGTTAGTATTTTCTGAACGAATTATTCCCGCTGGATCCCACTTTTGAATCCCACTTGAATATTTTTCCCGTTGAATCCCAAAAAAATTAAAAGTAATTCCCGTTGAATCCCATAACAAAAGAAAAACGTTTTATTCCCGTTGAATCCCAAAAACAATTCCCGTTGGATCCCACGTGCTTTAAAAAATCTGAATGCGAGTACTTTCAACGACAAAATTGCTATCATAAATTGCGGTTTCGCCCGCGTCGTGTTAGGCGTATGGCCCTATGGTCCAGTCTCGCATCAGTTCCCTTGAGGAAAGCGTGAAACACGACGCGCCATGACTTGGACCTGTCCTTGGTCGGACGGCTCCCGGACTCCTCGACCAGAAGCGGCTGGAATATGACTCGCGATTTTTTTTTTAAGGGGCCCATATCTTAGAGCGCAGCAGGCATTTTAGAGTGATTCCCCCCCCCCCCCCCCTGTCACGTGGCATCACAGCGCTTTTCAATGATCTTCGCTGACCCCGTTGAAAAACGTACCACCTTGAGCTTATGCTAGCCTAGTACTTTGGCAGGCCATTTAGAGTTATCTTACCCCCGCGCTGCGTGTCACGTGGCACCAGACTGCAAAACATACCACCTTGATCTTATACTAGCCTAGTACTTTTGCTGGTTAGTGACATTCTATCAGTTTTTAAGTAAAGACTGAAACAAATTCTCAGAATGTGTCTGCCATCTTTCTACACACTGGTGACCGGTCTATGGAAAGCCTGGTGGCCGGATCTTGTGGAACTTTTTTTTTTGGTAAAATTCATAAATTAGTTACCTACTCAGAATACATCAGTAAAATAACGATAACAGTTTTCTTCTGATATGTACACATGTTGTCAAAAAGTGGGAATCAACGGGAATTAAAAATGGGATTCATCGGAACTACCTAAAAAATGGGATCCAAAAGTGGGATCCAACGGGAATAATTCTTCTGAACTGGGGGATCGGCGTCCAGTTTGACAAGGTGCGAACTACTTACATATCAATTACCAGGAAATTATAGGAGGAATGACTGTTTTAGTGCTTCTGCTTATAAATGGTTGACCTATGCTTCACAGTTCTTTAGAGAAGGTTTCGTTATCTCTACCTACAATATGGATATATAACCCGCGCATTGTTGAACCGACCATTTGGGCGTTAATAACCGGTTTTTTGAACCAATCCCAAATGGTCAACAGAACATGGTATAACACAAAAAAAAATTGTCTGGAAGATATATTATCAATAAATATTTGACCCATATTTTCTGCTTTTTTTACGTAAACGAAAATTGATGAAGATTCGATGTATCTAAAAATCACAAAAACGTCTCTCGGTCGGTATGACAGTCGGTATGCGCTATGACGTCACAAGCCCACACTCCCGTATTGACGGGAGTGTGGGCACTGAATATTGTCAGTGAATAAAAACCGGCCAAGTGCGTGTCGGGCCACGCACAGTGTAGGGTTCCGTAGTTGCCCATCAAAATACTTATGCGAACTAACTAAACTGATTCGCTGAATTTAATTTTAAAAAGAAGAATTTTCAAAATCGGTTCAGGAGTCTTTGAGAAATCGGGCAAAATACATTTAAAAAAAAAGATTACGACGAATTTAGAACCTCCTCCTTTTTTTGAAGTTAGTTAAAAATAGTTGACGATAAAAACCTACCTATCCCCAAAAAACATACCGTAAAACATACCTATTAAAGCTGTAAAAATAAAGTTGACAAACTTACATTTGCAGTTGAATAACATGTTCTCCGATACATTTTGTTTAAGAAAAATATTATCCAAGTACATTTTATAAGTTGGTCGACTATTACTCGTAAAGTTGTAAAGCCTACTAAGTCATGACAATTTTCTTTTAAACTTCGATAAATATACTACTATTGTGAATTTTTTCACACCCCCAAACATAACCGTTTAGCTGGTAGAGGGGGGGGACACTCGAGTCGAGCAAAATTTAGCACTTTAAAGCTTAACATTTCACAAACCAATTTTTTTATCAAAAAATTGTTAATGGAAACTATCAATATTTTTTAAAGACCTATTTAATGATATCTCACACTATGGGGTACGCGAGAAAAAAAAATAACATCCCCACTTTACGTGTACAGGAGATACCCTAAAAAAAAATATTTTACGAGATTTTATTTTACCACTTTTTCGGCACAACAAATCCATATATTTACACCAAACTACAGCTCTCTAGTACTGTGCGTCTCTGAGCTAAACTGCGGACAGACGGACGGACGGACGGACGGACGGACGGACGGACGGACATGGCGAAACTATAAGGGTTCCTTGTTGACTACGGAACCCTAAAAAAAATACGTATTTTTTATTTTTCAATACTTTAACTGACAGAACAGATTTTCAATTTATTTATGCAATAAAGCACTATATTAAAAAAAAAAAACAGTCAACGGAAAAATATCTGTCATTTTGTATGAAACACCTGTTTTTATGATCGTTCAGGGTCGGTCCCATACTAAATGATGCTTATAGCCCAAAGTACTTTCAGTCCACGAAAAGTTTGTTAATGTTTTACAAATAACCCTGTATTTAGTATACCCAAATGCGAATCTGCTACTAAATACCAAAATCTTACAATATAAACGTTTCACAACAACTCATCTACAACTTGTAACACCTACACAAGCTACTTAAATCACAAACATTAACGATGCGCAAGAGTTGATTGATTCGAACTTTTATAACTCAAAGTGTCGTTACCTCTTTTAAGTAGGATTTACGAGGTAAACCGTTAAATTATTTTTATAGCTTTTTCTGTTTTTTGGACACCTTAATTTTTTTTTCAGTGTTTTCCTTATAGCTTTATGCGATGGAACATCGCGTGTTAAACCTGGTTCATAAATATTACTGTAATTTTGACAGTCATGTAAATTCAGAGGCAACTTTGAAAGATCTACAAAGTAATAAATCATCAATACATAGAAAATATCCTATAATCCAACATTGACAAATAGTAACATTAACTACAACGGTTAACAAGATATTACCATAGACAATACAACTTTACATAATAACTGTAAGGTCTGCATAAGACGTTAAAAATAGTCCCCAATAATCAAAGTTCAATATCCTTTTTAAACACGAAAGACCTAGTTACATCACATTAAAATTAAAAGTACATAACAAATAGTATTTGTATGATTAATGTGTAATTTAAACCACACTAACGGTTTCTTATGTTATCCTCTTAAACTTGAGGTAAAGAGGTCAATATACTGAACAAAACTCTTTGATTTATATTGTTTGTGGTAAGTCTATGATCTATAGTGCGAAGATTAAAAAACATGAATGCGTCATGACGTTTCGGGGAAAAATATATGCCACTTGAAACGTAAACACTATTAATCAAGGATTAGCATGCTCGATCATTGTAATTAGCAAACTTGAAATAAATAAATTTAAATAAGGTCTACGTCAATGGCGCATTCGACTTTGTGGAAATTTACTGCTAATAGAGTAAATAATACACTTATAATATTTATTAGGTATGTCAATAGTTATTTATTAAGAAAAGTTGGGAGTAATATATTATGTCAAGTTGGAAAATACGCGACGAGCCTAAGACTTCAAAGTTCTTCGGTGATAATTATATCAATAGTAAAATAAATTCTCAAAAATCAGTTTACTCATGTGCCTGATTTAGATTAAAAAAAAATCATCTATCCATAAATCTCAATATATTTTTCGATGATACAACTTTTTAATCCAATCATAAACTTCAAAGCAAAACCGTGTTTGACATTCGATGATTTAATGACGGATTAAAAATTAACGGCATTTTTTCGTTATTTCTGGGATTATAAAAATCCTATCAAAAACTAAATGACAAGGGGGTTCACATGTCAACGCACTAGTATTTTATAAGCCAACTTAACGGCATGGTCATAGATCATAATCTAGCGATGATTTGTGATTATACCTAACGGCCCATTGGATTACGTTGGTGTGAAAAATCTATAGACGAATGGAGCTTGTTTTTTTAATTCACATGGGTGAATTAAAAGAAATCGGTTCGTTCTTAGTAACAATCTAGCCCATATACAAAGATGAGACCTAAGATGAAGACAGTGAGCTCACCCAGAGGAAACAGAAACTCCTGCGCATAGACCAAAAACTATTTGGCGTCGATCTGCGACAGGATGATATTGATAGAGTTTTATCAATTTCAAGACTAGACTAATCAGTGGTTATTTCAAAAACTTTTGGCTGTTTCAAAACTTTGCTATTGCTGAAGGAGAATGCCCTATTTACAGCTAAAAAGAAGCTGATCATACTGAAACAGACAGCGTCTCTAAATTAGTTAAGGGCATTTTTAATTTTTTAAGGAGTTTTTCAGTTCAATGACCAAAGTGTACAGATCAAAACAGATAAGAAAGATCACGAACTTCTTTAAACCAAAAAACTTGCTAAAGCAGTGCTCTTGGAGGCTTAAGTTATTTAGCAAGAAGATCACTAAGAGGGACCACATGAATGACATATTAAAAAGTTATTTATTTTGGGACCTATTTATTCACCAACACTCCAAAACAAAACTTTACGACATCAGGTAGGAATTTTTAGATTTCCTGCTCTTAAAAGTAACAGATAAACTTAAAAAGTAGATAAGGTACACCATCTTCTTATCCATTAATTATTCTTTCTGGTAAGAACTAACGACCGGCCGAATTGACCCCAGTGTTACCAGTGCCATAAATTAAAGTATGCTAATGTACAAGGAAACCTCTTTTGAAGAAACCCCAAGTCAAGACGTATGTTATACACATTAATCTGATATAATTTAGAACGATACTCCTGTTATTAATATAACTGAAGATTTATTCGAAGACATTCGTGTATTCTTATAAGTATACGTTGCAAATAATGTTGAACAAATTGTTTTATTGACAGGTGAAATATTTCGGTTTGTATGTGGTGAAATTTGCGGGTCCAGAAATGTGATGAATGATGTTAGGGTCAAAGACTGTGAGAAGGATTTACACGAGAAGCATATTTTTTTAAAGATATAATAATCCACGCATTAGGGTAATATGATGAAGAGAACGAGAACACAGACCAGTTAAAAGAAAACATACAGTAAAGGAAACCGTTATAATGATTTGCTGAGACATGTGCATATAGATTGAGCCCAGGAAAAGATCCACCTGCAATTCGGCTGTTACATAATATCTCTATAACAGTTGAATTATAGGTGGCAGAAAATAGCACTAGCTTCACCTTTTCTCTATGTCCAATTGACCATGCCAAAATACGCCTGTCTTTATGCTTATTTATTTAGGGCTTAGGGTAGGCGCAGCATGACATCTTTTTCTACATAATATCCTTTGCCATTTTTCATTCTCACTTAGAGGCTCTATCTACTGATCAGCTTCAATCATTACACCAGTGTTATCAAAATCTAAGATTCAAGTCTAATTTTATAAAAACCTGGAAAGTTTTCAAATTATTTGGCCTATTCAGTGTTTTTATTATTTCTAATAAATCTAGCCACTTCTTTCACAGGTCACTGAACGAAGTCAGGTTCATTATAAAATTGAATATATTTTGAAAGAATCAGACCGCTCGCCTTGCTACTAATTCAGTATTAAATCAGTCAAGAGTTATAATCTCATTGGAGTCATTCATATCCAAATCTACTCCCATTATAGTAAGAACCTTATTAATAATTCATTCAACTACATTTGTTATCATTATTTGTTCAGCGACTTTAATAGTTACCATAGCAACAAATGTAAAATAAGGCATTTTTTTAATTCTGAGTCGGACAGCAGAAAAAATAAATAATATAGCTTTTTTCTGCAACTTAAAATTCTAATGGAGTGGGTTGAAAAGCAATATTAATGACTTAATGCTACTATAAACACATTAGCATTAATTACATCAATTTTGCAAGCCTCTCTTTTAACCTAGACAGAAGATGGAAATGGACAAAGATATTATATAATTTGCATTTTGTATAGAAAGGTCGTCTACCTTATTGCCCATTTGTTCATTTCTTAGTAGTCGCCACGAAGTTTGAATTTGTACCCATTATCATTGTCAGCCTATAATGTTCCTACTTCTGGGACGCTCCTGTCTGTGAGAGGGAGTGGTGGGCCATAATCCATTACGCGGGCCCAGTGGGGTTGACACCCGCTTGATGACAATAGGCTTGCCCTCTATTTACAAAGGTTTAAAAATTAACTGACGAAATGTGGGTGTTCAATTACAAATATATAATTCCTCTCCTCCATCTTTGGGAAATATAGGCATGCTGGTTTATTGTTATTTAAAAACCAATTCAGAAGTTCAATTTGTGAACACGTAAGTTCAACTGCGTTTATGAATGGAGATTCAATAAGGCCAGTGTTGAAGCAATAACTTATTGAAAGCCTTAATAAGTCTCATGAGAATGGCTTCGACCGAACAAAAGTCAAGGAAAGTATTGTCCTTCAACTTTACGATACTGCCCTTTAGTTCGTGTGTGGCGACTTTATTCATAAACCCTTATGACAAAGGAATAAAGTTCGATTCACAATGGCATAATTGTAACGACTCCCGCAATATTTTCTGCGGGCATTGGGCTGTCGATATTTAAATGAATTATTGCACTGGACTTAAAAGTTATCGAGGAGTAACCACAGCAATGATGTATGGAAGTCATTTTTTTACTTACAAATTAAATTTTGAACTGAGTTTTAAAGAAAGTATATTCTTATTCGACGCAGATCATTCTTACAATAATTTTATAATGATGACCACAACAATGAAATTTTAGGGTAATGGTCAAAGCTTGCTTTAAAATGTCATAACAAATGCAACTAAACCATCTCAGTGGGTAACATCGCCTTTCAAAAACGCTAGGCAGTCAAGGAGCCACTCTAAGCCGAATTCCTTTCCAATCCTCATCAGATATGTCTCAAAATCAACTCGAGAATCTCACTGCACCCAATAAAATGACACATATGGCCTTTTGCAACCCAATATGGTCACGATGTACGATGAGTACGTTACGTAAACGATACAAAAAACTTGCACAAAACTGGGTCACCGGCGGTCATGTCGGTCATACGACATCTCGATTGATTTAAAACCTACAATGAAGCGATTTTTTCGAATTAATCGAAATCACTCGCCAATTATCAACGGAAAATGTCAAGATGAACTTGTGGTTTCGAAAAAGAGGTACGCCTTGGTGAAGGTATTGTTTATGATGAGTAAGTCTGTTGTGTAAGGAGGTTGAAGTTCCAAGGGCTGGTTTTTTGACAGGCAGCATTCTCTTTTTACTTGGGTGCTGTGAAATGTATGAAGTAAAATTAATGGATGAGAAACTTCATCAAAACGAATACCTGACATTCATGGATAAAACAAAAAATGGTGACCCAAGTAACACAAACGTGTCTAGAAACGTACTACTAGATAGCTTATAGAATTAAATTGAATTGTCTACCTTAAGAATAAAATATCTATAAGCAATCTTCTAGAACGCTTATAGACAGAGTTTAGTAAAAGTGGGCACATTCTTGTACCCTCTCTTAAGAATGAGTTAAGAAAACATGACTAGATAGAGTTCAGATCAAATTGACTTAGGAGATGTTTCTAGTGTCTCTCTAAACCGTTTATAGACCGCACGTTTATCTAGTAGCGTACTAGTAGATAGTTTATAGATAGAGTTAAGACCTTTAAAGGAATCATTGCTCGTCAAGTTTTAAAACCAAATGATCTTAAGACTAACAACTTTAAGTAACATTTTACTAGTGACGCATAATGGCGTGGAACTTACAAGAGTTATTTTACTTAATAATATTTGCATCATGGCGTAACAAATTTATTACTTTTTATTTATTTGTGTTTTAATAATGGCTAAATAAGCAAATCAATATGCGATTGAAATTCTATCGTTGAATATTATGTAAAACTCTTGTTAAATAAGAGCGCCCGCTGTAAATGTAAGATTTAACATTATTTTTTCAAAATATGAATATTATTTGGTATAAGCAAATTTTCGAATTTACAGTTTAATGCTTAAAATACTCATTTTATTTAAAATATAGTAATTTAAAACATATCAAATGTCTAATTAGACATAATTTAATGATAAAAACATTAAAATACGTAACAAAAATTATTTGAAGCAAAAAATAGGCAATAAAAATGGCGTCCAGATAAAATTTACTAGAAAACCGATTTCTATAGAACAAACAGTCTAGAGATTTTTTTTGTAGTATGGCTCTAGAATAATTTTACTTACTACATACTAAACTATCTAGTGAGAGAATAAACAGATTTAAGAGTGGTTTAAAATTATCTAGTAACTGTCACTCTGTATTCCTTTTTATCTTGTCACAGTATTTCTAGACGTTCTTCAGTGAATAGGTAATTTCATGTGTTGTGAACGTAAGACCATTTTATGCAGTAACAAACCAATTTAATTAATCAATACAAGAGGGTACCCGAGTAAAAAGTATTTCTGATTTATTTAAGTATAAACAATGTGAGAAATAATAATTATAATTGTAATTACATTAATACCCTTTCATTTGATACCCACATCATTGGGGTGGATTTCAAACAGCCAGTCCGCCATCTTGAATTTAAGTCACCTGACTATTTTTTTCCTATTCCTGACAGCAAACCTTTTCATTTGATACGCATATCATGGGGGTGGATTTTAAATAGCCTGTCCGCCATATTGGATTTAAGTCACGTGACAATTTTTTTCGTATTCTTGACAGCAAACCCTTTCATTTGATACCCACAACATTGGGGTGGATTTCAAACAGCCAGTCTGCCATCTTGAATTTAAGTCACGTGACTATTTTTTCTATTTCTGACAGCAAACCCTTTCATTTGATACCCATATCATTTGGGTGCATTTCAAATAGCCTGTCCGCCATCTTGGACGTCCGCCATATTGGATTTAAGACACGTGACTATTTTTTTCGTATTCCTGACAGCAAACCTTTTTATTTGATACCCATACCCATATCATAGGGGTGAATTTCAAACAGCCTGTCCGCCATCTTGCATTTAAGTCACGTCACCATTTTTTTTCGTATCCCTGACAGCAAACCCTTTCATTTGATACCCATATTATGGGGGTGTATTTTAAATAGCCTGTCCGCCATATTGGATTTAAGTCATGTGGTTTTTTTTTCGTACTCTTGACAGCAAACCTTTTCATTTTTGATACCCATAAATCATCAACAATTTTCTACGTTTTGGAGGAAGTTACTAGGAAGTTTCGATTCTTTTTCGGTCGTCTCTTCTTCATTTTTCTTTCTTTTTAAATACTTGCGGATTTTTCGACGAAAACCACCAGATCTTTTAATTTGTTTCATCTTCTCCATTGCATAAACTCATCCAATTTAAATTTCTAGTGCAAATGCACTTAACTAAGCCACTTTTAAGGATAAAAACTCTAAAAACACGACTTCTCTATCATTTTTCTAGACAAACTTAAAAATATCTAGTAAAGTATTTTATCTAGACTGAAGTATCTATAGAAAAAAAAGATAAGAGTACCATTAGCTAAAATGGAATATCTGTAGAAAGTTTTGTCTTCAAATATATCGTTTTATCTATAAAACTACTTCAAAATAGGTACCTTTAGGCTTTTTTAACTATTTGTAGAGTATTTTATCTAGAAACATTCGTTATAACTATAAACGTACTTAAAATAAGTGTTCTATAGAACAAATGCTCTTAAAATAATAAAGCTTTAGATAAAAAACTCTATAAGATTAAATGTTCTTTATCAAACCCATCTTCAGAAAGCCCGTATCTAAAGATTAACCCTGAATAGACAGTCTATAGACAGATTGGTTTTAAAACATCCAGACTGTGTTACTTGGGGACGACAATAACGTTGCTAAATTCTCATGCAAAAGCAGAAAGACACACCTACAAACAAATATCGATTTCTCAATTTTAATTGCAAACCTTCAAAATTGATTACAGTATCAACATATCATTGCAATATATCAGTCCCGCAAAGTATAGGCAACTTAGTAATAACAGAGGAAAAATTACCGGGCAAAGACAACAAAATTAATATCCATAGACTTCCGATCAATGCAACTCCGCCGTTACTAATAACAGGAATCGAACCTACACCAATTAGCAAACGGAAGGCGCTAATCGATTCGGTCATAAAGTTGAGTAGATTTTATCGATTGTTGAGGAAAATGGTATGAGAAATCTGCACTTTGACAAATAAATGTTTATCATTAACACAGCGTAGTCTCTTAGATCAACAAAATATGACTCAATAGATACCCCAAAATCGTTCCTTGTGGAACTCTTCCAGATATTGCAACCTTTCCTCATACCACGTCTCTGATTTTACAACTTTTAACAATAATACGCTCAAACATATCTGCGAACATATTGCGCACACAAAACAATCCGTGGATCATGAAAAATCATTTTGAAAAAACAATGCTTGAACATGTCAAAAGCTTTTGATGATTCAACAATTTAGTGAAATATTATACGTTTAACGATGCTCTCATCTCTTTGGTCCAATTTTCCTGATCTCGAGCCAACAAAGAGGCAGATTATCAAATGCTACACGGAATCACTTTCCTATTCATCTCACGTTAGTTACCGCCGATAAATCTATTCTAATGTCAGTGAAATAAATGGCGTCCACTTACTATTCTGTTCATACAGTCTTCTTATTTAGACTCATCTTGTTTAAACAATACTGATTTGTTTATTGTTCGTCTATATTTAAATGTGTGTAGAAACTAATTTATAGCTGGATTAATAATGGAGTTGATTTGCATAGGTATAGGTATTGATTGGTGACAAATTAGCTTCCTGACCAAAGTGAATACGGACAGCGTTTTGGAAGGTAAAGTTAAACTGCGGGATCTTATTCCTGGCATATTCCTAGCTAAAATCTACTGCTGTTAAGGATCTAACTAACACACTTTTGAGCTGCAATTTCGATAGTCTACCATATTCCGTAGTTTCGGTTAAGCGAATCTTGTCACTGGTTGGCTCAAACAACCATCGACTTTCATTTGATCTTCAACTCGTCCAAAACAAATAGCCTAAGCAACTCTTAACTCATTCCCCAAACCCGCTGACTCAACCACATTAAAAGGCGTGAACACACTAGTAACAATAAGTGTGCCGCAAGCCTGTCACATTACCGGCAACCGGTTGCTTATGAAATCAATCGCGGGCGTGGCAACCAAGTGCATAATTTCTGGCGCTTGATTCTTGATATTGTGTCTTATGCTGACTGTTATGACTTTATGACAGTTTGTGCAGATTTTCCCGCACCGCTATGGCGTAATATGATATAATCTGTAGGTGTGTTAATGTTTGTGCGAAATGAGTTATTTACTAAATTAAGACATCAGAGGTGTATGCTTGTGGGTTTTGTCAATTAAATCTGTTATGTGATGAGTTTTTTTTTGCCGCTTTGAATCTTGCTATTTTTAAAATGTTTTATATTATTATCAGTAGGATGAACCAGATTAACAGTATCGATAATAATCTAATTATCTCCATTCCGTAACAAATTAGCGGTAAAACTGACTCTATACTATTACTATCAGCAGACTAAAAGAAGTCTCATTAAAAAATTACTCAAGCGCCACAGGTAATTAATAAAGATGAATGAAAAACAAGTCTTGGCGAATCGCATTCGTAAAATTAATTAAAATCGATCACATAACAAGTTGCATCTATTATATCTACCTATTACCTAATTGAAAAAGATTTTAGACGCAACATGTTGATTGTGATAGCGGTACAAGCAAATTCCCTATTTCAAAAAGTTTTTACTCTATCGCAAAAAATCAGTCAATCATTCAGAAGGTGTACGACCGATGTTATGTGTCCAAACATGATAAAATGACAATAATGTCGTGTGCAAAGGTTTTTCAACTGTTCAAACGTGCGTCAGAAACATCAGTCTGAGTTAACGACTCATTGATGCTTGCTCAAAGGCCAAAAGGCCAACAGAAAGTATCGCCATATTGAAATGAACTCATCTATTATCACAGCTTTGCGGTTTGTGGCCATTTAAACTCACAAACTAAACGATTCTCATTTATTCTGTAATAAAAATAGTGTACATTTGCATAAATTTTATTTTTGCCTTGAAAATACAAACTCTGTGTGAACAGTTTTGCAAAACATCTCGCAAAACTAACGTTCAATGCCTCAGATAGAGTGAAAGTAATGCGGTAACTACATGAATTATGTATGTACGTGCGAGCTACTGGAATGCCGTATAACTTCCGAAAAAAAATCCGTATTACGCGAACAACTGCACGGCAACCTATAAGTCACGTGTTTGAACAATATTAAAAACATGGCCGCTGTACTTTGACAGCTGTCAACTATTGCCGCGCTTTTGAATACAATTTTATACTTTTGGGCATTCATTTATATATTTATATAAAGCCTCTTGCACATGGAAGTACAAAGGCGGACTTAATGCCATGGGCATTTTCTTCCAGTCAACCTTAGGGTGATGCAGAGAAACAAACATAGTAGGTGCAAAATACTAGGTATATGAAAAAGACTAACATTAAAAGATGATATTTTTTTAATTAGGAAAATTTTGTTCAAGGGCAGTGAGTAATAGGCACAGCACGTTGTAGACGTTGCAGGGAGCCAATCAGTATTTTATGACACTAAAAAAATTGGACAGGTGTTCATTAAAATTAAAGTGTTTATTTTTATTTATAGATTATATCTATAATAAGATGTTTAATTAACACTTTGAGCTCTGGAACTTGAGAGTAATAAAAAATCGAGATTTGAATTATAATTTTTGGGATAAAAAACTTGATCAGAAATTATTATAATGCGAATTCGTGTTTGGCATCGAGACTTGTTTCGGGCTCATCAGGCGACTTATAATTTTACATGACATTTACATTTATAATGAGGAATACAGAGAAAGAAAACCCGGTTTTCGCTAAAATTTCGTACCTACTAAATAAACTGTAGATCACGCTTAAGTACCAAGCGTCGGTTTTTTTTTTGTCATAATACTTTTATAATATAAGATCAAACGAACTTCTTGAAGTGAAGTTCGATCATTATTATATGAGTCGCTTCATTCGAAGATACAAATTACCATGTAGTGCCTTTATTCTACAAGGCTCTATTCGCACGTTTAAAGATCGACTTTTAGTCGATTGTCATATTTTTTTTTTTTTTTTTTTTATACCACCCTACCGCCGCGTCGCGTGATGTCTGTGCTGTGAACTTCATTCTTGTTTAGAGATTAGTTTTCTACGTTGGGTTTGGGTGGGTGAGGACTTTGTATCTTCGAATGAAGCGACTCATATAATAATGATCGAACTTCACTTCAAGAAGTTCGTTTGATCTTATATTATATTTCGTCGCTTCATTCTTCAGATACAAATTACCATGTAGATGTTTAGAGATAGGTTCTCAGATTAGTAAATAAAATTTAGTAATAATCGGTAGAAAACTTTAATTTTTATATCAATAACAGAAATCCGTTTTTAATTGTAAATAATTATAAATTAAGTACCCAATCACTATTGGAACAACAGAGAAAAAAGAAACAATACATGTTTTCATGTGTTTTGATTCAATAAGTTTTACCTTAAATAATTACAGCTATTTAATGATTTAGATTTAAATCACTTATGGCGCAGACAGATCGAGCAAACACTCCATCATCAATTAAAGGTCGATTATAAAACCGAGCAAACGTCTGAGACGAGCTAGACCAGCCAGTCGTCTTCCTGATGGTGTCAATACAGACTCCAGCGGAGGCCGCCGCCGAGGTGGAGGCGTGGCGCGTGCTGTGCGCACTGAACACTGTGACGTCGACGCCGCTCTCCGCTAGGGTCTGCTTGATCCACCTACTGATAGTTTGTGACGATGCTTTTTTATGTGGTCTTTTAACGGTAAGTAAAAGACTATCAATTCCTTCGGGACGTAAAGCAGATGTTACCTCTAAGTAATCATCCAGAGTCTTTGCAGGGCAAATCCTTGGGTTTTCTACGAAATACGGTAAGTATAAAACAGGTTGTTCTCGATTTGCTGCAGAAGTCTTAATCATGTCAGTTATATCTATCTTAATACCAATGGGGGATCTATTTATATTCTGCACTCTAATAAGGGAGAAGGTTTGTACTCGGTGGGAGGTACATAACGCTAATAAAATTGTAACTTTTTTTGTTAGGTTAGTAAGTTCAAGTTCGGTATTGGGGTACCATTGGTAGACGTAGTCCAGTATTACTTTTGGGTCCCAAGTTGTGTAAAATTTGGGACGAGATGGCTTTTGCCTGTAAATACCTTTGAGAAGACGTTTTATTTTCTCGTCTGCTCCAATGTTATTCCCGAGGAGTAATGAAAGGGCAGATCGATGGCTATTGATAGCACCATATGATGCTCCCTTTTGAAAGAGATCCACCAAAAAGGCTATGACCGATGATACGGAAGCTTCGAAGGTATTAAGGTTATTTTCAAGACAAAATTGCCACCAATGTTTGTAAGTGACGGAATATTGTTTCATTGTATTATCCGAGATGGAGCCTAGCATTAAGTCTAGCGCTACGTCCGGAGTATTCAGTCTCGTAAATGCTGCCCTGAGAGCGTCGCGGCCCCCAGTGTAAGGCAGTTGTGCAGCGGGTGACGAGATCTGTAATTTGAATGCAAAAGGTCCTCATTAGCATCCAAGAAAATAATATCTGAGATGATCATTCTTTGCAGCAATGGAAACCAAGGTTTGCCAGGCCAATAGGGGAAGACTACGATGCCAGTGGCAGAGTCGTCAATAATTTTTCTCAAACATTTCAGAATTAAAGCAAACGGTGGAAAAACGTAGAAAAAAGTTGATCGCCAGCTAACTGTAAAAGCGTCAACTGTTGTAGAATCAGGATCAGGTCTCCATGAAATGTACTGACTACATTTGGTGTTGGTGCGGGAAGCGAATAGATTGATTTTTGGTTCACCTAAAGTTTGAACTATTGTTTGGAAAGCCCAATCCGATAGTTCCCATTCTGTGTCCACATTAATTTTCCGAGATTCTTCATCGGCTTCTATATTATCATGTGTATTAATGTAAGACGCAAACAAAAATATATTTCGCTTCTCGCACCATTGCCAAATTGTTTTGGTCAGTTCATTTAAATGTGGGAACCGAACTCCTCCCATACGGTTAATATAGCTGATAGCAGTTGTATTATCCACGCAAAGCAAAACGGAACAATTAGAATGCAAGCTTGCAAAGCACTTCAAACCTAGAAAAACCGCTAGCAGTTCGAGGTAATTAATGTGGAATGATAATTCCTGGTTTTTCCAGCCATTGTTTGCTCGATTTCCATTACAGACTGCCCCCCAGCCGGTTCTAGAAGCGTCGGTATATATTTCCAATTCAAAATGTTCATTTCTTCTCAACGCGTTGTACGTTAAGTTAATGTTCCGTCTCCACCATTCTAGGTCAGGTAAAATGACTTCCGACAATCTAATTTTTGCTTCAAAGTGACCATACCTTTGAAGAGCTAAATATTTCTCACGTTCGAGAGTTTTAGTGTATAACCACCCATATCTGACTGCAGGGCAGGCTGCAGTAAGTACTCCGATCAATTGTGACAGTTCCCTAATGGAACACTTAGGAAAAGAAGAAAACTTAGTGACCAATTGCATAATCCCTGTTCTTTTGTCATCTGGCAGGCCTAGAGACATATCGACGCTATTAAATATGAATCCGAAAAATTTACAAATTTGTCGTGGTTCGAGACAACTTTTTTTGAAATTAATGACAAAGCCTAAACACTTGAGCAATGTTATTGTTTCATTAACGTTGTCACGGCATTCATCATAAGTATTACCGATGCAAAAAATGTCATCGAGAAATATAACTGATCTAAAACCCCTGTATCTTAGATGGTTAATAACCTCTTTCATTAACTTCGTGAAAACCCTAGGAGCAACAGATAAACCATATGGCATTGCATTGAACTCGTAGGTTCGATCAAACTGGAAACGTAAGTATTTACGATGTTCTTTGCAAATAGGGACTAAAAGATATGCTTCCTTTAAGTCAATAGTTGCCATGAAACCTTCTTTAGGTAAAAGTTTAGCTGCAGTTCTATGGTCTTCCATTTTAAAATGAGCAGTGGAAACAAACTTATTTAAAGCTTTTAAATTTAAAATAAACCTTTTCCCTCCCCTAGGTTTAGGCGTTAGGAATATTTTGGAAATAAAATCATTTTTGGATCTATGACAAGGGGATATAGCTCCTAAGTCTAACAATTTGTTGATAGCTTGTGACATATGCGGTTGGTCGCTCGGGGATACATAATTAGGTATGGCTGATACCTGTGTCACTTCTTTTGAAAATGGAATGGAGTATCCTTCAGATACCCACTTAAGAATTAATGGGTTTCCAGTAATTTTACGCCAACAATTATAAAAATGCTGGATTCTCCCAGCATGTACCTCTATTGCTGAGCTGCTGCACGCTGTTTGCTCTGGGCAGTTGTCTTCGGTTGAGCTGCGCCTGTCTGGGGCTTGCGAGGTGCTGGTGCAGTCCTCCTTGGCCCTCCCCTCCCCCCTCTGTTCGACGAGAAGCGAGGAGGGCCTCCCTAGTTTCCCTGGGAGCGCTGCCGGTTCGAAGTTGGTTGGTATGAAGTTGGTGTTTTTGAAGTCGGTACGGGCTTCTTGATTTGCAAACCATGTTTTTCGATAACTTTCGTGGCCTTTATCTTTTCAGAAAGTTTGCTTCCAAAAAGCAATTCATCACGATCACTAACTTGCATGATATTTAAAAATGATTTATCCAAACCCGGAGTGACGAACTTCTTTCTCGCCTCTGTCTCTTCGAAATGCAGATCGCATAGTAAGCGACAACTGTCGCTTAAGAATTTAATAGCCTGAACTTTGTCCTTGCCATCGTCAAGAAGCAAATCTAACCCTTTATTAAGAGCGGCTATTCCGTGACCTAATTGTTGCTGTACTCCTTCTACTCTTTTGTCACGAACACGGGTACCTTCATTTACTGCGGCCGAAATTTCCGGGTTTAATTTAGGCGCTTGTAATAATGGGCGATTCTCCGGAACGAGGTACTCCTTTTGAAGCCTCTCCTTAGTCTCCTTATTCATCCCTTTGCGGAGAATAGGTAGCCAAAGCCGCGATAAGTTTTCGTGAATCTTAGGGCCAAACATTGGCGTCTCCGCCGTGGTCTCACCTAAGGCAGAAAGAATGGTAGGATCCAATTCCGGTACTGGAGTTGGTTCCCGTTCACCATTAGGTTTGATCTCCTCATCGGGTGATATGTCATTGCCAGTCTGATCTATTAGCCCTATAGCGTCTGGATCGGCGTCATTTCGACGCGCGTCGTCTAAAACAATAATATAAGAAAAGTTAAAAAATTGAGGGTAGAGGTATATACCTATATATTTTTTTTTGTTGCATTAACACTCTTAATTTCTCTGGTAATACGAGTATTACGACGCTAAAGCGACACTTATTAACCTTCGTGAGGATATACAATCCACCTCCAGGCATTTAAGTTGTTTTAACATAATCGTCCTTTAGACAATTACGATTACCTTTGTGCTAACACGCGGTTAACCTCTAGGTATAGCGAGTTACCTTCGTGATGACACACGGTCAACCTCCAGGCATTACAAATTTAGAGATTATAATCTCTCGGCAATATGTGACCAACCCACAAATCACTTAATAAATAATGATTTACTAACCTGTATTTTGATCGGAGTCGTCCGATGAAGAATAAATAATTCTATTGTATTTTCTTTGTTGATGTTCCAATTTTCGAATTTTTCGGTGATACCGCTCAATTCTTTCTTGATTTCTTTTTGGCATTATAACGCTTGGTGAGCACTAGATACGGTACGTGCGAACGATGCCTCGCAAGAAAAAGGAATGAAGTTCACAGCACAGACATCACGCGACGCGGCGGTAGGGTGGTATAAAAAAAAAAAAAAAAATATGACAATCGACTAAAAGTCGATCTTTAAACGTGCGAATAGAGCCTTGTAGAATAAAGGCACTACATGGTAATTTGTATCTGAAGAATGAAGCGACGAAATATAATGATATTAATCGTCTAATGTCTGTTAACCAGAGATTAAATTTAATCCATATCATCATGTTTCTATTCATTGATACCATATACCAATGAATCATAAAAAAGTAGAGGAGGCCATTACGTAGTCAAATAACAAGTAGGTAAACTGATGTTCAAATCATAATTAAAAAAGTTGTTTTTTTTATTCCGTAAATTGACATTTACGTGACATAAATTGTGTGATAAAGTTCATCTTATGAATAAATAAAAGTTTTCTTGAGTCTTAGTTACCTAGTCGTGTCGATAGTTTATATTTTTCAACTAATACTGCGTTTCCACAATCAATTTGACAGCTGTCACTTTTGACATCTGTCACACTTTTCACAAATCTTGTGAGTGATTTGTGAAAAGTGTGACTATGTATTTATTGCTATTCATTTTCCCTATTTATTACACATATTACTGTAGAATATTTGACTTACCTTAGTATTAAGTGTGTGTGTAGAGAAGAATGAGCAGAATAGTACGAATGCGGACAGCCAATGGGCCGACCCGAACGGCGTCGACTCCATAGTGAATCTGTAACAAAAGAGGATACAATGTTAAATAAAGCAATTAAACGAAGTAAATGAACTTCGCACTTGCAATTTAAATGCAATTAGAAATGTCCCAAGAAAAAGTAGGTAATTGTCAGGTAAAGGTTCAATATAACCGGTATGGAAAGATTGCGGACGGGTTATAGACTATAGACTTTGTCAGATTTTCACTACATAATCTGTCACAGTCCGCTATTTGGAGGTTGGTCCCCAATCTGTCCCTACTAGAGCTCCGAAAGTTCAAGTGTCCGGTGTTAAACTACATGGATTCATAATATGTAATTACATACAAAAACTCACGCCTTCTTACCATGGGGGAAGGCAGAAAAGAAACTACAGAGCGCTACCTGGTACAATCCTTAACTCCTTTCGCCTCATCCACATTTCATACATCTGAGGCCTTACCACTGCTGTGGGAAGGAGATGGCGCTAGGCGACTTGTATAGCTCTGTCTCTTTCCCACAGCATAAACTGGATCGCGTTAAGAACTCGTGGTAAGGTCATCTGGTCATACAAGCACGCCGATTGCGAGTACTTCGCATCCCGATTCGATGTAATAAAAATGCTTTTACGTCCAATGCCATCATACAGTGTAAAAGTAATCCCACCAAAAACATTTCATGTAAAGTGTTGCCAAAACGAGCACATAAGGTTTGCCCTACAAAAAATATATCAGATCTTATGTAGAACCAAGCTTCTGAATCTACACGGCCTAACTCTACCAACTCGAACTTCACAAATTCTACACATTAGCAAAAATGTATGGCTTCACCGTTTCGCTACCGTCGTGGAGGTGATGCTAATATTTAGTTTCTGAAGTAAGTAACGAAACAGCCAAGCCATACATTTTTGCTAATGTGTAGAATTTGTGAAGTTCGAGTTGGTAGAGTTAGGCCGTGTAGATTCAGAAGCTTGGTTCTACATAAGATCTGATATATTTTTTGTAGGGCAAACCTTATGTGCTCGTTTTGGCAACACTTTACATGAAATGTTTTTGGTGGGATTTCAGTTCTTTTTGTAAGTTGCTAGCATCTTGGATTTATGACATCAAATTATTTTTCGAGTTGCTCTCAACGAGCACGTCTTTCATTTGATACCCATATTGCAGAAGTGCATTAAAAATAACTATTCCGCCATCTTGGATTTAGAATGACGTCACATTATTCATCGAGTTGCTCTCAACGAGCCCTTTCATTTGATTCCACATTGTAGAAGTGCATTAAAAATAATTATTACGCCATCCTAGATGGTCTGCCATATTGGATTTGTTATTACGTCACATTATTCATCGAGTTGCTCTCAACGAGCCCTTTCATATGATGCCCATATTGTAGAAGTGCATTAAATATAACTAATCCGCCATCATACATGGTCCGCCATATTGGATTTGTAATGACGTCACATCATTGTTCTAGTTTCTCTCAACCAGCCCTTTCATTTGATATCCATATTGTAGAAATGCACTAAAATCAACTATTCTGCCATCTTAGATAGTCCGCCATATTGGATTTAGGATGACGTCACATACCTAATCGTGCATTGTAATCCAAACTAAACGTGTATACAGAATTTCAGCTCAATTGGTTGAAGATAATTCTATTTCAAGATTGAGTTCAAAGATTACACCCGAACAAACATACATACATGCCCCCCCCCCAATATTAGGAGATGGGGGATGTTTTTTTGTATACTACATACCAAATTTCGGCTTTCTAGCACTTCAGGAAGAACCCTAACATTTAAAGGTCTCATATAAACTTCAACCCCCCATTTTAGGGGATGGGGGGTGAAAGTTATAGGTTTGTGAATTTTTTTGTTGGTTGTGTACTAAACTTAGATTACATACCGAATTTCAGCTCTCTAGCACTTCAGGAAGTAGCCAAACATTTTGATGATCATCAGTGTGTCAGTGTGTCAGTGAATCAGTGACGAAATCCGTGTATTTTAGATATCAATAAAATCTAAAGTATTATAGCCATTCTATTAAGAGTTTGTATGCTTAATAAGACTATTGATGGCATCATATTCTGAGAATATGAACTATCTGGTACATCGGAAACCAACTCTATGAGGGTTCAAAAAAACGACGAAACACTTCGAGAAAAGGTAGGTAGTGCCCTTGCGCTTCGCTTGGCTCGTCTTGGCGGGGGCACTACCGTGCCCCCAGATAATTTCAACACTATTTCTGACAACTAACATTAAAAAAAAGATACACAAGTGAATTAAGAGGTGTGAATCAAACGAGGCCATATCTACTTATCTTAATTACTGATTACAAACTTTATAATGACCTTCTTTAGTGGAGCATTTCTCAACATAATATCATCTTTACTTAAATACCAAACATCACGCCCGGTAATCATCGAAGGGTAAGCTAGAGGTGTATAACCAGCATATGCACGTCGCTATTCATGTCTCAGTCTTATATTTTAATAGAGGGCTAGTCTATTGCTATTAACCATGTCATAAATCTAGACATCGTGGATGCTAGCTACTAAATTCCGGTTAGAAAAACCTAATTACACCGCCCGATCTGAGAATCAAACCCTTTCTAATCAGCTGTTGCACTTGCAATAGCTAAACCAAGGGCTCCTTATAGTACCAAACATTACATAATCACCAACAACTTAAACCATAAACAAGAACTACAGTGTTGCCGTGCAAATAAATTTCCTCGCGTCAGGGTTACCACTTTTCCCTTTGCAGATATTCTCGGTACCAGCTTAGATCAAGAGATTGGGATATCGCCTGATCGCAAATTCTGTTGCAAATTACACTTGGTGCAAGAAATTGTGTCCTTATTACGAGGTGTAACGTTATCTTGTATTACAAGATACTTAGGGTTTTTGCTGAGATTTTTGAAGATAACTATCGGTACATTTTTATTATGTACACGGTACCTGCCCGCGACAGCCTGTCTGGCTGTGCTTCGCTTATAACGGGAATTACTTTTTTGGTTCGATTTTCAGGGCTTTTGGCAAGACTTGTGATTCAATCATGTGGGTAATTTTATCGTAGTAGGTAGCATTATGTAGCTCTTGTCTACTGCTAGAATATAGCGACAAATAACTTGGTTAAAAACTATATCATGATATCAGTAAATGTCATCTGAATGCAAATCTATTGGACTATTATGTACTGTAATTTTTGATCATTCATTATGTTAGTGAAAATGAGATTTAGGATTAAGTTACAGCCTCAATGCTTTTTCTTTCTAAGTTGATATTAAAACTTTATTGTCTTCGTCTCGGAATTACCAACACTTTTAAACATTATCGCCAAATCGTATTTCTCTTGAAAAACGTCCTGCCTCGTAAATCCCAATGCGTGACCAAAAGAGACAGAATCTCTTCATTTACAAGTCGCGACTTTTTCTTTTTTGACACTAAAAAGGATTTATACCAACATTATAAAAAAATACTAAGGAGGATTTATGCAGAGTACACGCTACCACTCAAGTACTTGTGCCACGGCGCTAGTGTCTATGTCATTACATCAAATTGTATTAAAAACCGGCCAAGTGCGTGTCGGGCCACGCACAGTGTAGGGTTCCGTAGTTGCCACCATGGCCACCTTCCAGCTCCATCATTAGACCCTGGAAAACATCGATTGCCAAAGTCCATGCGAAGAAAAATCAAATGACCCTAAACTCGAAGGGATTGTTATTGTATTACCTACAAAGATCCCATGGCCACCTTCCAGCTTCATCATCAAAACCTTTAATAATATCCAGGACCAAAGTCTATGTAAAGACGAATCAAATGAGCCCAAACTCGATGGGATTGCGTTATTGTATTACAAAGATCCCATGGCTACCTTCCAGCTCCATCATAAGAGCCTGGAAAACATCCAGTACAAAAGCTTATGTAAAGACGAATCAAATGACCCTAAGCTCAGTCTGTAGGATTGAGTTGTTGTATAAGGAAGAACTCATGGTTACCTTCCAGCTCTATCATCAGACCATGGACATCATCCAGCATCAATGTCTATGTAATAAAGACGACTCTAACGAGCCGAAACTCGACGGGATTGAGTTGTTATCAAATCGCTTCAAGAATGATTTAAAATTTAAAGAGTTCCCACGTTTTCTCCAGGATTCCATGATCACATCCTGACATCTTTCAATCAAAAGAAGAATTTTCAAAATCGGTCCAGGCGTCTTTGAGAAATCGGGGAAAATACATTTAAAAAAAAGATTACGACGAATTGAGAACCTCCTCCTTTTTTTGAAGTTAGTTAAAAATAGTTGACAATACAAACCTACCTATCTCCAAAACATACCCACCTAATATAGCTGTAAAAATAAATTTGTCAAACTTACATTTGCAGTTGATTATCATGTTCTCCGGTACATTTTGTTTAGGAAAATATGTTATCCAAGTACGTTTTATAAGTTGGTCGACAATTACTCGTAAACTTGTAAAGCCTACTTAGTCATGACAATTTTCCTATAAACTTCGTTATATATACTACTATTGTGAATTTTTTCACACCCCCAAACATAACCGTTTAGCTGGGGGGGGACACTCGAGTCGAGCAAAAATTAGCACTTTAAAGCTTAATATTTCACAAACGAATCTTTTTATCAAAAAAATGTTAGTGGAAACTATCAATATTTTTTAAAGACCTATTTAATGATACCCCAAATTACGGGGTGCGCGAGAAAAAAAAATCCCCACTTTACGTGTAAGTACAGGAGGTACCCTAAAAAAAAATATTTTTCAAGATTTTATTTTACCACTTTTTCGGCCCAACAAATCCGCATATTTACACCAAATTACAGCTTTCTAGTACTGGGCGTCTCTGAGCTAAGCTGCGGACAGACGGACGGACGGACGGACGGACGGACATGGCGAAACTGTAAGGGTTCCTTGTTGACTACGGAACCCTAAAAATGTAGTAGGTACCTTGAATTTTCCGCTGGTGAGTGGTGGTGCGGACTTTAAATATCTTTTTGCCGCCAGTACAAACGTCAACCAGATTGACACATCAAGTGTCATGCGATCGGAAGTGAGCGGCGATTCTGTGCAGAGATTGGGCCGACCTTAGCATCATCAGAATGATAGCTTTCAATGTGTTGCCACCATTATCCTGGGCTTTGTGATTTTTATTAAGATTGTAGAAGATTATTTAATTTAGTGTTATTAGACTTGGAGCGGATTAATTGTTGTTATGTTGATACTTATTTTTGAAGATAATGTCATTATCTTCAGTTTGTAAATGTCAATAAATTCTTAAATTAAATGTAAGGAAGGTTGCCGCGGTATGTTTAGTTTTGAAATCAAATGTACCGCCTTTAACAAAAATGTTCTTAGCCATGGTTATTTTGACACTTACATGACAATGACAGGAGGTTGACCGTAGGTGATCTATTTTCAAATTATCTATGAATGAAAAACCAACGATGTGGTGTTCCAACCAGTTCCTTTTTTCTGTGTAAGTATATCAATAATTCATGGAAAGTTTTTTTTTAAAGAACAAAGTTCCATAAGTCGTAAATTGGCAAGATAAATGCTTTGATTAAAATGGTCCTTATTTACGTCAATCAAACTTTAGATTGAAGCCACCTGTTGGGTTTAGTCCATAAATGACCCATTAAAAACCCATCTAATTATCATAACGTTATGTAAAACATTAATATTAAGTCTTGTGAACATTATGATAATATTTTCCCCATAGGAAATGTTGATGGACCCATTAATTGCTAGCTTAAGGAGAGTTCTCAAGGTTGACACGTTTTTTTTAATTTATTTTAGTAGCAAACGATTTTATGACTTTCGTCCTAACCTTCGAGCTCTTTTATAGGCAGAACCTTTACTTCTTTCACAATTATATTCTCTTCCAATCCCTTTTGTCAATGTGTCACACTATCATAATTATTACATTTACCCATAACTTTCATACTCACATAATCATCAAATATTTAGTTATTTATCTCCCTCTCTAGCCATAACCATACTTTCCACCGCATAATTAAATTAAAAAAGCAAACAAAGTCACCACAAACAAAAACCATAGATTACAAATTTCCTTTTTGCCGCCAACAGAGCGGACCATAAACAAACAAAAAGTATCTGAGGTCGACGTTCGCACTCAGAAGGACAATGTCTTTTCTGAGAAACGGACGCCGCCGCAAAATATTAATAAAGCTCCGTTTGTGGCCGGGACACGTTTCCGCATTGGTTTGCGCGGGACCGGTCCGGGACAGTTGAAAATAAAGCAATGGTTACTGTAGTCCGTGAGGTAATTAAATTAAATTCTGAATTTAGTGCCTTGAAGAGATTTATTCTTAAAGACAGATGATGTTCAGCATGTCTGAAAGTAATGACTTTCAAATATCAACGAGTATTCATTTCATTTTATAAGATTTTCATAGCTTTTCAGTACTTTTAATTTTCAAAAGACGTTGTAGGTTTTAGTTGCACTTCGTCCATCAAATTGATTACTTTTCCTCCACATATTGCACAAATACAATCATACATACCTACATTCGGAATCCCGGTACAACAATTTTTAGCAGACAGTCTTGTGAGATGACTTTGATATGTATGCAAAAATCAATAAAAAACTAAAAATAACCTACTATGATAACTTTCATCTTCAAGTCAGGTAGACTTAACAATACAGCAAGCATGTAGGTATTTTTTTACAAACCCACCACACTATTCCCAAACTACTGCATCTCCTGAGTCAGAATCAACAGTGGCGACCACCAGAAAACCGCCGCGACATTAAAGCTCGACGTGTTCGAAGAATGAATTTTTCTCGGATCCTGCAACGAAATTAATCGAAAAGAATAGCGGAGGAGTAGAAAAATGCGAAGTTTCCGCTACCCTCCATATCAAGCAGGATGCCTGTATGTCTACATAAAGTGGCGTGTGTCAGGCATGTTATACCAGACAGTATGGCATGTCGTCTTAAGACAGTATGATGTCACCCACAGCCCGAAAGCTCTTCCTTTTAAAAGCGCCTTCGTTCTTAAATATCGTTAATTACTGTTTAAACCTGATACTAAAATTTAAATCCAAGTTAAATGAGCCGCAGATATTAGCACTGCTCCTAATTACCATGTATTCTGTACAATTTTAAAATTAAATGTAAAAGGGTTTCCTTACTTTTTATAAAGTATGTTTTATGGCTGTTAAATGTCCATTTGGTCAAAATAATTGCAAAAGTCTGAGGTCTGTATGCAATTAATTGATTTGAAAATAGTTAAACACTTTTGAAGAAACAAACTGTTTTTGCATTTCTTCAGATTCATGCTCTGCGTTCTCTGTCCATCAGGAACTTACTGGCAAAAATAATTCATGGAAGATACGAAACAGCTGTCGATTCGACTGGTAGGTTTTCATGAGCTGCACAGGTTTACAATATTCAGCAATTTAATAGGTAGGTAATCTGTAGTAAAAAAAGCGCTAAATGACTATGACAAAATATCTATTATATCATAATAAAAAAAAAAAAACAAAAAAAAGTCTTCTTATACCATCTCGGATGACAACATCGAAGGAACACGGTCATTAATTTTAAAATGATTTACGTCACCAAGATGGCCTTTTATCACATTCATTCACCTTTATACATTTCACAAGATGTTGCTGGTCACAAAAACTATAATAATTTAGTACGACAACGCACGTCGTAAATTAATTTATAATGGTGTCTACTTATTCTTATCGTAAAAATCAGCGATCTAAATGAGTGCCAGGTGTTTGTGTAAAATATTTTTTTATGTTTACTTTTCCATTTAACTGGCATGACAAAATGACAAGTCATCAGCTTATATGAACATCTAATCATTAAAAAGGACATGATTCTTCCAAAGAATCATTAATATATAATGACTAAATAGCTACATATGCTTTTTTATCTAACCCTCAATATGAAAATTCATTAATTAGTTAATTGTTGAACAAAGTTCTGTCAAAATCATAAATTTTCCGAAGCAAATACGTCAAACGTGCTTCTCGCAGATTTTCCATACCTAACATAGTGTGTGAGAAAAACTGTAATTAATTTGACATTTCAACTATCAAGACATCTGGAGTTACCACTGAAATAAAATGCCGTAATAAAAAAACGCGTAAGGTCCAAGTAGCATCATAAATAAAAACAAAATGGCTGCCACAGTTAAATAAATCAAGCGAGGACCGTTTGTCCAATTACGTTCGTGTTTAGGATCGAAAAATATTGCATCAAGTTTCAATGGGCGTAAATTATTATTGGCTTTTTATTATTTTCTTGTAATAATATTAATTGATATGCTGTACAAGTACGTTGCGGTTTATTTTTAGATGTTTTATTAATTAACAACGGCGTTTGCTTTGTGGAACAATGTTATTTTATTTTTGTGTATGCAGTATCGTGTCATGTTTGTAGTTCAAAATTTAATTCATACTTTTATCATTGATTTCTTGCAGTTTATTTTTTCGTGATTTTTGACTTCATCTTTCAACCTGTTGTTAGCTTGACTACTCATTTTACTCAAGTAAAGAAAGGAGAAAGAAAATTATGTTTATTGGAATTAAAACTTAAAACTAAATTAAAACTAAGTAGAAGTAAGAAAAAAAAACATTTAATTACATAAGGGCCTCAACTCAGCATAACGCCAGGTGGAAGCACAAAGTTTGCCACCTGACGCTGATTTTCAGCTGCAGCCCAGTGTCATACTGGTAGGTAATGCCATAATTTAAGAGTTTATGAGAACATATTGTCAACTTTGTCGCTCATGGACAAGACAACCTCACCCAACTTCCATTATCTATTTCGACACATGCGAAACATAATCAATTTAAATGTATTCACCAAGAAATTACTTTGAATTCTAACCAACTCGAAGCACTTACGTTTTATCGTAAAACAGTACCATTTTGACACAGATGTGTATATGCAAGTAACAAGTAACCATCGAGTTTTATCGCTACGCTGCATTGTCTATGGGTTGCGAAACTTAAGTGTTTATGGGTACCTATCTACCATAGACTCACTCGGTCTTCAAGTGCTCATTTATGATTGTTCTGTGTTCAACTTAGTAAATCGCATGTGTTTTATGCAAGAGGCAAAGGTAAGTGTGTTCTGCCTGTGAAGTTTTCCTTCAAACGTTTTTCAGTTGTATTGTTCGCCATCTGGTACATTTTTTTTACTAAAAATAAAAATTTAAAAAACGACAAGATGATAAAAAAACTTAAGATGTTCGTCTCTACAATGTTCCTTAGATCTGCAACTATTAAACCACACATAATTTCTGTAAGCCAAGGCATTAAGGCAGAACCACATTTAACCAGTTATGTTTGCCTCAACGGGAGAAGCTCGCTCTATCTTTGGCATGGCTTTGTCACCCATGACGTAGGCTAGAGTCAAGAGCATTCCCATCTCAAATAAAAAAAAGAGTTTCATTTGATCCATGTGTAAACCTTTTATACCCTTGCCCCTCTAATAAGCTTAAAAGTAGCTTCACTGAAATGCAATGCCATGAATCACTCGCGTCGCTTAGGATTAAAATAATTGAATCACTTGCTACGCTTGTGATCATTAATGGCCATCCCTTTAAATCCGTCCTTTATTCATTAGTTGCTTAATATTTTTTTATTATATTAGCCTGAACTGTTCCACTGCTGGGCAAGGCCTCCCTCCATTCCTTCCAACGTTCACGACTTTGCGCCACCTCTTTCCAATTCTCAAGGAAGACATCCAGCATAATATACTATTGTCAATTTAGTATAACACCAACATTTTCGTAAAATATTCTACGAAATTAAACAGGATATTTTATAGTTGTCACAGTGTCTATTATTACCACACAATCCTAGCAATCTATTTGATTTACAACGTCTTGTAATTTGTTTTAATACTATTTAAATATGCATACTTAGCACTGTTATTAGCTATGATAATATTAATATTATTTTTATTACAAAATAAACAATTCTATGCAAATTTTAGACAAGTGAATCTTCAACTCTTGGCCACGACAGACACGCTTGAGCGACACACACCTTGCGACAGCAAGAAATGAAATAAGTTGTATACCTAGAGTATGCTACGACACACGAGTGACTTTACAACTGTACAACGTTTGAAAATCGCGTCGCAAGTCGTCGCATCATCAGAGGTCGTGAACCAGACTTGAGATATAACAATATATAAATTTCGTTAAAACGAACCAAAAATAACCAGTTGCGTTTTTAACGAAATCTCCAATGAATTGAGGAAATCGTTTCTTAGATAATTACATAATTATTTAATGTTTGTTTTGTTTTAATTAATTAACTGAACCGCCTTGAAGTTGTGGGGAATCGAAATAATGTTATTGATTGGTTTTCGATATTTCTTCTAATCGCTGCAATGGATTTATGTTATAAATAACCTGTGTCTACAATGTGTGTATTTATAAATCCTTCATAATTATTGACTCTTCATCTTTCTTACTAATATTACAAACGTGAAATGTATTTAGATGGATGGATGTTTGTTGCTCTTTCACGCAAAAACTACTGTACAGATATGGATGAAACTTAGTACACAGATGGTTTATAACCTGGATTAGCACATAGAATAGTTTTTATCCAGATTGTATGTTCCCGTGCTATAAACGAAGCGGGAGAAGCCGCTGGCAACAGCTAGTTTAGAATAAATTTTCCGGTAAAGCATAAAATTATTCTAGGAAGCGGAATTCAATATAAATTACTATAGAATTATTAATTGTTGTTAAATTATGTATTTTTTTACAAAAGTTGCTAAGTGACAATTCGAAATGTATGGTGTCAATCAAACCGGGGAAACCTTAAAAAAAAAATGTATGTACGTAGCAAGATGTCCTTCCCAAAAATGCACTCGCTATTTGTCTGTTTCAAGTTTCTCTGGTGAGATTGTGTATTGGTACACAGTTACTGAATTTATTACATAATATCTATTTTCGTAAGATAGGAAAAAAATGAGAAAATATTATGGGATAAATCAGTCCTAAATCCTTTTTGTTATTTCAGACTATAACTTATGCCTGAGCCAAGAAATTTGAATTTATCCGTTTAGTTGTTTTGACTTGATTGATTTAAAAATCCATTGAGACCCGAATAAAATTAATACTTAACAATTTTAGATCATGACGCACTATTTCTCAAAATTCCACGTTCTATAATACTAGAACTAAAACCATTTAATTTACCAAATCGTCGTAAAATTAGAAAGACCTACAAAAAAAGAAACCGCGCGTTATAATATTACAAAATATCATTGCATAGAGCGTGTGAACATTACGACATTACACACAAAATGTCCGATTTTACGAAATGTATCTAATTTGGCAGACGATACGAGAATGTTGCCTTATATCATAGAAAAGAAATAGTTATACGTTAGTGCTAATTGGCTAAGTACAATGCAACCACGTTATTAATGAAAAGGTCTTTATCTCCCATCTGTCAACTGTCAAACAAATGTCACACAGAAGATGCATGGCTCAGAATAGAAAACTACCACTTATAAATAACCCCTTAGCTGAGGCGATTCCTTTGGTTTATTGCAGGCAATTCTAAGCTACGGTGACCGCTTTCCATCAGTTATAATCATGATCGTATGCTATTTATGTCGCCAATATGGTATAGAAAAAAAAAGTTGTCTAAAAATCGCGCATTTCCGTTTCTTTGGTAATTTGGCAAAGTTATTTGTGCAATATCCGATTGAAATAAATAAAATAGCTTAGTTTTATAATATACCATAGTTTACATCATAAATACGCGGACATGTAATAATTTTTTTCAAACAAATTTTGCAATAAAAATAACTACAAATAATTATGAAGCATGCATGGAATTGTGAAGTGTGTGAATTGTTTAAAGAATGATTTACACAAGAGGAAATATTTTAATTGCAGTAATTAAGCATAGTCGCCATTGCTGAGAAAGGTATTTTCTTAAAGGACTAGTTTTTATAAGAACATAAATAACTACAAATAAAGTTATTTATGTTATACCAAAATACTTAACGCATGCGTCGCAAATTTCAAATATCAGCAGTATAAGAAAATCTACTAAAAATCGGCCAAGTGTGAACCTAATTTGCGTAATTAAGGTTCTGCATTACCAAAAGATTAACAATGTACAGACGCCAGCCAGTCAACCTACCGGACTCTGTCAAATTTGACCAAACGAATATTAAACTTTCACTATTGTGATAGGGTTGAAAATCTATTAAAGAAATTCGACAGATAGGTTGATGTGCCCGGCGATATTATCGTCATTATGAGACTGTAAGATCCTTCAATGACAGAGACTGAGTAATCTCGTATGCTGAAAAAGTTCTAATAAGCTAAAATATAATTGAATTAAAATAATACAGCCCTGTGACTGACAGATACGCTTCAATTTAATTTTTAAAGTTCTTAAAACTGTAACTTTGGTTTTGGGGTACTAAAATCATCAAGTGTGGGGGCAATGTTCACAAAAAAAGTATTTAAGCCCTCCCCTCGCCCTGAGTATAGCATAAGGGACTTGCAGACTCTACAATTAGGTACTGACTGAAAACTACCCTGTTCCCTTCCAAATACCCTAAGCGTTCCGCGGTACCTGTTACCTGTAACAGGTACCGCGATAACAGTGACAGATACAAAATAACAGTGTCAACTCGTATCTTCGTCGCTTACGAAGTCCAGTTTTACTACTCGTACTTGTAAGAACCTACTTTGTATTACGTATTATACAAACTCTTTATAATCGGTTAAGTAATTTGTTATTACGTTAATACAAGAGAAAAGAAAGTGAGATAACTACCTATTGTTCTTGATTTAGATTTGTTCATTATCTCGTTTTGTTAAATGATAGATGGTGCTTGTACTATGTGTGTATGCGGGTGTGTGTGTGTGCATGCAATGTGTGTCTGTGTGTTTTTTTGTAAATTAATAAATGCTTCAGCCAAATGTGCATAAATATTGATTTTTATATTGAGGTTAAATGAACCAATAATGTCAAGATCCGTTCTAAAGTTTCGCATTTCTATTATTCGTAATAAGTATATTTGTGTCAAATTATAATTATTAAATCATATCTAAGGCGCAGGCCACATAGAAAAGACGTAAGACTCAGACGGGGCGGAGACATATAATGTCTCTGCATTTATAGAAGCGTCGCGACGTAAAACACACAGAAGAGACGGGGCGCGGACGCGACTCTCATACATTTTCGCACGTCCGCGACGCGTCCTCGTCTTACGTCTTTTCTATGTGGCCCGCGCCTAAGATTTCATAATGTCTACCCACCATTCTGTACTTCATAATTATCATAGATTTTATTTAAAAAGCTGCTTAAACTTATTAAATAATAGGTATTTACCGTTTAAACATCTTATAAAGCAAACATTTGCATGTAGCTACTTATCAAAAAGCAAAGCATCGTAAGTAAGTATCGTCCAATTTCCGTTTTAAACCAGCTACAAAAAACCTTTTTCGTTACCCAAAAAAGCCGTCATCTAATTAAGAATAAAACACCAAAGAAAATAACCATGCTGTACATTTCATGCATCTCGCTTCCAAAACATTTTCTGCTAATTGGGCCCTGAGATAAAAGTCTTTGGCGGCCAACTGAACGACAGACTACATTAAATTCGTACTTTCCTTTGACGATTATTTATTCGAGAAGATTCGAGATTAAAAAAAAACACAGGACATTGAACTTTCAAGGAAGTAAATCCCGATATCCCGGAATGAATTTATGGAGATAAAAAATGGTGTCATTGTTTTTAAGGAAATTAGCGATGTATTTTATCGATGTGAGGTGTGATCGAACGTTGTTGAAAAGATACTTTTTTTGAAGGAATTTACTGTCATTAGTTTTTTGTTTAAATTGAACTAAAATGCGTTGTCTTTGACTGCTGGCCTTTTAGAGACACTAAGAGTCACTCAACGAGCAATGAAAAGAGCTATGCTCGGAGTTTCTTTGCGGGATAAAATCCGGAACATGGATATTCGGCGAAGAACCAGAGTCACCGACATAGCTCATAAAATTTGCAATTTGAAGTGGCAATGGGCAGGCCACATCGCTCGTAGAACTGATTACCGATGGGGAAGAAAAGTACTGTCATGGCGACCACGGACCGGAAGACGCAACGTAGGCAGGCCTCCCACTAGGTGGACCGACGACATCGTGAGGGTCGCGGGCAACCGATGGATGCAAGTAGCGAATTGTCTTTCGGCGTGGCGGTCTAAGGGGGAGGCCCATGTTCAGCTGTGGACGTCTTCCGGCTGATGATAATGATGAAAATGCGTTGTTATCTGGTATAACAAAATTCTCAGTTACTTCTTTCTGATGTCACAAAGCTCGTGTTAGGTCACCTTCAGTTTGAAATCTTATTTATATGATCATCAATAAGGTATTGTTTACATCTGAATCATTTATCAAGGACAAGTGTAGTTGGGTTGCGGGAATATCTTATAAGGACACCAAAGCCCTTGAACGTTTAGGACATGTGAAGGAACAGGGTGGTTTTAAGTTAGTAAGAGGCTGGCGGGTTCCTCCGCTTCACCCTGGGCGGGAAAACTCATTTGATGATTTTTTATTTTTTTCACCCTAGGGCAAAAAAGCATGTCTTCGTCTATGTTTTCTTGTTAAACTCGGCATTTTTGGAATCACCTTTTTAGCCATATCATCCACGCAGTACATCCATTTTAGTTATGTGCAAATCATAATCATTTTAAAGCCATTCCGCCCTACGTGTGAATTTACTGATGATACATTAGAACCTCAAAGATGGAGATAAATACTATAATTTCAGATGAAATCAAATTCACATACCAGTAGTTGTAACATAATCACTCACTATGTTTACTATCAAATCAAATAACATATTGCAAATATAACTACTCTCGTGACCATAAAATACACAAGATAGAAACAGAAGGTTAACTTAAAACATAACACGTTGCAACTCAGAGTAGGACCGCCTTTGCGTCATATTGTATCGAAAATTACGTTTATCAAAAAACTAAACATACTACCTACGTAATCTAAGCTATAGCGCATAGTACGTAAGATTGTGCCAAGCTCAAAATTAAAGGCGGAGACCTCTCGCGCCCGGCATTGGTCGAGGCCATGCTGCGGGGCGAGACGGAGTGGGAAGCGGTCGCCTCCTTCTGCGAAGCAGTAATGTTCGCGAAGGAGGAGGCGGGCCGCGAGAGGGAGAGGACAGCGTCCTCCCTCCGCCCCAACCACAGTGGTAGACGCCCACGGCGTCGGACGTCGGCAGACGATCACCGGCCACCGTAGGCGCGGGCATGCGGACAGCGAGTAAGGGGCAACTCGCTGTCCGACCATGGACCATGCCCGGGTCGACGGCGCGTCGTGTTCCACGCGCGCCTCAAAGAGCGTCAGCAAAATGACGGGGGTCCTCTCAGAGGGCCAAAGCCTGCCGGGGTCGCGGGACTTATTTCCTTACCGTGACCCCGGAACATAAAGGGCTATTGAAAGACACCGTGGATTTTAGTCAGTACAAGTCTGACAGTCCCTCCCGCCCTGCCCGGGGTGGGAGGACTCATTTGATGATTTTACTACGATAAAAAAAAAAACAAAATTAAGCTAGGTATTTAATCTAGCAGTAAAAGTTTATGAATAGTGCATGGCCAAAGTTAAATTTAAGTCATCTTATTTTTCAATTGACTACCAACTACATCCTTTATCTAAAATGTACTAATTTTTTTGGCATTCGCAACTACAGACAATACCCCACGTTTGTTGATAACATCGATAATTCTATAAACCTTCTGCAACTAACTTACATACACTTCAACTATCACGACCTCTGCCCTCTTGATCAACTCTATAACACAGAAAGACTTTTAGAAGTGATTGACGTCCAACTTGATTAAGTTAGTAAATAATAAATAACTTATACAAACACCTATATTGCATTACGACTTAGGTAATCTGTAATAGATTCCGTTTCTTACGATTACAACCGCGTAGTTTGGAACCGGTACTTGAACATGATAGGAACTTGAAGAAAGCAGTCGGCAGGAGCGGGTGTAACCTAAGTCAGTGAGTTTGAATATCGAATAAGGATGGCCAGTTACAAGGTTTCAATAATTATTTAAAAAGGAAAAAGTGACCGATAGAGGTACATAGGTAACAAAAAATAAACTTAAAAAAAAAGATAAAACGATTTAAAAAAAAACACAAACTGTAGTGTGCTGACTGCCAAATTAAAAATACTATAAGTTAGTTGGTTGATCAGTCATTATGCTAACTATTAGTTAAAATCCTTTATCCATTTAATTCAATCAATTTGTTAAAAAAAATGATTTAACTAACAGTTAGCTTAATACTGATTAAACAAGTGGTATTTTTATAGTATCGTGTGTAGAATTTGTAGCTGACGTCAGTAAAGTGATTTATTTCTGATAGAGTAATGTAATTGTATGTCAAATAAGATTTCAAAGAGGAAAAGACGAAATCAAGTAAATAATGCAGTTCGTAGAAATACTTTTACCAAATCAATTCAACACATAACAAAATCCATTCCCAGAGTACAATATACCTATATATCATTCATAACCGTGCATTTATTGAAATAACTATTGAATAAGTTGGCTGTTAAGTCCAAAAAAGGAAAATCTAAGAGCACTTTCACACAGATTCGAATCGGACTAAATAGACGACAAAAGTGGATGAAAGTGAACTTCTTACCAAATGGCCATTAAGGATTCCCCACACGATCATGTTTTCACATGTCCGGAGCATCGAATATTATAAATTCTGTTGCCTTGCTCGTCTTGTGAGGGGAATCTAAAACTTGGAGCACTTTCTTTATTTTATTCTTCTATGAAAGTTTGTTAATGCCTTCTTTCCTTGGTGGGAGAAGGAAAGGAAACACTTAAATAATTAATTCTTGATTTATCAGCTCTGAAATTCTAAATACGGACTCCAGAAAGTTAGTTTTTATTTCAAGTGTGAAACTTGGTTTCGCAAAAACTTATTCAGGAAAATCCCTGGCTGACTCACCGCAAAGCCGGTGCAACAGTGAATGTACTGGTCTTAAAATACATACATTAATATAAAAAAAAAGATTTAATATATTCACAAGATAACGAACCTCCTTCAACAAAATCCTCACCATTCAAGATAACAGTTTAAAAAGCGGCAACTCTCAGTAATATCACACAAAATTACATTTTGTGTACCAATCATAAATTCCTATCATCGTATTGCTATAAAGTATCAAATTTAAATTAAGCTGTACGAGCGTTTCCTTTGCCTCTTCGCCGCTCAAAAAAAAAGAAAAGTCAAAATGGCGCGGAATAAAGTAAATATGGCGAATTCGTTTAATGAATTTCGTGTCACCTCCATTATTGCATAACGGGATGAACAGTTTTCTGTTGAGCAGACTCATTGGGGATTTTATCAAGGGGTCAAAGAACCTGTAATGAGAATCCGAACAGTGGGGGGTAAAACAGTGTTGATTCGATTCGGTATTTTGACAGTAAAAAATGTGCGGGCCAGCGGCCAGGGTCACACTCACGGTAGCTATGGCTCTCGATATAATAACATCTGGGAGCTTGAATTTAGAATCGATAATCGAGATGATTCCAAAATTTGAATGCGTGACTCGATTTAAAAAAGAAATAGTGAAGATGTTGGAAGCAGTATTTATGATGAATGGAACATGAAATATTAAAATGCTGCCTCTCGCAATAAAATTATGATGGCTGTGAAAATTCGATCAGAAAGAGACAGTTTACAAAAAAATGCGTTATTTTATGCGAAACGTATGCAACAATAGTAACTATCCATTATGTATGTGGAAGCAATAAAGTTAAAATACATAATATGGAAAAACCAGACCAATTCTATGCAAGTGAAAGTCAACGTTCACGGTTTAATACTAAGAGTTAACTTAAAATTGGTTGAAATTAAGGTCGACAAACGACCTTCAATTCAACTGATTTTTTTTCCATCGTCACTGTGAATTAGGACTGACGAAATATTTATTTAAAAATGTATTTTTAAACAACTCATAGACAACTATATGACATTTCAAACTTGTTCCTCGTAGTGACATAATTTTATAGGAAGTAACGAAATAAAACACAAACAAACCGGCTATTGTCAAACTTTAAGTTAATAAATAGTATAAAAAATCATATTTATTTCTTTAAATATGGCAAAAACGCCACAAGAAATTATCATTTAGTTTTTTCACTATCAAAAATAAATTAGGCAACCTTGAATATTCCTATCAGCTGTTAAAATTGTCATATGGTTGTAAATGGCATATTGTCTATGTTGTGAACGAATGATGCGGAACCGAGTCGATGAGCCATAAACAAATCGAATGAAATGGGCCTTAAAGTGAATGAAATAAAGCGTGAATGAGAATGAAAGGAAAACGCAGCCGTATTGCTTGTTCCGCACGAATCTTAGCATTTATTGAGGGGAACGCGAACGGTTACTTAATTTTGCTGTTGCCGTTGGATTTGTAAATGTCATAAGTTCAGTTATACCCTGAAATTTTCGATTTTGGTTTTCAATTTAGATACTAAAAAACTGCTTCTTCATCAGCCTATAATGTTCCCACTGCTGGGACACAGGCCTCCTCTCTGTGAGAGGGAGTGGGCCATAATCCACCACGCGGGCCCAATGCGGATTGGTGGATGTTACATGTCTTCGAATTTTTGGTTCTAGGACATGCCGGCTTCCTCATGATGTTTTCCCGCACCGTTTTGAGAGCAGTGGTGATGAAATAAATTACACAAAGTAATGCGCCTGGCGGGGTTCGAACCCACGACCTACAACTCGTAAATCGGGACCGATACCACTGGGCCACCACTGCTCCAAAAACTGCTTAAAATTGACCAAATATTTCGACTAGGTACGCCTTATTTCATTAGGTTTGTTATAGACAAGAAAAGGCTAGGCAGACTAAGATGATGATGACAGACAATGCACCAAAATGTTAGCAGTGACAACCAAATTAATCACACTTGTCAGTCTCACTAGATGTTGTGATAAAAATTGCCAAACAATTTGTCAGATGCTCATTAAAGGTCTACTTTTTATATCAACTCGGAAATCAGTTTTCGTAAAACAATTTACAAAAAACGAAAACTTTAGTTGAAAAACACCTTATCTTTGACATTTTATCTTCAATATTAATGGTGGATAATACTTAATTGAGGACTTTTTGACGTAACGTGAGAAGCCGCCATATTGGTTAAAATTATGACAAATGTCAGTGATTTTGGCGCGAAGTTCCTGTTACTCTAGGTTTATGTCACTTTACGTAGTTATCGTTGAGACCTGAGGCTTGTGTTAACGGAAAAATATTGTCGCAATTAAAGTTGTCCTTGCGCGCCATAAATGGCTTAGTATGCAACAGTAAAATAAATAATTTAATTCAGAAACGCGACCATACCTATGTCACAATTTAATTTTGTGTAAGAATTTATTGTATTTTCAACGCGAACTTGAGCTTATTATTCTTTAACAGTTTCCGTAAACATTGACATTGAGAAAGCCCAAGATCTGGGGGCACAGCAGTGCCCCCGCTAGACGAGACAAGCGAAGCGCTAGGGATAATGATTATAGAATAAAATCAACTTTTTAAATTAAATGGGGCCAAGAGCAAACTAAAAATGGCCTCTTATCACGTCAAATGCTTCTAATCTCAAGCAATCATGGAAATTCTGACTCACTTACATAAAATTAAATAAAATCAAGAGCCCCCACACAGAAAGACTTAATAAGAATGCAACAAATTCTAATTATTTTACATTTAACATTACAGAACGATAAAATGCGTTGTACAGAAAAGTAATTAAGAGAACTGAATTTGCATTCAGGGAATGATAAAATTCTCAACGTCTTAATAAAATTGTTTGGTATTGAGATGGTGGTAAGGCCCGGTTGCCACTAAAGCGGAGCGGAGAGGAAATGATCGGGAACGATTCGATTAACGCAGTCATCTCTATCTTCTTTTATCGAATCACGTATCTCGCACCGCTCCGCTAGTCTCGCTTTGGTCTAAACCGTGCCTTAGAATCGACCTACAGCGAAGGGAACCCTTTAAATTAAAGACTCAAATCGAATTTGGTTTCTTTTTTAAATGCTCGTGATGGCAGAAAAGGTACACAATCTTTAGCAAATAAATGTCTTTTTTACGATTAGGACACTTTTCATTTTGGGAGAGCAAAATGAACAAGCAATTTTAAAACAAAATTCAAAGTGACACGTTTATTTCTGGCTAAGTTTAAAATAAAAGATAAGCTTGACCACACACTGAGGGCTCAAAGATGCATGCAATCGAATAGTGACAAGTTTTAAATTATGGCAACATATGGTAAATATAGCGGCTATCATTTTCACCTCGTAGAAGCCGAATAAATGATTTTAATTTAGTATTGCCGTGGTGACTTACATCTCATATTATTCTTTGCAAAAAATCGACAATAACATATTGTCGATTTTTTTTTAATTTTTGGCCAGTTTGACAATTTTCGTTGGACTTAGGTAGGCCCGCTTTTAACCGACACTTATATAATGCCATAATTCGACAAAATCAAAACTTAAAAGTATAGTTTTATTTTGGATTTATAAAATCTACCCAGTATTATGTGAATTAGCGTAATGATTGAGTGTATAACTTAATTTTGCAACCGTCCACGAGGACCCATCGATCGTCTACCAAGAAAAACCAATCTATCTGTTAAGTCATGCAGATCACGGCATTAACAACTTCCTTATTGAATTTGTTCATTGTTGCTGGTGTTGCCACACACAAACTGCAATATTAATCGTTGATTTAAATTGAAAATAATAATTTATTGTCTATGATTATTGATTTTGCAATGTCTGTACATTTTATGGTTGTTTTACATTCATAGAACAAAAACTTAAGATCGGTAATTAATTTTCATTTCCTGTACGACCAAAAGTTATTAAATGGTCTTCGATTTCAGAAGGCCAACTTCCATATTTGCACACAATACGTGAAATAATTTCAATACTGGTTTTTACAAAATGCAAGGCAAGATATTTGCAGATATAAACATATTTATAGAAGTATTTCCGAAAATAAATGTCCCGAACAACATCCGAAACTGCTGAGCAGCATAAATATCTAATCTCATATCGAATCTCTTAATTAAGAGTAAACGTTCTTTTGGTGTATTTTGAAATCACAATAAAGTTATTGGTTAGTACCTTCAGACGTCAGCACATCACCCTAACCCAATATGTCAAACTTTATTAAATTTTCTTTATCACAAACCAGGTTACTCAATGAGTACTCAATAAAGGTTCATTATTTTTCAATTGGGAAAACTTGATGAGAAAACTTGAAGAGATGCTTGCTGGGTTTAGCCGTTTAGGCAAATGCATTGTGAATATTTTTATATTTTTATAATGTTACTGTCTTGTACTTAGCTCTCTCCTTCTCGCTGTTGCGTTGGAAGCGAAGGAATACAAGTTGTTGAAATAGGACTTACCTGTAAAAAAGAAAATAATAAATAATTAGTAACTACGCCAAATAGTGTTGTTTATGTTTTGAAACTGAAATGATAAACATTCTAAGCGAAAAAATATAAACCGGCGTCCATTTCTGAACGTAGAAATACAAACTTCTAACTAACTCAACACTTAATCATGTGTAAGTTGCTAAAATATAGCTCAAAGCGCTTCCGCAAAACCACATAAGCTTTTCGTAAGCCAGCTCTAACTCACTTTTCATCACATAAATAAGAATCGCAGAAAACATCTGCCCCTTTTATTAAATCCTGATGATGGCTTGTGGAAATGAGGTTCGGCTTAAGAAATATCGCTAGGAATATTAAAACTTATTTATTGATAATAATTTAGTGAAAAATTACAAGAATAATAACTATTTAGTTATCTAGTTTAGTTAGCATCAAGGAAGTCACACTAAACCACAAAAAATGTAATTTCCATTCTACTCATAAATCATCCAAAATTATGAAACAACAGATTATTAATTTTATAATTGTTTAACACTGGTTATTTAATGTTTTAATAGTTTAGGAGGTCATTACCCTCGAAACACAGATAAAAACTCAAATGATCACGTCACATAAATTGTGCAAGATAATTTTCTGGGCCCTACTAATTCTTAGTACAAATATTGTTGTTTCACAAACGCGTTAGGTACAACACAGTAACGTGCAAAGTAAATGTTTAAAAATTGCGTAAATTGTCTTTTTTTTTGTAATGAGCCAACTTGACAGTCAAGTCATTTTCACTTAAGTATTTTTTCGTTAATTTATTTTAAATCAAGTTATTTTAATTTGTATTATAGTTACATCACATAATACGTAAGGGCTTTACCTTGTGTCTAAATATTATTCAAAAATTTTAATTTAAAAATCTTATCCCATTCTCATTATTGTTACAATAGCGAGAAAAGTCTTCAAGTAAATTGATATAACCTTTTATTTCTTAAAAATGCGTATTCTTTTCTGTCAATAATATTATCTGAGACTTTTCTAAAATGTTAACAGCATGATTCTACTCCAACACAGTCTACTCCATTCATGCCAAACACAAACTCACAGCAATTTGCAAAGATTCTTAGAACAACTTAATGGTTCTTTAATACCTATCAAAACATTATGATTACCTACGTCAATCAAGACTATACTATAAACCCGTTCGTATACAACGCGACGCGTTGTATACGAACGGGTTACGAAACGTCATACCTTACGACTTTGGGGTTCAAGCGACTATCACAATACAAATCCATAGAGGTTCGTGCGCAGGCACGCGTCAATGGATACCAAAGTCGTAAGGTATTAGAGACTTGCGTCGCGTTGTGTATGAAGGGGCTTAAGAGCGTATATTCTGAAAGCTGGCAACGTCGCAAATGGTTGTCAAATATTAACAAGTTTTAATTAATTTAGCATTGTTACTGTATGAAAATAAGAAATATTGCTCTGTAGTGCACTAAAAAATTGATAAGGGAATGCAATAATTAATATCGTAACACCGAATATATAGTTTTAGATGTAGAAAAAGCATTTGGAAGCTTTCCAAATGCCTTTTATACACCGGAAACGGTTACAACATCAAATTCAGTGTTTTAATTGCATTCCTATATCATTTTTTTAGTGCACTACAGAGCGATATTTCTTGTTTTCATACAGAAAATTTGCCAAATTAATTAAAACTTATAATTATTTGACAGCTTTTTGCGACGTTGCCAACATTCAGAATATGCAGCCTTAAAGTTCGTACACACGGCTACACATCAAGCTATGCAAAATTAATATAAGCTGACCGTTCAATGTGTGGAAAGATCATATAAAGCGAGTCCAAGACAAACTGGTTTTGTATAGCTTGATGTGTATACCAAAACATAGTGACTGTCATAGTGACGTCTACGTCAAACGAAGGCACTGTGTTTATTTGACAAAACAACAAATAAAGATTCAAAACAAACATTGCGAGGCAATTTGTTTCTTGTTTTCTCAGAAAAGTTAGTTCAAACTTGAAGTTTTAGGACGTCATTGGGGGATTCTGGCAAATCGTATGCCCAAAAGCGTAGGTAATGTTTCTAGAGAAAAGGAGCATAAACAAGATACAATCATATTTTGACAATCGTAACAAGTTTTAGAGGAAAACTTTTGAGAATGCAAATAAATAGGGGCAAGAAAAAAATCGTGGGGAACTTACCTACCTATGCGGGGATACTTAAGGCAGTTAGAGGTATATCCCGGGTCCACGGCGCGTTGTGACCCACGTGCGCCTCAAAGAACGTCTGCAAAATGACGGGGCCCCCTCTTAGAGGGCCAAAGCCTGCCGGGGTCGCGGGATTTTATTTCCTCACCGTGACCCCGGAACATAAAGGGCTATTGAAGGACACCGTGGATTTTAGTCAGTACAAGTCTTACAGTCCCTCCCGCCCTGCCCGGGGTGGGAGGACTCATTTGATGATTTTACCACGCTAAAAAAAAAGGTATATTTTATCTTAGTTAGCTGTAAATAAAAATCTATAATTCTTTAACTCAAACTCACAAACTTATCAACTCAAGGCTTTTAAAATAATAGTGTTGACACCCTAAGGCTGATTTTTCAATAGTCAGATAACTTTTATCTGAGGAATAAAAATGGCGGTTTGACAGCTTATGTATGGAAAGTTATCTGACTATTGAAAAATCAGCCCTTAAGCGAGCTAATGTTTATGTTATGTTACTGTCTTGTACTTAGCTCTCTCCTTCTCGCTGTTGCGTTGGAAGCGAAGGAATACAAGTTGTTGAAATAGGACTTACCTGTAAAAAAGAAAATAATAAATAATTAGTAACTACGCCAAATAGTGTTGTTTATGTTTTGAAACTGAAATGATAAACATTCTAAGCGAAAAAATATAAACCGGCGTCCATTTCTGAACGTAGAAATACAAACTTCTAACTAACTCAACACTTAATCATGTGTAAGTTGCTAAAATATAGCTCAAAGCGCTTCCGCAAAACCACATAAGCTTTTCGTAAGCCAGCTCTAACTCACTTTTCATCACATAAATAAGAATCGCAGAAAACATCTGCCCCTTTTATTAAATCCTGATGATGGCTTGTGGAAATGAGGTTCGGCTTAAGAAATATCGCTAGGAATATTTAAACTTATTTATTGATAATAATTTAGTGAAAAATTACAAGAATAATAACTATTTAGTTATCTAGTTTAGTTAGCATCAAGGAAGTCACACTAAACCACAAAAAATGTAATTTCCATTCTACTCATAAATCATCCAAAATTATGAAACAACAGATTATTAATTTTATAATTGTTTAACACTGGTTATTTAATGTTTTAATAGTTTAGGAGGTCATTACCCTCGAAACACAGATAAAAACTCAAATGATCACGTCACATAAATTGTGCAAGATAATTTTCTGGGCCCTACTAATTCTTAGTACAAATATTGTTGTTTCACAAACGCGTTAGGTACAACACAGTAACGTGCAAAGTAAATGTTTAAAAATTGCGTAAATTGTCTTCTTTTTTGTAATGAGCCAACTTGACAGTCAAGTCATTTTCACTTAAGTATTTTTTCGTTAATTTATTTTAAATCAAGTTATTTTAATTTGTATTATAGTTACATCACATAATACGTAAGGGCTTTACCTTGTGTCTAAATATTATTCAAAAATTTTAATTTAAAAATCTTATCCCATTCTCATTATTGTTACAATAGCGAGAAAAGTCTTCAAGTAAATTGATATAACCTTTTATTTCTTAAAAATGCGTATTCTTTTCTGTCAATAATATTATCTGAGACTTTTCTAAAATGTTAACAGCATGATTCTACTCCAACACAGTCTACTCCATTCATGCCAAACACAAACTCACAGCAATTTGCAAAGATTCTTAGAACAACTTAATGGTTCTTTAATACCTATCAAAACATTATGATTACCTACGTCAATCAAGACTATACTATAAACCCGTTCGTATACAACGCGACGCGTTGTATACGAACGGGTTACGAAACGTCATACCTTACGACTTTGGGGTTCAAGCGACTATCACAATACAAATCCATAGAGGTTCGTGCGCAGGCACGCGTCAATGGATACCAAAGTCGTAAGGTATTAGAGACTTGCGTCGCGTTGTGTATGAAGGGGCTTAAGAGCGTATATTCTGAAAGCTGGCAACGTCGCAAATGGTTGTCAAATATTAACAAGTTTTAATTAATTTAGCATTGTTACTGTATGAAAATAAGAAATATTGCTCTGTAGTGCACTAAAAAATTGATAAGGGAATGCAATAATTAATATCGTAACACCGAATATATAGTTTTAGATGTAGAAAAAGCATTTGGAAGCTTTCCAAATGCCTTTTATACACCGGAAACGGTTACAACATCAAATTCAGTGTTTTAATTGCATTCCTATATCATTTTTTTAGTGCACTACAGAGCGATATTTCTTGTTTTCATACAGAAAATTTGCCAAATTAATTAAAACTTATAATTATTTGACAGCTTTCTGCGACGTTGCCAACATTCAGAATATGCAGCCTTAAAGTTCGTACACACGGCTACACATCAAGCTATGCAAAATTAATATAAGCTGACCGTTCAATGTGTGGAAAGATCATATAAAGCGAGTCCAAGACAAACTGGTTTTGTATAGCTTGATGTGTATACCAAAACATAGTGACTGTCATAGTGACGTCTACGTCAAACGAAGGCACTGTGTTTATTTGACAAAACAACAAATAAAGATTCAAAACAAACATTGCGAGGCAATTTGTTTCTTGTTTTCTCAGAAAAGTTAGTTCAAACTTGAAGTTTTAGGACGTCATTGGGGGATTCTGGCAAATCGTATGCCCAAAAGCGTAGGTAATGTTTCTAGAGAAAAGGAGCATAAACAAGATACAATCATGTTTTGACAATCGTAACAAGTTTTAGAGGAAAACTTTTGAGAATGCAAATAAATAGGGGCAAGAAAAAAATCGTGGGGAACTTACCTACCTATGCGGGGATACTTAAGGCAGTTAGAGGTATATCCCGGGTCCACGGCGCGTTGTGACCCACGTGCGCCTCAAAGAACGTCTGCAAAATGACGGGGCCCCCTCTTAGAGGGCCAAAGCCTGCCGGGGTCGCGGGATTTTATTTCCTCACCGTGACCCCGGAACATAAAGGGCTATTGAAGGACACCGTGGATTTTAGTCAGTACAAGTCTTACAGTCCCTCCCGCCCTGCCCGGGGTGGGAGGACTCATTTGATGATTTTACCACGCTAAAAAAAAATAAAAAAAGTTAGAGGTATATATTTTTATCTTTAAAGTATCAGTTTAATGATCAAAATAGAATCGGAAATGAGTAGATTTTTATTATAATACTACCATGACGATGGACTACAAAATGCAAAAGAAATATATTATTTTAGGGCTAAATGGTTCAATAAACAATAAATAATTTTTGAAACTTGCAACATTAACTTTGAAGACTTCAAAAACAGAACCTACTTATAAGACACACTTAACAGCTTAAAAAATAAAAATAAAACATATAAATAATCTCGAAGGTTTTATACAAAACACAATGGAACAGTTGCGTAAGTGCGTAAATAATTACCATAAACGCATTACTGATTTTGTATGGAGATGTAAAAAAATAGCGACCCTCCGCAGTTGGACACGGTATGAACACAATGCCTTGGACAAAAACTTAGCTGTCAATCTGACGTACCATAATGTTAATTACAATGTTATTTGATGCTAGTTAGTTAGATTTTCTTAGTCAGTTGACTGATAAAGTAACTAGCTTGTTGTTTTCTGTGGGCCAATGGCTTCTTTATAGAGTTTCAAATAAACATTAGCTCGCTTAAGGGCTGATTTTTCAATAGTCAGATAACTTTCCATACATAAGCTGTCAAACCGCCATTTTTATTCCTCAGATAAAAGTTATCTGACTATTGAAAAATCAGCCTTAGGGTGACAACACTATTATTTTAAAAGCCTTGAGTTGATAAGTTGTGAGTTTGAGTTAAAGAATTATAGATTTTTATTTACAGCTAACTAAGATAAAAATATACCTTTTTTTTTAGCGTGGTAAAATCATCAAATGAGTCCTCCCACCCCGGGCAGGGCGGGAGGGACTGTCAGACTTGTACTGACTAAAATCCACGGTGTCCTTCAATAGCCCATTAAATTCTGGGGTCACGGTAAGGAAATAAATCCCGCGACCAATAAATCCCGCGACCAAGATAAAATATACCTATACCTAGCACAATTTTGTTCAATATCTCACCAAAGTTGATTTTGGAAACATTTCTGATCGCACTTTTTATTTTTTTATTTTTTTGTCTAGTACTTAGATGCCATCTCGCTACTGTTCAACGTGACATCGAACCAGCCATTGGTCATTTATGCACTTCTAGTTATTGAGATCGTCTTTGTCTCTTTACAATACAAAAAATAAGTCCGTTTGATCATCACTTGTAATTTGTAACTGTCTGATATGAGTTTGAGCATGTCCAAAGCTAATATCTGTGATCGAACGTGCAGTAGCATCGATTTTTTTGATCATGACCACGAAACGCACTCATATGGTAATACCAAATGAGCAACAAAAGAAACATCCATTTCCCTGCTTTACAGAAGTCAGTGGCAAAATTTATTAGGGTTACTAACGTTTAGAAAGCGCGAATAAACTAATTATAATGCAATTTCGCTTCACATTACACCGGGCGCTTAGGCAACGGCTCGGCAGCCATTTTGCCGAGATTTCGAATGTAACGCGCCGATTTGTTAAGTGGGCTAATTGTCAAACTAATTGCTATTGATATTTCGGTTATTGTTCAAATAATTACTAATGTTTTTTTGGGTATTAAGGGCTTGATTTGATGGTTTTTAGTTGGCACTGCGCACGCGACGGTTCCAGTCGACGGGCATGCAACTCTTCATTAGTGGGATACAAGTTACATTATTCGTTCTGAATAGAAGTGTACTAAAGATTTGACAACACTAGTCAATGTATCAGGAATTAATTACTTTCCTGAATTCAATTTTTAAGTTTTATTTTTTTTTGCGCAAAAAATCTCCTAAAAGGACTTATGGCCTTTGCCTAGCGGCGGGAGGTAGAGTAGAAGAAGAAAAAATTGTGCTTCTAGCTGGTATGAAATAAATCAATACTGGCCCTTTTAAAATAAGAATTTTCTCATTATTTAAGAGATTACCAGACGCAGTCGAAATAATATCGCATTGCGATTGCGAAAGATAACACTTTATAAACCGTTGATATGATTTGGTAAATCATGCTTAATGCTTTAATTAACCTTTAATAATGTAAAGGTAATCTACTTTTACCACAAATATTTGCATGTTTTTGCAGACATTGAACAGAAATTATAATTATTATTGGCGATCGAGTACCAAGTTGAACCAATTCTTGTTTCCGGGATATTGTACCGACAAACATCGAATTTATTTTACGAGTGTGTGTAATGTGTGTCCCGTTCGCAGAAATGTGCGAAAAAATGTTTCGAGGACTTTGTATACGTACAATAATGTAGTCGTATTTGGAAAATATATTATGTAATTTTAGCTTTACTTTTTTCAATGAGTTTCTGACTTTTTAAGCAAATAGTTTTAAATCTTAACAGTTATATAATTAGAGGAAAAACAGTTTTTCAATGTCTAATAAATTCAATAAACATCATATCATATATTGATTAAGTTTGTTTTTAAACGATTAAAAAGTTTGTTAAATTCAAAAAGAAAAGTCATATTATTATATGCTCTTGTTTTGTAGCATGGGTTAACCCTATTCTACATCTGACGCAAAAAAACTTCAATTTTAAGTTAGTGCAATTTCCCTTTCTCATTTAGAACGTCAAATTGACATAACTATCAATTATGCATTGCAACTTTATACAACCGCAAAAAAAAACCGCTGTTTAACCAAAAGCGGTCGTTAAATCGTAAAAGACCATTCACAATTTCCTTTTGAACACGAAATGTATGATTTGGACTAACCTTGGTTCTGCCATGACAGTAGTTGGTAGGAGGTGGTCGGTGGTAGGCAGACAGTGTGTCGTTTCTTGCCTAACAGACGTAATTACAGGACAAACAATGAGTTTTGTAACCGCGCGGTACGACGGTGGTCGCACGATCTTGAGATCTGACGGGGGCGCTAAAATGACGCTTCCTTATTTTGTTTTTGATGAATTTTTGTAACGGTTACTTTTGTTTGTTTTTCTTTTTTAACTTGTGTCATAATAAGAATTTCTCTTTGTTAATTAACTAGTAAATCTAAACTAACGCGCTTATCTCAGAAACGATGGCTTCGAATTAAAAAATATTTACGTAGGTATGGTATAGTCGCATTTTTCGATGAAGGCTATAGGCTCTATATGTCTTCACAATACAACGAATAGGAGCCGCGCAGCGGGTGCAAAACGGGAAACAGCTAGTTTGATATATAATGTGGATGTATTTTTATTTTTATAATTGATTAGATAAAAACTACACTACTGTTACTCTAAATCACCTCTGTACAAATCAGGCATGTGTCATATATATATGTAATAAGATAATTTGTAGTTAAGTCGGATAGTAAAAAAAACGTACATATACTAGTAACAAGGATATAATAAATATTATCCACACGTCTATCTCAATTATGAACCTCGTTTAAATGTGAATTAAGCCTAATAAATCAATATTAACAACAGTAATAACTTCATGCAACACACACTACTTACAAAACAAGTCAAGCTCTATATAGCAGGTGTAGAAACAAATTATTTAAAAATAAATTGCCACTCTGAGTGAACAATGTGCCACAGTAACTGTATGATTGACTGATAATGAAATAATTTAAAACGTAACTGGAAATCAATAGAGGCTTGTTATCGTATCAAGCTGTTATAACTAGTTGACATAAGTTATAACTCAATTATTTGTTATTAAATACGTGGTACGATATAGGCTCGATTGATTTGTAGAATTTACAACCTTCAGACTGTCTGTGAATAGAATCAAATAGTTTTCTTAGTAAGTTCCCGTTTAAGGTACAAAAAGAATATGGCTTATTTAACGTGTCATTAACGACTTATTGTATGATTTATCAAATTCCAACTTCTTGAAATCAACATCCAAAGTATAGCCTTGTACATATTAGATTCAGTAGGATACATTTATTTCTAGACATAATTTATTTTTATGAACTTTGTGTTTGTTTCAGTCTTTCTAATCAAGGTAGTCGTTACGAAATAGGTACTATCTTCAAGTAAATTCAATAAATACGATTTTAGGGTTTTTATTTAAATAAAGAAATGTTACCAAGTCCAACTTCAAGTCCAACTCCTATCAAAAAAATGACAACAAACAAAAATAAACGCACATAAATTACCTAATCCACGAGCATCATCTTAGCCACCCAGATGTAACGAAACATCGGGGTAAAGGTTATGACAGTCAGCCGTGAAAAGCCTCAACTTACTGCACATTTTAGCGGCGCGGACTAGATTTCGCTTTTCGTAATTGATTTTTTGGTCTTCATGCTTTTTTTACTAGATTTTTGTCGGTCATGGCTTAAGATTAGCGATTATTAAAGTATTTGTTTAGTGATTATTCTGCACCTACCTATTTCCTCTTTAATTTTGGTAGAAAATGATATTTTAATAGGAATTTGAAGTCGTGCTGCTACTTTTGGCTTAGAACGTGTTAAAGAAAGTAAAGTGAGATAGACTAACAGAAAATAATAGAAGAAAAAATATGCTAAGCCGTCTTAAATAGACAGAGAATTCTACAAAGCAAACTATATGGCTTAACCTAGAAAACAGTCAGAAAAGAATAGCTTGAACTCTGTGTTACTCTAGTCTATGATCTTAGTCTTAAGGCGGCGCTAGTCGTGAGCTCGAACTCACTGGCAGGCATGGTCAAAAACCATGATATTTCACCTGAAATCGAGCCATATTGTTCAATTGTTCATGTGTCCGCTCCGAGCGTCATCGTGGAGAAAACAGGGGAAAACATTATTCAGTGAGATGCACGATCATTCAGAGTAAAAGGCGCGCGTAAAAAAATACGAAACGGCCTTTGGAAGTAGGGTTTTATGAAAAAACCACTGCATCAATCAGTTAAAAAAAAAAAAAATAGAATTCTTCGATAAATGTTCTGTGTCGGTACGGACCTTGTTTTGGAAATTTGATGCTTCTTTAATTTCTAATTTACGCCCAAAGTTGTGTTAAAATTAGCAATAAAAACGAATCTTTGGAAGCTCGTAACTTTTTAATGGCTTGTTATTTCAAAATTCTGCTTCCGTACAGACAAAATTAATAATGAGACAAAACGATACCATGTTTAACTTTGGATGTACCTTGTCAAATAGTGGAGTAAAACCCCAACGAAGTTTCTATGGAAAAAATGTTGACTTGTTTCACCTTAAGGTGTGTCGACCTGGATAAAACTCTCCGTGGAAACCTCTGTAGTATGCCCTGATCTTTCGTCACTAGCTGTAACTATCCATTTTAAAATGTAATGCATGTAATTTTATATTTAGTTATTGTGTGTTCATAAATAATTAGGTTATATAGTGAATGCTCTGAATCAAGACTGTTATTGCAAACAATGCAATCTTAAGACATCTAGAATATCATTCTCCTGCCCGTATTCAAATTTATTTTAGGTCAGCGCAAAATGACTTCTTTTTCTTGTTCTTTAATATTCATCACCACAGCAATCACCTTTCTAACCATCAGTCCATCACACAGTCCAAACATCGTTCCTTCGGTCTTATTTCTTAGCAACATTTCGCACCAAGGGAAGAAAACAATGAATGCTTACCAAAATGCGTACATGTTTTCAAGAATCTCACACCGTCTCTATTATCACTTCCACGTTTATTCAATTTAAAGATAATTATTTTGAGTTCAGTTGACTCCAGAATAATAATTGTTGGCGCTCTCCAAGCTGACATAATTGACAGAATTTGACATGAAACAGAATATAAAACTTCTGCACACGTATATTCGCTCTCTTTGCTACTTACTATAAAAAGTACTTATTTCTTAAGCGGGGGCCATACTAATAGAAATGCCACAAATTTTCGCGATAATTACATGTCATCGGCATGGTCCATGATCGGACGGCAAGCACACATTACTCACCGTCCGTATTCCCACGCTCTGTTTTAGAGTAACGTGAAACCTTACTGACGTAATAATGTTTACTGCATAACCTATACCCTTGCGAAGAAACATGTGATAAATAATAATATTATGTTTCCCGAAATGTACCGTATGTTTCTTCTTATTAAATGTGGGTCAGTATACAATGTAAAATGAAAATGAAATGCTAACTTTATGAGGTCCAAATGGCCCAAAATGCATACAATATCTTGTAGGTACCGATTTGATACAAATCGTTATTATGAAACAAGTTTGATATTTCGTTATGTTCGTTCAAACATAAACTCTTTTTTAGAAAATCCAGTCATACACCTGGGTTACAGCATGGTGTGTTAGCAGTACAGTGTAATAACAATAAATATTATACTTAAATCGAATTGAATAGCAGTGAGATTTCGCTGTTTTTCAAGCCATACACAATTTCATAAACTTAGTAAGTTGTCATCTCAAGCTTTTTACTAGAAAGTTTTTTAAGTATCAAGGATTGATATTAGATCTAAGTAAAATAGTTACGATAAAAACCTTCCAAGCAACTAAAAGTCACTCACACGTCGTCGACTCATTGTGCAATACTGGTTAGTATCGCATGTGCACAAAGCATTAACATCAGATCAGATCTCGCAGTGCAGTGATATTTGTGTAAAAAGTATGTAGATAGAGTTAAAACTTATATAACACTGCGTCATCATTACAGCTTATGATATTGTTCGTAAAAAGTTTACGCTATTGTTTTGACCTAGTAGTCCACATTTAGTAACTATAGATTTTTTGTGTAAAGATATCAATTGAATGTGTTTCGATTGAATTTATGTATTGCTAAGTGATAGCAAAATGGCTCATATGTCACTACCTGTGAGCATCATACTTCTCTAAGTACTTGATTCACAGAATTCAAGAAACGACCATAGATTTTCTACTGTATCCGCAGCAAGGCAGACAAAGTCTGACATTCCGAAACTGAACAGGATTTGTACGTTGAAACAGCTCTAGTTGAAAGAACTTTTATACCATAAATTGACAAAAAAGCGGCCTGCTTGACAGAAAGCAGTCACAAAACCCTATGGTCGTATGCAACACGAAAGGAATCGCCTGTGTTGCCGAACCTGCAGAAATTCACGCCCTTTTTGAAAAACTCCATTTTCATGCTCATTGGGAAAACGAAGAAAGGCTCAAAATAGCCCCAAAAGAACGATAAATGTTAATCCTCGAACTAACCTTTTATCTTTCTGCCTTCAGAATAAGCCGTATAATCTATAATAATAATATTCCACAACTATCACACAACGCCATCTAGTCCCAAGCTAAGCAGAGCTTGTGTTATGGGTATTAGACAACCGATAAACATACTTATAGGTATATTTCTAAATACATACATAATATAGATAAATTACACCCAGACACAGAACAAATGATCGTGCTCATCACACAAACATTTGTCCTGGGTGGGAATCGAACCCACGACCTCCGGCATCCTATCCTTGCATAGACAAAATTCCTTAGCAATTACCTGCCCGACCCTGATGACAGTCAATGTTATGACGAAGGTATCTCGTACATGTATTTCTTGTAAACAATAGGCCTGCTAGGGACATTAGTGTCACATAATTTTGTAAATCCGCATTATGGCAACCTTGTATGGTTCGCAGGGTACTTATATTTATTATTGAGTTTTATTAAAAACAAGGAGATAACTCATGATGGATTTAACTTCCTGACTAATAGCGAATCTTCAATTTATTTTTATATTATAAATAAGGGCTGCACTTGGCCTCATTCTAGGTGGAGATCACTCAGAAGGAACTGGAACTCCTGCGCACCGAAGCAACACAATAAAAATTGTTATTATCCGCCATTGAAAAACCTCAGCCATCACTAGGTTACAGGTAAAATTCTATCTTCAAAATGGCAATAAAATGTAATCCATAAACTTTTGTTCATCTCTTTCGTGGTCTATTAATAATAAATGGCTACTTATCATCAGGCTAGTAAATTCAAAGCACCAGTACATGCAGGTTTTTCCGTCATTTGTTAGTCATATCCTGGCCAGTCTTTGGAACTGTTGAGCGAGATATCGGGTTCTATTCTCAGGGAAAGTGTTATTGGGACTTTCTATCAGGATTTCCTAAGTAGTAGTCTGGATTTAAACCCGATAGATGGCAATACCTGGACTCGCCCCCTAATACTTTGGACTTCAATATAACTTACAAAATGTATGTTTCCTATTAGGTACACATCTGCCTAACCCTTCGGGAGATTGCAGGCATGATGTTATGCTTTAAAATCATGGAAAAAGTCACGATGTACTAAGAGAAAAGTCTACTTCACAAAAAGAGTATATTCTAGATTCTTATTATATCTTATTACTCAATCGTGGGTAGCTAAAGTTCTAATCTACACCATTTAGATCTACGACTAATTAACATGCCTCAAATTAAGCCATCAACACGTAATTGTTGCGTCTGTGAGAACTACTAAATAGCAACTTTAATATTCATTTTCACTTACACCACCTCAAACATCGCCTAAAAATTATTTCATTTAGGAATTTCAACTCTAGCTCCTGAAATGAGGGTTGGAAATCCAACACCACGGTTTTATTTAGGCATTACTTTAGTTTTCGACTAATTGTGTGAGTAAAATTAGATATAAAAAGGCTTGACAAGTAGACACTATATATAACGCCTGTATTACATAACTACTATTACAAATAGTAGTTAAAACTTCTCACACTGTAAAATGACTAGTTCCGTGATTTTGGTCGGTGAGTGTGTCATTATATTACTATTTTATATGATGAGAGTTTTAGATAATAGACGTAGTTATAATATAACAGATGTTTTTGTTGAATAACATAGAAAGAATTTAACAATATCAGTATTTTCCGGTTCAATCCATTTAAGGGTGATCTTTTAGTTCTCAAACAATTAAGTATATAAGGATAATTCATAATTTATTAAAAAAAAAAAAAGTGTTCAGGCCCATTTACAATTTGCAATAAAATCGCATCCAAGTTTGACTGCATTGCAAACCATAATGGACACAATTCAGTTGATGAAACAAATACCAATAAACGTAAAATTTGCACGCTAATCGCATTCGCATTTCTGGGTTCATCGTCTAAATGAGGCTTTACTTACAGAGTAGGTCTAAGGACCAACTCCACCAAATGCTGTCTTAATACACCTAAATTAAGCATAAACCCTAACATGTTTTTTAAATGAATGGTTTACCCAACATGGTTTAACTCGGGCACGCCGCAATTGCGGCGTGCCCGTGCTCTTTGAGGAGTGGCTGGAGAGAAGTCATGGCGCCCTGACCTACCGCTTGACGCAGGTCCTCACCGGACACGGAAGTTTCGGGAGGTACCTGTGTTTGATGCGAAAGGAGGAGACGCCTGGGTGTCACCACTGCGAAGATCGCCCGGAGGACACGGTGGAGCATACGGTGCAAGACTGCCCAGCTTGGGCAGAGCACCGACGTGTCGTCACGGCTGCGATAGGCGGAGACCTCTCGCGCCCAGCATTGGTCGCGGTCATGCTGCGGGGCGAGACGGAGTGGGAAGCGGTCGCCTCCTTCTGCGAAGCAGTAATGGTCGCGAAGGAGGAGGCGGGCCGCGAGAGAGAGAGGACAGTGTCCTCCCTCCGCCCCACCCGCGGTAGTAGACGCCGACGGCGACGGACGTCGCCAGATGATCTCCGGCCACCGTAGGCGCGGGCATGCGGGCAGCGAGTAAAGGGCAACCCGCTGCCCGACCATGGACATGCACCATGCCCGGGTCGACGGCGCGTTGTGTCCCACGCGCGCCTCAAAGAGCGTCAGCATAATGACGGGGCCCCCCTCTCAGAGGGCCAAAGCCTGCCGGGGTCGCGGGATTATTTCCTTACCGTGACCTCGGAACAGAAAGGGCTATTGAAGGACACCGTGGATTTTAGTCAGTAAAAGTCTGACAGTCCCTCCCGCCCTGCCCGGGGTTGGAGGACTCATTTGATGATTTTACCAAGCTAAAAAAAAAAAAAACATGGTTTAACAAGCTTTTAAATCCCTGCGCTTCATCTATTCCTCATTACCAGCTTTTACCATTGCTTTAAACTTGTACAGAACCTCTTGACATAACAATAAAATAAATGCTTAATTGTTTAGTTCAGTGTTACTCTTTGTGCGTTTGGAAAGCGGTTGACGTCGCGCGTCTGAGCGTTTCATTGTCATTGCGTCGCCTCTACATCTACACAACATACGATTTGGTCACATCCTATTTGAGAACTTAGAATACATGCTTTGTGTATTATTTTTGTTTCTTAAGTTGCTGCAATGTTTAGTTGGCCTGGGTAACTCAATCCTAAGATAGTAACGGCGTATATAATGCGAAACTTCGGTGTCAGAAAAATTTATCGAATCGTCTTTTTATTATACTGGGCGTCACTGGAAGTATAGATCAAATCGAATAGGGGCATGAGAGAAGGTCATTCCCAATCGTTTTACCTCTGTGACTTTTTTTTCTTTTTTTTTTTTTTAGCGTGGTATAATCATCAAATGAGTCCTCCAACCCCGGGCAGGGCGGGAGGGACTGTCAGACTTCTACTGACTAAAATCCACGGTGTCCTTCATAGCCTGTTATGTTCCGGGGTTACGGTAAGGGAATAATCCCGCGACCCCGGCAGGCTTTGGCCCTCTGAGAGGGGGGCCCCGTCATTATGCTGACGCTCTTTGAGGCGCGCGTGGGACACAACGCGCCGTCGACCCGGGCATGGTCCTTGGTCGGGCAGCGAGTTGCCCTTTACTCGCTGCCCGCATGCCCGCGCCTACGGTGGCCGGAGATCATCAAGCGACGTCCGTCGCCGTGGGCGCCTACCACTGCGGCTGGGGCGGAGGGAGGACGCTGTCCTCTCTCGCTCGCGGCCTGCCTCCTCCTTCACGAGCATTACTGCCTCGCAGAAGGAGCTGACCGCTTCCCACTCCGTCTCGCCCCGCAGCATGGCCGCAACCAATGCCGGGCGCGAGAGGTCTCCGCCTATCGCAGCCGTGAGGACACGTCGGTGCTCCGCCCAAGCTGGGCAGTCTTGCACCGTATGCTACACCGTGTCCTCCGGGCGATCTTCGCAGTGGTGACACCCAGGCGTCTCCTCCTTTCGCATCAGACACAGGTACCTCCCGAAACTTCCGTGTCCGGTGAGGACCTGCGTCAAGCGGTAGGTCAGGACGCCATGACTTCTCTCCAGCCACTCCTCAAAGAGGGGTCTTACCGCCGCAATTGCGGCGTGCCCGGCCTTCGGTCGCGACAGTCGTTCCTTCCATACTGCCCTGAGATCGCGCCGGAGCTCTTCCCGCCGCGCCTCGACTTCTCGAGGCAGCGGGGTCACGCCCCGGCGCTGCGACTCCACGCGCCACTCATAGACGCTCTGGAGGGCAGTCGCCTCCAGATCCCAGGGCAGTGCCTCTGTGACTTGGCGTTATTTTTTACGGTTCCAAAGTTTTGACCACTTTTCTTATTCAGATAGGCAACCTATGCCTAGAGATTGGAAATAAATTAAATTCTGTAACTTTAAACTATTAAGAATATCCCACTGATTAATGCCTCCAAAGAATCTCTATGCCTTGTGGTAGTTTCTCTAATACGTGGACAATTTTGGCAAATGTTACTTTTTCCGAGTAAATCGGCAATGCCTCCAGTCTCCTTGAAGAAGTAAGTTAGTTCAGTTTACTTGTACAGTCATACTTTCAAATACACGTAGATTACATTCAAGTTGAGTGTCCTACATGAATAATAAATAATATAGTTAGTCAGACAAGTTATTCTCCAGTACAAAACAGACCACACTCATCTCAACATTAGAATCAGTAATGTATGCTAAAGATTCAAAGGCAAGCGTGGGCCATACGCATTGTGAACAGTCTATGAATGCGCACACGCTGATTGAAGCTGCATGTAACTATAACCTCTTTGAAAGAGAGAGAAAGATTAATTGGTTGAAGTGAGTTGTGTTTTTTTTTCTTTTTGTTATTAAACAGCCAGTATCATTTGGCTTACAGTTGAACTTGGAACTACATTTTGAAAGTCATCGTTCTCTTTGCCTTGGCTTCGTTACTAACTACGAATGGGACCAACCGTTATTAGGACCAACCGCGAATGGGACCAAGTGACGTGCAAAGGGGACTAAGTGTGCATAACCCGTTTCAACATGTCTTCTTTATGATTTTTCATCTCCTCTCTAACACAATACAATTCAATCGTTTTTTTAAGTTTTCCTACATTTTCAAAGTACCTACCTTTTTTTTTCTACATCGTTCCAAAATTTACTCACAATAACTAAATGACTGCCGGGGTAAAAATGACTACCAATTCGGAGCTGAAGTTTGTGCTGGGCCATTACTGTTCACAGATTAACCTAAATTGGCTATGTCAAGTAAAATATGCAGTGGGTAGTACAACATTTATAAAAGGACATTCTCCAGGGTGTATTATGGTCTCAAGCAAGGTCAAGGCATCATCTTACACTGCGCCCACGCAGGATCTATCTACAAAAGCTTTTTAACTTTGACCTCCTTCCAGCTAATGTGATATTCTTTTTTGTAGATCAATGATAAGATACAAGAACATCTTGTTCATAAGATCTAAGTAGGTCAAAAATAAACATTCATAGATATTTTTTTGAGTGGGATGTATGGCAGCCATTGATGTTATTCAATTTGCAGAAGATGGAGCAATATTATATAAAAAGATGACAGACATTCTTCTAGTAGATGAACAGCCTGCCGGAATCGCAGAACTGTGTAAGCAGCAGATACGGTCAAAAACGTAAGAGCGATTAAAAGAAAAAGGTGGATTTTTAGTCAGTAAAAAAGTCTGACAGTCTATTCCGCTCCACCTTTTTTTACGTAGTAATATCATCGAATGAGTCCTCCCACCCAGGGCATCACGAGAAGGACTGTCAGACTTGAACTGACTAAAATCTACGGAGTCCGCCAATAGCCCATTACTCGCCGCGGCATGGGGCGCTCCAACCAGAGCTAGAGGACTCATAAAACTAAAAAAAAACTGACATTTTATTAGTTTTTTGTTTAAAAATACTGATCTATAAACAGAAATCATTAGGAACTCAAATTAATGATCAACCATATGATTTAAGGTGTAAAAATATTACGATCTTACATAAATTTAAGGACACTACCAACATAAGTTGTCGGCCGGTTGCGATCAATGTCATTTAACTATTTAGACAAGTTATGGCCACAATGGTTCCGCTCTGAATTGCCGAGATTTAGGACTGTTGCGCACTGAAGCGTAACGTGTTTGAGTTATGTTGAAAGTGTGATATATTATGTTTGTAGTAGGTATAAGATTTTTTGGTTTAAGCCGAAGCAAATACTCTTCCTTGACATCTCTGAACGTTTTAGAATAAGATCTACCCAAATGAGTTATCAGAAAATTTAGCTGTGTCAAAAGTCTCAGTGTCAAACTTTTACAAGACCCATTTTAACGTTTTTCTTCTAGTGCACAGTAATTCATAGCCAGCAGCCTTCAAGGTTGGCACCAAAGTGTGAATCAGGAGCGCAAGATTTATCTGAAGTAATAAATATATCACAGAAACCAGAATTAGAACAATCGATCCATAGGTAATGACACCATGGTTAAAGTTACCACGCAATACGATTATAACACGAGTAGTCGAGTACATCTACCATGTAAGTCCAGTGCTGATTATGTCATAGATCTTTGAGTCTAGATTATATTTTATGCTGGTATCCTCAAAATATTTTCAAATAAGTCAAATCCATCAGAACAGCTACACCGCAGTGTGCCGAGACGCTTCGTTACCAACTAGTTTCACATAACGTAAGCGCTGCGTAACGCGGCATGTTAATGTGCTACAACTTAATTTATTGCTCGCTATAAAGCCTTTGTCAAACAGGCAGGCGAAAGCGAGGCGAACCGATTCCGATCCGATTCCGAGGCGAATGCGAAGCGAAAGGAGACGTCAAACAGGGTGCAGCGAACCGACGTTTTGTATGAAGCCAGTGCCGAATATATAGCGATCCGAAGGCGAAGCGGAGCGTTTTTGTTATGTCATGTATGGAAATATGAAGCGATATCGCGCCGAAACTGAAGTCGTCAGAGACCACGTCAAACAGAAAGGCGTGCCCGCGAAGCGAGGCGTGACAGTTGTATTAGCTGGCTTTATATGAACGACGTCAAACAGAGCAAATACGAAAAAGCGAGACCGAAGCGTGCACGTTGTTTGTGTTGCCAGATTTTTCTTTTTCTTCATTTTCTTTCTTGCAAAACATCGCTAATTTATTGAGAAATTTCATAGAGAAAACTGTTTGAATTCTTTTTATTAGATAAGGTGCGCTAATCGATGAAATCGACTCAGTTTCTTCGCGTGGTGTAGACGCCAGCAAATCAACCTACAATATTACCCAATTGGCATCGGCTGGCTTTTGCCTAGTCCAGTAAAACGCCAGCTAATGTCATCACTGGTTACCACTGTCAAAAACGCAACCACAGCAAATGCGACAGCACAGCCCGCTGTGCTTGCATATAAGATAGCGCAACGGTGTCGACACAAATACCGCCACACACCAATGGCCCTCCCGCCTTCCAATATCCCAACGTCATGTCATCTGGTCTCTTCCCATTGTCACGAACTGAGCCGTTAAGTTCTAAACCCGTTGGTAAGTCGGCGCTGGCTGGTAGTGGCCGTTTTGCAACCCTCTAATATAAAAATACGTAATAGGTGTAAGTAAAAATAAAAACAACATTTTCAAAATTGTTTATTTAATCATCTTTATCAACAATATCGAGGAATCCTGCCCATACAGTAATATTTTGTTAATGTCTAAAACATTACCATACCTACTATTTTTTGGCAATAATTATGTCTCTTGAAGTATTGAATTGAATAGTCTTAACTTTTTATTAGATAAATATTATGACAATCGCGTTGTTTCCAAATAGATCATTCTCCAAGAATCAATTGATTAATTATTCTAAGGTATCGTGTGGCAAAGTCTTGCAATAAATCATCTTCCTCCACTAAACCCTCCGTTCGACTAGGGTACTTTTACCAGGGATAAGACTCTCGTCTAATTCCATGTCCTCATCTTCAACACAAATACTGATACTGATAGAGCGAAGCTTCTATGCAGCTCGGAGAGGCATAACAAAGTGTTCACTGAATTTGTCATCCATATTCGTATCTCTTCAAAGTTAGAGTGAACAGGCTTTTTCTGGGTAAGCTCGCTCCATCGTAGGCTTCGTCTCAGTCACCTTTGCCTAGCTATGCTATTCTCAATATGAAATCACATCGCTGGATCTACGATGTGTTTTTCGACGTGACACGACGACTCTCACCGTTCGCACCTCACGATTGGTTAGGGATTTAACTGATAAAACCTTTCATAAATAAAAAGTATATATTATGCTTAAAATTTACATAATATTTTAGACTTAATAGTGACAGCACTAATGACAAACAAAATTAAGAGTAATACATTCATAGACAAAATGAGTAAGAACTTAAGAAGTTTCTATATCATTCTCCCGCACTTATTAAGTAGGTAACAAATATGGACTTTAAGGAAACTAGACCTAGCTGTAGAAATAATTACCTACGCTCCACTGCAGCATAAGGGTTGTCACTCTTTATGTTTTTGAAACTGAACTGTATTTATTAAAACACTAGCTGTTGCCAGCGGTTTCACCCGCTGCAACTCGAAAATTATCCCACGGGAACATAAAATCGGGATAAAAACTATCCTATGTGTTAATCCAGGTTATAAACTATCTGTATACCAAATTTTAGCCAAATCCGTTCAGTGGTTTTTGCGTGAAAGAGTAACAAACATCCATACATCCATACTTACAAACTTTCGCCTTTATAATATTAGTAGGATCTGTGTTCTGTAGTGATCAAACAATCGAGTTAAAATAACTAGTTTACAAATAATAGGTAATCTCATGACTTCGGTTAATACCAGTAAAAGATTTATAACTCGGAACACTTTAGTATTGATACACAACAACTTGTGAGCTTTGTTAATGTGGCCTAACCTTTTACAAGTTTTGGCGTGAGTCACATTTCATTTACATTTTGACAACACTATCGGCTACAACACCCTCGAAAACCATGAAAACGACACCCATGACATAAAACTTGATATGTTTTGCAGCCGCCATCTTTGATTTCTATTTTGACAGCAATATCGACTTCAACACCCTCAAAAACCATGAAAACGACACCCATGATGAAAACCTCGATAATTTTTGCAGCCGCCATCTTGGATTTACATTTTGACAACACTATCGGCTACAACACCCTCGAAAACCATGAAAACGACACCCATGACATAAAACTTGATATGTTTTGCAGCCGCCATCTTGGACTTACACTTTGACAGCACTATCGGCTTCAACACCCTCGAAAACCATGAAAACGATACCCATGACATAAATTTTCATAAATTTGCGAGCGCCTCAAAGAGTGTCAGCATAATGACGGGCCGCGACCCCGGCAGGCTTTGGCTTTCTAGACTTAGTCTTAGAGCGCCAAAGCCTGCCGGGGTCGAGGGACTTACGAGCTACCGTGACCCCGGAAGGTAAAGGACACCGTAGATTTTGCTCTGTACAAGTCTGACAGTCCTTCCTGCCCTGGATGGGAGGACTCATCTCCTTTAAAAATAAACATGCGGTTTTGACATACGTAGTATTTCTATGTAGTCTGTGGCTTTAATATCATTGTGCCACACCGTTTGGCATAAAGGCTTTGAACTCATGACAAAAAATATTTAAAAAAAGAGTGATACCGTAAACTTGTCAACGATTGACGTTTATTTCAATATTGATTGTTTATTTATTTCTTGATTTCATGTTTTTCCGTGATTCTCTTAAACTGCGTAAAGTAATGATGTAATATTAAGCAACAAGAAAATGTGCAGCTGTTGTGTGTGTGCACATACTTAGTTCTCCAGATTGCCACAGTATCCGAAAAGAAATTTAGTTTTGTAAATAATATTCATTAAACTTAACTTTTTCTTTGATCTGAGTGTTGACCAAACACACATTTGTGACTGTCTTTAGACTTGTAACAGTTATCAAGATACGGTTAACGGATTATTCGAAAACTGGATTGGTTTACATAAGGACAACAATACCTAAGTAATATTTTCATTGAGGAGGTACCAAGTATCTTTGATTTGCATTGGCCCAGCCGCCGTTTTGTTGAAGATGAGAACATACAACATCAAAACGAGGATTAAAATGAAGATATTTGCATGCCAAGACTTTGTGTCACAATGTCTTTGAATTAATGAATTGACTGCCGAAGCATGATTTCAATGTAATAAATTTATCATTTCAGGCCTATTTTGGAAACAATAATGCTATTATCATAATCATGTTGAAAATACTGTTCATTCGTGCGTAGGTATTCTGTAAAAAAAATGTAATGATTGTGTGTTCTGTATGGTAATTTGTTATACACCATCAACAAAATGTTAAAGAGCAGGGTTTTTGAAGTTGTTGTTGTAGATCATATTATCACAATAAAATAATTGAATAATAATTATGTTGTTTGGTTTTTACATGGTGCCCCTATTACGTACGTTAGTTTTTTTAAAGAGGATATCAACGAATACCGCGGTACTAGGCACTGATCCTCTTATTTTATAGTATATTCTTTATAGGTGTTATTATTGCGCAGCACTGTTGCCTGCTGCTGTACTAGACCGGTAGTTAGTTGTCACATATGTAACAACATAAAAATACAAATTACAACAACAAAATGTATTTATAGATTTCTTACATAAATAACTTCATTTAAAAGAACTTGTACGCGTTATTCACTCAAGCCGCATGAAAATACAACCGCTCATGATCTTCGTTCATTACACGGATATTTCTAATGAGAGGTGTTTTGGTCAGTATGTTGGGCCTGACCACCGGACACAGCAAGCGGTGGCGCGTGCCGCCTCCACCTCACAGCTACCTCAACATCACTCCCGGGCTATGTGCTACTCTACGCAGTAGCTTTACATAGTACCAGTGAAAGTAAATTCCGTGCGCATCCTGAGCTTGACGTCAATATCCAGCGTGATGACCAAACAGATTTCACCAGAAGCGTTCGCTCCACTCATCCTCGGTCAAGATATGATGCACGTCCTCGATTATTCCACATTTCTCACAATACAGAACAGCTAATTTGTAAATAATATTAGTTTTTAAATAGGCATGACAGTGTCACTGTGGCACTGTCAAGTCTCGCATTCGCCTCGGAAACGCCTCGCTAACGCTTCGCTTCGGAATCGCTCTATGTTTGACGTCGTGCATACAAAGCCAGCCATTACTAATAGTTCGGCAACGCTTCGCAAACGCCTTCGCCACGCCTCGCTGAGTTGTAATATCGCCAACGCCTTCGGATCGCTAACGCTATCGCATCGCTTTCGCGTTTCTATGTGACTGGATTCAAACAATTCCATACATTACAAATGAAAACGCTTCGCTTCGCTTTCGGCACGCCTCTCTGTTTGACAATAGCTTAAGGGTGCTATTAGACGCAGTTATTCAATCAGATATATGGGAAATATTATGTGAATGATATAGTATTAGAAGTAGGACTTAAATAATTAGTGTAATGAAGTAGTCTGTTAAACCAGTGTCGAAGTAGATTTGATTTTTGAATCAACATGTTGATGTTTATGTTCTTGTGGTAAGGCGGTAACCGTCTTGTCTTACCACAAGAAAGATAAACATCTGTTGAACACTTGTCTAAAAAAACTGTCAACGTTAAATCGACATTTCACATTGATTTATTTTGACAGGCCTGTTGGTCTAGTGGTTAGTGACCCTGACTGCTATGCCGGAGGTCGTGGGTTCGATTCCCACCCAGGACAAATGTTTGTATGATGAGCATGATCATTTGTTCTGTTTGGGTGTAATTTATCTATAACATTTATGAATTTAAAAATATATAAGTATGTTTATCAATTGTCTAGTACCCTTATCAAAAGCTAAACATAGCATAACTAAAGCGTTTATTTTTAAGGCAAATGAAGCTAATGCCATAGCAACATATCGACGGTATTTAACAAAGTATATATACAAGACAAGTACACAATTTAATAACCATTCAATTACATACGTCCGTCACCTACTTGCTCACGTTGGGACATTAGGAAGTCACCGCGCGCGAAGGAAACAGTGTTGTAACACCGCCATTTTATCGCAACTGTCAGATGATATCTGTCAACACTGTCATTTTGGTTGCGTGTTCCGTTTCTAAAAATTAGCGAGCTTTTATCATTTATTGTGGTAAGTGTTTACGGCATTTATTTAGTAAGAGAGGATATGACCCAGTTTTACGACAAAGACAAGATAGTTTTTTTCTTGTTAATTATTTATCTCCATAAAGAATGAACATTTGTGTCCATCCTTATTCAATAACTACCTGTTGACAGCTACAACAAAAAAAAAAATATCTCACGTGGACAGAAAATCGGGATTAAAACTGTGTAATGTGTTAATCCACGTTATAAACTATCTCTGTACAAAATTTCATCCAAATCCGTTTTTGCGTGAAAGAGTTCTAAACATACATACATAATTTCACAAAACATACTTACAAATAATGTGTTAAACAGTTATCCACTTGATATTTCTACCAATACAATTTATTACTACCTCTAATGTCACTATTTAGAAGTCAATAATTCCTTTGATATTGTATTTACAGCCATTATTTATGCCGAGACCGAATTAAATTGGGCTGAGTCACAGATCCTGTATGAAATTATGTTGTCAATACACGACAAACGACAAATTCTGAATACGAAACGGTGGTGGATTTATATTTTGTGTGACTGTATTAAAAAAAAAGAATTACCTGAATAAATTAATGACCATCAAAAAGCATGAAAAAAATGTGTTACCAAACTTTCCGCAGGTTATGAATGATGGCGTGGACCCTACTCTATGATATATGAAAGAAAGAACCCTATACAGCTTGCATCCTGAAGAAAAATATGGTACGGTATAGTCTCTTCTTATTTACCATTCAAAGAAAAAGGAGTAAATGATACTGTGACGTCTGATAGAGAATGGGTAAGGTAAATATGATATGGATAAAAAGGGATAACATCAGGATGATGGTGATGATGATGAGATTTGATATTTACTTTTTCAATACTACGGTGTTTGACCGCTTTTCAAACTTACTACCACGAACTGCATGCAGCTGAATGAAAAGTTTAAACCACTGTTATCTATGGAAAATAATGGACATTTATTTCACGAAATAAATCAATCTCAGCCAGCTTAAATGAATATCATTATTGCCATGGCATTTTGACACGTTATTCATTGAAGTTTAACATTCTTCTGCATGTTGATATTGCTACGGATAGCCGTAAAATCATTACCAACAGCCATTATAAAACTATTACACAGCCTGTTCCGGAAAATTAATAGGAAACCATCTTTGCTGTTATTTCTTCCGTAATAGGAAAGCAAAATAGATGAATAACATAGGATATTATGAGATGAAGAGTTCAAGGAAGTGAGTTTCGTAAGAGTGACTTAGTAATTAAATGTTGGTTTGGCAAGCGTGGAGGTATATTGATGGATGATGTATGGAAAATTGGAAAGCATTATTCATTATTTGGAATGCCAAAAGGTGCATGTTATTTCGGCATGTAATTTGGGTGTACGTGCTTGACATATTGGCTTGATATTACAAAGATAAGTTAAGGTATTTATTTAGGACCGTTTACAATTTGTAATCTGCATAATTATCTTATCTTCGATTAAGTTTTGTGCATGATTGATGAAAGTAACAGTTCAGTCAAATATAAATTAAAATGAGATTAACTTTGCATGTTGCCTAAAGTTCGCCTGAAGTGTTATTATTTTTATTAGTGACTAAGTATTAGAGCACAGTTTTGGTTTAAATATAGTTAGTTACACTTAAAATAAAATCTATTACTAGACTCTTCCAAATTATAGTTGTATACATAACCCCGATAATTTAAGATCTGCCTATCAGATCTGCATTAAAACAATGCGATTGAAAAAATGGCACAGTTCAAAAAAAATACATTGGCAGACCTAGAAGGAAATGGTTGAACAAACAGTACCCTTAGCACTAGTTTTCAGTATTTGAGACGTAAAGTAAACTGGAACTTTGACAATTTCAAACTGACAATTTTCAAGGAAAAAATTAGTTTCTTCTTCGCACACCAGAGGCGCTGTAAAATAAAATAGTGAAAATTAGTGCTAAGGGTACTGAACTCTTTCTCAAAGATTGGTCATTATCAGCTTTGGATAGGGAGAAATGGAAGGAAGGAAGGGAAGCCCTTGACATGCCGTGGGACACAAATGACTTTAAAGTGATGATTATTGCAATGAACGATTTGACAGCTGTCAATTGTGACAGGTGTCAATTGTATTCTGTAAAGCGCAGAGCGCGATATATTTTTTGAGTTAGGGTTGTTGTTTTCTTTGTTCAATGTATCTAGTTGAAGTGATTATTTTGTTCTCGTTTCACGTACACCTACCGAGATCATGGACATACCTAGTTCAGATAGGACACACGCAAGCAACTATTGTTCTCTATTTTGTAACAATGTGCCTCATGGTAACTCTATTGTATGGCTTTATTTACTAATAAATATCTAGCCATAAGCTCCTAATCAAAAACCAATGTAATTTTGATGGATTTTAGGTTTAATTTTGCGTACCTATGTGATTCTATGTTTCACAATATAAGCACAGATATAAGTTACAATCTCCGCGAATGTTACGTTGTTATGAAGGAAATGCCATCTTGTAAATGTATTGTTTTGAGATATTATTTAATAAAGAATAATGGTTAAACTTTATAGAGTTATACCATTGTTTCCTGATTAAATGTTATTTGATGTCAGAAAATCGCTTTTGATTGTACTGTGAGTACGTGTTACAAGTAATGTGTTTGCATTTAGTTATTTTTGACGTAAGCGACTGTCAAATTAATGTTTACTTTTTATGATTAATTGACTCTGACTAAAGTAACAACTGCCAATCATCTATACACCTTTAAATAACATTGGAGTGTCTGTTTGAAATATTGAAATAACCGTTTTTTACTACATGCATGCGAATATTATACGGTACATACTTAGACCAAAAAAAAATTTTTTTTTCAATTGTTGTCTGTCTGTCTGTTTGTAATGGCTAATTTCTGAAACGGCTGGGTCGATTTTGACGGGACTTATATTGATGGGTAGCTGATATAATAAGGAGCAACTTAGACTTTTAGAAAAAAAACCTTTATTTTATTAAAAATTACATTGTTGAGTTCCGACATCCACGCGAACGAAGTCGCGGGCACAGCTAGTATACTCTAACGTTCATTTTATATGAGCAGTCTATACTACGCGCTAGTTAATAATCCCAAATTGCGTCACGAAAGGTTATTTTTTAACCAAGAGTGTTCCTGACAGTTTGATATTTTTTTTTTGTATAAATCCATAATTTTCACCATATTCATGCATATTTAAAGCGATTATTTGCAGAAGTATTTTTGGCGAAATTTCATCATTTCCTGACAGTAAATAAAAATAGAACAAAAACGTGTTACACATACCAAACATTACACATAAATAACTATAAATATTATCTGTGCTAAATACATAACATATTTAAATTTTAAATGTATGTAACAGCAATAAAACATGGGTTTTTTATAACAAAAACAAGGTAGTACATAACAGAACAAGGTTATTATATTAATTCTTAAAATCATTTAAAAATACCAACTGGGTATACAGCATTTGGTATACAGCAATTAACTAAGAGAGCAATTATTGTGTTATCTACTCTAGATAATTATTACATATTCATATTTATAACATTTTATGTGGTAAGTTGAAGAATTCTGACGCACCTTGACCTAGTACGTAAAAACCTTTTAATTTTAAAGATATTTTGATGAAATTAGATTTGACTATTAAGAAAGGTGCAATCTTGCTGAGATTTTTCAGAGACGTATTCGTCAACTCGCCCGCAATTAACTCGCCCGCTCGGGCGAGTTGGCACCTTCCGATTTTATCTTTTTTTGTTGTCGTCAACTCGCCACTGAGAACTTTATAAATCAAGACTGTAATTAGTGGTATATTTTTTTAAATCTTTCCCCGCATTAGGAAATTCTCCTGTGTTGTAGATGCATTTAGCAACACTAAGTCCCGTATTACAGATTAACAGAACGTAGCTCAAAACTCAAGAACTACTTAAAACTAAATTCAAGCCATTTGATTGGTTGAAATTACCTACTTATAAGTAAAGCCTAAGTCTTGAGGCATGTTCTGTAATATGGGCCTTAAATTCCCAGTAATGACCAGCAGAACAGGAACAATAATTTATAATTTTATAACACATTTGCTCGTAAAAGGTCTCTTACTGCACCTATTTCAGTATCGTAATGTATCTTATTACGCACTAGTGCGTAATGGTAAAGTAAAACGCACTAGTGCGGTAATGTAAAGTAAATCGCACGGTTTATCAAGATGTTCCGTCTAAAACGAACGGTACTTTTTTAAATCTTAGCAAAGAGTTTTTATGTCAGAAAAGCGGTCAACATTTTATTATTAAAATTAAATTTGGGAGATGAACTATAATAAATAAACATTTTATTCTTTAATTTAATTAATTTTGACAATTAATTACAACCATTTATCTGTAATAAAACCACAAAAGAATTAATTTACTTTATTAGTAATACTGGCTGTTTTTTGTGCCTTTGCCATAAACAAAAGATGCTGGTGCGCGCGCATCGCTAATTTGTGAAAAAGTAAAAATTATTCCGCTTGCTTTTCCTTTTCGATGTAATGATTTTATTTATTTACTCACAAATGTGTTATAAAACGTCGTATGACATACGTGCGGTTTGATAATTACAGCCTCTGCTTTCTTATAGCACTCGCCTTACGGCTTGTGCTACCAATATCGCCTCTGCTGTAATGATCAACTTACCGCACTTATATCATAATGTACTAATGTAGGTCATATGAATAATTTGTTCCATGCGGTAATAGAACCTACGACATAAACCATAGCAGCCAAGCGGTCAACCACTGTGCTGACAAATTCTCAACATTTTTCATTGATTTCTTAAATAAATATCGGCAACAGATAAAATCTACAACCAAATGCAATGATAATTACTACCTAACCATTAAATAAACAACAAAAAAAAACATTTTTCTCAAGTTCATACTCCATCCATCAATAAATCTTACTTCATCTTTTACAAGCAAAAGTTCAACTGGCCAGTAATAAATCAAATGAAAACCATCTTACACACTGGCCCACGGTTATTAAATCGAGATAAGTGATTATGTATGTGTTCCCCGCCTACTTTAGATCACAAGGCTGGAAGTGGTAGAGAGGGCTTCACATCAAGGTATGTACAACCAGTATACGCTGACAGATCATCATCATCATCATCACCCTACAAATGTTCCCAATGCTGGGACACAGGCTTCCTCTCTGTGAGAGGGAGTGGGCCCAGTGCGGGTTGGTCGATCTCACATGACTACGAATTTTTTATTTTTATTTCGGATGCCAATGCAAAGTTCTTTGAATTTTTATAGAAAAAATACTTATTGCTCTTGTATTTATCTCAGGAAAGAAATGTGGCAATTTTTTGGGTTATTCTGTAAAAATAATACAAACCAATTTTTATTGAAGTTTTCTATTCATCTATAAGATACTACTTTCCAGTTACGACAGAAACGAATATTCATATCAGATCTATCACAACTAAGTTCAATTAAACTTACATAATTATTACTAGTTGGCGACAGAATACAAACTAGGTAGCTAGTTTGTATTCTGTCGCCAATTTTCCGCTTAACAACTTGATATCTTCGTCTCTCCGGTCACTTACCTGTAAAAAGAGAAAAAAGAACATAAGCAGTGTGTCTATATATAAAATACTATATTGTATACTTTTTATGTATTAAACTGTAATACATAATAATAATATAATGGCCACTGTTTTATCTTCCGACTGACTTTCTTGAGTGAGTTTAACGTAATTATGGATTAACATCGTTTTTGTTTAGATTACTGTAGTTTTACTGTTATATAACAAGTCTATTACACGATTTGGACCATATAATACCTTTTTATAGCTCCTGTATACGACGACTACCTATGGTTAAACTTCGGCAAACCAAGACAAAAAAATGTACATTTTCAACTGAATAATTGACAGCAAAGACAGGTTATGTTATTAATTAAAATGTCTTCCATTTGACCTTTTTAACGCAGCCGTGAGGCACCGTATAGCAAACTGTTTCTTTTTTTTTGTCACTATTGCTTTTTTTATTATTCAATGTGCAATAAACTGACGTCTTAACAAACCTTTTTTTTCCTGCCATGAATAACTAGTACAGTCACACTATTTAACTTTTAGTTTACAACTTTACATAGAAATTTTATAAAACCAGGAAGTCCGTTTAACCTAAGAATACAAAGTTCAACCATAAAATTATAATAAACCCTTAAAAGGAAGGAAAGTATACATTTTTACTATAAAACATAACATAATACCATAATAAAATAAGATCACACTTGTGTATTATTATTAGTAGACGCGATTAACCTGCAGTCAATGATCGAAAGTGAACGTAGGCGCACACATGCGCACGCGACGATGTTTGACACGTGCTTTGTATCTGTGTGTGTATTTCAACACGTGCGCGGTATACGTGTGTGTATGTGAACACGTGCTGTGTGCATGACTGTGTGCGTGTTGCGTTTGCGCCGCAAGGAAGTAACGAACCCAGAGGCAGGGACGATGGAAGTGATCTTGCAACGTAGTGATTTCTCCCATTTTGTTTTTTGGGTTTAATGGTAGTTTATGTGGGATTTATTTGATTGGTATGCTTAATTTTGTAATGTCTATATTATCTAAGGTATTTTCTTAGAGTTTTTAAAAGAGAATATTTTGAAAGTGAATCCTTTAACACGACGCAATGCATCATTTTAGACATTATGATAAGCTGTTTTTTTTATAAATTTAAAATTATTATAATCTATTAAAAAGTATGACTAATGCAATATTTTAAACTCAAGCACGCTCAAGATAAAATCATGCTCAAATTCTTAAAAGATAAAACGTCGCTATCGCTTCCAGTAAATGTTCTATCAATCACCACCAACTAGCAGATAGATCACGACCGCCAACAGTTACGGTGAAAATCTCGACACGAAACGAATTATAATACAACGTTTTAATATCGATTTTATATCGATTACGTCCGCAGAAAATTATCAAGGAAACCGCAATTCTGTCAATTTTTCATTATAATTTTGAGATACCGGGAAATGAGAAAAAGTTGCAGAATCGCCCACCAAATTCTTACAATGGATTTCAAACTCTGTTTTTATGTAGTTAACGTACATTTTGCCGTATAATTTTGAGTGAAATTTTAAGTGTAATAAATCTATCACGTAGCAAAAGGTTAAAAGATTAAAATAATAAATAAAACTTATTTTATTAAAATGTCGTCTCTCTCTTTAGACCTTGAATACAGTCTAGCTCGCTTTGTTATTTATTTTATATAAAAAGTCTGATTATGATTAAAATATTATATGCTTTTATGCGATTGACCGCCGTGAAGCATAATTTACTTTAATTTTATTGAAAACCTGATCTAGAAGAGATTTATTGATGACTCTGCTGACCTGGGGTGCTATTCTCTATGTCGTGGTAGACGATTTTGTCGATGAAACTACAATTTGTCTACAATATAATTTCAAATGTAGTGTCCAGATTATAAAGTTGAAAATTAAACCGTCCATTGTTCATTACTGAAACTGATGTAAGGATTCTTAAGTCAGTGCGAATTTGTCAGTCTCTTTTGCATCCAATCAATCCCATTTCGTTTTCCCTCCAGTTCCTTTACTTTTCAAATTCGATGTTTAAAAGTGCCTCTTTGATGAAACAAATATTTTGAACTTGACTTTAACGGTTCAAACACTAAAAAAACTGTTGTGTTCCAGAATCCTGGTACAAAAATTGTAAACTTCTTTGTCCCTGTGAACATACAATGTTCTCAGGATCGTTACAATTTCAGTTATGTCATTAATCTACATCTCACTACGAGGTACACTTGAGATAAATCTCTCAAAGACAGCCGTCAAGCACAGGACTTAAGGTATCAAGATCATTGTGCTAGAGTTGTTATCATTAAAGCGCGTTTCCATTGGGAAAGTCTTGCATACAAGTATGACGTCACATTTGCATACAAGTAGCTTGAATTGGAAACATGTTTTCGAGAGTGCAAATTGCATGCAGGTTTTACTAGCATAGTTTCCAAATAGTAAGTTGCTAGTTACTTGAAACATTTGTACAAGTTCAAACTACCTACTTGCAAATTGTAGCTTGTATGCAGATTTATTTATGTTGCATAAAATTTGCAACTTGTAAACAAATAACTTGTATAATGGAAACATGGCCTTATAGCAATACAACAGCCAAGTATTTCTCGTATTTATTTTAAACGGAGGCTTAGAGAAATGCTAGATGTGTTCTTGTTTCTAGTTATGTCTCACAGAGCAATGAACTATGATGCGTTGGCGACAACTTTTAAAAGGCAGAACAGATCTTTATAAAGAGTCGAATCTGTAATGTGGAAACTGCCTTGACTAGAGGACTTAATCTAAAAAAACATTATTTGAATTAATAGTCGTTTATTTTTATAATTTCTATTTTTTTTTTTTGTAAAATGCAATTGCAAGGGAAATGTCTTCTTCAAGACTAATTTGACAAACATAGACACCCAAATAGTCCAGTTAAGCAGCTGGCAGCTTCTGTTTTTTTTTTATCGTGGTTGAATCATCAAATGAGTCTGAGAGAACTCATTTGTCGGATGGGAGGGACTGTCAGACTTGTACTGACTAAAATCCGCGGTGATTCTTCAATAGTGATTCTGAAACATAACTCTGAAAAACGCGTTCCCCGCCAAATGAGCCGCGGACAGAGCGTTTCATTTATCCCCTATACATTGCAGGGTTATGGTTACTTTTGTTCTACGAAATCACACAGCTCCGTCCTAAGAATACAATGTATTATCTACTGTTAGCCAACAGACATCATAAAACACTTTATTACTATGAATTTTATTAGTAAAACAAACTAAAATTAACCATCAATTTTACGACCACTCAATAATACTAGTTGACCTATACAACAACAGACAACTTATCAAAATTGAACTATGTCAGACATGCCGCTGACCAACACAGACAGCGGTCAAATAAAACTCAGAAGGTCTAAAACGACCAATTTTAGCAATTCTTCTAAAAGTGATTCACTTCGTAAATACCTACTGATATTTGTAAAATGTGTGTCATGTCTGACCATAGACTTTAGGACCAAACATTAGCAGCTTTAAATTGCCATATTCTTTAGAAAGTGATAAAAACAGTTGAAGACCTGTATGTATGTATCTATTTTCTTTACATTGTCTATGTTGTTTAAGAAAGATATACATGGCCCTTCAGTTGTATTTCTTTCTTAGAATACAAGACTCAGTCCATGCTAAAAGTTTATGTATTTTGTGGACCATTTTACGATTCCCCATAGGAAACAGACAAAGATGAATTTTGTGAAAAAATGAATTTTCAATTTAGTGACCATTTTTCAAATCAAACAAAAATACTATAATGGTATTGCTAAAGTAGCCATTATGAGCCCGCTGTTGAAACAACGCCGCGGGCGCATTGCTACATTTGCAGCCGGTAACCTTTTGAACTGGCTACTCTCCTGTAGTGTGGTCACCTTGTCCCGTACTTTATTACTAAGTATATGGTTACACACATGTATCACATTGTAAAGGTCCAGTATAAGGTGAGCTTTTATTGGGTGGAAAGAGTTTTAAATGTAAGGTCAGTTTATAATGGTTATGTTGTCATGTGAACTTAATACTATTTGTATGCCATTAGCTTTTGTAAGGTTGAATTTGGAATATTATCAGGCTTATTATATTGTATATTTATCTACTTAGTAGATCCGGTCTCGTTCAGTTTACTACTGAGTTCCAATAAATTCGTATTGTTTTTTTTTGTATTATTGTTAATGGTCTTTGAGAAGGGTTGAGAAAGTGTCTGGCCCACCGCTCTAGTTTAAAAATAGAATGTTCCAATACAAATGTCTACTATTTTGACCGACCTAATAAATATAATTACTTTTGATTATCGATTTAATTTTTATAAAATATTAATACGAACCAAATAACACCTTATAAAATTCGTATTAAAATTAATATAAATAATTTCTATTGTAACATGTCTTTTTCTATTTATTTTTCTGTTCGATAGATTTTCACTTAAACTTTTGTGGTAAATGCTATTGCAACTACCACAAAAGTTGATTTACATAAAAATATCGACTAATGTTAGACTATCTATTCAGAAATTGCTGACACAAGTACAGTCCTAACAATTTTATTCAACAAGACTAATTATCACCTATGACTAGCCAAAAACTCGACAAATCCCACTCTCTCCCACCCAACACAAGCTATAACACCAGGATCTACTCTCTATTCACTTTCTACTCCAATCTATCAACCCTGTTCTCAGAAAACCCGACAAAGTAAATCGAACGGATTAGGCGCACAATGTCACATTCGCAAAATGACATTTTCAAATTTCGCAAAATGCCACATTCTCAAATTGTCATATTCCGAAAACGCCACATCGCAAAACGTCACATTAGCAAAATGCCATTTTCGCAAAACGTCATATTCGCAAAACGCCATAACTCAAAATACCATTTTTGCACAATGTCAAATAATCAAAATATTATCTGAATGTCACACACAGTCTACACCGAGATTTGTTTGATTTTAGATTTTAGACTTGATTATGCAAATCCTATAATCAATGCTGCAAATCAATTAAACCTAAAGGTACCATGGCGAATGCGGAAAAATACTTTGATTGAGTCATAATTCTAATTATTCTTCTGACATTCATTATACAGGGTGGTCCAGGCCAGATAGATATAATTTTTTTTTAGATAGTCGGCTTAGGGACCTATTTGTACCCACCGCGCCAGGAAAAAAATCACTTGTCACCCGCTTACAAGATATGATTTTTTTGATATTAGAAATATCACCACTTTTAATGTTTTCATGATTTTTATTTACTTTTTAAATGAAAAATTATATTACATTAAATTTGAAGTGCATTTAATTTCATATCAATGATTACTTTCCTTGAAATTGACAGATTTTTCGTGAAACCTAATTAAAAATAATAAAAAACCTCTAAATAACCTTTTTTAAAATTTTCCTGGCGGGTACAAATAGGTCCCTAAACAGACTAAGTACCTAAAATTTTTTTTATATCCGTTTGGCCTGGACCACCCTGTATGTATGATAATATCATTGTATTACAGTTGCATCTTATCATTATTAATGTTTAAATTAAAAAAAAAAAGAATGAGCGAAGGTGGGTACTTCCAATAAAAAAAAATTGTTTACCCACAAGGAAAATAAAATTAGTGAAATAACAATTAGACTATTTGTTATCCTATTATCAACATATAGTATTTCAGTTTACATTATTTTATATTTAAATAAATGAAAATGAATACATAATGAGATTAAATACGTAATTAAATTAGTTTTATTTTTATTCTTAGAATAATATTATCGGCTCAGAAGTCACTGAGTGGCTTTAACTTTTAAGAATGTGTCATTTTGAGAATGTGTCATTTTGAGAAATGACATTTTGCGAATGTGACATTTTGCTAATGTGGCATTTTGCTAATGTGGCAATTTGTGAAATGACATTTTGCGAATGTGTCATTTTGCGTCAATATGTCATTTTGCGAATGTGGCATTGTGCGCCTAATCCAATCGAACAATGTGCCGCCAATATGCAAAAAGATACAAGATATAGTGCGACACTCTAGCTAGGAAACGATTCGCACACGCGAAGTGAGCTTGTGTGTGTGTATGTGGGTGAGTGTGTGTGTAACAGCTGATCGGTGAAGTTTTATGTAGTAGAGAAAGATGGAAGTATATATAAACTGTTTGTTTGTGTACGTACTCGTAGTTCTTTATGTTGAATTTTGTCGTCTACTATTGATGATTTTCGAGGCCATGTTAATTGCGTTTAGTCCACTCTCGACCCCTCGACCCCTAAAAAAAGATTTGCTCATTGGTTTCCTCTCAACCCCTAAACATAGTTCACTCTCGACCCCTAGGGGGTGAGAATGAATTTTCATACAAAGGACCCGCACTTTGAGTCCACTCTCGTCCCCTAGTATGATAATTAATTTTTTGGTACAGTGACGTACTAAAGGCGAAATTCAGGAATTGGTATTTAAAAAGACTGCCTCGTCGGTCTAGTGGTCGCATGCGCAACTGCTGAAGCACTGATTCCTGGGTCAGGCAGTGTTTTTAGGTTTTCTTTTAGGAATTTCTCACTAGCAACTACGGAGTCTGGATTTATTCTTGGCCGATGGCAATATTGGCAGGTTTTTAGCGTGGTAAAATCATCATCATTTGATGATTAGTCCTCCCACCCCGGGCATGGCGGGAGGGACTGTCAGACTTGTACTGACTAAAATCCACGGTGTCCTTCAATAGCCCTTTATGTTCCGGGTTCACGGTAAGGAAATAAATCCCGCGACCAATATTGGCAGGTTTACGTTAGATTTTGGGTGTAATTATAAGGTACAGCTTTGATAAAGTAGCACGCACCGATCATTTGGTAACTACACACTACACAAATGTCGATTCTTACGAATAAGGTTTAAAACAAAATATAATGACGGTATTTTAGGGTAGACTGATGATTTTTCATCGTAACTGTACTTGGGGGTCGAGTGGAAACCAAAACTTGGCTTCAAAATGAACTCCACTCTCGACCCCCAGGGGTCGAGAAAAAACTGTAGTTGGGGGTCGAGTGGACACTTTAATTCTTGGGGGTCGAGGGGACGAGAGTGGACTAAACGGTTAATTGGTTTAGGTATTGCTTTAATAAATTGTCTACTAAACATATTTTGAATTAACGCTGCTTAATCATCAGGCCTTTGCCCACCAGTGGGACAGAACAGTATGTTAGTTACAATATAGCATTTATTATTAAATCTTGAATTGTTACATACTTTTTTATTGTTAAATAAATTAAATTACAAAAGTAACCTAACACATTTTTTGACCTTGTTCCAAACTTGCTACGGTTCAATCCACAACACTAGATTTCATTGAAATATCAAGTAGCAACATTATTTTTTACAATATTAGTAGAGCTGGCAACAAAACATTCCAGAAAGTTGGCAACATGGCACACTTGAACAACACGGTATCCACTTATTTGGCGCATTGACATAACTTCTTAGCGATCAAGACGTAGGTATTTAGTATCGATTCACTTACATTTTCTTTGACATTGAGAAATAAGTAACAAACTTCGAAATAAATATAGGAAATAATTTGGATATCAATTTAATCTAACTACCTTCAGTTTAGATGGATAGTTAGATTGTTACTCTATCTATTTGTAACGTAAAGAGCTGAGGCCTAACCAAGAGTGTGGGAAAGAGACAGAGCTATACAAGTCGTCTAGCGCCATCTCTTTCCCACAGTCTAAAGACTCATGCTTTAAGAGTTCATGGTAGGCCACCAGATCTAATGATGGAGCTGGAAGGTGGCCATAGGAGCTCTGTAATGAAATGAAACGCGGCAAACCCATCGAGTTAGGACTCGTTTGATTCTTCTTGACGAGTAGTTTGTCAATTATAAGTATTTTTTTAACAATATCAGCTTGTTTTTAAAAAGAACATAGTATTTCTTTTTTCGTTTTTTCGTTTCGTTTTTTTTTAGACTATCACTACTAACTTGTTTGGGTAAGTATAATTACTTAATTAATTGTATTAATTTACTCGTATCTTTGTGTATTTAGAAATATATAAGTACTAGCTGTTGCCAGCGGTTTCACCCGCTGCAACTCGAAAATTATCCCACGGGAACATAAAATCGGCATAAAAACTATCCTATGTGTTAATCCAGGTTATAAACTATCTGTATACCAAATTTTAGCCAAATCCGTTCAGTGGTTTTTGCGTGAAAGAGTAACAAACATCCATACATCCATACATCCATACATCCATACATCCATACTTACAAACTTTCGCCTTTATAATATTAGTAGGATAGGATGTTTATCAGTTGTCTAGTACCCATAACACAAGCTCTGCTTAGCTTGGGACTAGATGGCGTTGTGTGATAAAAAAAAAAATTAGGTTCTCCTGCGATTATTTTCAAGCAAGCGATAGCTAGCATGTGTATATTTTTTGAACTATAATTTTCGGAAAACTTCATTGGAAGTTTTGGATACTTAGCACGAGTTTTCACTCTTTTACTTTACAGCGTCTTTCTAGTATACAGCGTTTCTTGTATGAAAAAATGGAACAGCGCCTCTGGTGTGCGAAGGAGGAACTAATTTTTTCCTTGAAAATTGTCAATTTGAAATTTTCAAAGTTTCAGTTTACTTTACGTCTCAAATACTGGAAACTCGTGCTAAGGGTACTGTTTTCTCATAATGAAAGTAATTCGGAGCAATAAAATCTCCCAAACAAGCCCAAATAAATAAGTAACCAGCTATTTACCTACAATACACGCTGAAATACTAGACAAAATAAAAAGACTAATTGCAATTAGATTTAAACAAAAGATTACCTTGGATTTCTAGATTAGATTTCCTAAGAAGTTATAACTGTAGTAAGAACTGACATATAAGCTAATACAACAATGCATTATCTAAATTAAAATCTGAAAATAGTAATTCTGACCAAAACAGTTGACAATCAAGATTTTGATGATTTTGAAATTGACAGTAATACGCATTACAACAAAATTGCAAATACTACCTACACTACCTACACACAATAGTTTAATCTGTAGAATAGTTTATCTGCACAAAAATGAAGTGGTGTTCCAAAACCTAATAGAAGTTAATAAATAAACACTATTTTTACCAAACTTCAAAAAAGGAAGTTCACGATTCACGACTTAGGTACCTTTTTCTAGACATTCGTTCTCCGAGCTACGCTACTGATATTTCATAATAATGTACTATTGACACTACAAATTGAAAATACGATGATATAAGAATCAATTGTTGAATTATTGCACGGAATACCCGCTCTCTTCAAGATGTATTACATAACCAATGACCAATATATCTTTGGACGCGGCGGAATTTGGAACTACGTTTGAAATGTATTGAAATTGACAGCTGGATGACGTTTTGCTTAGCTTGTAGCGCCACCCCGATATGTCAAGTTATGTTGGTCTAGTAAAAAGTATTGGGCGTTGAGTGGAATTGTATTCGTGTTTGTTTGTTTATGTAATTATGTGTCACTAGTTTGGCAATTGTTTGGTTTTGTTAGCGGCGATAAGTGTTGCTATGGTAACGAATTAAAGTGATTTTCGAGAAAGTACTTTCCTGAATGTTGATCTAATTATTACGGATGAATTTACTTTTGTGCTAGTACACGGACACGCACCTGCATCTTTTTGCCCTTTTAATTTTCATAATAACCGACGGCGGCGGCGTCTTGATCAAAGAATTCGAAGACAGTTCCCCTCATCAGAAATGTACCATTTCTCTAAGGCTCGCGAAATATCTGCGAAACGTACGAAACGAGCGTTTGGTTGAATACGCTCGCAGTGTTTTTAAAGGTATCTTTGAAATATCAAAACGCGATGTAATTTCGGCTGATTAATCGCGACCCTTATGAGACAACTATTGCTGCAAAACATTCTAACTTGACATTTTAAAAAGAATCTCCACACCTAGCCAGTCATCAACATCTTTCATAACTTATCATCTAAGATCTAACTTTCAATTTATTGAAAGTCATTTCTCCTTGATCCTGAGCGACCACGGCCGCTGCTCGCCACTGCTGGCCACCTGCGACCACGTCATTTCGACACAGTGAGAGGTCACACTGTATCTAGCTGATTGTTGGTCGCTTGTCACTTTGAATTGATAACTTTGTGATTTCTGACTGGGTATATATTATTTTTTTGGGTGAAATCATCAAATGAGTCCTACCGCCATGGCAATTTCTTGAAAGTCATTTCTTCTAGAACCTTGGCGACCACGGCCGCTGCTCGCCACTGCTGGCCGCCTGCGACCACATCATTGCGACACAGTGAGAGGTTACACTGTATCTAGCTGATTGTTGGTCGCTTGTCACTTTGAATTGATAACTTTGTGATTTCTGACTGGGTATGCATTTTTTATTTGGGAAAAATTATCAAATGAGTCCTACCGCCATGGCAATTTATTGAAAGTCATTTCTTCTAGATCCTGAGCGACCACGGCCGCTGCTCACTACCACTGGCCGCCCGCGACCACAACATTGCGACACAGTGAGAGGTCACATATCTACTGAATCTGGTTGTTTTTCGGTCCCTTGTCCCTTTGAAACCATAGCTTTGTGATGTCTAACAGAATCATCTGATCCCTCCCGCCATAGAGCGAAAGGCGCTAGGACTTTCCACTTCATTGATTTTGTAGATTTTCTTGTATATTGTAGGTTTTTTTCTCTATAGAAAACCGAGGATCAAAGACTAACCATCAAGTACTTAGTTACTTTTGAAAATATCTTTATTTTTTTATGAACTTAATAGCTTGTGCTGTACCAAAGAAAGTATTTTCGTTGGTTGAAGTGCTAAGTAACATTCATGCTTTCACATGTCAAAGCATAATCTTTTTTTTTTTGTACAACAGGTAAAAAAACTAAAACTAACTTTTTTCAAAACTTTTACCAATTAGTTCTCTATTGATACAATAGACGTGGGTATACGACAAAGCGTTGTCTGAACACAATTAACCACAAGCCACAACTATCCTATTGTATCACTGAAAAAAAAGCTTATTACCAGCCAGCTAACGATTATGTAAACTAAATAGTGATGCACACTTTAGAGCCGGGCAAAAAGCAGTAACGTTACACGTAACAGGTAAAATAGCGGGTGAAATGTAACGCGTTATTAAGTAACGGTTACAGAGGACAGTGATTCGATCGTCACGGTTTGTTGTTGTTGCGTCATATATAATTAGATTACGAGGTGATCGGAATGCAGTTACCTACTTATCATTTTTACTGTATGGTGGATTATCCAGTGTGGATAATGGTGGATTGACCGCAGCTATTCGCGGTTATCGATAGGTCAAATGCAGGTGTTACATCTCTAGCTAACCAATTTCCCGCGGAAACAGCCATTCATATTTCAAATTTGGAACAAGAAGCAAATGGAACTTTTACCGATTGTTTTTTTTTATTTATTGAAAGAATAGACATTAAAAAATGTTTTTTTAACTAAGAATTTACAATGCCTCCTTTGAAATTACCAATTTTCTGATTCGATACGCATATAACCACCGTTTATTGCACATAATACAAAAATGACATTGAATAAAAAAATCTAATTTTATGCTTATCTAAATCAACTGAAAAACAAACTAAACTGCATTGTGGAAACGTAACTTTCAAATCTATTTGATATTTAGTAGAGGACATTTATTCAAATGCATTTGATTTTCTTTAATTTAAATAATTGATTTATTCGACTATGATTTCCTGTTCCTATCGCGGAGCAAAAAAAGAAATATGGTAGAACTGAATGTATGAACTAATTCCATTTAAACAAAACCTTTCCTTAACAAAACTACTGATAGCTTACTGTCAACAAATGCACATGACACTTGTATTCCTTATAAAAACCACTGACCGCTTGCTGTCAGAAGATGCACATGACACTTGTATTCCTTCATATAACTGTAGAGATTCTGTTTTAAAGAGCTTCGAACTTCGACCTTAAAACCCCTTCTACACGGTCAGACCTGACCGCCTGACAGAGGTGAACTTGGTCGTGTCAACAGTACCCCACCGTCTGGAACGCTGTCGGCTGACGGTCGGGTCCCACCGCGGACGCAGCCTGTCGGGACGGCTGCGCTCCCGACTGACTCCGCCCATATTTGGTCGCACACCGGACCAAGGTCACCTCTGTCAGGCGGTAAGGTCTGACCGTGTAGAAGGGGTTTTAGGTTCGGACATACAAACAAGAAGTGTTGACATAGTAGGCCTGACTCTAGGGTTGCCAACTATACTGTTTTGAACAGTATTATACTGTTTTTCACTAAATTATACTTTTAACTGTTGAACAAAAAAAAAGTATACAAAATACTGTTTTCAGCATCAAAATGCAGACACATTATTATGTGTTACACTTAGACGCTCACAAATTTTTGTTTTTATTTAGTCAGAGGGCGCTCACTGCTCAGTGCAGGGCAGCCAAACAAATCACACTGAGTTTACAAACAAAGATTTTCTTGAAATGAGTACTAGCCAAAAGTGGTGCCATTTATTAGTAAACACTTCAGAAGAATTTAAAAACATAACTAAAATTGTCGCATATCTACTTTCTGTTCCTGTTACCTCGAGCATTTACTGAAAGAGTTTTTTCAGTAATGTATTCTAAGTGTCGGGATGACAGAATAGAGCATCTATCAATTTAATAAAAAATGAGCTCCTCATTTATTTTAATTTCAGTTTTAATTGTGATGAGGCGTATGAAGTTTTTAAAAATGATTGTAAATTAGTAAGTTGTGCGAGAAGCTCCAAAAAATATGTATTTAAAACAATAAATAAATAAAATACTGTTCGTTTTTTCTAAAATACTGTTTAATTATCTTCATAGACCTGAAAATACTTTATTTCTTGAAAAAATAGTTGGCAACCCTACCTGACTCGGACGAAACAAGCCAGTGGCCTGACATTTGCTACAGGTTACTTGAGGTTAATTGTAAATATTATTATTATAATCTCAGCTTTTAACATTAAGAACTTGTGATTAAATCGTATAAAATCTCCTTGATCTAGTTTGTAAAATATTATGAAGTAAAAGAAAACCTCTAACATTTATGCCCACGGTTTTTCCGCAAGTTCGTAAATTGTCCCTTGTGATCATAATTACCGGGATAATAAGTATCCTAAAGGTCAATCTATGTCGTAAACTATTTTTGCGCTACATTTCATCCGAATCGAATCAGTAGTTTTTGCATGAATGTATCCACCTAACCCCGTAAAACGGTACGTGAGTAATAAGTAAATTATGCAATTTAGATCTGCTATTCATCTAACCTACAAATACCAAAAATACAAACCTTTTCATTAATTTAAATTATGTAGTCATCAAACCGTTTTTATTACTGTTGCAAAATTTTCACCTCTTGCAACACTAATTAATTAATTGCAATTTAAGTTCACGGTCAATTGCTTTGTTTTGCCATTTTCTACAGAATTATTCTTTTGCGTAATTCTTCATTTTCGTTTTTTAAAGCTATAATTTTATAAACTATTTTATTTTTTTATAGTTAGGTGTCTCAAATATTTTTCGGCCATTTCGTATTTATTCAGAACCTTGCAAATTTTCCATTACTATTCGTTTGAAATAAAAAAATACGAATAAAAATCGTCAATGTAATCTATCAATGAACGCACAGTGTGAAAAAAGTCAACTACTTATAAGGAAAAAACCCACGTAAACGTATATTTCGAACATGACAACACCGAATCGGAACCATCACCAACAAAACAAATGACAGTGACAAGACGGTGTGAATCCGAGCGGTTCGCAATACAATGCCGGTTGCGCAACACCGTTATTTACTACAAACTTGTTATAAACTTGCATTGGAATTGCAACATATCGTTGTGCACATCTGCGATGCCCACGCTGCCCGCTCAACCGTACGATTGCACAAGAAGTACGCTCAAAAAATGTATGATAATAAGTTGAGTTGGACGTAAATTAATTCATGTCGCTATTGTTTCATCTATTTTTTCAATCAATTTTGTTTCATAAGTTTCATAACTGGTATTGGTACTGTCCAATCGGTGTAGAAATATTTATTTTTCTGTTGTTTCAACAGATTGTTTGCGAAAGTTTATGAAGAAGAAAAATTATGATTTGAGCACAAGAATCTATACAAAATAACCATAATTAAACAAATTGATTGATTGATTAACAAATATCGATGAACTACAACAATGACTAACAACGCCCCATCACTAAAATCAACACAAACGTCAAAGTTACGTCAAAAAAACCATAGACCACGCAAAAAAATTAAAGCCTTCAAACTTAAAACAAAAACCGACCTGTTCTACCGTAATTGACCTTAAGTTCGCCGGGGCTTTGCACTTTAAAGTGACTTATTTATACAGGCAGACATACCGTATTCATTTATGAGAAGTTTACAAAGAGTATGTATGTAAAGTAAGTTTAAACTTAAGATAAAATCAAAAACTTGCTTGTAATCTTTCTCTTCAGTATTTATTCTGGTTCGTCCAGGGTCTGTGAGGTCATAAAAATGCTGTAAGGACAGATTTAAAATATACGAGGTTACTTGTTATGAGAATTTTAACAACTTCAATTTTTGCATGTAAATCTTGATGTTTTTATAACTAAGGTGAAATTTTGGATCAGTAGGTATGGACGGATTGGGTCAAATTGGATGCGGAAATGCGAGAAAAGTGTTGTTATGTAGTTTAAGTGATACCTACTCATATCCAGTAGAATACTATAATATAGAGTATAGACAATAATTGATTAAAGCATAGTATAGATGACGGGGCCCTCTAGAGGGCCAAAGCCTGCCGGGGTCGCGCGACTTATCTCATTACCGTGACCCCGGAACATAAATGGCTACGGTCCCTCCCGCCCTGCCCGGGGTTCAGGACTCATTTGATGATTTTACCACGATAAAAAAAAGCAAAGATATAGATTGGTAATTCTGACAGTAGAGGATTACGAATCAAGAATGTAAATTAAACGCAAAAAAAAAACTAAATTGAAACTTCTTTGTTACGAAACAAAAAAAACATATAGTATTGAATCAAGTTTTGACGTAAAAAATGACATTGTACATACTCCCATTTGTCCAATTAACATTTTAAATGTATAAAAAGGCAAAGGTCAGGATATCGGAAGTAGGGCCGGTTACGTCACTGACTGGCCAACTTTCGTCTGCGTGCGCGCACGCAACTAGACGTTACACTTACTAAGATGTACTCTAATCTTGTTGAAATCATGAGTAAGATACTGTAAGTTCGTTTTTTTTTAAATTAGATACGATTTTGTTTGTTGGGCTGTGTGGAAGACGATATGAAGAGGTCCGGTAATAAAAAAGTATGGACTAAGAAGAATTTTTTTTTTTACGTGGCAAAATCATCAAATGAGTCCTCCCACCCCGGGCAGGGCGGGAGGGACTGTCAGACTTGTACTGACTAAAATCCACGCTGTCCTTCGGTAACCCTTTGTGTGCCGGAATCGCGGTTTACGTATGTCCCGCAACCCCGGCAGGACTGTGGCCCTCTATAGGGGGGCCCCGTCATTATGCTGACGCTCCTTGAGGCGCGCGTGGAACACAACGCGCCGTCGACCCGGGCATGGTCCATGGTCAGGCAGCGAGTTGCCCTTTACTCGCCGCCCGCATGCCCGCGCCTACGGTGGCCGGAGATCGTCCCGTGACATCCGTCGCCGTGGGCGTCTACCACTGCGTCTGGGGCGGAGGGAGGACGGTATTGTCTCTCTCAAGCGGCCCGCCTCCTCCTTCGCGAGCATGAGTGCTTCGCAGAAGGAGGCGACCGCCTCCCACGGACTAAGAAGAATTGCTGTGCCTATCCAAAATGAATTGTGATAAAGTTAGGAGATCTATAAAGTTAGGAGATCAGTAATAGTCTGCTGCGCTGGGTATCACAGGTTCGATTTTCGAATGAAACAAATAGTTTAGGCTGTATGTAGTTGTTCCGTGTGGGAAATGTTTTAAACTGTTGTCGGAATTTTAATGTTCTACCTTAGCCAAACCTGAGATGGATATCCATCAATGCAACTCCATTTAGATTACAAACGAAAGGCAAAGCAGTTACAAATGCATTCAAAATCTTTTCACAGATAGCCTAATAGATTTCATGTAGACCAACGTACATTATGCAATAATATTCGTGCACTAACCTACATTTCAGTCACGAGTAAAAACAGACATGCAAAATTGAACTTTAATGAATCCGGAAGTTTTCAAGAATGTCCAGTGAATGTTACTTTGACCGGTAATTTTGTATTAAATACGAAATTAGCTTGTTATACAACTGAGTTTTTTTTTTCGGAAAATTAATACAAAATTGTTATGACCTTTGCGAGTTTTGTAATTGTATGACTTCTGTAATCGTTTGTAATCTTGTAATCATGTGCAGTGTAATCAAAAGGAGAATAAAGAGAAGTTCTGATGTAATCCGATAATGACTCGACTTTTTTATTTCGATTTTCAGTGTTCTAATTACATTTCACATTTTTGTCTAATTAAATAAAAATTGCCATGTTTTTGAAAGTTGTTACGGTAGTAATTATTATCTTTAATATTTATGATTATTTTTGTATCGTTAACGTGAACTCAAAAAATAAAAGTTTTTTTTTATTTTTTTCATTTCCTCGTTTTTCATTAGGTACTCGATCGCTTCGCATCAAGATTATCCTCAAACATTTCAACAATACAAATCGATTACTGATTACAAAGTAATTGATGAAATATCTTTTATTAATCGTATCGTTGCCGGTTCATTGAGAAACATCTGCCTGTCGTCACGATATCTATTTATTTTTGTATTAAGACTGGCTTCCAACTGCGGTTTTGCCTGCGTCATTTTTTTAAACACAACAATTCATAAAGAAAAGCCTATGGGGCATGTATAAGCCTAAGTGTAAGCTATATTTACTCTAAAACTTAATAGTAGATACTACGGTATCATCAAAACTCATTTCGTTATTTTTGGCGTAAAAGAAAAATCATTTTTTTTTATTTTTTTTATTAAGAGCGTAGTAAGAAGTAGGAAAGATTTTCGAACTGTTGTTTAAAATGCAAGTGTATTAGGTATTTAAATTGATTTGATTCAATTTATATATTTTTAGTACCTTGTACCTACATTTATTTTTTCCATTCACACATTTATTATTAAAAGCAGTACTTTAGATTAAGTTAACTTTAAAATTTGTCTGTTTTCTTTTTAATTAACTTGCATGCATTTCTGTAAGAGAATAAAATAATTTTCTTTCTTTCTTTCTTACTCATTTTTTTTATTACGATCTCTGAAATATAAATTTTATAAATAACTTCATTTATTTTATTATTCCGTCACGCCTTTAACAATAAAACAGATTTTAAAAAACATTATAATTTATGTCCACACAATTAAAGGTATCACATATAAAAAACCTGTATCATTCATATAACATTACTTAATATGGATAAAACATGGCAATAATTTCTTTGTTATTTAAGCCCATTTGCATTGAGATACGATCATTAATTTTGTTAATCTTAAAAATATATTATTTGAATTCTTATGTCGTGTCTTAAAATCGTATTATTTAAAGATAACTGTCGAAATATGACTTGACTCAAGGCTTCAGATCCTGCACTGGGGCAAATGGGAAAAATAGCGCCATTGTCCCCTTTAAAACAGACATCAGCGTTAATGGTGGAGGAAGGTTTATTAACCAATGGGGGATTATAGGCGTGAAGGTGTATTATGTAATGTAACTGTTACATTTTCTAATGATGTTAAATTATACGTGGGTAATTTTGTGACGAACTTTGTTTAATTGATTTGCGAAAAACAATTGAAATGCGTAAATATCTTTTATGACGTAAATTCCGTACGTAATAAAAAATTTCGTACGTGATAAAAAGTAATAATACACTTTTCAGATTAATTGTCCATGTGAAATTGTGAACAAAAGTAGTAAATATTTTTCCTCTGTGTTAGATGTCATAGATGAACGGATACATCGACTAAATGATAATTATGTTAAATTGATGCAGTCTTATTAAAGTGTTGCTTTTTATGTAGGTAATTATCACTATCTCTCGGATTCCAAGAAATAAAAACTTCCCATAAACAAAGTCATTTCATTAATTATTAACGCATCTTATTTTTAATTAAAACTACTGCAGTCAAAAGCTGTATCCATATAATAGCTTTATATCTTAACAAGGAAGTGAGCAATATGATTCATGGCTTGATTATCGAAATATCCTATTTTTTTCACACAACGACAACGTATACATAACAACAATATTATACTATGCATGTCCAGTGTAAGCAGAACTCGATGTTGTTAACTTTTTCCTAATATGACAGTTCAGGTTGTACCTACTGGCATTTCATATCTTGATGTCATTGTACGTATATCGAATCTAAGATGAATGCTTTGAAATCCATTACGAATGACCGTTGAAAAGGTTAAACAATAATTATTTATTTTTATAATTTAAAATAGTTTAGTGATAAATATTTATACCCTGTAATTGAATATTTTAATCTTTTACAGTAAGTAAAAAAGTTGAATTAAAAAATAAAACTGCCTAAAGGTTATAAAGTTGACAGTTTCACTTTGAATCCAATACAAAATTAACTTCGTAAAACTTCTCTTTTTGTATGATAATATATCTATGATCCAATTTCCCTTACCTACAGGTAATCAACAAAACAAACTTGTAAGAGCCTTCAGACCAATCACAAATACTATAAGTTTAGTCAAATAAAAAAACATGAAAATTTAAACAACCCACATACTCGCCCGAAAACAAACATATAATAAACAATTATAACGCGAATGCCTAAAATTTAAAATTGACAATAAACGCAGTCCCGTTACAGGTTACCGTAGTACATTGTACTACCTAAATATATGTTTAAGGTCATAAATATATTCAGAGGCACGGATTATGCATACTAGATACACATTGTGCGAAAACCAACACTTCTCCATGTCAGCACCGTTAAGTTAAGGCGAGGGAAACACTAGGGTGTTAAGAAATTCCTAATATTTACTTATGTAAATTTTATGTAATAACGGCTAGATAAATAGTTGTAAGAATACCATTTCTTTAATGCAAATATGTCCACAAAACTGCACAATATGTTTTACAGTTGTATTTTCTTCTTCTTCATTATTCTTTCAGACAGATACCTCATCATGATTCAGTGGGAGTCACCTAAACAGTAGTGGAACTTGTTTTTTATAGTATCATCTACTAATTTGCAGTCACACTCAAGTATAGCATTTTATGTCAAAACTTTACTACTATTTCCTTTCTTACTTGTAAATTGAAAATCCATTTGTAATTGCGACTATAAGTACATCATCTATATAGACAGAAACTTCAACTATCTCAGTCCATTGCTGGATAAGTGGATTAGGCAATATAGACATCCCTAATCTGCACCACTATACCAAGTGCTTCACCTTCCGAATCTGGTCTACCATAATTACATTTCTAAGGTCGTCGTTTTGTATAGAAATGATAACTCGTATCTGATGAAAGCCGGTGACTATATCTACTTTTGTATAACAGGGAAAATCTATGCTAGATTCTATATTTAACCAAACAATTGAATGCTAGTTGCAGCAAGAATCCTCTTGTTGGATAGCTATGTCACATAATCCTGTTCAATCCTACTTATGACATCTACGGAAATACTCAACTAGTCAGATCTGAAACTTTGTAAATACTGTTGAAGTAGGAATATTCAAATGAAGGTAAATAGTTTTATCTACTTCTGAAACCGGAGGCGGAACTTTTTTCCGGCTTCTCGTGTACTTCGAAGTATTGTTTACCAAATGTTATTAAAGAAGTATAGCATAGTTAGCTTGGTAAAATGTTTGTTCTTTAAGAGATGAAGGGGCCATTTTGAAGGACATACAAAACAAAGAAACTAAGTAGGGACGGGGATTTTAGAGTAAGAAGGGAGGATGAATTTTGCTGTATAGAATCATCTAAGACACAAACTTCAACAAACACTTCACGGAAATGCCCAGCATTTCAACGAAACCATCTTGAAATTCTATTTACCGCAGCTTTTTTGCAAAATATTATTTTCTTTTCGATCACTTCAACACCTTTCAAGTTTTGCACGCGCGTGCCTATGACCGTTAGAGCACTTATTTGGAAATAAACCTCTTGACATAGATTTTATCGACTAGTGTACTTAAGTGCAACGGTTTGTATGATCATCCGTTTGTTTAAAACTTGTAGAGGAATAACAATAGTTTGCATATTACCCATAGTGGTTTTTCGTAGTATTGGCTTAAGATCGGTTCTGCGAGTAACCACAGAACCGCTACTATTGAAATCTGGCAGTTAAAATAACAGTACCAGGATTGCATGAGTAATTGAGTAACAAGGAGGCCTGCTCTTAGAAGTTTAGTGTTACAACCTTTTTAAAGTTCATCTTCACCTCTAGCATTGCCGCGAGATCAATAATAAAGGCGTATGCCTAGATAGCCATATATATAGATAGCCTTTGTAAGGATTAGTCAGAGAGGAATATAGTACATATTACATAACCGCCTCTCTCTCTCCTTGGTATCGTCATTATTTTGCCCTTTTCTAAATTCATTTCAGGATCAGTATGTCTCACGACAATACATTTTCTTCCAAACATCTGTATCAATTTTCAGAAAATCTTTCAAGGACTTAGTAAAATTTTGCTGTATTTGATTAATTTAAATGACCAATATTTTTTTTATCTGCAACAATTTCACAATCGAAAAAAAACCAACGTGTAAATATGCACGTCTCAAATGCTCTACTTAAACCCTTTAACACTTCTATTGTAATCCTTAACCCGTTATAGTCCAAGAGCTTGAATATTAAGGACTCACGACACGTCTACAGACATACATACAAACATATAACTATATGTTGTGTTGACGAGTGAACTCCGGTCGATGACCCAGGTACAGTTATCTTACGCAGTAATGTCCTTACGGGATGGTACATACCATTTTATTTACATTTTGGCTACTTTTGTGTTTTTCATCCATTGTGTTAAGGTTATGATTGAGTGCAATAGTCAATCAGATTTATTATCTTGAAAAAGTCATGACAAGGCAGTCTTGTTATACGTAAGTTGTTTTATTTGTGTGTATACCTCATTATTCAAACGCTCGCAAGTGGCACTGCCGAACATGAAGGCAGGAGTTCAATACCCAGGTAAAGTGTTTTGGGTTTTCTATCCATAATATCTCGGAAGGATCCCGATTTTCGGACCGAGCACTACTCCATGAAATTAAATGTGTGATGTGAAGTGGCTGTTTGTGTACAATGAGTTTAAATGTTTGTAAACGCCTCCGCGATACAGAAAGAAAGTCTAAGAGTGGACAACATTTTTCTTAGGTTGATTGTATTCTCAAACTTTAACTTAAGCATTTGACTATTGATGAAAACAATAACCATTTATTTGATACCATCTATTTCTCAATCCAAATCTCTTTGTCAATATCTCCAAACCATTAAAGAGAACAGATTAGAACGGATGACATTAAAAAATAAACCAAACGAACATTACAAGACACAAAATTGCCACAATCAAAAACAAAAAACCTTTCTAGCCAGAACTAAGTATCAAATAAACATTTCCGTAATTTACATAATGCATCTAAGTATCTAGATCTTCTGCTAAACCTATTTTGTAATACAGCACAAAAAATGTTATTGCACATATAACAAATCATTCTTTCGGCGACACGGGATTACGTAAACAGTTGCTAAAAAATGATCAAGAAATTCCCACAGTCGTCGTAATATGTACGTAGAGCAAATGAACGTATAGAGGGGTCAGACCTACCGTGTCAGGGGGTCGAGTAGACGGCGAAAGCATTACAACATCGATTATAGCTTTTAAGAAGCGTCCATTGCTTAATACACTTAAAAGGTTAGGTGTTATGTAAGGTCTGCATGTGCATAGGTCTGTGGTCTGTATGAAGTAATTTTGCAGTGCATTAGGAACATCTTGTGGTGCATATACACTGTTGCCGGGACACTCTAAGATAACGATGTATCCCGATGTCCCCTATAGGTGGATAGTGACACAACTTTTTTTTAAATTTTTATCATCCACCACTGGAAGACAGCATTATTTATAATTTTAAACACTAGTATTTTCTTTGTCCATCATTGCCAGACATACAATTTATTCTTATTTTCCCCGAAATAATCATCTTTTATTACTTTTTGGGAATCGTGTCCTGTCCACCCGTGGGAGATAACCAAATAGGGGATATTGGGAATCATTGCCAAGCAAGTTGAATGAGATATAGGAGCGCTTGTTTTGCTTCTGAACTCCTCGATTGACTGTACATTCTTATTTCTTACACTCGTCCTTGTGTCTCGACGAGAGTGTACAACCATCTTTAGGATTTATACTGTCTCTTGTTTGTGTGATCTTTATTAATTTAAAGGTTGAAGATGTGCTCACATACTAGTAGGAGGTTGTGTATATAGTGGCTTAGTCAGTAAAAATTATGTAAAAGATTTTCTACTAAATCACATTTTTATGTAATTTTCTACTAAAATTTCGCGATAGAAATTCGCGGAATTGAGAGGTATTGCAAGTTCTTCAAATACGATCCTTTTTCATGTGTAATCTTGAATATTTCATGTATAATTTGTACCCATTGTAGAAAAATCTATAAGAACTAAGAATCGAACCGGAACTGTTGACCAATGTCAACTACTTAATCCAACTAATATTTTACATGCGAAAATTGCAAGTACCTACTTAATTATGACGTTTTCGTGGGATAATTTTCGAGTTGCATACGGGAGAAGTCACTAGTAACAGCTGGTGTATCAATAAAAAAATTGTCGGTCACGCAATCAAAGATTCATTGCAGTAATAAATTATGAGCAATACCTATATTTTACCTACGAGTCTTATTTTATACCTATTTACGTAATATTGGAACGATTCTATTGGTATCTACTTTCACTTTTAGATAGAGTTTATAATTAGATCATTTAGGAAGTGGAATACTGTTACAGTATTACATACAGATGCTGTCAATAAATCTATATTGCATTAGCTTCTTCCCGTGGCTTCGTTCAAATACAGACGTGAGTATTTGATATGGGCCATTTACTCAGTTCGATTTTAAAAATGTGTAGTACTAATCGATAAATTTTATAAAGATATAGGTATTATCAACTAGATTGATTATTTAGAAACAATGGAAGCCGAACTTTTGAAATGAATTAAAAGTTAAAATGAATTAAAAATAAAATCTTGTTAAATTCTATATATTTTGTAGCCATTTGTATAAAAGCATGGGATTTTAACAATAGATGATTAAGCTATTGATTTAACAACTGATCATAAATGGTTGGGCCATTGGCACGATTAACTAATGGATAACTCTACCAAAAAGTACGTAAACAAGAAATATGCGGGCGTTTATATCTAACTAATAAAACGGTAACATTGTTACGTCAATCAGGTGAAAACTGTTGATCCACGTCGTTACTATCGAGTGGTTACTATTGAAATATTTTTTTATTCTGCCTATAATTTCATAATAACTAGAATAACAGTGTTTAAGGCACGACTTAGGGCCAGTTGTCAGGTCAATAAGCAAATCATTTGTTAAAATGAAAACAAGAAATCTTGAACACTTTTTATCTATTCGTTAAAAATGTATAGCAATTTAAATAGTTTATATAACAACCGATTAAACAACTAGCCCTTAGGTGATTAGCATTAGCTTTTTTTAGAATTTTTCCCCCCATATATTCGACACCTCACAGGGCAGAGGACTTCCCTTCTGAATCCTTCATTTATGACTATTATTATCAATACTTTTTAGTCTACTATCCTCATTTTAGAACTGACGCATTGCTGTTTGTGACTATATTTTGTTAGTTTTAGTTACTTTGGTCCATAATGTCCCTAGTTTTTATTTATGTTAGTAAAACCTCCTTTCAATCTTTTCCGAAAGAAGTTACTGGCATGCCTTTGAAAGTTGCGAGACACAAAATAACTTAGCCACGCAATAAAGCCAAAACAAACTAAGGAACAATTTAAGACAATACAGAAATGCAAACAAATCATAATGAAGTGTATGTTCTCCTAAATAACGCACTAAACACTCCTCAAGATTGGTCAACCATTGCGACTGAGGTACGTTCACTTTAGATACAAATGCTACGTTTTGCAACGAGAAAAAAATACGTTAATAGTGCTGCTAAATTAACTGACATTCGAAAACCCACTTAAATATGTGAAGATGTCTGTTTATTAACAACTTATACGTTTTTAGATAGATAACCATTAAATCGAATATATTGTTTAAAGTAGGTAAGTAAAAAAATACTGATTTAATTCGGTTTAATCATGTCACTTAGATGCAGTTAATATGTTTATAGTGCTCCTGTTTCGCGTGGGTGCATTATATAATATATACCTAGCCTAGATGTTTAATATACATATAATTATAAACCTTCTTCTTTTACCACCTTATTTATTATGGAAAATCGCATTGAAATCCGTTCCGGAGTTTTAGAGATCTAGTTGCGTGAAAAACTGGGAAGCGACTTTATTTTATATTAGGTTACGATTCTGGAACAAAATCTATTATCAAATCTAAAAATCAACAATTAAATATAATTTTTTGACCAATATCGAATGAAATTCTTCTTTTCGTAATTCGGTGAAATCTTGTAATAACAATCTACCAAAAACCATTACATATTTGATTTAATTCTGTGTTATTATTTGTTGTAGCTCATTTTATTTTGATCTTCCATATTATTATAGATTGTTACAGAGAGCAGAGCAAATTAAATTCAAGGTTCAGAGATCAAACAAATAATTTGGACGATTTCTCTTTACTTCTTTTGGATGGTTGATATTTCGCTTCTTTCTAATAACAATAAAATCTTTCGACCCTCACGATTTCTTCCGAATTATAATTATCAACTTTCCTGCATTGATACTTACATTGTGGAAATTAATTTGTGTAGGGAATAATTTACTTGTTTTTATATAAGTTTTTATATAATTAGAATTCCGATTCGGGTCCGTCAGGTCGAAAAGTCCGAGTCGGGGTGTCCCCAGTCCTGAGCTCGCTTCGCTTGCTCTTACATCCTTGGTCAATTTGTTGACTACCACCTACCAAGGAAAGTCGATGGAGTCAAGCAAGTCGATGGAGCAAGGTCTTCAAGTCAAGAGTTAATACAAGTTACTTCTATGTAAGCGTGCTTCACAGGCGACCTCATCATAGCTTACCAGCAGGTGTGAGTGGTCATACGCGAATATATCGTTATTAACAAAAAAAAATACGACAGCCAAGGAAAACCTCAACGCTATTCAAGCAGACGCTCTTAAAGCGTCTGCTAATGATATTGCGCGCGTTTTACGAATCCCAAATGATGTATCAAAGAAAATACATTTTATTTAAAGAAAATTAAATCCCGAGAAAAAACTAAGCGCAAAGTAAGAAAAATTGAACATTTCCTACAAAAGAAAATTAAATTTTATTACTATCAAATATAGTTCAACACGCTGACCAAAGCTAAACGATTTAGACTACCTGCCTAACGTACTAACCAATTTTTCACGTGTAATAAAAATAATCTAGTTTGTAGCTAGTGTAGTACAACACTATCGATGTTGTAAGGTTGTAACACGTCACGCATGTGCTACCCGAATGATTGGCCCGAATTGTGGAAAGCCGATGACAGTCATATTCACGTAGGTCACTTATATGACTTGTCAATTTTGACAACTATGGTGGTTTTGCTCGTGTAAAGTCAGAAGTTATCCCAGAGAGTGTACTATCGCCCTATCGGGATGACAGTAGACCCAGTATGGATGGAAAATCAAGTTTTCTTTCATTTATTGCAATTTTACAAGCTTATCGTTTATGTGCTTTGATGGAAAAATTCATGCAATTTGGGCATTAAACTCAGCTCTGCTGCCACATATGATTAAATATGTTATTAGTAAGAAAAATAAGATAACACAATTCGTCATAATAAGTTAATTGTATAATTTTTTCAAGAAATTGAAGGCTTGACATTCTGCCCTTGTTTCGAGTTTCAAACCCAATTTTCATTTCAAAAACCGCAATTTTCTCCAGATTTACAAAACAATTTTGCAGCCCAAGTTTGAAACCTGACAGATTATAAACAACTAAAGTCTCATCGGCGCAATGACCTCGGTAACAATCCTCTATTTGCAAAGAAATGATAGCATAGATAATGTCCCCTAATTTCCTTCAGGGTTGCCAGTTTCTCAAGCTAGCAAAGTTGGCCAACTCGCGGCGAGTTGCAGCACTAAACGCTCTACTGAGCAGGCGGGCTGCACTTTTTTATGCAAGATTAGGGTTGACCTACATAACTCATTTTACATTTTTCGCTGCAATAAAATATTTATTATGTTTTAAAAAGGTTCAGGTTTTTGTTTGGATGCTTTCTTTAGATGGTGGAGTTGGAAAAATCGATGTTGTGGTGGCCCTATGGTGTGTATGAAATGTAGTCAATTAAAACTGCGATATTCACACAGAGCTAATTTGTTTTTTTTTTTTCTAATTTAAATTGTGGTTATTTTTCATCATTGCTGTGGCAATTATTTGTTTTTAACCGACTTCAAAAAGAAGGAGGTTATCAATTCGACGGTATGTTTTTTTTTTTTTTTTTGTGTGTTTGTTACCTGATTACTCCGCCAATTGTGGACCGATTTTCAAAATTCTTTTTTTGTTCGAAAGGAGATACTTCAGGAGTGGTCCCATTGTCACCATGTCAGGATCTGATGATTGGATCTTGGAGAAATCGAGGGCAACCCTCAAATTTTATAGGCCTACACATAGTTTTTCGCAAATTTTATGAAGTAATTTAAGTATTTGCGTATGGTAATCATCATCTCATGTAGCTGAGCTGATGATGGAAGGTACAACTCCTCTAGTAAGGACTTGGCATCGACTGATTTAGTAAATTATGTTTGTGTTCGTATATCTCCGGAACTACAAGTCCGATATAAGTAATTCTTTTTTTGTTGTACTAGGTATCGTTCAACTTGGGGAATACTGCAAGTTTCATCAAAATCGGTTCAGTAGTTTTTGAGATAGGGAATTATGAATGTAAGAGATTTTAACGATGTTATTACCGGTGTTACGGATTACAAAATTCTAGTGCTCATGTAAGAAAATGATGTACTCGTATTTGACAAAAATTGTGGTTGAATATCTAAACTAAAAAGAGTAAAATAAAAACTTTTTCAAAAAAAATGTAACCGCCTTCAAAAACAACCACAAAACAGGGTAAAATAACCTTCAAAACTTTTCTTTCGGAAGTCGGTGGCAAAAAGACAATGAAATTAATAAAAAAAAGTCACCGACTTCCGAACGAAAAGTTTTGAAGGTTATTTTACCCTTTTTTGTGGTTGTTTTTGAAGGCGGTTACATATTTTTTTTGAAAAAGTTTTTTTCGATTTCAAATCTAGAATAGTTGTCTATGGATAAACAACGTTGACCTGACTTAAACAAGATTAAAAATACTTAAGCTTTGTAAAACGTGAGTTCACTCAAAGCTATGCACTTAAACAAATACATATATCCGTTACATAAATGCTCCTCATTGTTCCTATCTTATGATGAACAGAACTTTGTAAAGATATAAACTTGGATGCTGAACTATGCAAGGACAAAGTAAAAAGGAGTCACTGTTGATTCTTTATATAAATCTATATATATGTGCACGTTCTATATGCTTGTGTTCGATATTCAAATACTGGTGGGAGAGTGAGAACAATATATTTACCTCCCTTTCTATTAAGGAGAATGTGGCTTTTAACTCAAATAATAAAAATAATCTTGGATTGTAAAGAGTTTGTATTATGACTGCATGAGGAATTGAGAAGATAGTGACCTAATCTTGCAAAGAGCAACCATAGAGTCCACGCCACTACTGAAGTTCTTTGGACGCGGCGCTAGTGTCTATGCCATCACATCTCATAGAATGGGGATGGCAACACAAAGCTAATCGTAGATGGCGCTGTGATAGTTGGTCCCCTACGTCAGATTAATGTCAACCTTGTACAAAAAACAAACAAGATTTATTGTTATAAAAATTGAGTATAAATACAAAACAAATATGGAAAATTATTCGTCAATGCAAGTGCATATACTAAAAAAGAACTAAGACGCCGCGGTGCATCTACAAGAGGAAAAAAAAGTGATTTAGTTGAGAGGCTAGAAATTTGATTCTACTACATTAAACACACATTTACTTGTAGTTAGGATTTAAAATTGTATTTTTGAGTATTGTTTTTTAAGTGTTCCATCATTTTTACAGCCTATTACACAACATCTAGTCATTTTACATCAATAAATCGTTTTTTTTTCATAAAATTCCTTTGATATGACAGTTCTTATGGGACCAAAACATCAAAGCCACTTTGACACTTGCCTTCCCCATTAGAAAAATGTAGGACCACTATCCGCGGGCCTTCTTTCGCGCGCTCTTAATGTCAACTTAGGACGTTGACAGGACAATTTTGACAGTTTCAGAAGTACAGTGTTTCCATAAAGATTTTACATAATGCACCTGCAGTCCAAAAACAGCAGTCATATTTTACCTACAAGCTTAGATCACTATAATTTTGGCAGCAATGCAAGTTGAGGTAAATATAAGAACCTATATAATTCAGCTATTTATTCATCTAACAAAGCATTTTTATGTTACACCCACTCAAAGGATCCTTAATATATTCTAAGCCAAACATCAGAATCGATAATTAACCACAAATTTTCTAAATAAAAAAACTCAAACATAATCACGTAATAACAAAACATACGTAATTTGAGCAAAAAAAGTGTAAACCCGCCATTTTGTTTGACAGTTGACACGTTCGAAGTTCGAACGTCAGAGTTATCATTTTAACACTCGAAGTGTGATGGAAACGTTTTGCTAAGTACACAAATCAAAAAAAGTTAACGATCACTTTTAAAAATCGAGTATTTTTTGTTACTGTAGATAATACACATATTATGATTTCATCTTCTTTTGAGATTCTTTAAAAAATTAGGTTTAGAATATAATAATACAATAAAACTGTTCAATTGGTTTTCCATAAAATAAAAAAAAACAATCGCTACAGTCAATCGCCAATCGCCAATTTATTGAGCTACTGCGCGAACCGTGCCGTCAGACCTCCGCAACCCAGTTACTGGATAATTAGAAACCAAATTATTGTAAACCAGTAATGACTTATCTATCAGTAAAGGAAACTAAAAAATTTTTAGACCTTTAAGAAGTTGAATGAAACATTGTTGAAGTTAAACTTTATCAACGTGAAATTATGCATATGTATGACACATCCATTTATGAATGTTTGTCTGTCTGTCTACGTGTTTTATCTCAAAAACTACAATATAGGTTATGATAAGCGCGTGTCAGATAATAAGTCTAAATACGAACATTTAAGTTTTGTATCGCACTTGGCGATAACCTCCGATCTCCAAATGAAGCGATTGAATGTGTTTTATCTGAGTTTTATATTTATAAACGTGCTCAGCGTAGCAACGAGTAATTTACACTTTGGCTTTAAAACAAAAGAAAGATGTTAATTGTGTCCATAAAAAACAATCTGCTGTTGATATATCCTTTCTTTTTGATAAATAATGTTTTAGTTTCAACATTCATGAGAAAATAACTTAATTTTGGATTTTTAAGAATATGGGGATGTCCAAGGTCTAAAATCTAGTATAGCTTAATTGAAAACTGGACCTAAGCACGTTAAAATCAAGTCTATTTTATAACACTGAAAATATATTCTGCATTCTTGTCTTATTACAAAATTTGCCCTAAACAATGATAACAATAACATTCAACTATTACCTACGCAGCGTTTCGTGCAAACCTGTGCAGTATCTCCACACTTTTTTGTGCAACAGCGATAACTCGTTTCCACAATGTTTTGCACAAATCGGATCACGCGCAGGCTTTTGGTATGGCATTGTCATTTACTTGCTTTCGGATTTCCTTATTCGGATTTTTGTTTTGTTTACATTAAAATATTTGTATGATTTACGAACGTTTGGCAAATACTACCTACTCGTTGTTAAAATAATGCAAAATCCGACTCGTTCTTTGATTCGCTTTTGCCGATAAGATTCACCTAATTAAACTTATGTCAAAAAACCTACATAACAACTTCTGCTCCAAGGGATTTCGATACTAGCCAATTCTTTAATCGTTCCTAAAATCCTTACATATCTCCCATTTTATAAAGACCAATTTCCAATGCAGGAAAACCTCAATTAACAAAGACAGAATAGCAAGAACGTAAAGTACCTACAATAAATAACATTGAATCACTAGAGAGCTAGGCTAATCGCTCTAGCCCATACGAGAACTAATAATGATTTCCCATTTCCTCCCTAGCTTTTTTTTCTTTTTCTATTGGCACATCTTCCGTTAGAACTGTCATTCGCAAGAGGAACTCTTTGGTGACCAAAGAGAAAACGCAGTAATCTATTACGTAAAATATAGAAAGAAGTTTTGGCATTCTGCCTAGAGAAAGAATGTTTATATTTGGAATGTTATGTCTCAGAAAGTTTTTTTTTTTAAGTTTTAAAGGAGTATTCGATCAAAGAATGCATTTGAATATTTTTTAGATAATAAATATGTCCACCGCACCTTACTCTGATTTATTGTTGGCGTTTTACCGCGCCAATCTTTTTTTCTTACAGAGTCCTATCAAATTTCAGTACTAATACAATATAACTGAAGTTTGCTTTATTGTTTGAACGAGCTAATCTTAGGAAACATAATATTATATGAGGCTGATATTTAGTGAGTTTAAGGACATTGCACATCACACAATCCCAGGACATACAGACGAGAAACATGCGGTTGATACCACGGGCACAGAGCTATTAACAGATCTACCTACTTTTTTATTTCATGGCTATTAGTAGATAGCTAATAATTTATTGGTTTCTCCATTTTGCAGGTGCGAGGGCACACAGGACACAACACTATCATTAAAATAATAATTAAACAAATAAACATCATCTTAATGTTCCCAGCTCATAATAATTATAAGTAAATTATTCACCATACCTGCTTTTACATCATTAATACTAGAATCTCTAGTTTTACCGCCATTATGAATATTATGTATTTTCTAAGTTTACATCAACATTTTTAAATCTCACCTTATGACCTGTATAATGTATAAGGTTAAGCACTGATGTGACATCTTACGATTAATGGTAGAGTCTTTTTTTAATATTTGCAAATTAAAAGTCTATCAAAATTCTTAGTACCTAACTACATATTGATGGGACAGTAAATATAAAAACCTCAGATATTCAACTAAAAATAGATCAAACTAAGTCATTAAAGAAAATACGCTCTGGTTTTAAATTTTTCATACATACGGACGGATCTATGTCGATTACACTTTAATACTTTACTTTAAATTATGGTTATTAGTAACCCTTCTCATAAAAGTCAGTATTTGTCTTTTAATCACATAGGTAAGTTTTTCATGCAAAATTGGGCACATACCTTTAAAACTATAGAAACCGTTCGAAGTATACCTACAACGTAGGCCGCGTCCACAGTATAAATATCCGCGTCTATCTGAACGGAGCCTTAAATTAAGATTATTTAACACCAAAAAAACTAGTCCTGAATGCTGAATAGTATGAATTATTCATTATTTTTTTAAATACGATTATTAAAAATTAATTGAATCTAATAATTCTGCAAAACGAAATATTTTTTGAAGTAGTTTTATCTTTTTGTCTAAAAGTTAAGGTTTTTGTCTTATGTTCTGTGTTTTTTTTCTTAAAATATGCAAATAGAAATAGTTAGACAATAATTATTAAGTCGTCGCCGTTTATGATAAGAATTTATTGAATATTTACTAATATAAATGACAATGTGTCTATGTATCTGGCTATATATGTATAGCCCGACAAATTATATTATTATTTAAGTGGTTTTTAAATAATTCTATTAAAATAACTATTAAAAATTAAAGTTCATTGTTATTCAGTTTGTTTGCATCCTTAGGGCTGATTTTTCAATAGTCAGATAACTTTTATCTGAGGAATAAAAATGGCGGTTTGACAGCTTATCTAAGCTCAGATAAAAGTTATCTGACTATTAAAAAATAATAAAATACACAATATTTTATTCATGTGTCCAATAAATAGAAAGAAAAAATCGGCGAAAAGATCCTGAATATATTTTCTATGGAAAATCTCCAAGAGCAATTTGCTAGCTAACTGCTACAAATAATAATGTAAACTTTGACACCTCATAAACACTTGACCAAACCGGCTGTCAGGACATTAACGTAAATCATTAAGTTATGATGACATATGAACTAACGCTATTAAAGGTTATCTTCGAAAGGATGTTTTTTGTAGAAATTACTTGTCTATGAATTGACCAATCGCCTTTCCAAGGTTGGTCTCTGAATGGGTCATTTCACGCAGGCTCAATCCTTTACTAATTTCGGTGGGATGGCAATTTCGGTGGCTGTCTTATTTTCAAAACAACTACAGTTGTTTATTTCATACTAAGAATACTAATGTGTTCCAGAATAAAACAAGTTTATTTTTTCATCCAAAAACCTACAAATAAAAAAATGCACCGAAATTAGTAAAGGATTGAGCCTGCGTGAAATGACCCGAATGGGTACCGAGTTTCCTACGTGGCTTGAAGACATGATAAGTCGTTATTCGGGCTGTCATTTTGTAGATTTTAATTCGATTTTTTTTTTCGTTACAGATGAGACCCGTAGAAATTCTGACAGTCAACTAGCTTTCCCATGACGCGAAAAGTGAAAATCATCCTTACCACTACGACATATGACATAAAACGTGCGGTTTTATAAAAAACAGAACACGCTCGCCACAACGTCGCGACGCGACGTCAGTCGAATTGCATCATTATGTCGTAGTAGCAAGGACGATTTTCATTTTTAGTTAGTAGAAATTGCAAATCTCTCTGCGAAGCTCCCTTTGTTTCACCAAAGAGATTGTACTACATGTAATGTGGAAGATTGTAAGTGTGTTTTGAAGAGAAGTAAAATACAGTGCTTTGGGACTTTCTTGTAACTTGTATTTCTTTTAATAAGAATACATTTTTGTCACTAGATTAGCTAATGAATATATTGGTCTCAAATCAAGTTTGAGTCTTTATTTTCATTAGCAGATTGCGGTCAGACTTTGCGGTAACCTTTTTTGTGAGCTACCTCATAATTATGTAGATGTACGCCATTCCCAAAATTGTATTATGTCATCTTGATCTATATATAACTACGACTCGAGTATATTTCCATAGGTAATGAAACCTTGTTGAAATCTTTCGGAACTTTCTTATCAGGAAAAGCTGGCCCTAGAACGTAAAGGGCTTTTGAAGGATCACCGTTGATTTTAGTCGGTACGAGAAGTGCGAGTTGACAGTCCCTACCTTTCCGCCCTGAGTTGTGAGAATCATTTGATGATAAAATCATCGACGAAAAAAAATTTACGTTGTAAAGTAAAGATTTTTTTAGCGTGGTAAAATCATCAATAATGTAAAATCCTCCCACCCAGGGCAGGGCGGGAGGAACTGTCAGACTCGTACTGACTAAAATCCATGGTGTCCTTCAATAGCCCTTTATGTTCCAGGGTCACGGTAATTCGGTAAGTCCCGCGACCGATGTAAAGTAAAGATCTGTTGTTTTTATCTTGAATGCTAGGTAGGTCTTTCAGTTGGGTCAATTTAAAAAGGTAATCTCGAATAAATTGCCCTATTAATGATGATGTAACGTGAATTGTTCAAACAACAGAATCCGCTTGACACCACCGGTCCTTAAATATTTATACAATACAGACGGACAAACACGTTGGGGCCTAACGATGCCGCCGCGCCGGGGCGTTAGGACTCGTACATACAAAAAAAAATGACTAAAAAAGTAAAAAAATTAAAACCCTAACATATTTGACAATTCCGAGTACCTAGTCCCTGTATTTTTTTTTTCTAAATTTGTGAATATTGAGAAATTAAATATAGAACATCAGAATAAATGTTTGAATCATTTTCTAACATAAATAAAATATCTGTGTGTTGTTAATAAGTTTGTTATCTACAAAACTCACGTTCGAATCTCTAGCTAAGTATGTATTTAACTTTAACTCGGGTTTTCCATTTTTTTCTAACACTTAAACTGTCATAATCACACTTAAAACACGTATCTAAACAAGAAAAAAGCGTAGTCACTGAGATAATGACGAGTTAATGTCAAAATGTTGATTGTTTTCAAACAAAACAATAGCTTTATCTTTTCCTAAATAAATAAATTGAAAATACAGAATCACTGGATATATTAGAAGAAAATATAGAAAATCTGTTTATATACTAATTTTCTTTATTTTCCAATTCTAATAAATTAAGATTGTTTCTGGGTCAGATAACCACTTTTTCGTTAATTTTTTTTTCTTACTCTTTTTCCCACTTAAATAATTATATTTTGCAATAATTATAATGTTTAATTCTACGAAATTTTTGTTAAACCATTTTTATTTTCAAATGTATCGCACAATTTTAAAACTATTATACATGACCAGTCCTTGGCAATGCTGCCTCTTTATTCTTGACATAATTTTTAAAGACAACATTATTTTCGCAAATAATTTCGCGACCGAACATTATAGAGGCACCTTTATAGTTCAAAGGTTGCCATACAGGTTCCACAAGTGACCGGATTATAAAACCAATAAAATATTTAAAGTAACATTAGAAACGACAAATTTTTGCCGATAAAAGGTATAAATGTTTATTATTTTGTTTTTAATCGAAACTCCATGTTAAGATCGACATTTTTCCCTGAGTTATGGGTACTGTGGTAACTCGATTTGTGTCTTCGAATCTTTTCGAAAGAATTTTTATTAGTCCAGAATAAAATATTGATTGGTTAAAAATAATTATGGTATTTTGTGTTATATGAATGGTTATTTGATATATTTGATTATGATTTCATCAACATTAAACAAGATTGTGATTAAATATTTATATTCTCGTATAATTTATTGAAATATATAATGTAGTTTTTATTTTAGGTTTTGCTTCTGTCAGCAACCGATTTTATTGTTTTTTACCTACACGATAAATTAAGTATATAATGTTTCAAGTTACTAGTATTAGGTACTTAGGTATATTGTAGATCCTTGTAAGATAATATTTTAAGAATTGATTCAGACTTAATGATTAATAATATAATTAGTAAGTTTATTACATATCCCTAAACCCACTCATAATAATACTCAATGAAGATAAGTTAAACTTTTTTTTTAACTGATCTTATCATGATCAGTTAATATTTTAGAAAAAAATATTTTCTATACTTTTACTGTCTTCCTCGTAAAGAACTTACATATCAAAAACCACATTTTAAATTACATTGGTGCCGAGAAAAATCTCTTTGACAGACGACCAAAAAACTTATCTAAAGACCCCGACATTTACTTTTAAGATCAATACTTAAAAAAATATGTACCTACTTTTATGTAGAGTCGCCTATGTTCAAGTTATAATTGCACACACGTGATGGCTATTACGTTAGACTATCATTAACTTGAGTGCTATTAGTATTCTAGCCAGGAAGAACCCCTGGGTATCTAAAAAAACTTCTTTGTACAAAATAAATACATTGCAATATATATCCTAAATACCTACCTATTTCAAGTTTTTTTTCCAACGAGCAAAAGTTGAAACAACACACTCGGTTACCGATTGCGTTTTTATTTACAAACACTATTTAATGAAGTAATTGCTCAACTATCTTGTTGGGTAAGAGCAACTGTGTTCGAGTAGGTATGTGGATGTATAATCGTTTTACGTTCGAGTGAGTTTGAAGTGTGTTACAATAGTAGGTCCCAAGGGTGTAACGTTTCATGTCCTTTTGTTCAAAAATTAAATATTTTAATGTTTTTTTATCACCTGATTTTATTAGCATTTTAATGTTTGTTTTTGCGATATAAGATCAATGATTCTTAAAAAATCCTGGTAATGTTTTTTGCGTTTTGGTAAATTATGTCAAAAAACTTTTTTTTATATATTTTTAAAACGCTCACGTTTTTATGACCTTCTCAATCAGACGCGAAACCTATTAAATAAAGATATGTCTATATATCGAAAAAAACCGGATCGGTATCGAACACTCATTTATACAAATACATAAGCGGTCGAACGTATGTTGCATTTATTTAAGTATATTCTAACAAGGCGTACATTAGCGCCTGGGGCGGATATTTCAACAAAAATCCTTTCGCAACTTTCAGTAACAGTTCCGAGTTGCATAATATCTTATATACTCACCGAGTAAGGGTTAACGTAGAAAGGGAGGGCCTGGGGCACTGACGTAGAGAAAATCACAGTTGAAACACTTGTCAGCCATGCACATAATCCTTCATTGGGTGAATGAGCACAGGGTCTTTTTTTTATAAGGTTCAAACGCACTCGCGACACAATTTTTCCGTGTATGTGGGAAAACTAATGCCGCGCGGCGCGTACGGCGCTTGCGACGGCGAACGGGCGACTGGCGAGCGCGCGCTCCTCCCCACGTAATAAAACCTTCGCTTTTCAAGAGTGGGGCGCGACGGCTTTTTGAAAATGGAACCCGAGCCTTACCTGCTGGATCGCGTCCCGTTTCCCGTTAGGCTGGGTTTTCATTCTGAGGTTATTGGAACTTCGCACTGTTGGACAGCTATTTTTAGATTCGGATATTTATTATTCGATTGCGCCGGCAGCTAATAATATAGTATAGGGTTATTTGTCAAAGTTTTTGTGTAAGTTAAATTGTGCCAAAGGTGTGATTTTAACAAACTATTACAATACTGTTATATTTATAGTTTATTTTCAGATTTATCTGACTGCACGGCGGCATTTTTTTCGGCCAAAATGGTCTTTGCGAAATCAGATAGAGGTGTTCTTCTCTATTCGAGTACCTATTTATCATCAGAGTTCAGGGTGCATAAATAATAAATAGATATTTTTTAAATAAATTATACAAAAAAAAGAACAGGCTTGCTTGAGCTACTTTAAAAAATGAGTCTGCGCCTCTGCAGTTAAAGAAAACCATTCAGCATATTATGTGTACTAATTTGTTTTTACTATAAATAAAAAACATTTTACGCGTTTACAACCTTTTTTTTTATGAAGATTGCATAGATTATAACATAATTATAAGATTATTATCGTAGTTTTTCCTAAAATTGTGATAAAAACTCCTCAATTGATTTTTTTACAGGAAAATTTCCAACCACTACAAATAATTATTATTTTAAGGAAAAATGGAACGAATGAATTGGATGATTAAATCTTCGAACTTGTTTTGTAAAAAAAAACACTTAAATATCTTGTTTTTTTTTACTGAAAATGACGTATTTGTAACAAAAAATATAGTATGTAATCAAAAAACAGTGATCCTATCTTTTGTTTTGTATATTAATGAAACAAATTATTTTTTAATTTGTAGCACTGAATTTTATCTCAAAATTAGTGCAAAGGATGTGACACATTATTTTTTATAGCCGTTACTTAAATAGACTGTGGGAAACACCAAATCATAGACGCAGTTTGAAATGCCTCCTCGTATGAATATTTTTTTCTTTTTGTTTTCCTTCAAATTATAAGAAATTTCTAGGACCGAATGAATGAAAAAAAAAATAGATTTTTTTATTTTAAGATGCTTCATGTTATAAAAATATACGACGAGCAGACAAAACCAGGTAGGACCAATGATTCAGGAAACCGTTAGCAGAAAAACCGAAATAATAGAGAAACCATTGCCAAGCAATGAGATAACACAGACCAAGTGTCAGCTGTTTTATCAGTAGTTTTAAGCTATTATGGAAACTACGATACACTTTTTAACAATTTATTTAAAAAAGGGTATTAATAAATACTTACGTTAATGCTTAACCTTCTATTGTTAAAATCCCATGCATTTTTATTTATAGTTAAACTACTGATCAAACAATTAGTCACCCTTAATTATAAAAAACATTTTTAACTACCCTAAAATATTCAAAATAAAATGAATGTATCAGTTGAATGGAACAAACCATGCTCTGGCTACTTGAGTGTCCCAAAATGGCTGTTCCTAAAATAAGGTGAAAATCAAGATGGCGGGGCCAAATCCCTAATTTAAAATCTACCCGCCATATTAATGCTGACTAAAAGAAGAACTACAACGGATGCCAGCTATATTATTCACCCCCTCACCCCTTACTTATCTGTATAAAAACCCATCAAAATCGGTTCAGCGGTTTAAGCGAGAAAGCGGTAAAAAAAATCAAATTCGATTTCACACAGTCAAACTTTTTTTCAATGGCAAAAAATAGAGCACGGGGAATACCGACCATAGACGAAAAGTTTTAATTGCAATAAAACCTACCTAGATTCTGAAGCATTTCTTAGAACTAAAGAATAAAAATAAAAACACTAATAAATTAATTTGAACATGCCAAATAGAATTAACATAATTTTATATAAACAGTTTGTGTCGTAAATAAAGTGTTAAAAACCAAAAGAAAAAAAAACAGGAATGTGTCAAAAACGCTCTTGTAAAAGACATCAACGGGAGACGAAAGAATGTATTTTTTTTATTTTTTCATGATACAGGAAAATGAATAGATCTTTTTTTATTTAAATGTTTCCCCACACAAGTTTATTACAAAAAAATATGTTTATACCATTCCCACTTTAAAAAGTTACTTTTTCTCACTGAAAACAGTGAGTAAAAAGCTCTTTTACTCACTGTTTTGGTGTTTGAATTTAGAACACATTGATGCGGTCCACCCCCGTCAGCCCCCGTGTTGTTAGGAAAATGTTACTCTTAATTTAAATCATTGTTCCGAGTTTAATGTCAATTTGTTGGCGCAGTGACCGAGCGATTGGACTACTTCGTCGCGTGCAGTGGGTTCGATTCCCGCACGGAGCAAATTTTCGTATGATCTACAGTTATTTGTTTCTGAGAATTTAGATGTTTGTAAACGCACCTTTGTCTTTTTTTTCTTCGTTAAATATACCTATCTATTATCGCTTAATTATTATTTTTCTTGTGGTCATGGTATAAAGTATCGTATGTATCGTATGTCTTGAATCACTCGCTTCGCTCGTGATTCAATCATCATGTTAAAATCCTTCGCTTGCTCTTGATTCATATATTTGGCCCTCGCTTTAAATCCGCTCTTTATTCACTCGTTGCATAATGTACTACACACATCAAAAGTGTCTAGGGATCAAGCATTTTTATGCGGATTTCTTGAGATTGAGATGTGGCTTTGTAATAAATTTATGATTTTATAAATTTATATGGATAACATAATTATAAGATTATTATCGTAGTTTTTCCTAAAATTGTGATAAAAACTCCTCAATTGATTTTTTACAGGAAAAATTCCAACCACTACAAATAATTATTATTTTAAGAAAAAATGGAACGAATGAATTGGATGATTAAATCTTCGAACTTGTTTTGTAAAAAAAAACACTTAAATATCTTGTTTTTTTTTTACAGAAAATGACGTATTTGTAACAAAAAATATAGTATGTAATCAAAAAACAGTGATCCTATCTTTTGTTTTGTATATTAATGAAACAAATTATTTTTTAATTTGTAGCACTGAATTTTATCTCAAAATTAGTGCAAAGGATGTGACACATTATTTTTTATAGCCGTTACTTAAATAGACTGTGGGAAACACCAAATCATAGACGCAGTTGGAAATGCCGTTTGTTTTCCTTCAAATTATAAGAAATTTCTAGGACCGAATGAATGAAAAAAAAATAGATTTTTTTTATTTTAAGATGCTTCATGTAAAAAAATATACGACGAGCAGACAAAACCAGGTAGGACCAATGATTCAGGAAACCGTAAGCAGAAAAACCAAAATAATAGAGAAACCATTGCCTAGCAATGAGATAACACAGACCAAGTGTCAGCTGTTTTATCAGTAGCTATAAGCTATTAAGGAAACTACTATACACTTTTTAACAATTTATTTAAAAAAGGGTATTATTAAATACTTACATACGTTAAAGCTAAACCTTCTATTGTTAAAATCCCATGCATTTTTATTTATAGTTAAACTACTGATCAAACAAGTCACCCTTAATTATAAAAAAACATTTTTAACTACCCTAAAATATTCAAAATAAAATAAATGTATCAGTTGAATGGAACAAACCATGCTCTGGCTACTTGAGTGTCCCAAAATGGCTGTTCCTAAAATAAGGTGAAAATCAAGATGGCGGGGCCAAATCCCTAATTTAAAATCTACCCGCCATATTAATGCTGACTAAAAGAAGAACTACAACGGATGCCAGCTATATTATTCACCCCCTCACCCCTTACTTATCTGTATAAAAACCCATCAAAATCGGTTCAGCGGTTTAAGCGAGAAAGCGGTAAAAAAAATCAAATTCGATTTCACACAGTCAAACTTTTTTTCAATGGCAAAAAATAGAGCACGGGGAATACCGACCATAGACGAAAAGTTTTAATTGCAATAAAACCTACCTAGATTCTGAAGCATTTCTTAGAACTAAAGAATAAAAATAAAAACACTAATAAATTAATTTGAACATGCCAAATAGAATTAACATAATTTTATATAAACAGTTTGTGTCGTAAATAAAGTGTTAAAAACCAAAAGAAAAAAAAACAGGAATGTGTCAAAAACGCTCTTGTAAAAGACATCAACGGGAGACGAAAGAATGTATTTTTTTTATTTTTTCATGATACAGGAAAATGAATAGATCTTTTTTTATTTAAATGTTTCCCCACACAAGTTTATTACAAAAAAATATGTTTATACCATTCCCACTTTAAAAAGTTACTTTTTCTCACTGAAAACAGTGAGTAAAAAGCTCTTTTACTCACTGTTTTGGTGTTTGAATTTAGAACACATTGATGCGGTCCACCCCCGTCAGCCCCCGTGTTGTTAGGAAAATGTTACTCTTAATTTAAATCATTGTTCCGAGTTTAATGTCAATTTGTTGGCGCAGTGACCGAGCGATTGGACTACTTCGTCGCGTGCAGTGGGTTCGATTCCCGCACGGAGCAAATTTTCGTATGATCTACAGTTATTTGTTTCTGAGAATTTAGATGTTTGTAAACGCACCTTTGTCTTTTTTTTCTTCGTTAAATATACCTATCTATTATCGCTTAATTATTATTTTTCTTGTGGTCATGGTATAAAGTATCGTATGTATCGTATGTCTTGAATCACTCGCTTCGCTCGTGATTCAATCATCATGTTAAAATCCTTCGCTTGCTCTTGATTCATATATTTGGCCCTCGCTTTAAATCCGCTCTTTATTCACTCGTTGCATAATGTACTACACACATCAAAAGTGTCTAGGGATCAAGCATTTTTATGCGGATTTCTTGAGATTGAGATGTGGCTTTGTAATAAATTTATGATTTTATAAATTTATATGGATCCTTTTTGGTGCATTTCATAATTTGAATCAGGAACTGTAAATCAAATTCGAGTAAAAGATGAAAATCAGCTGTCAATATTTTCCCTATAAAAACATACAACGCATTGAAGACATTATTAGTGCTACTGTTTCCCTACCTTAAAACCAACGTTATTATGGAGCGGCGACGTCATTTAAGCAGGGAAGAAATGCTCAGAGCCGTGGGAATGATAGAAGCTGGTTCCCGGCAACGTACTGTGGCTTTAGCTCTGAATACAAGTCAGAGTGTTATCAGTCGACTTTGGACACGTTACCGAAGCACTGGTACCGTGGCTGAGCGCCATTGAGGACGGTATCGCTGCACCACACGGAGACAAGACCGATACATTCAAATCTTAACTCGAAGAGCTCCAACAATAACCGCCATGATGTTAGCCGTGAGGCTTCATCACTCTTCAGGGAACTTAATTAGCGACCAAACAGTCAGAAACCGCTTGCATGAAGTGAACCTTCATTCCCGAAGACCGCTACGGGTACCACCTATAGCAATGCACAATCGTAGGATTCGATATCAATGGGCTCTTGAACACAGAAATTGGGCAGAAGAACAATGGCGTTTCGTGTGCTTTTCTGATGAGTCTCGTTTTGGTATGAGACCGGATACAAGACGTATACGACACTGGAGAACCCCTGGACGCCAACAGCGATTAAAATCCTGCCAGGAAGTCTATCCTTATAGTGGTGGAACCATCATGGTATGGGCGGGTATTTGGATCGGCGGAAGAACTGAGTTGATTTGGATCAGAGGCAACCTCAACGCTCAAATTTATGCTGAGACGATTGTATCAGACGTCATCGTTCCTCTACAAGTGCAAATCGGTCCCTTATTTCAGTTAATGCATGATAATGCACGACCGCACACCGCAAGAGTTGTAAGACAGACTCTCGCCGCAGCTAACATCAATGTCCTGCCCTGGCCTGCTCAGTCGCCAGACTTGAACCCGATTGAGCATGCATGGGATATGCTACAGAGAAGAGCTCTGCCGAATATGGAGGGTATCCAGTCGCAAGAAGACCTTTTTTTGTTGTTGCAACGAACATGGGCTGCCATTCCACAGCGTGATTTGGATGAACTCATTTTGAGTATGCCAAACCGATGTTCTTGTGTTGTTAGTGTTCGCGGTAGAAACACGGATTATTAATTGTTTAAGTTACCCAATAAAATTTTAAAGAAAACTGTTATTTCAGTCTTTTTTTCGAACTTTAATGTTAGTGGTTCAAATGTCAAAAATCCCTTTATTAGGAAAATGGCAAATTTCTTTATGAATGCAAAGGTGACTTGGTTTATCGTTACTGTGACAAACGATAACACTTTATTTGATGAATCCTTAAAGAACATTTTAATTAATATCAATCAGGAGAAAAGTTATTGCAAAAATATATGTTGATCCCTAGACACTTTTGATGTGTGTATTTCTTGCAGCAATTAAAATTCAACAAACGCAACCAAATCTTAAACTTTAATAACTCAATTCAGAAATCGGCAATCAGTCAGTTATTTGATAGAAAAATAGACTTTAATCACACATAATAGTACTCGTATATAATAAATATCTATCGTACCTATATGTTGCTGAAGCTGAAAAGCAACGGAAATAAGCATTTACGCCATTATTATCCGTCTACCTTGGCATTAAATCGTATTACGGGATTAACTTTATCGGGTAATGAATTAATTTCAGAGCAAGTGCGGTTTAAGAAGCAGAATGCAGATTCTTCATTTTTAAATCTTTTTTTTTTCAGGATTTTGTCGCTTGCTTTACCCGAACAGATATTCCAGAATGTATTACCTGCTTTCATACAGGGTTTCTTGGCACGAGAGACGATAGCGTAGAGAAGGCAAAATGTGTAACTAACTCTTGATCAGTTGCGTATTTAGGTAGTTCATTTCTGCTAACAATTAATGACCTTCATGTAACAAAAAAGTTATTATAATTTGAATTCGAATAAAACCAAGGGCAATGGTCCTACTGTTGGTGTGTCATAGTAAAAAAACCTTAAAAAAATATGTAACTGAATACCTATAGTAAAATGAATTGTTTTTTTGGGCCGATTTTCACCTTTGGGCCTAAAAGTCTAATGTCCTTTTATTTTTAAATTAACTCATGTTTATTTCTTGCTGGGGGACTTTACGGTTTAGGCGCATTAGGGCTAATACACCTATCGTAGGAATGGTGATCAAACCTCTTATTGCTTCCTATTAGGCAACACTGCACTGTAACTCAACCCAATAGACGTACTATCAATAACTTCTTGATAACTCCCGAAAGACTCGACAAAGTTCCACCCACCCCAAAATATACCTAAAGTTCAGTGTATAATGACTGTTATCTACATCCATGCTTCATTAATAAATTTTATAGAGTAACGATTTGCTTTGTATGTTTGTAATGAGTGCCTGCCGGGGTCGCGGGACTCACGAATAACCGTGACCCCGGAACATAAAGGGCTATTGAAGGATACCGTGTGAGCACAAGTCTGGCAGTCCCTCCCGCTCTGCCCTGGGTGGGAGGACTCATCTGATGATTTTACCACGCTAAAAAAATGTTTGTAATGAGTGAACCCAAAAACTACTGGACCGATTCTAAGAATTATTTAAACAGTAAAAGCTGCATTGGTTCTAGTAACATGTACGAGCAAAGCCACTTGGAAAAGCTAATACTTTATGTAGATTGAGTATCGGTAACCAACTGGAATTATCAAAAACTAAACTGCTCCTTAACCACGTAACCACCGCACCTACTGAAACAAAGACCGCTACAACCGCTGCGTGTGCGCAACCGGTCAGGGGTAGCTATTCAGGCCGCTACGATCAACCGAACGAAATAATGCACGCGATAATTAGCTCTTGTTAAATAATAGTAGCGGTTCAATTGTAGCAAGTCTTTATTTGGTGTGGTGAGGTAATTGCATAAATATTGTACATGTTACTGCCTAATTAAGGTGTGATTATTTTAATTTGGAATGGACAGGATCCGCCACCTAGTGGTCTAAGAGCTACTTGCAATTTTGAAAGTGCTTGAGGCACACTGAAAACTTGCATAAAATACTTCTCCGTAGCAGTTTTTGTCTTTCTAAAAAAAAATTATGACATCACATATTATTACTTATTGTCCTTTTATAAAATGATGAGTAGACTTTTAGTCATGCGACTTCTTTAGAAATTGCATCTTCAACACATCTGGGAACTTGTGTTGAAAAATAAATATTTAAAAAAACAAAAAACCCGACTGCGTAATAAAAAAAAACTAGAAAGAAAGAAACAAGCCCAGTAGTTTAGAGTTCACTCATTCACACTCACGGGACGGGGGGATTAGGCGCACAATGCCACATTCGCAAAATGACATATTGACGCAAAATGACACATTCGCAAAATGTCATTTCTCAATATGCCACATTAGCAAAATGCCACATTAGCAAAATGACACATTCGCAAAATGTCATTTCTCAAAATGCCACATTCTTAAAAGTTAGAGCCAGCACAGTGACTTCTGAGCCGATGATTTATAAATAAAAATAAAACTGATTTAATTACGTATTTAATCTCATTATTTATTCATTTTCATTTTTAACATATGTCGCAGAATGAACACAGAAGCACAATAATTTAGAATAACACCATCTATTATCATGCTGCGGAATCAAAACAGTAACACAAATTGGTATCTCTATTCATTATTGTTAATTTAGAATAACGCCATCTATTATCGTTAGCCTGGAATCAAAACAGATGCGCAATTTAGAATCTCTATTGATTATTGTTAATTTAGAATAACGCCATCTATCTCTCATTGGAGTAACTATTAAGTTAGAATTGACAGATTGTTTAGGAGCGTCAAATTAGTGATAATTTGGAGATGGTTAGCATGGGGAGCAATGGCAACACCGAGCGAATAGTCGAGTCAAATGTCGATTCGGAAGTTTAATCAGCTATTCGACGACGACAGGTAGTGACGTTGACAGATGTTGGCTAAACTGTGTGGGGTAGGCCACATGGGCGGACAGTTTAGTGAAGTGAACACTTTGAATCGAGCCGGCAAGCTGGGTAGACATTTTGGTTGCTCCGCCATGTTAAACTTCTCGCGTTCCTAAGTTTTTAATCGAGCGATATCTCGGACATCCTTGACTATTTTGTATTCAGTGTGTGTTAGCAAGTAATTAAAAGTGTTAACGAAGATTTTCTGAATGTTATTCCCGATATCCCAACCCCTCTGATAACGATTTCTCCGTTACATATAATAAATTAAAAATGTAAACTGAAATATTATATGTCGATAATAGGATAACAAATAGTCTAATTGGCATTACACTAATTTTATTTTCCACGTTCCCAACTTCGCTCATTCTTAATTTGTTTTTAAACAATATAAACAATAATGATTAGATGCAACTGTAATACAATGATACTCGTATATCATACATACAGGGTGGTCCAGGCCAAATGTATATAATTTTTTTTAGGTTGTCTGTTTATGGACCTATTTACCCGCCAGGAATATTAAAAAACGTGGGGAAAAAAAAGTCTTTTTTTTATTGGAGTTTACGAGAAATCTGTCGATTTCAAGGAAAGTAATTATTCTTGCATTGATATGAAATTAAATGCACTTCAAATTTGCAGATCAGTATGATTTTTTTCCTTTCTGGGAGAGTGCAATGTCTAAGTAAGTAAAATAAAAATATAATATATTTTTTTCATTTAAAAAGTAAATAAAAATCACGACTACATTAAAATTGGTGATATTAGAAATATCACCAATTTTAATGAAACAAAAAAGTCATATCTTGTAAGTGACAAGCGATTTTTTTTCCTGGCGGGACAAATAGGTCCCTAAGCCGACTATCTAAAAAAAAATTATATCCATCTGGCCTGGACCACCATGTATAATTAAATTCAGAAGAATAATTATGACTCAATCAAAGTATTTTTCTGCATGCGCCATGATACCTTTATTTTTTGATTTGCAGTGTTGATTATAGGATTTGCTTAATCAAGTCTAAAATCAAACAAATCTCGGTGTGGACTGACCGTTTATAAATATAAAAAAATGACTATGTCCCAAGTGACATTCCAATATTCTGATTATTTGACATTGTGCGGAAATGGTATTTTGCGATAAGGCATTTTGCGAATAAGACATTTTGCGAAAATGGCATTTTGCTAATGTGACGTTTTGCGATGTGGCGTTTTCGGAATATGTCAATTTGATAATGTGGCATTTTGCGAAATTTGAAAATGTCATTTTGCGAATGTGGCATTGTGCGCCTAATCCCCCCGACTGTGAGTGTGAATGAGTGAACTCTAAACTACTGAGCTTGTTTCTTTCTTTTTAGTTTTTTTTTATTACGCAGTCGGGTTTTTTGTTTTTTTAAATATTTATTTTATTTTACTATTTTTAGTTTTTGTTAGCATTTATCAGTCCAAATTAAATTGAAACATATAAGTTATGTTTATGATGTGTATGATACAGAGCAGTGGTGGCCCAGTGGTATCGGTCCCGACTTACGAGTTGTAGGTCGTGGGTTCGAACCCCGCCTGGCGCATTACTTTGTGTAATTTATTTCATCACCACTGCTCTCAAAACGGTGAAGGAAAACATCGTGAGGAAACCGGCATGTCCTAGAACCAAAAATTCGAAGACATGTGACATCCACCAATCCGCACTAGGCCCGCGTGGTGGATTATGGCCCACTCCCTCTCACAGAGAGGAGGCCTGTGTCCCAGCAGTGGGAACATTATAGGCTGATGATGATGATATAAGTTATACATATATATTTTAGTAAACCATTTTTAACATCCTTTAATTTGATACCCCACTTGATAGAATGTGAGAGATTATAAAAAAATATTTTTAGTTCGGAAACCTTTGCACGCGAGTTCGACTCGCACTTGGCCAGTTTTATGTACCCAGTGACACTCTCACGTTTAAGACGAATCTAACGACACCTCTCAAGTTAAAATCCATCAAGCCGTTTAGGCTGCAGAGCAACACAACGAAACATACATACATACGTACATACACTCGAAAAACATAACCCTCCTGGCGCAGTCGGGTAAAAACAAATGTTTTGGAATTGCCTAAAAATAACTAGGGATTAAAGATGTAAGGTAGGAATATTTTAGGAAAAGTAACATCGCGCATGGAGCAGTGGTGGCCCGTGGCATCGGCCCCGACTTAAGAGTAGCAAGCAGGTCGTGGGTTCGAACCCAGCCTGGCGCATTACTTTGTGTAATTTATTTCATCACCACTGCTCACAAAACGGTGACGGGAAACATCGTGTGGAAACCAGAAAGGAACATATGTCTTAGGAATTCGAAGACATATGACATCTACCAACCCGCACTGGGCCCGCGTGGTAGATTATGGCCCACTCCCTCTCACAGAGAGGAGGCCTGTGTCCCAACAGTGGGAATATTTATAGGCTGATGATGATGAACATCGCGCCCTATAAAAAGAAAAGTACTAATAGTATTTTGGAGGTTATTTCTAATGTCTAATGAGGGATGTTTTTAGGTGGTAATAATATTATCATCAAATGAGTCGCGAGGACTGGTACCATCCTACCATGGGGTATCGTATTTCCCAGTTACTGGGTTGTGGAGGTCTGATAGGCAGTCGCTCCATGTAAAATACTGATATTCAGCTGAATCTGGTTCGACTGGAAGCCGACCCCAATATAGTTGGGAAAAGGCTAGGCAGATGAGTCGCGAGGACTGGTCTAGAGCGGAAGGAATCGTCAGACTCGAAGTTACGGAACTGAAATCCACCGTCTTTCTTCAATTCCTTTCGTAAATCGGAGCCGTTTTTACTGGGCAGTCCGTCGGCTTACTTAAAACTAATAATGCCATTGAGTTGGAGATTCACTACACGGAAAATCAATAAAGTAAATAAATGGCATAAGATACCACATCGATGTCAAGCTGTGACAAGGATACATTATTTTCAATTTTAAAATAAACTGTCACCCATAACTCCAAACAACGACCAATTTCTTTGTAAAGACAATAAAAAAGCCGACAAAATTAATTTCAACCGTATCCGTACTTATAGTTCCTTTTTCGAAATGAAGTAGCGACCGGAAGTCAGTTTGCTGTCTTTCTCGCTTCCGTTTCCATCTTCCCTTTATTGTGAGCAAGCCTTGATAGCTCATACAGCCTTCGTTTCAGCTTTTCCTACAAAATCTCTAATTTCACGGTAATACTTCCTATATGACTGTTTGACTGGTTTAGAGGTTAAAAGTCACATCAGAAAGAATATTAAGTTCAAATTATTCTTTGTTTTGATGAGGTATTCCACATTAGGCACCCGCTGAAATGGCATGTGCTGAGCTAATGGCACCTTAACTATTCCACATACGGCTCCTATCAGAAATTTTCGAAGGTGCCAAAGTGCCCGATGTGGAATACCATAAAAAAGGAAGTATTCTACAGACAGGTTATCAATATATTGAGCACCCGCTGCAATAGCACCTCAAAGAAAGTTAAAGAGGTTCTGCAAAATGATGGCGACTTTTGCCCACTAATGGGTTATGGGTACAGGCTAATAATAATATTATTATTCATAACATCTGTTATACCAGTAGTATCACAGGTGCGTTAAATAAGCAATACTTCCTTATTTCTTTAGACCTTGTGCCGCCATTTCTTAGAACGCAGGATGACATGGGTCTTGTCATTCAAGTTCTTCATCATTTTGTCCGTTTGACATCATTCTGTGGTTATCACACATTTTTATTTATTGGTACCCGCTTGGTTTAGAAGAAATAAGGCGGTATCATGTTTCTTAAAATTAATTATATTTTACAGCCGTCGCGTCGCGGTGAGTGACAGGTGGTAGAACATAGTAAATGGTAATAGTATCCTGATTCTATGACGCATTTTGACTTTCAAGGTTAAGAACAAGTTTTGAGAAGATTCTGGTAGGTACGTAAGTCTAGAATCTCACTATTCTCACTAGAAACTACAATCGGGCGGGCCTCAACAAAAATGGCAATCGTTTTCAAAGTTTTCTTCCCAAAAACATAATTTAAAAAAAAAAAAACAAAGAAGTCTGTAGCAACTTACAAAAAGAACTGAAATCCCACCAAAAACATTTCATGTAAAATGTTGCCAGTACGACCACATAAGGTTTGCCCTGTGAAAAGGATATCAGATCTCATGTAAAGCCAAACTTCTGAATCTAGACGGCCTAACTCTACCGACCCTAACTTCACAAACTCTACATATTTTATCAGTAATATAAAACTTTTTGAAAAAAAAAAAAGGTAACCGACATCAAAACCAAACACAAAAAAAATATAAAATAACTTTTCTTTCGGAAGTCGGTGGCCATGTCAATGAAATAAAAAATAAACAAAGCCACCGACTCGGAAGTACCCGAAGTCGGTTCCCTTTTTTTCAAAAAGTTTTTTATTTTTCCCTTTTTAGTTGAGATAGGTAATCAACAACAAAAATCTTCATAAAATCGGCGTCTTTGAAAATCTACAATCCTATTAAGCTTAAAATCTACATTCCTATTACCAAAACGGATCTATGTGCACAACTTCACGAGATATCCATTATTGTTATATATGGATTACCTTTGTTACCTTCCCCAGAATGTAACAAACAGTTTTCTGAAAACTGCATCAAAATCGGTTCAGACAAACGCGAGATAATTGCGGACAAACATGCAATCGTCCCTGAAAATCTACGACCCAAGTAAGCAAAACGGATCCACGCGGGCAACGTCACGGGATATCTATTAGTGTTATATACTAAAACCTTCTCCAGAATGTAATGAACACTTTCCTGAAAGCTGCATCAAAACCCGTTCAGCCAAACGCGAGATAATCGCGGACAAACATACATACATACATACATACAGGTCGAACTGAGAACCTACTTTTTTTTTAAGTCGGTTAGAAATGCATAGCATGGCTGTTTCGTCTTACTTCAGAAACTAAATATTCGCATCACCTCCACGACGCGACGGTAGGGACTCAGGACTCTTTTTTTGATAATCTCACATGGACTTATTAGATTTTTTCATTCATCTTGCGTATTGGATTAATTTTGACAGTAATTTAACAATGATTTGCTATTTTGCTTAATGCAAAATTAACTAACACCATACTACCATTTATAATATTTAAATATCCACGGTTTAACATTAATTAAATACATTCGATTTGCAACAAGTCTGATAAACAAGCAGTCTTTAGCTAAATCAACAATGACAATAACACACTTGAACAAACAGACTTAAATATAAAACTTAGCTCTTATGAGACACGTGTAAACATGTCTTAAACAAATGAATCGCGTTTACGTGTCCACGAAGATGTGATAGTTAAAGGTCGTTGCATACGATACGGCATCAGTACGCGGACGGGACGGAAACGAAACGTGATGCACGGCGGCAATTGCATGTGTCCCCGAACGCATACAACCTGAATCTCTTCAAAGTTAGAGTGAACAGGCTGCTTCTGGGTAAGCTCTATCTCCATCGTAGGTATTGACGCAATCACCTGTAACCAGCTATGATATTTTCTATAAGAAATCACATCCCTGCACTCTACGATGTGCTTTTCGATGAGAGTTGAGACGGCTTCGCCGCATGATTGGTTGGTGCCACTGTCAGTAGCTTAGTGAAAAGTGAACTTTATAGGCTCAGCGTCTGGTGAGCGCTGCGGCCGCGCCGTCACAAGGGTACGTTTATAAAAAATAGCACTGCTGGACTAAAAGAGCAACACTTCAAATAAATACTAACTTGCTAGTACTCGTATTGTTAACAAAGACATATGGATTTTTCATTTGAAGGTATACATAAACCCTTTAGATATTGAGTGAGGCAAAACTATAGAACATCACCTGCTACAATCCTTACATAGTACAAACGCACGGGAAACATAGGCGGGACGGAAAACACCGTCATAGACTAAATTTGTCTTCTTTGTATCGAAGATGCCACGTTGTCGGTCATCGCCATCCCGTCCGTACCTACATCCGAAACGTTTTAGCTCAATCACACCAAAACCGCTGAACGGATCTGAAAAATCCAAATCTACCACAGATATTGATCCGTTTTTCGTATTGATTCGACGGAATAACACACAAGTCACTCCGGACCTTTTTTTTAGCTTGCTAAAATCTTCATATGAGTCCTCCCACTCTAGTCCCAGGAGGGACTGTCAAACTCATACTGCCTAAAATCCATCGGTGTCCTTCAATAGCCCTTTACGTTCATCATTAGTCTCGCGACCCCGGCAGGCGTCACTATGTTGACAAGTCTTTGAGGCGCGAGTGGAACTCGACGCGCCCTCGACCCGGGCATGGTCCATGATCGGACAGGGAGTCGCCCATTACTAGCCGCCCGCATGCCCGCGCCTACGATGGCAGGAGATCGTACAGCGGTCTCTCCGGATCTTGGCATTACAATCACCGAACTCCACACAAGCAAAACCACTAACACAAGCTAGTTTTGTAAAAAAACGGATGTTTTCAAAAACTATTGTCCCATTTCGTCCGAGTTAAAAGACATCACGTATGCAACAACCTTAAGACGAAGGCTTGACACGACTTGTAGTCAACATGTGAACTTAATGAAGATAATTCTCCAAGGAGTTCCGTGTGTCGTACGTCTACTTGATAGATTTTACTCGTTAAAGTCTATATTAATCTTGTTAATTAGTCTATATTGTAGCATGAAGGATAAGTATTTCATTTATACAAGCCTTATCATGTTTTTTTTTCATTTTGTGATGTAAACTGAAACTCCGAAATTGATTTGAAGGAAAAAAATAGTTACTTGGTAAAATAAACAATTTCTCCTGTATGTATCGTGGGTTAGCATTTACAAACATTTAAACTCACATACCTAAAGGCCCGGAACAAGAACAACTACCTGTAGATCATCCAAATATTTGGATCCGTGCGCGCGTCCCGCAGCGCAGCAGTCCAATCACTCAGACACTGCACTAACTGGCCAGTATTTGAACCAAACTAATGAAAAGAGCACTCTAAGCCAAGACTCGCTGTCCGACCATGGACCATGCCCCGGGTTGACGGCGCGTTGTGGTTCACGCGCGCCTTAAAGAGTGTCCACATGATGGGGCCCCTCTATAGAGGGCCAAAGCCTGCCGGGGTCGCGGGACTAACGAATTACCGTGACCCCGGAACGTAAAGAGCTATTGAAGGACACCTAGGATTTTAGTCAGTACAAGTCTGACAGTCCCTCCTGCCCTGCCCTGGGTGGGAGGACTCATTTGATGATTTTACCAAAAAATAAAAGCCAAGAGGCCTGTACCAATAATAGGAACATAATAGGATATGTATTGACTGGTAACAAATTCTATGTGAAAAAGTTTCACGAAAGAAATCTTTCACTCTCATCTGTCAAATTAAAAAGTGAAATCAATAACATTTAAAACATGGAGTGCTTTAAATGTCAAATTCAATTACAATAGATTTGATAGGATATTAAATTACTTTGACAATAGTACAATAGATTCGGGTCTTGAATGCAAATTATTTGCATAGTTTCTATCTACAATGTGTGTCTAGCTATTTGGGATATGTTTATTCTTTCTCCTAATTAGGGACGTTTGAGTAGATTGTACTTACCAAACTTAGATTATAAATCAATAAATTATGTCCAAATTCCGTGTTTGAAACAAAACATAGTTTTTTTAATGAAGCTCCAGAATATAAATGGGTTGTTGGAAATTCATCACAAAATGGTATCCCCACGAAAAAAGGATTGATCCTGTTCTTTTAGTATTTTCTGTTATGTTATGTTCTCGTTTTGTTTTATTTTGTTATCCACGTTATGTTCTCGTTTTCGGTAGTTTTGTGCTGGATTTTACTACTTATTTAATTTTTGTGCTATCCGTGCGCAAAAAGGAACGTTACAATAATCAAAATTAAAAAAAAAAAAAACAAATTACACATTCTTTTTTTCGTGGGGATATAATTTTGTGGCGAATTTACAACAACCCTTAAAAATGTGTAAGTGAGCGCCACGCACACATATGAATGTTTTCCTTGGAGATATTCATTCGTTTTACGTAGGAATCGAACGACGGGAGTAACTTTTCTTACGTGTTTTTGGCTGCAATTTTCAGTGGCCTTCGAGGCTAGTAATCTGGACAGGACGTTTAAAAATTTAAGTTACCAAAGTATCAGGCAATTTATAAACAAGCTATCATCAGAATTTTCCCCTTAAATACAATTAACATCATGCAGCATTGAAGCACATCATCACCATTATAAGACTAAAATACTTGATATATTCAGATCTCCTCGCAATTCAGACGATCTCCGGCCATCGTAGGCGCGGGCATGCGGGAGGCGAGCAATGGGCGACTCGCTGTCCGACCATGGACCATGCCCGGGTAGACGGCGCGTTGTGTTCCACGCGCGCCTCAAAGAGTGTCCACATGATGGGGCCCCTGTATAGAGGGCCAAAGCCTACCGGGGTCGCTGGACTAACGAATTACCGTGACCCCGGAACGTATTGAAGGACACCGTGGATTTAAGTCAGTACAAGTCTGACAGTCCCTCCCGGGCTGCCCTGGGTTGGGAGGACTCATTTGATGATTTTACCACATTAGAAAAAAACCGATTCAATATTATTTTTCGCAGTCAAAATCCTAAGTAACACAAATATAACCAACAATAGACTCAAAACATTAAAATCTTCACCAGGCATATCTAAGTGATAATAATTGCAGTGCATCAAATTATAATAATGATCGAAACGTACTAACGATTACAGGTCGTTATAATGTTGTTTTACAATGCTGCCTAGCCTCAGGTGTCGGAAACACTGCGGAAGTGACTTGCGTACTATATGACCGCAGGCTTGAAGGTGCGTTTACACTGGCATAGTTGGATTTTAATAAAGGTCCATTTACACTGGTCTCTTTTCAAGCGTAGTTCTTATTTCAAGGTGTTAGAGAGTGCTATTCTCACTTTAAGGCATTTTCGGTATCTGTTGAGATACCGAAAATGCGATGCTAGCTATACCAATATCTAGTAAATAAAGTAAAATTAAAAGATAATAAAATAAATATTTAAAAAAAAAAAAAACAAAAAACCCGACTGCGTAAAAAAACTAAAAAGAAAGAAACAAGCCCAGTAGTTTAGAATTCACTCATTCACACTCACAGTCGGGGGCCATTCAAATTATACCAATCAAATCTTCCCAAGGGGAAGCTTGTTTCTTTCTTTTTAGTTTTTTTACGCAGTCGGGTTTTTTGTTTTATTAAATAATTATTTTATTTTACTATTTTTAGTTTTTGCATTTATCAGTCCAAATTAAATTGAAACATATAAGTTATATATATTTTGGTAAACCATTTTTAAAATCCTTTAATTTGATACCCCACTTGATAGAATGTGAGAGATTTTAAAAAAATATTTTTAGTTCGGAACCCTTTGCACGCGAGTTCGACTCGCACTTGGCCAATTTTATGTACCCAGTGACACTCTCACGTTTAAGACGAATCTAACGACACCTCTCAAGTTAAAATCCATCAAGCCGTTTAGGCTGTAGAGCAACACAAAGAAATATATGTACATACATACATACATACATACCCTCGAAAAACATAACCCTCCTGGCGCAGTCGGGTAAAAAATAAACTGAAATTCGATACATACGTTCAGATATACAAAATAATACTTCATCATCTGCTTGCCTTTTTCCGTCGAACCAGATGCAGCTGGATATCAGTATTTTACATGGACCGATCTATATTTTACATGGATTAATAAAAAAATACTATTGCTTCTTATTTGTTGAACTAACTAATATTCGTACAACTTAAGGGCCTGTTGCCATCCTCCTTCACCACAGTGTCAAGAATGAAGGCTCCTTTACTTATTTATATAAATCAGTGCGTAGGAGTGGATGTTTGTTTTCATAATAGATACGAGTTTCGTGAACTGATGACGTCAGTAAGTGATGAATAGGTTTTTAAGTTTAAAATATAGGTATAAGTTCAGTCGTGGTATGAACTCTAACGGGCACCTTATAAATTAGGTATTGTTTTTTGGTAAATAAGTCATATCATAGACTAAACGTACACCTCTATTTGACCCTCCAAAGGATAAAAGCGTAACGATCAAGTTTTAGTTAGATTGTAAATTTGTAATCAAAACAACAATGATTAATAACTGTTAGCTTCGAAAACCCACGAACCGTACAAAATTGTAGAATTAAACTATGGTGATTTATAATGCAATTGATATTTATTTAATATACCTCTTTGAAGAACATGCAATGCATCCAGGGATGGTTTTATAGTCTATGTTAAATTTTAAACGTGGAATCCGCGCCACCACTCATAGGGTTGTTGTAAATTTGCCACAAAGTTAATTCGCCACGAAAAAAAATGTGTAAATTAACAGTTTTTCTTTTTTAATTTTGAGTACTGTGAATTCGCCCCATTTCTTTTCTCCACACGGATATCAGAAAAATTAAATAATAAAATCGAGAACAAAACTACAGAAACCGGAGGACACAATGTGAAATCTGATCAAAAAGTACTAAAGTTGCGTATAGACCATGTAACAATGTTATATAACATTGTTATATACCACTACAAATGTATGTAAAATGTTTTATAACAATGTTATATAACATGTTATGTTACATAGTCTGTACGCACCGTAAGAGAACAGGGGCATGGAGATGTTGGTGCCATCGTCTTAAGTAAAAATTAGGTATATGAAATAAGGATATGTGCCAAAGGAGAATGAGCGTTCATGGTTTCGCTTTTTGAAGCGTATCTATAAATAATGTTATTAAGCAAATCTATAAATAATGTTATTATTTTAAATTTGTTTTACCATAAATTCACTAACATTTGTGGGGTTTTCATTTTCAATATTATTTGTAATTACTATTATATTTTTGTTCCGGTATAGTGAAGGGCTACGTTACCAGAATCGATCGATAAAACAAAGAACAAAGTCGTAAAACAATTAAAAAATCTACTAGTGTCCCTAAAGACTACCTTAAAAGCTGTTATTATTGTTTTTCTATCATCTTAATTATGATTTATTTTATGATAACACATATTGAGTTGTTTTAATAAAAGTAAAGATATAATCGATTATGTTAAGATGTCGTAATTGACTGATGTGTCACAACACTATTCCATGAAGTGTCAATTGTCAAAGTCAAACTCATGATTTTCGTGTTTGTTTGGTTTTGATTTCGTTATTACCGGAGAACTACTATTTCTTGCTTTTCTCTGCTAGTAAACTTATATTCGTGTTGAGTAGAGTTTTGGGATACCTCCACGTTGATACACATTGAGCAATTGGACTCTTTTTGTAGTGCGCTGTTTTAGTGAATTTATACGTCTACGTTGATTTCTACTGGATAATAAACAATGTGTCGTGCTGTGTGAACTGTGTTTTGTTATTATCGCATCCACTGCCTAATCGCCAAATAAGAGAGGCAACGGATGCTATGGTAATCTTTTAAATATAATTATGTTGTACATTATATTGTTTTGACGCCTAATATAACCTCAAATAATATCCTGAGTAAGTAATGTTTTTTGGAAAAACTCTACAAAATATCAATCTGTATTTAACTTTGCTTTCATGTATGTCAATAACCCTTACTTGTGTCCAATTTTCACTACTATACTGTGTCAAAAAGGAGCGCAACCGAGTGCCATAGTAGTTTGCTCAATCTCCTTTACAATAACAAAATCTAGCAGTGGCGAATCAACTTTCAATGTATGAGGTTAAAAAAGGGCGAATTAACTTTGTGGCAAATTTACAACAACCCCACTCTTGACATGACCGTTTGACGCGATGCTCGTGTCTATGTCATTGTATTCAAAATATGCAGTACCTCGAATTTTTCACAGGTCATGACTGGTGGCACGGACTTTGAAGAGGATAGAGATTTATCCTCTTTAGAAACAAGAAACAAAAAAATATGTTTCTTGAATGACAATAAGCGTGAATAACATTATAATGAAAATGGCTAGATTAATGCAAAAACTTTGCAATATTTAGTCCTTTACTATAAAAAAATCACATGATTTCCTTTGGTAAAAAGTATCCTGATAAAGGTCCATAAACCGTTGAACCAAATTTTAATAACAGCATAACGAATATTTAATTAATCGAGACAAAAAAATCGGTCAATCTACTTACAAGTCGGTACATCACTAATGGGTTCAAAGACTTTGAAATAGAGACAAAAAAATGACCTAGAGTCATTATGACACTATAGGACGAAGTAGAATTGTCTTTGCCTCATCTGTCATGTTTATTGAAGTTGAAACTAAAATGGCGGCTAAGTCGGTAAATAATCATCTGTCATTTTCTTGATCCTGAATGACGTCATAGGTAGATAGACTTCCTAGTTTTAAGTGATGTCGAGTGGATGATACATGTTATAATAACGTATCATATGTGAATATAGCCTGGAGCTACTAATTAACGAATGTAGAGTGTATTTCATTTAATATTATATACTTACCTATAGTATTCGTTGAAATAGTTTAGGTATTGGCATTTAAGGCGCATCTACGACATGAAAAAGCTAGGATTGATTCGATTGTACTGGAATTGAGCTGAATAATGACCACTGTTCTTTTATGTGGATCATCATCATCATCTCAGCCATAGGACGTCCACTGCTGAACATAGGCCTCCCCTTTTGATCTCCACAGATACCGGTTGGAAGCGACCTGCATCCAGCGTCTTCCGGCGACCTTTATAAGGTCGTCTGTCCACCTTGCTGGTGGACGTCCTACGCTGCGCTTGCTAGTCCGTGGTCTCCACTCTAGTACTTTTCGACCCCATCGGCCGTCTGCTCTGCGAGCAATATGGCCTGCCCATTGCCACTTCAGCTTGCTAATCCGGTGGGCTATATCGGTGACTTTAGTTCGTCTACGGATCTCCTCATTTCGGATTCGATCACGTAGTGAAACACCTAGCATAGCCCTCTCCATAGCTCGTTGAGCGACTTTGAGCTTTGAGATGAGGCCGATAGTGAAAGACCACGTTTCGGTGCCGTAACTCATCACTGGTAACACACATTGGTTGAAGACTTTCGTCTTGAGGCACTGAGGTATGTCGGACGAAAAGACATTGCGTAGTTTCCCGAACGCTGCCCAACCGAGTTGGATTCGGCGGTTGACCTCTTTCTCGAAGTTGGACCTACCTAACTGGACTACTTGTCCTAAGTAGATATATGAGTCAACAACTTCGAGTACCGAGTTTCCAACAGAGACTGGGGTGGGCACAACATTGGCATTTGACATAATTTTCGTCTTGTCCATGTTCATTTTCAAGCCCACCCGTTGTGAAACTCGGTCGAGGCCATCGAGCATCATGCTGAGTTCCTCCATCGACTTTGCCATGACTACGATGTCGTCGGCAAACCGAAGGTGAGTGATGTATTCGCCGTTGATGTTGATGCCAAGTCCTTGCCATTCCAGGAGCTTGAAGGCGTTTTCCATTGCGGCAGTAAACAGTTTCGGGGAGATAACGTCCCCCTGTCTTACGCCTCTTCTCAATGGAATCGCCTTCGTGCTCTGCTCCTGTACTCGGACCGACATGGTGGCGTTATTATACAAGCACTTCAACACCTCGATGTACCGATAGTCAATATGGCATCGCTGGAGTGACTCAAGTACCGCCCATGTTTCCACCGAATCGAAGGCTTTCTCATAGTCCACAAACGCTAAGCATAATGGCAAGTTATACTCTTCGGTCTTCTGTATAACTTGCCGCAGCGTATGGATGTGGTCTATGGTACTATGGCCTCTTCGGAAACCAGCTTGTTCGGGAGGCTGGAAGTCATCAAGTCTGTGTTCGAGACGGTTCGTGATAACCCTTGAAAACAGCTTGTAAACATGACTTAGAAGCGTGATGGGTCTGTAGTTCTTCAATAGGCTGTTATCACTTTTTTTTAAGAACAGCACCACATCACCTCTACTCCATGTTTCAGGCGTTTTGCCCTCGGAGAGGACGGAATTAAAGAGTTTCTGGAGGACTTTAAGTACCGGTGTTCCACCCGCTCTCAGAAGCTCTGAAGTGATTCCGTCCTCGCCCGGCGCCTTGTTGTTCTTAAGCTGCTTCAGGGCCATCCTAATCTCGTACAGACTGATGTCCGGGATATCTTCGGTATAATGTCGGGACAGCTTGGCTCTTGGATCTCCTACCAAGCTGTCAACGGGCTTTGCGACCGAAGTGTATAACTGTCCATAGAACCTCTCGATCTCGCCTAAAACCTCTGCTTTGGTCGACGCTATGCTGCCATCCTCCCGTTTCAGCTTTGTCATCTGGCTTTGCCCAATAGACTTGTCCTTTGCGAACACTTTAGAGCCTTGGTTTCGCTGTATGGTCTCTTTAACACGATTCGTATTAAAGAGACGCAGATCGTGTCGCAAGGACTTAGATATACGTCTATTGAGCTGCCTATATGACTTCGCGTCATCGGAAGACTGCAACTGTAGCAAACGTCGTTCAGCCATGAGGTTTAAGGTTTGCTCGGTTAATTTCTGAGGTCTATCTTTACGGCAGGGTCTAAAAAACTTAGACCCTACCGTGCGGACAGTTTCCACTAGCCCGTCGTTGATCTCGTCCACTGACACTAAGTTCTCAAGGCAAGCAAAGCGATTAGAGAGCTCGAGTTGAAAGCTTTCGGGGTTTTGAATATGGGGCCGAGTAGGTCGGAGCGTAGACTTCATCAGGCTGGACCTTTCAAGTTTAACATTGATATTCAGCGAGCCTCTTACGATTCGGTGATCGCTACCGGTTTTTACCCTGTTGATCACAGAGACATCACTGAATATCCGTTTCTTGTCGGTCATGAAGAAGTCTATCTCGTTTCTCGTGAAACCATCGGGACTCAGCCAGGTCCATTTCCTGTGAGGCGGCTTCTGGAAGAAAGAGTTCATCATGAAGAGTTCCTCTTTCTCCAGAAAGTCGGCCAGCCTTCTGTCCCCTAGGGTTCCGTTGCCCATATCCAAATTGCCCCACTCTCAACTCATCACCGCTTTTCTTGCCCAACTTTGCGTTAAAGTCCCCCATAACAACAGTGAAGTGGGTTTTGGAGCTATGTATGGCCCTACTTACGTCCTCATACATAGTCTCCACTTCATCATCGGAGTGTGACGAGGTCGGTGCGTATACGCGTCGGTGCGTTTTATGTGGATAATCTCAATTAATAAAAGATAGAAGATTTTTATTTTAACTTTGTAAAATCATCCAATAGACGTCTCACCCCGAGGGGCGAAAGGGACTTACACTTACTTACTTACTTCGTGCTGAATAAAATCCACAGTGTTGCACGCGGCTTCCCTCGCTTAAATTTCCTTCAACTCATATCTTACAAGTGTTACATCCCCCCATCTATTTATTTATTTACAGGTTTTTTCGGGATAATTTGTCACTTTTCCCGAAAAATAACCTGTTGTTTCTGAGAAAAACAACAACAATCTTTCGTAAATGATAATAGATGGGGGATGAAACACTTGTGATATGAGTTGAAGGAAATTGTGAAATTGTTGTGAGATAAGGTGTCCCTTATGTCCCACTCTGTACAGCTGACAATTTATACGCTTCCAGGATTTCAGAAAGATCGGTTCAGTAGTTTGTGCGTTAAAAGTTAACAACAAACTTACTTTCGTATTTATAAAGGCGCTCCCTCACCGGAAGCATTTGCATGTAATGTAACATTATAGATTCGACTTTGAGCATTACATTACAATAGTACCTCCCTGACTGACGAGCATTCGCGTACATTTAGTACTCGTATTGGTTTGACACAATGTGTGCATTGTGATGCTCGATTGTCTTCACTCACTGATGAAATGGTCGAATCTGTAACAATACATTACAGGTGAATGCTCGCCGTGAGGGAGCGCCTTTATACGTCGTATCTAAAAACTAGAGGTGTCAATTAGTCATCGACTAGGCGAGCAGCTCAACTGTATTTCGTTTTAAACTCCACAGACCTTGCCGTCGTCGCCCCCGAATTCTTACGGAAACCAACGATTGACTTTGTCATTTAATCGGGCTTTTTTCAACTAATTATTCAGCCAGTCATAGCCGATCCATCATCAATAGACCAGACTCAGAAAAATTATCCACTACACCAGGGGGTTCTACACAGTTCTGAGAAATAATCATATGAACAGATAAGTCAACCTACTTTAAAACATTTGACAAATCTTTCCTGATACCCCTTTCTTTTCCACTAATCAAAATGCCTATCACTGGCCAGAAGAACTAACCGTTGTTTAATGCATAATAAATTCATGAATTGTCGCCAAAGCACAATGGGCACTTCGCGATGGTGTCGCCGTATGAAAATCTGTACCCTCTTTTTTTTTTTTTAGCGTGATAAAATCATCAAATGAGTCCTCCCACCCCGGGCAGGGCGGGAGGGACTGTCAGACTTCTACTGACTAAAATCCACGGTGTCCTTCAGTAGCCTGTTATGTTCCGGGGTCACGGTAAGGAAATAATCCCGCGACCAAAATCTCTACCCTTAGCACGAGTTTTCACTCTTTTTACTTTACAGCGTCTTTCCGGTATTTACAGCGTTTCTTGCATAGAAAAATAGAACAGCGCCTCTGGTGTACGAAGAAGGAACTAATTTTTTCCGAAAATTGTCAATTTGAAATTGTCAAAGTTCCAGTTTACGTCTCAAATACTGAAAACTCGTGCTAAGGGTACTGAGGTCTTATCACGAATTTTTACGTTTTTATGACGTAGACGGGGACGTTGACGTTAATTTGATGGAAAAAGCCTCTTTCGGATACTAGAGGCACTTTTTCAAACAATTTACGTGTTAATACTTTAAGTACGCGAACACATAGGTACTCATCTAATCAATGCGCGTATAAATCGAGTAATCATTTTGATAAAATTAGAATGGTTACTGTTATAGGTAGTTTAATAAAACTACCTATTACCTACGACCATTACAGGCGCAATGACCAAAATAAGTAAATTAGCACTCGCGTCCCGGTTTGACATCTCACAAAATAGCCAGACACGGGTTCAGTAAGTGAAATAGTACTTCCATTTCACAAAATTAAACCGCCGAGAGTCTTCCGGCTTATTCATCATCATCGTCTTCGAATTTTTAGTTCTAAGACATGCCGGTTTCCTTACGATTTTTCTTCACCGTTTTGGGAGCAGTGGTGTTGAAATAAATTACACAAAATAATGCACCTGGCTGAGTTCGAATCCACGACCTACAACTCGTAATTCCGGGCCGATACCACTGCGCTACCACTGCTTATTCCGAATTATTGCAAGCTCAATAAAGCCACCGACATGAGTCATACAACTCATACATCCACGATATAATATCGCAATCCTAACCTTGATCTTAGCACTGTCATACAAACAGAGGTTAAGGGCAGCTAAACGCAAATACGCATAATTACAGAAATAAATTATTTATATAAATAATGCCTGATCATGCGCTGTTATTGTATTTCCATAATATGATGTGTTATTACTTTGACAGCAATTCTTGGAGTATCTCTTCCGTGATTTGTTGTTGATTTGTTTATAAATAAGTAATTAATTCATACCTACTAATAAGCTAGGTAAATAATTAACTTCAAGTTCAAGGGCTTAGAAATATTCTACCAAAATACAGCCATCAAACTATTTCTGTCTTACTATAAGCCGATGAAAGGTCGAGTAGGAAGGTTCTCGAATGGAGACCGCATGTAGGTAAGCGTAGGGTGGGATGCCCCCCGGCAAGATGGACCGATGACCTGAAGAAGGTGGCTGGCAGTGGCTGGATGAAAAAAGTAGGAGATCGTGCGCTGTGGCTCTCCTTGGAAGAAGGCCTATGTCCAGCAGTGGAAATGATGATGATGATGATGACAAAAAGTTAAACATCTCTGGAACACTTGTCTAAAATAGTGTGACTGCAAAGATACCCTTATATCAACGTCAAATGCCGTTTTAATGGTTTATCTTTAAAGGTCATTTGAATCAGTAAATGCATCTTTAGTGTTGATTTTCAACATACGAAGCTCAGTCGAAAATGTATGTTCAAACAAAATTGAATTTCTGACAGTACACTATCATAATATACTAAATTTTTTTTTTACATTTCTCCTGCGCTAGTAATTTCCCATTTACATTATTTTATAGTGAGAATTTGAATCACTTGAACAAACACCCCGACCAGGCACAAAAACCACCTGGTCTCACAAATATTTGTGGCTGTAGCGAATCGCACACGCGACATGTAATCCAGCAACCAATCGCTCATCCACTGCGCCAACCGTCATCACTGAGCAGGCATGCTGACGGCGAGTAATGAGTGACTCGCCATCCGATCATGGACCATGCCCGGGTCGACGGAGCGTCGTGTTCCACGCGCGCCTCATATAGCTGTCAGCAATCCGACCAAAGCCTGCCGGGGTAGCGGGACTATGTCATCAGGTAATCGTGATCCTGGAACGTAAAGGGTTTATAAAGCACACAGTGGATTTTAGTCACTACGAGTCTGACACCGGATTAGCAAGCTGAAGTGGCAATGGGTTTGAATTGCTCGCAGAGCAGATGGTCGATGGGGCCGAAAAGTGCTAGAGTGGAGACCACAGACTAGCAAGCGCAGCGTAGGACGTCCACCAACAAGATGGACAGACGACCTTATAATAGTCGCCAGAAGACGCTGGATGCAGGTCGCTTCCAACCGGTAGGTATATGTGGAGATCTAAAGGGGAGGCCTATAATATGTTCAGCAGTGGACGTCTTATGGCTAAGATGATGATGATGATGATGATGATGATGATGAGTCTGACACTCCCTCCCGCCCCGCCCGGGGTGGAAGGACTCATTTGATGACTTTACCACGATTTAAAAAAACCGTCATCACTGCAAGATAATAATGGTAAACCACCATCTTTGTGGAAACCAGTACCATAATTAACAGGGGGAAAAACATGATGATTATTTGATATTCCAAAGGTCGACAAAGGAAAACTAAGTGTCAAGACACATTGCAAGATAATTACTCTTTGTGTTTGAATGTATTATAATACATCGATCATTTACACATCCATGTGTTGGGTACACTTCAAGTTCTTTAAAAACCGCAAATACTACATGATTATAATGACCCGTACGTACCTATTAACAATTAATACTATTTTTCACAGCTTTATGCCTAAACAGCTGAACATATATCGATAATTTGGCTATTTCTCTTTTCAAAACTTGCGCGATTTGTCAACTTAACAAAATACATGCAAAACAAGTGAAAACCAGTGATTTTTTACTACTAGAAACGGTACTGAATGTTAGGGGATGTTGTACAGACGCCAACAGGTCAACCTACACCAACCTCTCAAATTTTATTTAATCTTCCTCTATGAAAGATTGAGGTAGGTTGATGTACTTGCGTCTATGCCACTAAGATAATTCGCCACATTTTTTAAACTTCACACATGTTCATCATTCGCCACAGGTAGGTAAGGTCAGGGTAACTGTAAAGCCAGGATATCCTCAAAAAAAAAATTGAATTTTGAAGATAAAATAGTGGCAAAATGGTACTCTTTTTCAACTTGTTTTGCACGTCTTCTTTTTTATTTGTTGCATCGCGAAAGTGATGAAACGAGATGTAGTTAGCCATTTTGTTCTTCAAGTAGACCATGACGTGGAACATAAGAAACCCGTTACGAAGTTAGGATATGATAAGTTTTGACCTCTAAGAGAACATAGCCAGAGATAAAAGCCAGTGATATTTCCTGATTAAATTTAGCTAATTGATGAAACAAAACAGTGAAATATTTGATAGCAATCTACATCAGTACCAACTTTCAATTCCTGAAAGTGGTAGGTACATGGTAGGTACCTATGCGGAAATCATGTCATGTCGTGGTGATAAGATTATAACCACTCAGCAAGGTTGAGAGTGGAGCATGGTGGAGCTGTCTACTCAGTTTGCCACCGGAAGTACTCAAACAGTAGTTATTTAGTTAAACAAACTATCATACAATATACTATTTATTATACTATTAATAATTACTACAATATACTATATGTTATTTTTGTATAAAAACCACGATAAGTTATTAAAAAATAATAATTAGAAAGTTTTTTTTACTGAACGTAATTTTTTACACCAATTGATCGGTAAATGTAATAATTAATATTTATTGTTAATCATTGACGATTTGATATTAATTATTGACGACCTATTATTGAATTGAAACTATTATTGCAGTTATGCAGAGATTACAGTAAAATATTTGCACTTAGCAGGTAATACTTTAATGTTATTGCTCAGTGTACCTAATTAAGTTTAAATTTTACTTTAACTGACTACTCAGCACTTGCACAAAATAATTTAAAAAAAAACATTTGTTCACACGTAATGTTAGTATTTTCATTTACCAACCGAACTAGCGATTTCATACTAAATTAAGGCAAACTTAATTCAATCACATAACTAATTAACATCCTAATTAGCTAATGTTCAGTAGCTCCAATTAAGTCAGTGTTCAGATGCGCACTATTCGGCGCGTATGCACTAGCGCTTGCGCAACACTATAAGGCAACGGTCCCACTGCGCGCCAAAGCGGAAGCCAATTTCAGTCCCTTTGTTCAAACTTGATCTAATCAAATATCAAAATCGATACTTAAGATCACTGTGATATTGCCAATGAAATGAAATCAAAGGGAAATGCTTTCCGGTGCAAAGACTTAATCTATGAAATGAGGGGTTAGTCCCGCTATGGTATGGTCCCGGTATGGCACCCTCTTAAAATACCTATCAAAAAGTCCCGCTATGGTACCCATCTTTTAGATCTACGTTAGACAATAGAAGGTACAACTGAAAAGAAAAGTGTATCTATAAATAAATACTTTTAGGAGTGTATCAATAAAACGTCTGTTTGCGATATTAAATCAGTCTTTTATTAATTCAAAATATTTATAAAAAAATATCAAACAGTAAAACGAAATATTAATTGCAATGTAATTTTTAAAATAATCAACAATATTAATTACCAATAATCAACAATAAAAAAAATATAAAAAATCCACATCTCAGAAAAGTATTACTGTAAATATTATAAACTACAAATAAAAACAACATCCAGACATAAATATTAGTTACAAATAATCAACATTGAGAAAAGGCAGTAATTGTAAATTTATATAAACTACAAAAATAATCAACAACCAACTAGACAAATATATTAATTACAAATAATCAACATGGAGAAAAAGGCGCTTTAAGGTGAAGAAAATATATAAATGTGTTATGATTATAGGCTTGCTTTCCTATGACAGTGGTGGCTATTTAATAGATACACCTCAAGGATTATTCAAACTGGTACCAACAAATTATGTTCCGAAAGTGATCAACGAAATTTGGCAAATATGTACCTACTTCATTAAGCATTTCTAAGTAAGTGTATGTAGGAACGGAACGTTAAGATAAATGAGTAGAATGAAGCGTAAAGATGAATGATTGATGTGAAGCATGTTGAATAAAAGAGATGTAAGTTAGGAATAGTCAAGGAGTGAAAGAGAAAGGGAGTGAATGTAAAAAAAAGGAAAATGAACGAGACTGGAACGAGGGGTTAAGACGAACGACGTATAGAGTACAGACGGTTAAGAAATAAAAATTCAAGTTAATTAAAGAAATCAGTGCTTTTATTTGTCCCACATATTTTTGGGGGCTCGTCCGGGATAGTTCGATATTTTCAGTTTGCGAGGCCAAAGCACTGTACAACACACATTGACGACAACGCTGAAATATTTCAATGGACACCCCTTCAGACTCTGATAGTCGCTAGAAGATCTCTGACGGGAACCGCAGCCCTGTGGTTAAAATCTGAAAAACCATTCAAAAGTTGGGACGAGCTGAAGGCGGGTTTGCTGAAAGAATTTCCTGATTCGATAGATAGCAAAACCATACATGAAATGATGGCCGCTAGAAGGAAGAAGAAAGACGAAAGGTGTTTAGACTACATGTTAGTTATGAAAGAAATGGGAAAAAAAGGTCTAAAATGTTTCAAGTGTAACGAGTTTGGGCATAATCTTGCTTAACTATAATAGTTAAGAAAAGATATTTTTTATTAATACTATTTTTTTCTTAACGCATTGTATAACTTTTCTTTACAACAGTACCAAAAACTGAAGGGTACCATAGCGGGACTTTTTGATAGGTATTTTAAGAGGGTGCCATACCGGGACCATACCATAGCGGGACTAACCCGAAATGAGGAGGTTATCAATTCGACTGTATTTTTTTTTAATATATTTGTTACCTCATAACATGCGACTGGGTGAACCGATTTTCATGATTCTTTCTTTATTTGAAAGCTGATGCTTCCCGTGTGGTCCCATTGTCACCATTTCAGAATCTGATGATTGGATCTTCGAGAAATCGAGGGCAATCCTCAAATTTTATTAGCTCACACATAGTTTTTCGCAAATCTTATGAAGTAATTTAAGTACTTGCGTATGGAAATCATCATCTCATGTAGCTGAGCTGATGATGGAAGGTACAACTCGCCTAGTAAATAAATTATGTTTGTGTTCGCATATCTTTGGAACTACAAGTCCGATTTAAGTAATTCTTTTTGTTTTACTAGGTATCGTTCAACATAGGGAATACTGCAAGTTTCATCAAAATCGGTTCAGTAGTTTTTGAGATAGGGAATGAATGAAAGAGATGTTATAACGATGTTGTTACCGGTGCTACGGATAACAAAACTCCAGTGCACATGTAAGAAACTGATGTATTTGACAAGATTTGTGGTTGAATATTTAAACTAAAAAGAGTAAATAAAAACTTTTTCAAAAAAAAAATGCGACCGCCTTCAAAAACAACCACAAAAAAGGGTAAAATAACCTACAAAACTTTTCTTTCGGAAGTCGGTGCCAAAAAAGACAGTGAAATTAATAAAAAAAGTCACCGACTTCCGAAAGAAAAGTTTTGTAGGTTATTTTACCATTTTTGTGGTTGTTTTTGAAGGCGGTCACATTTTTTTTTTTTTATGTTTTTATCTAACTCAACAAACGTAGAAAATATTGTAAGAGTTTATTAAAAATTAATTAAAAAAATAATCATAGTTAATCTATCAATGTTCAGCTCTAGTTGGTCACAGCAACTAAAGCATCATAAAAAGTACAATCGCTCAGCGACTTATGTGGCTTAGCGGGCACTCGCTGAGAAATTCGCTTTACGTCCGTTTAGAGATGTTACGAATATTCGCATTCGCATTCATGCGAATATTTTGCGAATACGAAAGACTGAAAAAATACCAATATCTGGTACTCCTTCTTCCACACACTCCATTCATTCTTATCTTTTGTCATCCTCTCCATTTATCTTTTGTTTAATCTGCCTTTATCTCGCCATTCATCAATATTAATGTTCATCAAATCAATCACAATAATTAATCATAAATATGACCATGCTAAGATAAACGTGTTTCTGTCTGTTTTTCTTTCACTGACGCAATTCTTAGAGCCACTCTTATACAGGGTGAATTGTTCAATGGGGTGTGGATGGCTAAATTCGAAGCTATGAGAAATATCGAAAAACATTGAAAGGAGTCTCGAGGCCAATTTTGACGGAAACTAGAAATGCATCATGAGATTTTAGCAGAATCAGTAATCCTGGCCAGGAATCGAACCAGCTGGAGCAAGGATCAAATTCTGGTGAAGTAAAAATGCAGTTTTAGTTTTCGTCAAAATCGGCCTCGAGACTACTTTCATAGTTTTTCGATATTTCTTTTAGTTTCATAAGGCCAACCACGCCCAGTTAAAAAAATCACCCTGCATACTTTTTCCATTCTCGTTACAGACAGGAAGTAAAAAAATTAATAAAAATAAGTTAAAAAGTTACATTAAAAAGTTTTTCTTTTTGTATTTTCTAAATTATCAAACGTAATTGATTTAAAACTGAACATTCGCATTCGCATTCGCGAATATTGGAATTGAATATTCGCATCCGCATTCGCATTCGCGAATGTCAAAAATCAGATATTCGCAACATCACTAGTCCGTATCATACCTACGTATAATTATATACCAGCGAGTTGCTCGTTGTTCACCAATTCGTGGGTATGTTGTAAAGTTGTCCGCCCTGCTCGCATCTCGCTAATCGCTGGTAGTGGGACAGTTGCCTAAGTCACAGCTGATCTAATGAGGTTACCGCAGTGTTAATGTTCGCTCTACTTGCGTCGTCTGTACCCTGTCTAGTGTTGAATGTGACGCTGTCTGTCTGTGTGTTCGACTTGTTCTTTTTATAATAATGACACTGATTACAAGCGCAATTTTAATTAAGTACTGCATAAAGTTTCAGCCGTGGAACCCGTATCATTCTTTCGCTTTTTCAATGAGTCTGCTAAGTATTTTTGTATCTGAGAGCCTAGACAAAGTGACTTTTTAGTAGTGAAAACCACAAAACAAACAATAAAAATATTTAGAATCCTAATTTCTAATATTCCTAATCGTCAATCCTGTTGTAAGTCAATTGTCACTTGCCCAGAGTTCCAGTTCTCCACCATAGGGTCGGGAACTCTGGGCAAGTGACAACTGACTTGACGTCACTAGAGTGACGAGAGGTGCAAGTAGACTAGAAAATAAACTAGAGTCTAGTGTAATAAATATTATTAAATTAAATGTATTTATAAATTATTCCAAATATTTCTACCTAAATTGCTTTCCTACCCAAATTACAAAGCCGTTGCGTCGTCCAACCACACGTGCAATACTTTTTTTGCTTAGGCAAGTAAGTAATCGCCTACTTACACAAACATACAGATTTACTTAACACGTTAACTATCGCTTACATACAGCACATTAAGGTAAGCTGTGTTTAGCTAATAGTTATATTGAGGTTACCTCAACGTGCGAGTGCATGCATCACTAGTTCCGTCTGTACCTTGTCTAATGCGACGCCTGACTGTCTGTTTCGGTAAGTACCTATCTGTTTAGTCTTTGTGTAAAATCATCAAGTGAGTCCTGTACCCTTATCACGAGTTTTCAGTATTTGGGACGTAAAGTGAACTGGAACTTTGACAATTTCAAATTGAAAATTTTCAAGGAAAAAATTAGTTCCTTCTTCGCACACCAGAGGCGCTGTTCCATTTTTTCATACAAAAAACGCTGTAAATACTGGAAAGACGCTGTAAAGTAAAAGAGTGAAAACTCGTGCTAAGGGTACCTACTGAGTGGAGCGAAAGCCGACTGTAAAACTTGAGTCACTAAAAACTATTTTATTGCTTCTGATGCCCTTCACGTCACAGAGTCGCGGTAATCTTTTAAGAAATTCCCGTGACCACGTCAGGCATTTGACGATATCAGGTAGTCATAGAAGTTACGGTAGCCTGAAATCGCGTCATGATTCCTGACGCTCGCGCCCTGTATCTCTCTCGGCGGCTGGGGTGTGAGGAGGAGGATTGCCTCTCCCTGGTTGTTTAAATGGCATTCTTCAAAATAGATGCATCCACAATTGGCGTGGCCGCCTCTTGGGACCAACGCATTCTTCTTAGTTTATTATCTGAAACATAATTGGGCCAACCTTCAATATTTTATATTACTACGTGTTAATGAAAAGAAATTAAATTGATAAAAAGAAAAGAACAAATGTTATGCAATGTAATCACTTACTTGGTCAGCGATATTTTAGATTTTGTCATCAAAAACATCAACAATAGTGAGGAAGGCAGACATTTTGCGTGGATAAGCCTATTTATTGCTGTCAAACGCACATTTTATTGAACTGCTGTCTAAAGCAAAATATTTACGAGTGTGGGAAAAATTTACGATAGCAAAAAAAAATAAGTAATTATTAGAAAATTATCTCATTACCAGGTTAATGAAAGCATCTAACTTTTTCGGCAAAACCTATTCTTTAAGACAATATCACTTTCTCCTCATTGGTCCGCCACTGCTGAGCATAACGCCCCGAGTTTGATTAGTCGGGCAAAGTTTTCTACCTTTTTCCACTACAGATGTCTACAGATGTACAGTATCAGCCATGGCCTGGATAGCAGCCTGTATTTGTGCCCGGCTGATGTCATTAGGCAGCCCCCATTACAGGGTACTTAACACTTTTGTTGAGGTGGCGTGGTTGGGTGCACTATGAGGTACATCCTTGCCTAACACTTCGAGCATTACAGGCGTGATGTTGTGCTATCAATTTTGAAACGATCACAAAACACCTACTTTCGCAAGTCAAACCAGAAAACAATTTATCCTAATAAATTACCTCAGAAACTTAACAAATTCACTCTAACATTGTAATTTTCTAACCCTCCCCTGCCATTACCCTGTCAAAACCATATAATCAGCATTTAACCCTGGCATGCAGGGGAATTATCGAAGCATGCTTATAAAGTGCATTATTTCAACATGATCTCGCATTTCCTGGACACGACCGAACATGGGAATATGGGTAACGCGAGCATAGAACAAGTTTTTGTGGAAAATCAAAATATAGCAATGATTGGGGCGAAGTTATTTTGCTGTGTGGTCATTTATCACTGGTTTTCCTTATATGGAGAGGAATTTGATTTTGTTTATGTTAGAAGGAAATAGTTTTTTCTGCAATACGTCTATTTAATATCGAAATTCTATATTTTTTTCTGTATAATGTCTACATTAGTGTGATGTAAACATTTCGATGGGTGCTTTTATAAAGAAACAAGTTATCGGTACAGGCAAATAGGTATATATTTATACCTATTGATCGGAGCAGGTCAAACATCTAGAATAATAAAACCACAGAATAAAACCGACTATAGTCTGTTTTTCATTCATTGTGGACATCCCACACCGGCAAATGCGTTACCCGTATGAACCAGTGCTGGTACAGTCAGTACCGGCTTGCCATTATGTGCGTCCGCATGATAATTATGGATTTATATTGACAGCACTGACCAGTACTTAGCGGTACCTACCTATCGGTGCCTACCATGTGCTTAGCCCTAGTAAGTAGCTTCCAAAAAAAACAGATTTTTAATAACGACAGATATTCAGAGCAGATCAAAAGCAATATGAAAACCTTTACAGCACGTGATATTTCAACATATTCTATAGAACCTTTTTTAATATCGGTGCCATTGTGTTGCCACAGCGTCATGATGACTAATACTCAGTTTTTTCCTTCAAACTTATTTATATGCTGGACAGCGAAAGTGCAAACAGGATATATCAGAGGCTTAAGAAGGCAAATATGAGGCAACTGATTTTGATTTTGAAATAAATGAAGCTGATCGTGGGTGGACAAATGCTTTCATTTTATATCATGCTTAAAACGAATATCAAGTCTTTAGAGTACCTTTAATAGACTGAAGTCCTTCCGAACATGACGGCAGGCAATTTCAGCTAAGATTACTCAATAGAGCACAACTTTAGGCGCAAACACACGCGCATCCTCTATTACTTTACAGTGCCGGATCTAGGGGGGAGGGCAGGGGGGTCAACTGTCCCGGGCGCCAGCTTCCGAGGGCTAATTGGTTGCTTGCAATCAAAAATCTGAAATATCGGAGAAAGACGCAAAAAAATCGAGCTTTCTTCGCTCGCTGTAACATTGCATTGTTCTGATTCTCTAGTGTCTCCTCTCGACGTGGAACTCTTGCGCCGTTCCCGAGCCAATTGCAACAAAAGTATGTTGATCAGGTCGTATATCCGGGGCTGTTTTCTTACTCTCATAGTATAACATGATCGGATACAGATTATGTGCAGGAGCAATGGCTTCAAGCCAAATCTGGAACCCTAATGTGGAAGCTCGCAAATGTAGATGTCAAGATTTTTGTCAACTTCTCAAATAATTCGACCTTTTTTCTACAATCTAGTTTAATTGTACAGTCAGCGTCACGATGTGGTTATTATCCCCTCTCGAAAGCGTAGGTGGTAATAAATCGTGACGCTGACAGTGCCTTGGCTAACAATGTCAAACGAGTGCTGTCTCTGGTGGGCTACAGTCCGACAATTATAGGAACAGTGTCATAAGTTCCTAAATACCCCGTGGACGAGGTTGGCTCTTCAGACACTAACCTTTGCCAGAGAGTCATATAATATTACGAAGCCAAATTATGATTTTTATTCTTCATTAGAGTTAAAGATGACGCTCTGGTAATTTTTTTACAACGTCCTATCTGCCTGCACTCTAATCCTTACACTCACCTTAGTAGCGGTCCAACATGAGGCAGTGACGTAACAGTACAAGATGCGCTGCGCTGGCGCAACCTCCACATTTGCATGGTAATAACCCTTCAATTGTCACTTAGTATGGCCTGCACACTTTCCCTATATCTAGGGTAGGCAGGCCTCCTAGTATTTGTAATATGTTTGCTTATTAGCAATTAGATAGGGTGTTGGTCCTTCTGACGTAAAAATCTCGGTATTGCTTAGTAATTGGGTTCAATTTGGCTTGGCACACAACGCACACCTGCCTATTGGATGGCTAATATGCCTAATATGTACTTAGATATTATAATAATCAAGCACATCCGCTTGGCCTATTTTTGGCCAAAGAATAAAGCATTGTCAACCTCTAATTAGTATCAGTGAAGAATTTCGCGTGACCAGATGGCGGGCCTATTTAGAGGCCAAAAAATCAGCATTTCCATATAATGGGGCAATGCTGCAGGCAGAGTTCTGGGAACTTTTCCCATTGACAGCGATGTGGATGTATTCTTTGAAGCCTTTTGAATGTTTCTATATTTTTTATTTTTGTACGTACGTATTCCTATTACTTTTCAGTTTTTATTTATACTCGTAGTTTGTATATCATAATTATGTACGATCATTATTAGAACCTCTTTATTCTTATTTTTTTTACATTACCTACACATTTTTATATCTAATATCATGCAAATTATGTAAACAAAACACTTAAATTCAAATAAAGAATAGTTACGAATATAAACATTTATGCAAATTCCTTTCTAGATTGCAAGACGTTCCCATTTTAATTACCAAAACACAAATCAAGTTGGAATCTCGTAACATTTGCAACTCATGCAAACTTAGTCTGCCATCTTCATAGACATACTTTCGAAACCATTGCAATTAGGACTGTATGGATACAACTATCGATTTATGTTAGGGAGGGGAGTTATTAGCAATCGATGTAAATCGATTAGATTTAGCGTTTTCTCGGGTTATTTCCATGTGGCCAGTTTATTTTTCGCCAGATGTGTTTTTATTTCGTCGGATTTTCGTATCGACAAATTTTTGTTTCGAGTATAATAATAATATTCCACAACTATCACACAACGCCATCTAATCCCAAGCTAAGCAGAGCTTGTATTATGGGTACTAGACAACTGATAAACATACATAGATATTTCTAAATACATACATATTATAGATAAATTACACCCAGACACAGAACAAATGATCATGCTCATCACACAAACATTTGTCCTGGGTGGGAATCGAACCCACGACCTCCGGCATAGCAGTCAGGGTCACTCACCACTAGACCAACGAGCGATTTTAGTTCAAATAGATGAATATAAACCACATTTTTTTTCAACGCACTATAATTTTGTTACGTACTTTGGACGAGCGGGGCCACTTTGGCCCTGGATCATGAAAACTGGAAGTCATGGAAGACGCTTTTGCCTAGCAGTGGGATAAAGACGTAGGCTAGAAGTGTCAGTGGGTATTATGATATGAGTTCTAAATTCTTAAACGTACAATTAATAATTACTACTGAACGTTTTTGGTCGTTTACAAAGTTGTAATATTACTGTACTGAAATGAATATACCTAGTTAGTTAATTTATATAGCAAATAGTTTTTTTTTTTATTATAGGCGCGTAGTTGTATGTTGAATATAGCAAAGTGACACGCTGCTGTTGAAACCAAAACCCATCGAAAATAAATCAGCCGAAACGAAAATCTGCCCATGTGGGAACAACCCGATTCGTCAGAGGATTAATGTTATTGTTGGTATTTCTAATGGTGTTAAAAGTCGTTTAAATGTCGATATAAGGTGGACAACAGCGCTTTAGTACTTCAATGGCAATGGACATTAAGTACCCTGTAGTGGAATTACAACTTTCAGTTCAACGCAGAAAGTTGAAAATGCAACAGTACCATCTGAAGCTATAATTTGTAGTTAAATTGCTAATAACATTAAACTGTAAACAACTACCTATAAATCACGCTGACAAACGATTTTGATCCTTCGATCTTTTGGGCTGTAAGAGAAGCAAGGTTCGTTATTGCTTATTTTAAAAAAGAACACTGTATCACCTATTCTTACAACACTATTTTATCACCATCCTCCATTTCTGTCCCACTCTTCTTCCTTCCATTTCATTTATTGTCAACGTCACACTCTCTTTTACTTCTGTAGGCGTTCATCATTGTTATTCAAAGCATTTGTGGTTTCTTAACTGTTGTTGACGTTGTTTTTTTTTATAGTTACCTATTACTATTATTACAAGCCTGTTGTATCCCTCTAACGAGCAAAAGCCCCTTCCATCTTTTAATGTTTCTCATGAGAATGAATGCTACAGATTGCTGAGCAGAGATCGGTCCGTGTGGTCTCTTTCTTTGGTTCCTATGGTTCGAAAACCAATCGGTATTAAAAATAACACGTCTGCATCAAAATTCTTACATTATTCATATATCACTATTCACTCTCCTGCTCCTTTAGAAAAACCCAACAGTAAATGTCAGATTGTAGCTCACCAGAGACAACACCGCCTTTTCTAGTGGCCCTCCCTTTTCAACAGAGTATCATAGATTTTTACACCCTGTTTCTGACTCTTCAAAATCAGAATCATCTAAGTACTAACATGTCCCAAATTTCTATTAAATTGCATTATCTATTAAAATGTCATAAGTTATAGATGAAGGTGTAACCGGTCATTGATCTCGGTTGAGTTAAATAAACTACTTGTACCCGCTGACCGATTGACCTGCTAAGCGTAGTTACTTCATGTATACATACATCGAAATAACATAGGTGGCATGTTTTTTATGTGGTAGTAGTAATTAAGTTGGCCTTTTTTATTTTTTAGGCGGTGCCCAAAATCGAGCTACTGGGATTTCCTTCCTTCGCAATCCCAGTACTCTTACCAGTCAAACAAAACAATAATCTTATGTAGACCTCTGTAAACACACTGGGTGTTCCCAGTGTGTTTACAGAGGTCTGGCGGGGCATCTGGGGCTTATGCTCTTTGGTACAAATGAGTCCTCCCGCCCAGGGTGGAGCCGAAGGTACTACCAGACTCGTTGACTAAAATCCACCGTAAGTATTCCAAACGTTCCGTTTGGATAGTTCTGCGACCCCAAATAAAGTTGGACTAGTATTTGGCTATGAGTTTCATCAGTTTTGGCAAACAATAGAACACGATGTTACTCCTAGTAATGGACAATCGTTTGAGGTACGTCACTACATTGGAGATTCTCAATCCAGAGGCCTTACCACGAGCTCTTAACGCGATCCAGTTTAGGCTGTGCGAGAGAGACTGAGCTATACAAGTCGTCTAGCGCCATCTCTCTCCCACAGCCTAAACTGGATCGCGTTAAAAGTTCATGGTAGGCCACCAAAGGACAGAGTTGGATTAGCGGGAATATCTAAATGAAAAACGGTACCACGACATAATTATGACTGCAAAAGGCAACTTTAGTACACCTCCTCACTTGTGCTTTGAGTAATTCCACCTGCACTCAGGGACCTGTCCGAGGCCACCACCAATGCCAAATGTGGCAGAGTTTTGGTCGAAGCTCATTTAACCTAAGGAATCATCGACACGACGAACAAGAGGTTCGCGTTTATTAATAAGGTTGTACATAATTGAATTTCGGTCTGCAAAGATCGTTAAACCCATAGAGAACCATCGTTTGACCGCTACCGATATTTATTGGACCTGTACCTATTCATCTATCTACGTTAGCTGACACTTGCTCTTTACAAACCGCCAGCCGAGGCAATCAGTTCGCCTGTGCGTAAAGTTTATTGAAACTTTTGTTGACAAATGTGGTTATTTCTATTAAAACGAAAATTAGAATATAAAACAATGACACAAAATCTCCTGGAGATTTATTAACGAACGGGAGGATATGAATGTACAGACGCCAGCAGGTCAACCTACCCGAATCTGTCAAATTTTACCAATTGGACATTAACCTTCCACTATTGTAATAAGGTTGAAAGTCTATTAAAGAAATTTGACAGATTGATGTAGTGACGTCTGTCATAGTCGAATAGCATGATCACAAATCTCGCTGATTATTATAATTTTGGTAACGAAAAACTAAAGTTGAATTTAGATTGGTCTATCAATATTTTACATGAAATTCAACTTCATAATTATATTCCAGAACACCTTTATTTACATGTTGGAAACCAAATCGCGAACACAATACAAGTACATATAGTAGTCAGTGATCGTCCAAAAGCAGTCAGCCAGCCAGTAATTGCCCACCGTGACATATACCGACCTATCGCCTTTCTCGGGGCCCTCACACGTGCGGAATATATTAGCAGTGTGTGGATTTCCTCACTTGACTGTTTTACGCAGTAGGCTAGCGTGGAGAGAGGTTTGTTTTGGACCGGGTTTTAAAGAAATTGCCAATGATTGTGACAGGTACTTTTCTACCTCTTACAAACAGTAATAATTGTAGACCAACATAATTATTTATATTTGTATTGTATTAATGGAATCACCCACTGTACGGTAGAGGCCTCCCCTTTCTTCTACAATACGGAAATTCCCAAAGAAAATACTTTTGGAAGAATCCAGAAAATTTCTGAATGTAAATTAAGAAAAAGTCTGGATCCTACTATCCAAGCCTAAATGGAATCAATAAAGATAAAAATCATGACAGCTTTTTTTTTACCAACCTTTTTTTTTAGCGTTGTAAAATCATCAAATGAGTCCTCCCACCCAGAGCAGGGCGGGACTACTGTCAGACTTGTACTGACTAAAATCCACGGTGTTCTTCATTAGCCCTTTACGTTCCAGAGTCACGGTGATGATATAAGTCCCGCGACCCCGGCAGACTTTGGCCCTCTAGAGGGCGTCATCTTGCTGACGCTCTTTGAGGCTCGCGTGGAACACAATGCGCCGTCGACCCGGGCATGGTCCATGGTCGGGCGGGCGAGTTGCCCATTAATAGCTTCAACCTTGGGATCTTTCGCACAAAAGTGAATAGGTTACTTCTAGGCAAGCGTGCTTCATCGTCGACCACATCATTGCTAACCATTAGGCGAGACTGTGGTCAAACAATATAAAAAAAAACATACCGACCGAATTGAGAACCTCCTCCTTTTTTTGAAGTCGGTTAAAAAACAAAAGATTTGGACAGTCTACATTGAACTTTTTATCTCACAGTACAATCCGCTAATGACATCTTGTTATGGTACGCGTCCACAGGACCTGTGGCGTCCGCATCGCACGTATCGGACGTATCGTACGTAATACGTAACGGATTTTAGTTTGCCTTGTATTAAAACTCATACAACTGCGTCCACTGATCCGCATCGTACGGACGGCTCATCGGCAATGCCTACATGCGATGCGTACCGATGACGTCATACGGAATGCCGATCAGTGGACGCGCCCCGCACGCTTACTGAATCATTTGTTCTTTTTCTTTCTTGCATTCCTCTTCTGTTAAAAAACAAGCAATAACAACTTCTGCATCGCTTTCCTCCTTTCTCACAAACACTTTCCGAACGTACGGTCACTAAAAAAATCCAAATGAAGGTGGCATCGGCGATCCGATTGCTGATACTCGCGTCGGCAATCCGATCGCTGCCGATACAGAAATCCGTTTGATGCGATGCGTCCGATAGGCACGATGCCGACCTGTGGACGCTTACCATTTCTCTCCAACGTTAGAATTAATCCAACCAACAGATAATTATGCCACTTACAAAATGATTAAACGCAACTTACATTGTGCAAACAAGTTTTTAAGTATAGATCGTAGAGCGGTAGATGTAATGGGGGATGACCCCAACTAGATGAACCGACGACCCGAAGACGGTACCAATATACTGGATGCGGAAGACGAAGAACCAAGTGTTGTGGCGCAATTTGAGAAAGGCAAGACCAGCGATGGCGATAAAGTGATCTTAGGATTGAAAACGGTTTATTAGAAAGACTTCATGCTCATACACGTCGGCACGGTTGGCGCCAACGACGATATAATACTAGACTCCGCATGCACGATCTAAGGAACAAAAACTATTCTGTCAACTCGCTGAGGTACAACGTAAGCGAGGGGGACGGGGCACTGCGTTGTGATTGGCTAACTCAAGGTCTGTTCTGTCTCAACGTACGAGTATGTTTACGGCTCACAGGAGTGGTCGAAATGAGACGGATATAAGACTTTTTTGCCTAATGTGTTGGCAGACATCGGTCGCCTGCTATTAGGAGTCTAGTATTATATCGTCGTTGGTTGGCGCTGTGGCTGAGCGATCTACTGTTGCGCAGCGTGTCGCAGGTTCTATTCCCGCAAGGAACAAATATTTGTATGATCTGCAAGTAGTTGTTCCGGGTCTGGGTAAACACCCACACACAAACGTGTAGGTATGTGAGTTCCTATACATGTAAAAACACCCACGATACATGAGAAATTGCCAGTGTGGGGCAAAGAAAAGAAAAAAAAAAAACCGTTTTGTACATTACTAGCGACGCGCCGTGGCATCGCACAAATGCATGTGCAATTTAAAAATAAAATAATATATAGGTCACTGAAGAATAATGTAGATTTTTACTGGTGAAAGAATTTTCGAAATCTATAATTCAGAAGTTCCAGAAATTCCTTCGTACAAACAAACCAAATGCAAATGGGAAAGATCCAGATTTATTTTCATTTACAATCGTTTTGCTTTTGGGCTCAACCTAGCTGAATAGCAAAGAAGAGGTGACCAGAAGGAATTAAAACTCATGCACACTGACGGAACACAGTATTAAAAACTGCGTGGTGTCAGACTCGGACAGGATGATGGTCACGAGACTCATGAGCCAGGCAGTCTTGGTGGCCTACCATGAACTCTTAACGCGATCCAGTTTAGGCTGTGGAAAAGAGATGGCGCTAGACGACTTGTATAGCTCTGTCTCTTTCCCACAGCCTAAACTGGTGGTAAGGCCCCTGATGAGGCGTACCATGGACGGGGAGATCACTCAGTCGTCTCCGCAAATTACAGATAGCCTGGAGTGCCGTAGCCTGGGGTGAACCAGTGAGAGTTGGATCCAACCCATCCCAAAAAACATGCATTGTAACATTGTTTGAATCTGGTAATATGAAAATTTTATTAAAAGCACATACTAGGATAATGTTATGAATTGTAGGCAGTTAATATTATGTATGAATAGTCAATTTGTGACCATTTTTCGAGTTTTACTTATCTACTCGTAGATTTCTGCCGAAGTGGTCGATTTTATGCGCCGATCTGTGCAAGGCTGTCACTAAACATTATTTTTTGATATTATGTTCTAGGACATGTTGCTTTTCTCACGATATTTTCCTTCACCTTTTTTGTCAGAAATGGTGATGAAATCAAATACATCAAAATGTTTGCCGGAGTTCCTAGGGCAAGTAAGTTGGCAAGGCATTTATGTTCTACTAGGCATTAGCTTTCAAATTGATGATTAGGTATCGGGAGCTTTTGGCAACACGGTAAGTAATAAAATTAAAATGGTGAATGGGATTTCCTAATAATATAGGTATACATAACTGACATTTACAATAATTGGAACGAACGTAGAAATAAGTAAAAAAGATGACCAGGAAGGATTATGAAATTAGTTTTGCGGAACAGAAAGTAATGAAAACAAATTAAAAGGTCATTTCGACAGTCAGACATTCTAGTTACTGCATCTTTGCACATCTCCAAAACTACAATTCATCATATCTAAGTATGTACCATTCTACAAACCGCAATCCGTAACCGTGCCACAATCAGATCGTCAAAAAAACCGACTCAAATCAACCTGAAATACTTAGCCGTCGTATCTTCGCTAAAACATCAGAACAAGACAGTTACTAACATTAGCTGGCTCGCTAATTTTGCACTTTCGACTCACAAGTAATTACAACTTGCAACTTGCGTAACCGAGGCCGAGAGTCGCTTCTGCAGTCACGACCAAACTGTAACACAAACTTACCTTTGCCGCCGAAAAAACAACGAAACTTTCTAAATTCAACTCTACGTCATCGTAAAAAGAAAGATGGCCGAGTCTTTTCGCGCCAAAAGTTTTATGTCAGAACACAAAGCAGTAAAAATTATATCAAAACTCCAGAGGCAGTGGTTGCATAACCTCGTGCCCAATAGAATAATAATAGATGTCGCAGAAAAAAAAACGAAAGTGTAAGAATTGGAGCGGGCAATGGATACAATGGCACAGTCAACACGATTGTGGATCAAAAACTTATAACAATACTTGATAATACTGTCTATGGTCACTAGAGGGTTACTAATGTGGTCTTCTGAAAGGAAGAAGCCTGGTTTTGCGCAAGTATTTCAAACGCATCTAGCTCAAACATGATTGCTGTGTTGAAATAAAGATGTCTGCAGTGTAACTGTTGACCTACACAACCATATCCGAAATGTTAAGTTAATCCAAGAGACAGACGATTTCGACTGACTTGAAAGGATTTATTTTATCGATGCCACTTTACAATTCCCAGTGAGTAACTGTAGTTGAAATTGATTGATAACTAAATGATTTTTTAGAGCTAATCAAAGAAATAAAAGTGATTCAATAAAGCTTAAAGACTCTACTGTCCAATTATGACCTTTTGATTTGATTACCCATTTCACAATCAAGCACATGTAGCTATTGCCACTAAACATTAAAATAGATAAATAAACATAAAACATCTACAAAAGATCGTAGACAGTAGACAGACACCGCTTGAATTCACAGCAATGACTTACTTCGTAGACTGATTGCTATAATATATGATCAAACGAACTTCCTGAAGTGAAGTTCGATCATTATTATATGAGTCGCTTCATTCGAAGATATATCTCATATCTGAAGAATGAAGCGCGAAATATAATAAGTATTATATATTGTGAGAAATGGTGATATTATTTATTCTAAGTCTAAGTATGTACTATGATTATAGCTGGCAGCAGCCCGAAATTGATTGAACTAATTTAGCGGTTCCAGGGCCTGACCAAAAAGCGTTAACTTGGCATGTCCTGCATTAAATTGTCATCATTAGACTCTTCTCAACTATGTTTGGAAGAAAAGTTGCAGTCTTACTGAATGCAACTGAAATACTTTATGGTGTAACTGTCTATCAGACCTCTTCAACCATGATACCCCTTAGTATGACAAGTTAGGCTATTTCATTATGCCTTACCCCATCTGCAAACGCCGATGTTCATTAAGCTAGAATCTCACCACATCTTATTGCAGTGGGTATTATTTTTATCATACTTCACAAAGACCACACTAGGTTTTTTACGTTGTGACAGTGGCGAGGGTCGCCGAGCAGTACCTAAGTTTGAATGCCAGAATGCCGGGGCGCAGTACCGGCGTTAGGGTAAGGCGCGGTTAGGCGACCGCCCAGGGCGCCGAATATGAAGGGGCGCCACAGGCCTACTTTCTCGTAAATTTCCCAATTTCTTTCATCTCATTTTTAGGGGATAAACCCAAAACCCGTCTAAAGAAAACACTACAACTTGCCTCCGCTGCTCGTGCAAGGCCCCCTCGTTGTAAGTTGATTTAGTTCCCCCAAGTCATCTCTAGCACGGGCACGCCGCAATCGCGGTGGTAAGACCCCTCTTTTAGGAGTGGCTGGAAAGGCGTCTCGGCCTCCTGACCTACCGCATGACGCAGGTCCTCACCCGACACGGAAGTTTCGGGAGGTACTCCTGGTACGCCTAGCTGGGTGTCACCACTGCGAGGATCGCGCGGAGGACACGGTGGAGCATACAGTGCCCCGCTTGGGCAGAGCACCGCCGTGTCCTCACGACGGCGATAGGCGGAGACCTCTCGCGTCGAGGCCATGCTGCGGGGCGAGACAGAGGGGGAAGCGGAAGGAGGCGATCTTTCTGCGAAGCAGTCATGCTCGCGAAGGAGGAGGCGGGCCGCGTGAGGGAGAGGACAGCGTTTCCCTCCACCCCAGCCGCAGCGGTAGACGCCCACGACGACGGACGTCGGCAGACGATCTCCGGGCACCGTAGGTAGGCGCGGGCATGCGGGCGGCGAGTAATGGGCGACTGGCTGTTGACCATGGACCATGCCCGGGTCGACGTGACGGCGCTTTGTGTTCCACGCGCGCCTCAAAGAGTGTCAGCATAATGACGGGGCCCCCCTTAGAGGGCCAAAGCCCACCGGGGTCCCGGGACTAACGAGCTACCGATACCCTGGAAAGTAAACAGCTATTGAAGGACACCGTGAATTTTAGTCAGTACAAGTGTGACAGTCGCTCCCACCCTGCACTGGGTGGGACGACTCATTTGATGATTTTACCCCGATAAAAGAAGGGGGGCGCCGTAGAATCTCGCCCAAGGGCGCTGGTAGTGCTAAAACCGGCACTGCCGGGGCGAAAGTATTACCTGTGGTGTTACCTAGTTTTACCTTTGTTAAATCCTATATTTTTTAACCATTTCCTAAAAAATATGTATAGGGTTTTGATGATATCATAGTTTAACTGCTATTGATCCAACAATATTGGCCCATAGGTGTGATCATTTCTCTTTCGGTTTATCTCCTTATCATTTATTAATCTTAGTAATAGACCGCGGAAGAGGCGAAAGGAGTAGGTACCTATACAATGTCAAAATCAGAAAATAACGTTATGTATTTCCTTCCACGGGAAAGACACGGATTTATTTATGTAGGTACCCATACAAATTATAGCAGTTACGCTAATTAGGCCGACGATGTGCAAAATCGGAAGCCATTTTTTATAGGATAAGCCAGGCAGTGTACTACCCACGTAGTTATATCATATAATAATTTATTACATCTAGTTACCTAAAGACTGGTCCAGTAGGCTGTTATGTATTGATCTTTATTGATAAAACATTTATGTAAATGCATTCCGAACAATGTAACTAGGTGAAATCGACCTAGAGTTCCATAATACAACACAGAGCAATAAATTCATAACCATTTCTTACGAATATTTTTTTCATAACCTATTTACTTAGCACTGCCTGCACATTGAATTTGTGTTTTAGGATGCAGGAAATAAGACTCAAAATGCATACAATCTAAATTAAACAAATCAAATGTATTTCTACTACTGTATTTTTAAATATCAAATGTGATGAAGCACTTGTTAAATTATGAAACTGTAATCTTTTTGTTGGAAAAAGGGGCAAGGCTCAAAGTTTCATGCCTATATTGTTACAATTGAGTGCTATAACAAAAAATTAAAATAAACAAGTTTTTATCATACAATTGTCGGCCTACTTTCAGTGATTCTAACACTTTAAACCCCTAGCTTCTACACGGTCAGACCTGACCGCCTGACAGAGGTGACCTTGGTCCGGTGTGCGACCAAATATGGGCGGAGTCAGTCGGGAGCGCAGCCGTCCCGACAGGCTGCGTCCGCGGAAGGGGTTTCAATAAAACCCCTTCTACACGGTCAGACCTGACCGCCTGACAGAGGTGAACTTGGTCGTGTCAACAGTACCCCACCGTCTGGAACGCTGTCGGCTGACGGTCGGGTCCCACCGCGGACGCAGCCTGTCGGGACGGCTGCGCTCCCGATTGACTCCGCCCATATTTGGTCGCACGACCAACGTCTACACGGTAGATTTTCATTCCCACCGGACCAAGGTCACCTCTGTCAGGCGGTCAGGTCTGACCGTGTAGAAGGGGTTTAAATCATATTGGTGCTCTATATTTCCATTCATTTCAACCAATAGAAAACAACGTTTTTTTTTTCGATTTTTATCGCAAATCTATGATTCTGCTAGTGGCCATGTTAGACCTATAGCCCTTTATAGTTTGTGGACCCATAACACATAATCCTTATGAACCCTAGCTACGCATAGATACTCCGGATTCTTCTTTGTGATATCCCAGTGGCCATCACAGGCCATGTGGATGGATATCACGGTTTATAAAAATTTTCCAATGTTTCATTATGTACGATTTTTGCAATAACTAAGTACAATATCACTAGGATAGGTACACAATATAAAAGGACGAACAAAGGACGTTATTTAGTTAGGTATATGAAACTTAAATATATTTAAGTATATATTTCAGTTTCATAATAACGTGAAGTTGATCATTCGAGTAATTCTTCTAGCAAAGTATTAGTTAAATGGCCATACATTTTTTAAAGAAGGCATTTTGCAAACAACTAAGACTGATTAAAAAACTTGTGATAGTTTAGAAATGTAACTAATCCTTCTTGGTAAGTTAAGGCAAATAAATATACATAATAGAATAACAAGAAGATCCAGTGCAAACAGGAACCGTACAGTAATAACATCCACGACACGACTTGTATCTACATAAGGTAACATCCTCCTTTTGAGCAAAAAATACGGTTAGAATTGTTACAACAGCCATATTTAGCCACCATTTTTGGTTTCCGTAACCTTTACAAACGAAGCCCATATAAGCTTAGTTCGTCTTTTTTATTAGAATTTCGAAATGCTTAATTATCGTTTGTGACCTTTGGTTAAAACTTAGCATTCCAACTAATTACTAAATCGACCTACATCAAGAAAACTTTATTTCTAATCTTACATTTTCAACGAAACCTGTGCCGAAACGGATACTGGCCGCTTTCGAATTCTGGATTGGATCACCTGATAAATGCATGCGTACAAAAAAAAAATGACTTTGGTCTGTAGATGGGTGATTTGGGTGATCTATTCTATCATAGCGAGTTTCCTCCGTGCCTCGGAAAGCACGTAAAGCCGTTGGTCCCGGCTGTCATTTGATCGCGCCTTACCTATTACATTGAGATTACTTATTTTACATTATGCGTTTAAAAACTTAAGTTCTGTAAGATCATGCCACTACACCTTGGTCCTACTTGCACGCAAATCACGCCATCCCGGCTTACTTTTTGATTTTTTGGTTGTGCGTGTAATCATTTGAGATTTATTTTATTTGATACTAAAAATTTATTTCTGATGTCTGTAATCTTGTCTTTAGTTTTTCTGCAACCTGTAGGAGAGATTACCTACATGAAATGGAACGGAAGTGTGTAACAGGAGGAAGCGCGCTCTGTTTGATTTAACCAATGATTTCAGATGATAGCAACTCTTGCCGAGGTCTGTCTTTCGATCGGTGACCAATGTTAAGCAACTCTTGCTGTTGACAAGATCAGACAGTGGATGGGTGGCCAAAGTTAGGTGAGCAGTGGGATTGAGATATTAAATTTCAAACATCAAAATGAGGAGACTACTGTAAGGCTGCCTTGTTTTTTACTCTTGTAAAAATTCTACACACGTCCCTCGCTACGCATTTTATTTATTTTGTTGAAACCTACTTACCGAACGCAGGCAAGTCGTCAACAGAAACATAATTTCTGGACAATATACTATATATACCTAATATGAAGTCTGATAAAACGACATGGACAAAACAAATCTAATAACAGCATTAAATCACAAATCTACGGCAAAACGTAAGCGCAACCACAACCTCATTTCAAAAACACATCTTGCTACCACTACAATAGGATTCATCTTCCCTCATCAAAGAGTTATTAACCGGAACAAAAGCTGTAATAATCCATTGGAGTCAAACCTGCGGCTATCCTAGTACTTTCACTGCCTGGTCCCAATAGCAGAGCAAGTTGGACCACTTCCTGACACATATCTACCGGTCACGATCTAAGTAAACAAATACGTAATTGTGACATTTCTTGAATAAACCTGTGTACGAGTATCCGCCGGGGCCCTCAAAGAGGGCCAAAACCTGCCGGGGTCGCGGTACTGTCTTCATGGCGGCTCCACATTAGTGCCGTGAATTTACACCGCGAATTCTCGCCGTGAATTCTCGGCACAATACCGACACTGATCGGGGAACAGGCGCGAACGCGCGTGAAACTCGCGAAAACCGTCCACATTCTCGTTCGTGCCTGTTCACGGGGGTTCACGGCACTAATGTGGAGTCGCCACCAGATAACAGTAACCAAGGAACATAAAGGAACAGCGTGGATTTTAGTCAGTACGAGTCTAACAGTCTCTCCAGTCCCACACTGGGCGGTAGGACTCATTTGATGATTTTATATAAATATTTCATTTATTTCATTGTATGGGCACGAAGCAAACTTTATGTGAACAGTCATGGAATCTTTTGTGTAAATATTTTTTCTGTCGGATCTGAGCTGGTACTGTTGTGCTGTTCTCCTATTCGTCATCAACGAGCATGTCGACGTAGTTTCAATGCTGGGGTCATGTCACGCTGACACAAGGCTGTTTTATTCATGACTGATTTTTTTAATAGTCAGATAACTTTTATCTGAGGAATAAAAATAGCGGTTTGACATATTTTCTATTAGATAAGCAGACCGAAAACTGCGTACCAAAAATAGAAATTTTTGGTACGCAGGTTTGTTATTTATTGCTATACGAATTCTTTAGGAGTTCGTTTCCTTGTGCTTCTCTCTAAGGGCTGATTTTTCAATAGTCAGATAACTTTTATCTGCCTATTGAAAAATCAGCCCTTAGAGAGATAAATTTTATCTGACTATTGAAAAATCAGCCCTTAGAGAGAAGCACAAGGAAACGAACTCCTAAAGAATTCTTATAGCAATAAATAACAAACCTGCGTACCAAAAATTTTGCCGAACGACAGGTCGTTACTACCAAAACTTTTAAGACAACAGATAGACGATAGTAGTAAAGAAAGATCTGTTTGTTAATATCCGTTCTTTAAAAAATATCAGACTTTATAATAATTATTTTTTAAATCGGACACATCTATAATATTTTTAAGACGAATTTCTCAAGTATTTGGAAATCAATCAAACGAATCGAACATAAACCTTCTGCTTTATGGTTAAAGTTGGAAATCTATTTAAGAATTTAAAGTTTTGAGGAAGTAGATATCAGAGTTAGGGTAGGTTGACTGGGTGTCTGTACTTCCACCCAGGAATTTGTACATGAATCATGATGTTTTAAAACACAACTGCAGTATTTAATGCCCTTTCCCCAGAAGGGGGCAGTAAAAAAACACTAGGATTCATTTATAATAATTTATTTACAATAATTGTTACACATGTACACGATGCCGCCGCCGCGCCGCAATGCTGTGTATTATGATTTCGCGACAATATAATGATTTCAAACAATAGCGAATGGATGGCGGCGCGCGGCGCGGCGGCGGCGCGGTGGCGGCTCCGTATACAAATGCTGAATGAAATTCAAAAGGCTATTGTGCAAATAACTTGTATGTAGTACAAACTGGAGTAAATATTTGCATCACATAATCATTGAAAGCCAACAACTCACATAATTGTGATTGCAATGATATTGAAGAGAACAAAATGATCCTATATTGGATACAAAGATCCTCTTATTTATTAATTAGACTTTGATTTCATTATAAAATTTTATCTTCATCCCCGTTACTCAGATTTGTGACTGGGCTTCCCATTTTCTCTATTTGTGACACTTTATCCTAGATAATTCAGCTATGAGTTTTATTATATCATCTCTGCGCAGCCTGAGGAGCAGACATAGACGAGACTTTCTCTCCAATCTCCGTGAGCAACTGCGCAGACTTCTGTATGTTCTCAAACTGGTAGCCCATGTGGACTGCAATCAGCTGCATCTTCTTCAGATTCTCTTCACTGGACTCCAATTGGTGTTCTGTTGAAGCCATGTCTCTGGCTGCTTTTGATAACAACTGGAAAAAAAAAAAAGGATCATTGACTTATAGAACAGTAATGCAGAGTGTGTGTGAGTGCTTTTATCTTGCGTTAAATAAATGGGACAAGAAAAAACGGATGTCAATAAATAATAACATAATTATTGAAAAAAAACATAATTAACTCATTTAAGGTTTGTTAAATTCTGTATACCTACTGGTGAGTATCTATCTCGTTTCATTATCAGATGTGAGTGTCCCTATAAAATAGTATGGGGAAGGCAAGTGTCAAAGTGACAAGTGACAGTTTGGTCCCAAAAAAACTGTCAAATCAAAGGAATTTTCTGAAAAAAAACGATTTATTGATGTAAAATGACTAGATGTTGTGTAATAAGCTGTAAAAATGATGGAACATACAAATTTCCGACAATTCACACTATCAAGAAATAATGGGTAGCTGCTGTGACTGCCTTGAGAACAAAAATTGAATTATAACTAAGGAAAAGCTATATAATAAACAAATATCCAGCCTTGCGAAGCCGAGACAGGCCGTTAGTTGAGTTTATTAATGAAATTCTATGATTATACTTTAACTAAACAATCGAATACACTTTTCAAAATAATATTTACTTTTCTATTGGAGGTTAAGTACCAGTATTGCATTGATCCATAAATCATGAAATGGTTCGTCTGGCGGAAAAATTATCACCTGGAACGAGTTTTGTGATAGTTGTGGTGTTAAGAAATTAAATATATTGTGATATTTCTCGAATCTAAATAGAAAAACGGGTAAAATCACTGACTTAAAACATTATGATATTTTATCAAAATAGAAAGTCAGAAGCAGCATTATATTCTTGTTATAGGAGAGGACAGGTAAAACATACCTAAAATACCATCAAAAATTGAAACCTCAACTACAAGTAATTGTGGATTTATTACGGTAAAATCAATTGATTACCACTCAATTAAATCACTTTTTTTCCTCTTGTAGATGCACAACGGCGTCTTAATTCTTTTTTTAGTATATGCACTTGCATTGACGAATAATTTTCCATATTTGTTTTGTATTTATACTCAATTTTTATAACAATAAATCTTGTTTTTTTTTGTACAAGGTAGACGTAGGGACCAACTATCGCAGCGCCATCTATGATTAGCTTTGAGTTGCCATCCCCATTGGAATGGGCTGTATCAATAAAAATACGTATAACGGTACTACTTGCTCCCCGATTCAAGCATTAATTAAGGAAAAAAGATCAAAAAAATAAATATTACTATGTATGTACTTATTACAAAAAAAATATTAGTTTATTCAAACATAGTACCTCATTAGACTTAGATCCTCTTTGTATCTGGCGCGCCAAAGACGAGATATTATTCATATTCACTTGAACTCTTTCTGCTAATCGTTGTTTTGATTCAGCGAACAATGACCGGGCACTGCTCGACGATGCCGAAGTCATTGCGTGGCCACTGCAAGTTTTCCTCTTAGTATTACGCCGCTATTGGTGCTCAATGAAGCATTGAGGAAATAATTATGTAGGATGTTTTTCACCAAAAAATTTCATTTGCCAAACAAACAATCGATCAAAAACTATGTCAAAAACACGATACCTACCTGAAACCTGAAATGTCAATTTGAAAACGTCAAATGTTGACATTGACATATTGTTCATCGTTCGGAAAAGCCATGAGCAATGGGGATGGCAACTCAAAGCTAATCGTAGATGGCGCTGCGATAGTTGGTCCCCACGTCTACCTTGTACAAAAAAACAAACAAGATTATTTGTTATAAAAATTGAGTATAAATACAAAACAAATATGGAAAATTATTCGTCCATGCAAGTACTATATACTAAAAGAAGAATTAAGACGCCGCGGCGCATCTACAAGAGAAAAAAAGTGATTTAATTGAGTGGTTATACATTTGATTTTACCGTAATAAATCCACAATTACTTGTAGTTGAGGTTTCAATTTTTGAGTTTAGGTATGTTTTACCTGTCCTCTCCTTTATCAAGAATATAATGCTGCTTTTGACTTTCTATTTTGATAAAATATCATAATGTTTTAAGTCAGTAATTTTAACCTTTTTTTCTATTTAGATTCGAGAAATATCACAATATATTTAATTTCTTAACACCACAACTATTACAAAACTCGTTCCAGGTGATAATTCTTCGATTTTCGAGCGATGCAATACTGGTACATAACCTCCAAAAGAAAAGTAGATATTATTTTGAAAAGTGTATTCCATCATTTTTACAGCTTATTACACAACATCTAGTCATTTTACATCAATAAATGTTTTTTTTTCTGAAAATTCCTTTGATTTTACAGTTCTTTGGGGACCAAACTGTCATTTTCACTTTGACACTTGCCTTCCCCATAGCAACTTTAATCTCTACAGTCTGTGGGCTGTGCTGTGGGTATGGGTAAAGCTTGACATAAAAATGTAGAAAACCGGAAGTCGCCACTGTCTTCGCGCTACCAGCACTTTGAATGATTTTATTTTCTTTTTTTTCACTTATTACGTTAGTTTTATGGCACAATAAGAAATCTAACAAACCTGCGGTCTTTGTTTACATCAAATATCAAAGATTATAAAACGCTGTCAGAAATAAAAATTTTAGTTCCGTTTCAATCCGTTCTGGCCAAGCTGTACCTGGGACCATCACACACAAAAAAGTCACATGAAAAATTGATTATTTTAAGTTGAATGGCAACTCGACAATGGGGAAGGCAAGTGTCAAAGTGACAAGTGACAGTTTGGTCCCAAAAGAACTGTCAAATTAAAGGAATTTTCTGAAAAAAAAACGATTTGTTGATGTAAAATGAATAGATGTTGTGTAATAAGCTGTAAAAATGACGGAACATACAAATTTCCGACAATTCACACTATCAAGAAAGAATGGGTAGCTGCTGTGACTGCCTTGAGAACAAAAATTGAATTATAACTAAGGAAAAGCTATATATTAAACAAATATCCAGCCTTGCGAAGCCGAGACAGGCCGTTAGTTGAGTTTATTAATGAAATTCTATGATTATACCATAACTAAACAATCGAATACACTTTTAAAAATAATATCTACTTTTATATTGGAGGTTAAGTACCAGTATTGCATCGCTCTATAAATCATGAAATGGTTCGTCTGGCGGAAGAATTATCACCTGGAACGAGTTTTGTGACAGTTGTGGTGTTAAGAAATTAAATATATTGTGATATTTCTCGAATCTAAATAGAAAAAAGGGGTAAAATTACTGACTTAAAACATTATGATATTTTATCATATAGAAAGTCAGAAGCAGCATTATATTCTTGTTAAAGGAGAGGACAGGTAAAACATACCTAAACTCAAAAATTGAAACCTCAACTACAAGCAAATTGTGAATTTATTACGGTTAAATCAAATGTATTAGCACTAAATTAAATCACTTTTTTTCCTCTTGTAGATGCACCGCGGCGTCTTAATTCTTCTTTTAGTATATGCACTTGCATTGACGAATAATTTGTTTTGTATTTATACTCAATTTTTATAACAATAAATCTTGTTTGTTTTTTGTACAAAGTAGACAGTAATCTGACGTAGGGACCAACTATCGCAGCGCCATCTATGATTAGCTTTGAGTTGCCATCCCCATTTGCCATCCTATGATCCTATTATGTTTCATGCACTTCAAAACGTCGATGTCGAAGTCGACTAATTTTTTCTCATTCTGACTCTACAACGTGAGATGACGCTACAATAATCGAATGAAACATTCGATTTCAACACGAAACACGACTGCTGACTGAATCCAAATAAGAGGGCTGACTTTTCGCTCGTCACGGAAGGTTTTGTGTTGTAGGAAATTTCTGTAATCTAATTCAATTATTAGCCCTTTTTTCCGAAATGTTTCACTTTAATCTTAGCCATTTATTTCTAATACCCCCCGCAGTAGTTTCTTTCTTGTTTTGTTTCGCCGTAGTATAGAATAATGTCTTTTATTTACAAGCCTTTTGTGAACCAGTATAATCATCTTCTTATTTACTTATAAAACTAGTGTAATCTGAAAAATGGATAAAGGAGTGACATGTGAACATCTGAATAAACTAGCTGATAACCTCGGGAAGGAGCTGTGGCAGACGAAAGAGGTAAATGTAAATAATTTTCATAATTATAACCTCAAATGTAATGTCATTTGTAATTAGCATTCTTGGTTCAGTCCTAGTTATCATTGTGTAACGCTCGGACCACCGAGTAGTCCTTGGAATGGCGCGCAAACTGCACATAACGCTAACATGTCCGATTGCTTGCTTTTGCTTATTATTTATATTACCTCCATAAAAAAGGAGTGTTTACATTTTTTTCATCATAATGGCTGGCTATAAATTGCCTTCTATTGGATATTTATTATCCTAATCAGCCTCCTGTTCATTAAATACCATAAAAAAAACATTAAAACATGGTATTGTTAGAAAGAATTAGAAAAAATAAACTGCTGTCTTAAATAATTCATTACATTAGCTGTTAACACCATTATCATAGAACTTTATAAAATAAAGATATTCTGACATCTCACAAACAATATTTTCTTAATAAACATCTCTTATCATTCCCAACACAAAAAATAAAAAATATTATCATGACTTCATAAATTTATTCAAGTATTACTAACGAGAACTTTAATTGCAATTAGATCTAGTTCAACTTGTAACACAACAAACCTTTGTTTGTTGTTCAATGTACTTTGTGTCATGAAGTCACTGAGTGAATGAGTATCTTATATTAAAGTCCATGTTGTTAAATGTTACATTCATATACATAATATAACACACAGCTATATTATCTACTTAATGTATACATTAATAATGTATAAAGAGTAGTGTTATTGCACTCAGTGAATTCTTTCTGAACAGGCTTTGGCAGTATCTTCTTTATATAGTTTAGAACAAAGTAATTTTAGTCTGTCTGTATGTGCATAACTTCTCAAGAACTGCACCAAACAGGTTTTTTTTTTCTCTTATGTGTTATGTATGCCAAGGTTTTTATGTAAGGTTTTCAGAAAATGTACAGAGTAGGTTGAAATTTTGAAACCACCTTGCTGGGCCGCTACTGCAAGATATTTCAGATGAAATAATAGTTAAAAATTATGAATTATTTGTCTGAAATTGAAAGAAATAAGTAACATTTGGATAATACCTCCCTCTTGTTAGGGAATTTAAAAATCATTCACAGAATCATTCTTTCTACTCTATCTCTTACTCTTTTTTTTACTTTATATCTGAGAAAGAGAGAAAGAGACATTACAGACAGCAGCCTCTTTTTATAAAATATCTTTTCTGCCTCTGTTGAGAAATTCTACTCAACAGCCATTGTCTGGATACATTCCCAAATGAATGCAATAAATAATATGTTCATCTCTATAACCTTCATAATTTTCACAACATAACTGTGCCATAATGTGGGTGTTCTTGTAAGTAAACCTTTGAGTGCTTTGAGGATCAAGGTGTGTTGTTATGTACTTAACTTGATATGACTGAACATTGCTTGGAAAATGTAGGTGCACCATATTTACTCAATTAGATAACCCATTGAAGTCATGATGTCATGTTGCAGTAAATAACTAAGTTAAGCAGATGAGGTTATAAACCACACAGGGCCAGCATGGTGGATTATGGCCCACTCCTTCTCAAATAGAGGAGGCCTGTGTCCCAGAAGTGGGAACATTATAGGCCGATAATGTTAAGAAGATGTGGTTGTAGCTAAAATATCTGTCTTTCAATAATAATCTTAATAGCATTTTTCTATTATGCAATCAACATCAGATAATTCAGTTTATCATACTTACAATCAATCTTAGATTACAACTGAACACCTGCCCATTAAAAATTTACATGAAGTACCTATAAATAAAACATTACTTTTATATTGTAAACTAGCTGTGCCCGTGACTTTGTTCGCGTGGATTTCGGAACTCAACAATATATATTTTTTTTTAAACAAAGGAATTTTTCTAAAGTAAAAGTAGCCTAAGTTACTCCTTATTACATCAGCTACCTGCCAATAGTAGTCCCGTCAAAATCGGCCCAACCATTTCAGAGATTAGCCATTACAAACAGACAGGCAGACAAAAATTGAAAAAAATGTTATTTTGGCGTATGTACCGTATTTAAATAAACACCATATTAATCTATATATATAATTATTATTTACCACAATTCTACATTATAAAACAAACTTCTTTATAAAACTTTAATTTTTATTGCAGACACTAACATGTTTCGACTGCGGCTGCCCCGGCCCCAACCTCTGGATTTGCCTCCAGCCCGACTGCCATCACATCGGCTGCTCTGAAGTCAAAAATGACCATAGCACATTGCACCAAAAGGTAATATTTATCAAACCACTTTTTGTTTTAAATTATGAATCACACGCATTATGTAAAAAAATGCACATAAGATAAAAACTACTGAACCAAACGATGGGATGAAATAGCAGGTATACTGCATCAAACAAAAAAAGAATCACTCAAATTGGACCAGAAACCTTCAAGTAAATGTGTACATAAAAAAAAATATACAATAAAAAAAACTACCTCTCCAACATGATTTGTTAATTATTGCATTTATCCGTTTTCCTCGTTTTTGCATCGGTACCTATATACAACGTGTAACGTTAATAGCGCAAAACCTCTCGTGGGGTAACTCAGCCCATGTTACTGAACAATGTTTGTTCTAAGACTTATGGAAATTCGCAAAAATAAAATATATTTTTCATACTGATGGGCCCGATCAATTTCTCATTTTGTAAGAAAAAGCAAGTTTTTTTTTTTGCGATTTTCAAGTCTTGGAACAAACATTGTTCAGTAACATGGGCTAAGTTACCCCACGAGAGGATTTGCGCTATTAACGTTACACGCTGTATATAAAGCCGGGTATCTACTATGTTTGCAAACCACCTGCGGCTTTATCACTTTTTTTTTTAGTGTGGTAAAATCATCAAATTGGTCTTCCCTCCCAGGGCTGGGCAGGAGGGACTCTCAGATTTCTACTGACTAAAATCCAAGGTGCCCTTCAATAGCCCTTTAAGTTCCGAGATCACAGTAATTCGTAAGTCCTGCGACCAGGGCTTTATATTTTATAAATGAAGGATGTAGAAAATATGTATACCTAGTTGATGGCTTCCATTACCTCATCTGGATTCCAAATAAATAATATTTTTTTTATTGGGACAAACCCACCACACTATTCCCAAACCACTGCAACTCCTGAAAGCCAGAATCAACAGTGGCAACCACCAGAAAAGCGCCGAGACAATGAAGTCTCGACGTGTCCCGGAGAATGAATTTACCTGTCTTGGATCCTGCACGAAATTAATCAGAAAAGAATAGTGGAGGAGTAGGAAAAATATGTTTCCACTTCCCTCCATGCAAGCAGGAGACAGAACAAAACAAGGCCAATAGGCACAAAGGGACATTACAACTGGGAGAAGCCCAGTTGCCTAGCACCACGGGTAAAAATGACTACTAATATTAATGGGTCCTAAATTGTGAGCTGCTATATTTGATTCCAATAATAGGTATGGCAAAAACGCTTGAACGCACGGAAGTTTGTTCGAGTTTCGACAAGGTCCGTATAATAAATGACTCCAGATGTAGTCTGAACAGCATCCAACATAATATTGCGTTCGTTTTGCCAAAGAATACACTCCCAAAGAATATGATGTGCTGATTGTTCATATTCACAGTCAGGTGTCGAATATTGACAAAAAGGCGAGGGAACAAGCTTGAAGGAAAACAATTTACTTTTAAAGTTACCATGTCCGGTGAGAAATTGGGCAACACAGTGATCCACCTCCAGCCACGTCCTAGCCAGCCGCTCACGAACGGATGGAAAGAACTGGTAGAGGTGCCGTCCCTTGATAGAATTATCCCACCTATTTTGCCATTCGGATAAAAGATCCTCCCAGACGTCGCTCTGGGGTTTGAATAATCGAGATATCTTATCACGGTCACGTTGCGGTAGAAAATCAGCGTCAGTGGTCTCCCGTGCGGAAAAGTACATTGCAGCGCGTCGTTGCACTTCAAGATCTACTGGTAGAACACCAGCAAGCACCGGTAAAGCTTCAGTACTGACGGTCCTATACGCTTTACTTAAGAATAACAAAGCCAAGCGCTGACTTTGAAGCAATTTACGTCGTGCCGCACCTATGGTGGCTCTATCGGCCCAAACAGGTGCCCCGTAGCACACACAGCCCAAGTAAGTAGCCCCATAAATAGTTTTTAAGGTTAAAAATGACAAACCCCAAGTAGATTTAGATATTCTCGTTAGGGCATAAAAGTTATTTTTAGCTTTTTCACCAACCGTTTTTATATGTTCTATGAATGTGAAATTCCTCTCTAAGACTAAACCAAGATAGCACACCGATTGTTTTCTCTTAACGGGAACATTATTGAATTTAATACTAGGCCACGATTTAAGGTCACCCTTTAAAATGAGTTGATAGGTTTTTTGTGGTGCAAAGGTCAGGCGGTTTCGATCGCCCCACTGAGATATTAATCGTAGGCAAGTGTCAGCCAAATTCTCGAGTCCAGCACGAGTACTCGACTGAATGAGCAGAAGGCCATCGTCCGCATAACCAGTTAAAGAACATCCACTTGGAAGAGGAATCGCGAGGAAATCATCGAAGCCTAGATTCCATAAATGAGGACCGATAACCGAACCTTGAGGACAGCCCATGGTAAGAGGTTTCGATACGGAATGATGTCCGAGTTTAAGTTTAGCGGATCCATTAGAAAAGTACGAATAAAGAAGATTAAATATATTTTTATAGCAACCACGAGATTTTATCTTAAGTAGTAGCATTGGCCACCATGCGTTATCAAAAGCCCCGGAAATGTCTAGAAAGATTCCTACTACGTACTTATGCTCGGAGGTATTAACCATTTTTCTAACAGAAAGTGCCGCGTCAACGGTTGATTTGCCGACAGTAAAACCGAATTGATTTTTATGGAATTTGGGTCCATCCGGTAATAATCGTGGGACGATAAGACGCTCCAAGAGCTTTCCCAAAGATGGTAATAATGTTATGGGCCGGTAAGACTTAGGGTCATCCAAATATAATATGTGAGAAATTATTTGAAAGAAAGATTAAATGATAGTGCGACTGCCGACACTGGGTCGTGATAAAACAAGAAACATGCTTCGCCGTCCTCAAAAAAAATGGCACAAGGGCAGGAAGATATGATTATTTTTACATAAAATTGAAAACATTGGCTACAAATTCTCAGCCAATATACCTACCTATACCTAACCATTCTTATCATAAGTTGCAAATGTTCACAACGAAAATATTTGAAACGTAGGTATTTATTTGACTTTATAATTATAATTACTACATAAAATACTAATATGAAAGAAAAGAACAATGGAAGCAAACATGAAGTGGTATTTTATTAGGTACTTCTATTTAGTAAATTCCACCAGGGTGCTTAGGGGCCGCACCTAGATCTTCGGGGCCCAAGTCAACCTCACCTGCCAGTTGGTGCACCTGCCGTACAGCGGACGAGGCTCTGGCGCAGGCTTTCCCTTTTAGGGTTGGGAGGTCAGACGGCAGTCGCTCCCGTAAAAGCCAAAACAAGCCAATTCACATGGAGAAGAGAAAAAGGAAATTTGCCACAGATAGGGCGCCGCCGCAAAACGGCGCGCAGGAGTTTCGCCCGACTCCTGTGGCAAGTGGGCGAGGGCTACCGAGTCGGGGGTGGGCACGGTTAAAGAGGTTAGCCCCAACCCGAAGAATCCGCTTCGCCAGCCTCAACGTTGGCAAGCTGACCGGACGTGCGCGGGAACTGGCCGATGTGCTTCTTAGGCGAAGGGTGGCCGTGGCGTTCCTGCAGGAGACTCGGTGGAAAGGCAGCAGGTCCCGGCTCATTGGGAATGGCTACAAGCTGATCTACACGGGTGTAGCTAGTGGGGAGAACGGGGTGGCCGTTGTACTCTCTGAGGAGTTCCAGGATGCAGTTCTGGAGGTGAAACGCTATAGTGATCGGCTTCTGGTCGTGGGAGTGCTTATTGATGGGGTTGTAACCCACCTGATAAGCGCCTACGCACCACAGGCCGGTTGCAGCGACGCTGAAAAGGCTGCGTTCTGGGATCAACTCGGTGGGGTGCTTCGTGACATCCCGTTGTCACAGGGCATCGTTCTGGGTGGCGATCTGAACGGTCATGTGGGTGACAGGTGCGAGGAGTTTGAGCGTGTTCACGGTGGTTTTGGATACGGCAGCCGTAACGCAGAAGGAGTGAATATTCTTCAGACGTGTGCGGCGGCCGACCTTGCCATCGTGAATACGTATTTCAAAAAGAAATCCGAACACTTGATCACCTACAAGAGCGGGAGGTACGCTACCCAAATCGATTTCTTACTCACGCGGCGGCACCACATCAGCAAGGTAGCCAACTGCAAGGTCATACCCGGCGAGAGTCTTACTGCTCAACACCGTCTCCTTGTTATGGACTTGCGCGTCAAGCCTAGGGACAAGTATATTGAGCGCCGAGAACGCCAAATACGGTGGTGGCGACTAGATGAAGCCACGTCTCAGTCGGTTGCTTCGGCCATCGGCAATAAGTGCGATGGTACCGATGGCGAACCTGTGCAAAGCCACTGGGACAGGATTCAGGCTGCCATCACCGAAGCGGCTAAATCAGTGCTCGGCTTGTCCAGGGGCGGTCGCAAGTGTGACAAGGAGACTTGGTGGTGGGACGAGACTGTCCAGAGGGAGATCAGAGAAAAGAAAGCTCTCTTCAAAACGTGGCAAGCGTCCAAATCTCCCGAAGACCGCGACGCATACAGAGCTGCAAAACGTGCCACTAAGAGAGCCGTCGCCAGAGCCAGACGAGACCACTTACAGCCACTTTACGATAAGTTGGAATCGTCTGAGGGGCAAAAGCTCATATATAAGTTGGCACGTTCCAGGGTCAAAGCGGTACTGGATATTACAAAGTGCTGCTGTATAAGAGACCCTGAAGGCAAACTGTTATGCGATGACCTCGCGGTGAAGGAGAGATGGCGCTCGTATTTCCACGAGCTGCTAAACAAGCAGCATAAAGAGGTGCTGTCACCGGATCTCCCTCCAAACCTGGGACTAGTGCCCCCGGTAACGCACGAGGAAGTACATGTGGCTCTTCGCCGCATGAAGAACCGGAAAGCGGTCGGAGCCGATGGAGTCCCTATTGAAGCCTGGAAGGCGATGGGTCCTCGTGGTGTGGGCATCTTAACCCACCTTTTTAACGGCATGCTCCTCACCGGAAAGATCCCGAGCCAATGGAGACTGAGTATTATCACTCCAGTCTTCAAAGGCAAGGGAACGGTGCAGGAGTGTGGTGGTTATCGGGGTATTAAGGTTATGTCCCACACCATGAAGCTCTTCGAGCGGGTCATTGACTCTCGGATCCGACAGGAGTGTACGGTCTCGGGGTGTCAATATGGGTTTCGTCCGGGGCACGGCGCCATGGATCCCATTTTTGCCCTAAGGGTTGTCATGGAGAAGTACAGATCGAAGAATACGCCTCTGCATCTTCTGTTCCTAGATATGCAGAAGGCCTTCGACTGTGTCCCCCGTCAGATGATCTGGTGGGCGTTAAGATCCAAAGGGGTACCCGAGACCTATGTTGACATCATTCGGGACATGTACCGAGACTCCGGTTCTATAGTTCGGACCGCGGTTGGCGATACGAAACCCTTCCCCGTCACCGTCGGAGTTCACCAGGGCTCTGTCCTCAGTCCGTTTTTGTTCAGCGTGGTGTTAGATGTGCTGTCCACTCACATCAGGGACTTACATGAGCAGCCGCCATGGCTGCTCATGTATGCCGATGACATCGCGCTGGCGGACTCGGACAGAGGGCGCCTGGCACAACGTGTGACAGCATGGAAGGAGTCGCTGGAAAACGGTGGTCTGAAAATTAATGCGGCGAAGACCGAGTACCTGGCCTGCAATACCACAAATGCTGCTCCTGTTCGCATTGGCGAAGATACAGTCGAACGCACGGAACAGGTCAGGTACTTGGGTTCGATGCTCCACGAGTCCAGGGACGTCGATAGCGACGTCAAGTCACGTATCTCGGCGGCCTGGGCAAAATGGCGCGAGGTGGCGGGGGTTATTTGTGACCCAAAAATGCCGGTGAAGCTCAAAGGACTGGTCTATAAGACCATCATTAGACCTGTCCTTTTGTATGGCAGTGAAGCGTGGCCTATACTTGAGCGACATAAGCAGAACCTGCGTGTCACGGAAATGAATATGCTGCGATGGATGTGCGGAGTCTCGCGGAAGGACCGCATTAAAAACTCCCGCATCCGCGGCAGCCTTCATGTCCGTGACATAGCAGATAAACTGCAAGAAAGTCGCCTACGCTGGTATGGCCACGTTTTACGTAAACCGGCAGATTACGTGGGAAACAAATGCCTTGCCATGCCGCCTCCGCCGGGGCCAGGGAAACGAGGAAGGCCGAAGAAACGTTGGCTTGACGTCGTAAGTGACGATATGCGTGCTAACGGGCTCACGGCAGGAGATGCACAAGACCGTGCGAAGTGGAGGCGGTTAGGTAGGAAGGCGGACCCCGGGTACCGAGGTGGAAGCCAAGGAAGCAACCGGGATTAACGCTCTGAGGATGATGATGACTTCTATTTAGTAAATTCAATATAATTGCAAATTCATTTGTTTATGAGTTGCAGCATTATTGTTGTTAGATTTTGTACCTAATATTATAATTATATTAATAAACATGCGCCTTTTATCCACTTAAGTACGAACTACAGAACATCGCCAACTTATATATAAATACTTCTTTCGTCCAATCCACATTCATACTGGAAAAAAAGCTAACCTTTAGCTTTTTTTCATAGATTGTATATTAAATACATTTTCTTGTATTTTCGAATAGACCGGTGTATTTGTTTGATATTCACGTCACCCACTCGTGCTCGCGAATCTAACCGTCGGAATCGGAACATCTAGAATCTACATATTAGTGACCGACCGAAATTTCGGTTTCGGTTTCGGTTTCGGCCGGTTTCGGCCAAAAATCTAGTTTCGGCCTTAGTTTCGGTTTCGGCCAAAATATAGCCGAAACTTTCGGCCCCGCCGAAACTCAAGTGTTCGTACATTTTCGTGCGTCGTTCCGTAATATTCGTAGCTAACACGTGCTTGCTCGCTGGCAGGGCCCGGCTCAGTTCGCCACCGTCCATTTAATCGTGAGTGGAGGTTATGTTTTTGAGTTTACTGCCAAGAGAGTCTTGTATATTCATGTCATGATAAAATAATTATATTTGTTACGAGTACGTACGTTATTGATTGAAGAACTTATCAATCGTCAAGGCAGTGACTGTATTCGAAATATAAGTTTACGGTTTCTTCTTTGAAATAATGCTATTTTTTTTCCAACTCAGTAATTTCGTATTGCTGAATATAGTGCGATTGTTGAGATTTCAAATTCAGTGAAACATTGAAAACAATGATTTTTATGATTTAGAATAGATCATGGCTCAGTAGAAGTTACATAACATAGAAATATAGAAATTTCTAAAAAATCAGTAATTTTCGTAAGTTTGCCCTATAATCTATATCATAACTTCCCTGAATTTGATCCTTATTAGCAACACTATCGACTGGTTTAATAATATTATAATAGTAGGTTGTGATTTTTTTCTAAAATCAGTGATTTTTCTAAAATCCCCACCCCAGCCGCAGTGGTAGACGCCCACGCGACGCGAGTTCGTTGGCCGATCTCCGGCCACCGTAGGCGCGGGCATACGGGCGGCAAGTAATGGGCGACTCGCTGTCCGACCATGGACCATGCCCGAGTCGACGGCGCGTTGTGTTCCACGCGCGCCTCAAAGAATGTCAACATAATGACGGGGCCGCCCTTTAGCCCTCTAACTTCTTTTGCCCTCCAAAGCCTGCCGGGGTCGCGGGACTCACGAATTACCGTGACCCCGGAACGTGAAGGGCTATTGAAGGACACCGTGGATTTTAGTCAGTACGAGTCTGACAGTCCCTCCCACTCTGCCCTGGGTGGGAGGAAAAAAGTAAATGTAAATGTTTAAAAAAACAGTAAATTTCAGAAAATAATCGAAATTTTAAATGTGTTAAAAGTTTCGGTTTCGGTTTCGGCCGAAACTGAGAGCAAGGCCGAAAGTTCGGTTTCGGTTTCGGCTGAAAAATCAGTTTCGGTCGGACACTACTACATATATTGCATTTTGACAAATACGTATCAGTAATTTCAATTTACACCATAAAAACATGTTATTTTGATATGGCATTTTTTATACAACTTCAAACCCTCCCTAAACACTTTTTTGTGTGTGGTATAATGTCCAACGTCCTGAGCGTCTCCCGCGGCGGCTGATTTGTGGGGTGGGAGATGTCTCCTCCCTCACACTATCCGCATCCTCCTTCATTAGCATTCCTGCTTCGCAGAAGGAGGTGACTGCTTCCCATTGCCCTTTGTCTGTAAAATGGCCTGAAACAGTACCGGCCGCGAGATGTCGCTGCCTATCGCCTCCGTGAGGACACGGCGGTGCTCCGCAAGCGAGGCAGACCTCCACCGTGTCCTCTGGACGGGCCACGCAGTGGTGACACCCGGGACACATGTCGTCCTGCCCAATCCGGAGCAGGAACCACCCAAAATAAACTTGTCCGGTGAGGACTCCGTGGCGCTCCAGCAAGCCCGTTAATATTGTTGATGTTTTAGTTCTGCAACTGCACCGGTTAATAATCCTATATCCTGTGTGAATTCAGCTCACAACAAAATAAATACTTTACCTAAATTTAATTATATCTCCGATCCAACATAAAGTAATTTTTATTTTTAGTCCAGGAAATGGTTACATTTTCTGCACTCAATCCGTCAGTAATTGTTGCCAAAAATACTGCAGTTCCATGCACTGCTTTGGCACATATTCTGTAATTTAATGTGCTCTAAAATATTGGCCACATCCTATTTAGTTATCCACATACTCTTTTGACTCAGGCGTATGTTTGAACATGGATTTTTCTATCTTCTAAAAATAAAACTAGTTTAACTTTTAAGTTTAAAAGATGGATTGATAGATGGATGGATGCGGAGTGCCCAAGACCCGGATGATTAACACTCTTTGGGGAAACTTACAGCAGTAGTCGGAAATTGGCTGAAATGTATCAAGAAGTTAGACAGTTACATAGCACGCACAATATGTAAATTTTGTGGCGGAGAACCATTCAACAAGTAATAATATACATAAATATAACAACACAATCCATTCAACATAAAGGACCTCACAAAGCGCTTTGTACACTGTTTAAGAATAAAATGAAAGCTAAAAATAGTCAACAAGTGTATCAGACAATAAATCTTCTTTGTGCGTGAGTTTATTTGTGCAAGTCATAATATTATGTGTGTGAACTGAATCAGATATGGAGCAAATGAATCATTTATATGAAGACAAGCCGCTTTTGTAGTAGTTAATATTTTTAATACGACATGTTTTTGATGTCTCTATAAGATGGTTTATCGGATCCACAAATGCATATTTCAATGTAGGTACATTATTATGAGTTTGAAGTCACAATATGGCGGCAAAATCGTCCTATTCATAGAAGGCATAACGTTTGATGCATTTGAAATGGCCGAGCCCACTAATGCGTTGATTTATTTATCATCTGTCTAGCCTTTTTCCAACTGTTTTATGTGAATGTTGCAGTGGAAGCAGTTATTTGAAATGACTTTCTATCTGAGTTCCATGTCCCAATTAATGAGTACCATGATACTCCTTGGAACTGCAAACTTTTTGGCTTAATATTGACAAAGATTTAAAAAAGACATCCTCGACACATAATAAGTTCGATGAGATATGGCTAATAAATAGCTATCAATATGACGATAATTTCCCTATTACGTAAGTCCCGACAGGAATCCAATCATCTGTATCCTATCCACAATTATCACATTTTGTTACAGAACTTCCCCCTGCACTGTGTTCACATGAACGTGTCCACGGAGCGAATATGGTGTTACCTGTGCGAAAAAGAGGTCCACATCAGAGCAGCCTTCGCATATGCGGTCAGTATATTAACATCTATGTAGAGCTAGAACTCGATGACATCCGTCAAATAACCAGCAGGGCTCGCAGGCAAAGGAGTGGAACTCACTTCCAACGTCGCCGGTGTTCCCGAACGCATACAACCCGAATCTCTTCAAAGTTACAGTGAATAGGCTTCTTCTGGGTAAGCTCGCTCTTTTGGAAGTCTCAATCACCTTTGACCTGGTCTAGAGTCAAGAGCAAAGCCATTTCAAATAAAAAACAGAACACCTGCAACATTTTGAATTTTGTTGCAGGGTTACCAATGGCCACCAAGAACTGAAATGGGTGTATATATGCCTATAAGAAATGGCCTGATTGGTGGCCAGCCCACTCCCTCCCATAGAGAGGTCTCTGTCCCAGCTGTGGGATTAGCATTTGATAATGTTAACGCTAAGCCGTCAAAAAAAGATAATGGGTAGGACTTTATTACCATTAAGGTGACAAGCAAGTATACGGTCCGCCTAATAGTGCGCGGTTACCGTAGCCCATAGACGCCTACAACACCAGAGTTATCGCTTGCGCGTTGACGACAATGTAATTTTTTCACGGCCTTTTTGAGGATGTGAAGAAAGTAGGACGAAACGTTGTACAGAAAGGACAATATTTTCGATGAATTGTGTTTACACTGTAAGTCCTTTAGCTGTTGGCATAATAATCCTTCCTGAAGAGCTGGCTCACTCGCATCCGCGAACGAAACTCAGACGAGCTACTACACCGAAACTACGAAAACCCTTAAAAAATGTAAATCTCGTCTATAATAGGGTATTTTAAAGCATTTATAAATTGAAAAGCTGTTTAGTCAGAGCTATTGAAAAATAATGTACACGTATTTTTTGCATTTTGTTCACGTTTTTCAGTAAAATAGCCTATTTAACACATGATATTTTATTTTATCTTGTTTTAATCCAAACAGGCGACTAGTCCGGACTCGACGTGTGAGAGCCCGACTCGCCTGGGCGCGGTGGCTCTGACTATGGCGGACGACGATCTCTCCGATGGCCACGATATGCACTACGATCAGGACCCACGTCCTAGAGGTGAGTGAAAATTCAACTTCTTGCTTTTGAGAGATTCCAACATGCCTGCGGTCTTGTAGCGTACATAATCTCCTACAAAAGTACACTAGCGCCATCTATGAAGCAACGGAGAAACTAAGATGTCTACATCGCGCAATCAAAGTTAGAGTTACAAACTTAAAGTTGAAATTCCAATGCGCGATTTCCTCGTTGAATCCTCATGTAATCCCTAGATCCTCCTGCGTCAGGTCTGGTGGGTCTTCAGAACATGGGCAACACTTGCTACATGAACGCCGCGCTGCAGGCCCTCAGCAACACTGCGCCGCTCACCTCCTACTTCCTGGAGTGTGCGGCCGCCGTCGCTGTGCTGGCTGCTGATAAGAAACCTGGGATCAGCAGGTAAGGAGGATAAAGCTGTTACGGACAGACTTGCTCAAAAAAAGCGTGCTTATAAGCTTGCTTAAAATTCACATGCTCATGCAACTGTTCACATTTGCCAGCAATAAGGATGCTCAAAGCAAACGTAACGGACAAACGTGCTTTTATTTGGCACCAGGAATTTTGACAAAATGGATGTACAAAGATATAGTGGCAGTGCTATCATCCATACAGAACTCAATTAAATAATCTAATCATATTGCTTGCAACGGAATTGTGTAAGAACATTTTGGTGAATGTTGAATGAATGAATGCAACTCTAAGTAATCACGGCTCTCGATACACGGACAAATAAGGCATTGTCATGGCAAGATCGTCTGCCATAAATGAATTAATTTCCATATAATAGCATGCTAATAAGCATACTTGTTCAGACGCGCTCGGAGCACGCCCCCATCTACCCGCGCCTCAGGTAGCATGCTGGAAAATCAAACGTCGGTTGATTTTTGAGCATGCTCTAAATAAGCGTGCTACTAATGAGCACTTGCTCAATAAAAGCGTGCTTTCGTGCTAGTAATGAGCACGTCTGCCCGTACATTTATGCCGATTAGAGATGGCTCAGGGAACAAGATGGTGCTAGACGACTTGTATAGCTCTGTCTCTTTCCCACAGCCTAACTACTCACGCTTAGAGACGTCATGGTAGGCCACCTAGTCAGTAGTGAGAGTAGTAATGGTCCTGTGGTATCAGCCCTAACTTAACATGAGACAAAATGCTTTGTTAAGGTAAGCGTCCACAGGTCGGCATCGTACGTATCGGACGCATCGCATCAAACGGATTTCTGTATCGGCAGCGATCGGATTGCCGACGCGAGTATCAGCAATCGAATTGCCGATGCCGCCTTCATCGTGTCCACTGATCGGCATTCCGTTTGACGTCATCGGTACGCATCGCATGTAGGCATTGCCGATGAGCCGTCCGTACGATGCGGATCAGTGGACGCAGTTGTATGAGTTTTAATACAAGGCAAACTAAAATCCGTTACGTACGATACGTCCGATACGTGCGATGCGGACCCGTGGACGCTTACCATTACACTTAATAGTCAAATGCAATAAGGTCGAAATTCCGACGATAACGTAGGATTCGCTTTGACGCGCTTTATGTCTCTGAATAAATGACTATTAGTATCGCATTACGTATATAATTATGCGCTCGCGCATCCTCGAATACGCTCGTACGCGAAAGACGCTAATTATCTGTGTCGAATTGAATCGGAAAGTGACAGACATTTTTTCAGTCGTCTTTAATTAATTTCCGTCAATGAAATCAGCATATTGCAGTCCACTACCAGCCATTTTGTTTTGGTCTAAAAATTATGTATTTCTTTACAGAGCATACCAAAAATTAGTGAAGGAAATGTGGAGTAGGAAGACAAGAGGCTACGTTGTACCTAATGGCATCCTTTATGGCATTCGCAATGTAAGTAACACATTTTGAACTTTGAATCCAATCCACTAAAGTTGAAATTTCTAATGAACAAAGTTTATTTCTTTTTTTTTTTGTTGTCAGGTGCATCCAATGTTCCGTGGTTACCATCAACATGATACACAGGAGTTCTTGCGGTGCTTCATGGATCAGCTGCATGAAGAGCTCAAGGAACCGGTAAATATGCAAAGCTTTTCTGCGATTTCCTGCAATTATCAGTTGAACAAAACAATAATCTGTTGAACACTTGTCTAAAAAAGCTGTCAACGTCAAAGCGACATTTCACGTTGATCATGAAGACAACCGTTCAACAGATGTTTAAATTTTTTGGGTGAATTTTAAAGCTCTGTATTATGCGAACTTGTTTTCACCAAATCTTCAACAGTCTATAACTAGACATACTAGACACGAGTTACATGACTTGTCTTGAAAAGGTCATCGGGGTCCTGGAATGCAAAGTGATGTCAAAGAAACATATCGGATTTAGTCAGTAAAAGTAAAGAGACAATTCCTTCCACTCCACTCAGGGCGGAAGGTAACATTTGATCATTTAAAAAAAACTGTAGTGTTTTAGAGTGAGTGTTTTAGACACCCAGGCAGCAAAAATATAAATTCACAGTTCCCAAAATACTCTACTAGGTCAGGCAAAGACCAGACGAGGTCGGGGGACTATCGAGTAACCGTGGCCCCGGAACGTAAAGGGCTATTCAAGGACACCATGGTCTTAGCACAAGTCTGACAGTCCTGCCTAGGGTGGGAGGACTCATTTGATGATTTTACCACGTTTTAAAAAAAAGTATGGACCGGAAAAAGGACAAAGATCAGAATATTTTGTTCATATTGAATGTTAAACTTAGTGCAATCGGCTCTAAGGTGTAAAGTTGTTTGAGGTTCACAAGATTCGTCTCAATAGGCTTATTACTCAAAAAAATAATAATTTGTCGAGAAGATAGTCATCAAATAATATTTGGCCCTTTTTTTTTCTTTTTATTAATATTTTCACTGGGCCCGCGTGGTGGATTATGGCCCACTCCCTCTCATAGAGAGGAGGCCTGTGTCCCAGCAGTGGGAACATTATAGATGATGATGAATATTTTCTAACATGAACCAAAATTGACTAAGAAACAACGCTTCTAAAAGTCAAAAAACGTCACTCGGCTGGTATAATTTTACAAGCGTTATGACGTCACAAGCCGTTCCTGACTTACAAAGTATTTATCTTTGTCAATTATTCCTTGATTTAAAATAAAATATCTGGTTGACCGAGCTTCGCTCGGTTTTTAAAATGTCTATATCTTGGGAACCGATCTTTTCTCAAACCTGGGACCTTGATAAATCGATTCCTTGAGCCGAAAAACCCCTAATCTGTAACTTTCATGAAAATCCTTGGAGCCGTTCCCGAGATCCTGATTATATATAAATATACAAGAATTGCTCGTTTAAAGATATTAGATATAATAGAGTAAAATACCCTATTGTATATTTATGTCTTATGATATATGTTTTTTTTTTGGCATTCCAAGGTGTGGGACAGCACATCAGAAGACAAGCTAGGTTCAGAAGCAGACGGCGACCACCAGGACACCCGCAACGTTCACATCCGACGTCGCGCCGCCTCGTCTGGCGGTGAGTTCTCCAGCGAGTATGCGTGTAGGTACAACTGTTGGATTAATTTCAACCTTCAGCTAAATGGGTAAGGTGCAAAGTTGTACCTACAAAGGCTGGGTTTGGATTAGGGATGTTAGGGAGGGTCGAAAAGTTGAGATTCAGATTTATATTACGTCACCGACTTTGATTTTCGTTCCAATATTATTAAGTCTGAGGTCGTAAAGTTCTATACTTGTCTGTTTATTAAATGAAGTTTGTAATTTCGTAGTCGCCTTTTTATGAGATCTGGAAAACTCTTAAAAACTGATATCACACCTAGTGATATTATTTTTATACAAAAGCACTTGATTCATAAGTTTTTTTTTTTTTTAAACCTGCCCTTAACATCTCTCTCCTGCTTTCGACACCGCTTCCAAAATTCATAAATTCAGAATCTGACTCTGGATCCATTAAAGCCAACTCCGTAAAATCTCTAGAAAAGATATAGTTTGCAACTACCCACTACATTTATATATGCTTTTGAACTAAAACCAAACATCCCAGTGCACGGTATAACTATCACGTCAAACTTTGCACCCTCATGAAGTAATGTCTTATTTACCAAAAGATATTTATTGATGTAACCGGCTTACTTTAGGCAACGACGATATAATACTAGACTCCGCAAGCACGATCTAAGGAACAAAAACTATTCTGTCAACTCACTGAGGTACTACGTAAGCGCGGGGGACGGGGTACTGCGTTGTGATTGGCTAACTCAAGGTCTGTTCTGACTCAACGTATGTTTACGGCTCACAGGAGTGGTCGAAATGAGACGGATATAAGACTTTTTTGCCTAATGTGTTGGCAGACATCGGTCGCCTGTTATTAGGAGTCTAGTATTATATCGTCGTTGACTTTAGGCTTATACTTCCTTTACGTAGATTGAAGAAAAAAATAATCAAATAAGTTTTATTTTGGAGTCTCTGGACTGTCTTAGCACTGAAACGTAAAGAGTAATTGAAGGATCAAGATGGACCTTTAGTCAGTAAGGGAGCTTACCGATTCCAACTACAAGTGAAAATCAACCTTACCACTACGGCATATGACATTAAATGCGCGGTTGTATACGGGTAGATGAAAAACAAAATGCGATCGCCACGACGACGTCAAGTCAATCGAACTGCATCATTCTATCGTAGTAGCAAGGTCGATTTTCATTTTTAGTTAGTAGAAATTGCAAATCGCAAGAATCGCGTCATGGGCAAGTTCCTTAAGAGACTGACAGTCGCTACCGCTCTAACCAGGGCAGGATTCATTTAATGATTTTACCAAAATAAAAAAGATGTTCTTTTTCAATATTTAAGTGTAAAAGAGCCGTTCAAATAACCACTCTTAGTTTTTCCTCCGATTTGCTTCAATAGACTAACAACACAATTACCATTTCATCTTCAAATATTCTCACGCAAGAATAAAATCAAATGCTGTTCGTTAATCTCACTGAAACGCTGAAATGCATCGACAGGTTTGAATAAAAAATGTTGTATAATTGTTCGACTAGGAAAGAAAGTAATGAAAAATTCTATAACAAATAAAATTAACTTTTATATAGGGTGACTGGTAATTAGTGTACGATACATAAACACGTGATTGTGCTCATGATAACGAACAATTTTTATTATGGGAGCAAAGCCGAAATCGTGAAAAAAATATCAGCTGTTCAGTACTATATACAGAAAATTGTCTGATTCATAGTTGTCTTTTACCTTCCCTACAGCAAGCGATGCCCCCTTCTTTGCGAGAATGAGGCGAAAATCACCAGCGCCGTCGTCGTATAGTGAATCTAGAACTGAAGGCTATTTGAGGTAATTACAACTGTTTTTACTTTTTATGTTTAGCTACTAATGACCCACTGCTGGGCAACGGTATCCTCCAGAATCCTTTCAAGTGCTTTTTTGGAGTGCTATCTAGGACCAGTAATCGCAGCACGCGTCCAAGTCATCTAGCTACTGACCTACTTTGAAATAAACGCTTTGATTTTGGTCCTGTTTTGTTAAAGACAGGCCATCATATAGTTTTCAATGGTTTTTAAGTCACATAAACTAGAAAAAAATGTTAAACTTCACTGACATTATCAATTTAAATCATACTTATTGTAGTATAGTTCACTATAATTAATTATTTGTTTATAGAGTGCAAACACAAGAGTCCATGGCTCCTAGACACCGGCGTTCGGCTAGCTTCGCGGGCACTCACCATCTGCAATACAACATGTACTCACAACAGCCCAACGGTAAGTAGAGAAACATTTCATATTCTTGTTAGATTTACTTTTAAACACAGAATTTGTGAGAAGCTCAAAGAAAAAGCTCTGCATTCCGAAAAGTAAACAAAATCTATATATATCTATCTAACTATCTATAATGCTAAGTTCTTCATTGCGATGACTTCAATGACTCCTTTTCAGGTCTAGTTCATTTGCAATTAATTTACTAACACTGGAAATTAATAAAAAATCACATTAATCTTTATCCCGATCTGTAACCAATTTTATACGAGACTTAATAAGAAGAAACCCTCAAAGAAAATAGATCACAGCCAAGTCGTAAACGATAAACGTAAACCATCGGTAATCATTCCAATAGATTTTCAATTTTATACCCTGGAGCATAAAGTTGAAGATCTATTAAAGACGTACGACTAGCGCTATCGACTGGAACCAACGTAAAGTCTATGTAATCTTCAATAGATATAATAGATATCTACTTTATATTCTAGAGCACAAGGTTGAAATCTATTAAAATCTACTGAGCGTGTGTTTATTGCTTGTCTAGGGAGAGACAGGACATGGATTGAAATATAAAATTAATTTCGAGCGTTACGCATTGGATAGATGGGTCGCGGCTCTGTCTCATCTGGCAAACGTGAACCTGGAACGTAAAGGGCTATTGAAGGACACCGTGGATTTAAGTCGGACCAGTCTGACAGTTTCTACCGTCGTGCTCTGGTTGGGAGGTTATGAAAACAACCACGTTAAAAAAATATCGGATAGACTCGAGTCTTGCTTCTTCGAATGTATGATATGACTGTAATGTCTATTCATATATACAACATTATTTTTTGTTTATGCGAAACCCGATACACCTGTCCAATATTTTTGTGTAAAGAATCTATGCACAAAATTTTAAAACCATATCATAAAAAATCACAAAGTTATAAGCTTGTATAGTACCTGGTTGTCCGTTCAAAAACATGCTCATTTCGCGGTACACCCGCGTAAACCGCGTCTCCTGTGTTATACACTCGTGACAATAGTTTGGCAATAGGTACCTAACCATACGGTGATTGTATTGTAATTAATCTATATAAATAAAAAATAATTGTTGTTCGTTAGTCTGATTAAAACTCGAGAACGGCTGGGCCGATTTGGCTGATTTTGGTTTTGAATTATTTTGGAAAGTCCAGGGAAGGTTTAAAAGGTTTTTTTTTTAATCGTTTCTCAGGCGGTACGGAGTTCGCCGGGTCAGCTAGTTGGTAATAAAATTTAAAATATTTTTGAAAAAATATATAACACTAGCTTCTGCCAGCGACTTCGTACGCGGATCCTGTTGCTTATGCCAGCGACAATGGGGTCGTCAAAATCGAAGATCTGAAACGTCTGATGTCGAATTCTTAGAGCATGGGGACGGGAAAACAACGGGACGCGCATGACGATTCCAGACTTTCCAGATCTTTAATTTTTGTAAGTCAACAGGAAATGCCCATAAAACTTGCTAAGACGTCATTCCTATACATATATTATGTTATAGTGTAGCTGGGCCCTTGGAGTTCTACATCAGATGTTCCAGATCTTCAGTTTTTATACGACAACAGGGAGTGCTCATCAGGCTAAACAACTCTTGCTAAGACGTCATTACTGTATATGTAATAGTGTAGCTGGGCTCTTGGAGTTCCACATCAGGTGTTCCATACCTATCTTCAAATTTATTTTCTCAGCAGAAAATGCTCATCACGCGGAACAATTTTTGCTATGGCGCTATTTTTGTATCTCTTATAGTTTAGCTGATCTATTGCAGTTCTGCATCAGGTGTTCAAGTTTCCAAGATAAATTAAAGCCTATATGTTGCCTAGACTTAAAAGCTATACAACAAAAAAAAAAACAATCAAATCCGTCCAGTAGTTCCTAAGATTAGCGTGTATGGAGTAACTTCTCCCGTTTTCCTAACATTTCCCTTCACTGCTCTGCTCCTATTGATTGTAGCGTGATGAAAAGTATACTATAACCAACGCAGGAGTATGAAAAATAATTGTACCAAGTTTCGTCAAAATCCGTCGAGTAGTTTTTGTTTCTATAAGGGTTATACAGACAGACAGACAGACAGACAGACAGACAATAATTTTATTAATTGCATTTTTGGCATCAGTATCGATCACTAATCACCCCCTGATAGTTATTTTGGAAATATATTTCATGTACAGAATTGACCTCTCTACAGATTTATTATAAGTATAGATGGTGTAAAAATTATTGGAATCGAATCAGTTACTGATTCTGAACAAACTGTATTCAGGTTTCGCATATACTAAAAATAATGTTGTATGTATGTCATGGGCCAAGTGATTAATGCGGGTAGTATTCAGAATGCCCGGGCAGTATGAATAATGCCCAGCCATATCGGGCCAAGTGATTAATGGCACCCCGACTCGGACAATTTAGGTTAGAAGAGTCGTGGTTATTTTTTTTTAAACCACCCAGAAGTAGGGGCCCCGCGAAACAGGGCTCCGTCGACCTTTCGAAGAGCTAGTTTATTATTCACATTAATCACTTGGCCCGATATGGCTGGGCATTATTCATACTGCCCGGGCATTATGAATACTGCCCGCATGAATCACTTGGCCCATAAAATATACATACATTCACGCTTTTTCCCACAGAGTTAAGGGGCTAAGTCAGTACTTATACGGTTTTTATATTTTACTTTCTGTCGTACATGACTGGACTACAGATCTTACAACTTGGAATACAGTTATTAACTATATGATCTAAATTCTCACAAAGTTGAAAACACGATTCAATTAAATTTTCTCGATACAAAAAAAATGCAAAGTTCAGTCTATGTTTTTTATTTTTTGGACTTTGCGGCGTAACTACTATGAGTTATTGAAAGGATGTTGTTTTAAATTGTAGAAAATACTAGTATCTAAATTCTGTAAAGACAGTTTTTCAATTAATAACAATTTTAATTCATAAAAAGGCGTCAATATGTTTGGGCACATACGCCATTTTATTCTGAGCACACATTCACTATCGTCCTCTCATCTTTTGCCTTTTAAAAGTAGTGTCATCACTTTCGTTCCTTGACACATCAGTCAGCCAGCGTGGCTCTTACAGGCTAGATCTGTGACACTTTTTTTCAGATCGCGGCTGTCAGATTTTCGTAATAATAAAATTGGAAATGTATAAAAAGATCGAGAAAATAAAAACGAATGATACGTAGGCTTATAGATTATTCAAAACTAAGTTTCGATGTGTTCAATGGGACGTGATTAAACGGACATGACTGTAAATAAGTCACGTAAACTTTCATTTTTCAATAACACTTTATTTTCATTAATAAATGAAGTATTAAAATAAACTAAACATACTGAATATCATCGCAGGAAATTCCTGACGACCCCTACAGAGCAAACAAGGGAAATGTTTAGAATACGTATGATACTATACATTACGAATTGTTCCTATCAATATAATAAATTACTCACAGTGATAATTATATCAATGCTATCGTGATATCGTACTATTGTTGTCGGATGGTTCCTCTGTGTCCATCCTCCTTCCATCTAATCTTTATGCATCCAAATACCATTTCACATAAACTAATGATAAATGCACTGATTTGCAGTCAACAATTTGAGACAATATGTAACTGAAAACAACTTCTAATCGTATCAAACTGCGATATAGGATATTCTTATCCTATATCGCAGTTTGATACGAAATAAATAATAATAAGAGTGAAGTGTTTCTACACTTCACTCTTATTATTATTTATTTAGTTTCGTCACAGATTTATAACAATTTCGAAGAAACAGGATTAAAATAAATTAAATGAAAACTGGTATTGTCAAAATTTTGAATACTTCAAAATTACATGTCAACTACATATAAGGCATAGCACCCACCACCCTGTTAAATATCGCCTATAGTATAATGCTGCGACTGCGATGAAAAATTTGTGGTCATTGCTGTCTCACCGCGTGTTCGGTACAAGTTGCTCTCGCACTAGTAATTGCTTTGGAGCCAAAAAAAAATGATTAGCACTGGGCTCATTCTTTTGGAGCCGATAGATATCTCTCAAAGGTTTCATTTATCAGAAAAGTGATATTAAGACCTTGTCCCAAAAAAAATTGATAGGATATTATAGAATGAAGATTCAATTATAAAGAAGTTACAGACAATAAAATTGTTGTACTACAATAATCTGTGTACCTGTACCTCATAATATACGAGTAAAAACTATTACGTCCCTTTTACGCGGCGCTAGTGTCTGTCATTATAACAAAATGCATCACACGCAACTAGCTTTCTGAACGGACGTTAATAAAAGAAGCGTGTGTTTGGGGCTTTTTTTAGTGTGGTAAAATAAAAAAAAGAGTCCTCCTACCCAGGGCAGGGCGGGTATATACTAAAATCTACGATGTCTTTCAATAGACCTTTACGTTCTGGGGTCACGGTATTCGTTAGTCCCGGGACCCTGGTAGGCCCTCTAAGGGGGAGCGACGTCATTATGCTCACATGCCTTTGCCCGTGCGCGCATGTGTTTGGGGCTTTAGATAATTGGGAATTGTCACTTTCGCAAAGTGTGCCAATTTTATTAATTTTCTACCAAATAGTAGTTTTTTTCGTTATCTCGGGACGTCAAAATCTGTGTCCAAGTGTTATAAAATAAATTTAAGACTGTGAATGATGAAAATATTTACAAAATATTTATCCACATCAATAAGTATTTCTATCATTTTGTTTTAGTAAATGTTTCAATATCTTTATATCAAAATATTTCTACTAGAGTAATACATGTATTTTGCGTAAAGGGAACACTAATTTATGAAATGTCGAAGTTGACGAAATGAAATACATAAAACTTTGGATTGCGTTAATTTCGCGATACTGGCGCCTACTGGTGGCGGTGCGTGGCAACTTTTCCGACTCATCAAACGTTGCTTTCGCTTTGCCATACGCCGTTAAGAAGAAACTACAGAACACCTTGTGTAGTCATATTTTTTTTGTCCAGCCTCAGAATCGCTCCGGGGCCAGAACCAAGCGCTGTACGGGTCGGAGTCCTCCCTGTCGTGGTCCAGCGAGGCGGAGGAGCGGTACGAGACGTGTTCCAGTGGAGCCAGCGACGCGCCTGATACTAGGAGCGAACAGCAGTCAGTATTATAACTTAATGTTAAATTTTATAAGGTTCATATTAGCTGTTCATTTTCAAAGGTGAAATAGAAAAATATTATTGGGATATCTCCTATTACTGCTACTGTCAGCCTGTTATCCCAGCTGAGCAAAAGGTCTCTCCACATGACTTCCAATTATTGTGCCAATCCAAGGCTAATGTGAGTCTGTTGTGGCTAAGCGATTGGATTGTGCGCTGCGTGTCGCGGGATAGATTCTTGCACAGAGCAAATATTTGTATGATATACAAGTAGTTACTAATAATAATATTCCACAACTATCACACAACGCCATCTAGTCCCAAGCTAAGCAGAGCTTGTGTTATGGGTACTAGACAACTGATAAACATACATATATATTTCTAAATACAAACATATTATAGATAAATTACACCCAGACACAGAACAAATGATCGTGCTCATCACACAAACATTTGTCCTGGGTGGGAATCGAACCCACGACCTCCGGCATAGCAGTCAGGGTCACTAACCACTAGACCAACAGGCCAGTCAAGTTGTTCCGGGTCTGGGTGGTTTTGTGGATGTGAGTTTATGTTTGTAAACTCACCCACGATACGAGAGAAATTCCTAGTGTGGGGCAATGTTTCATATAAAAAAAAATATATATTAGCTGTTCGTCTTCAAAGCTTTTCTAGTTGTGACACAATATGACACTTTATTCAGAGTTAGTCACAGTCTTTATAATTGATAACGGGGTAGTTGACTGTGATGCAAAATGAGAGGAAAACCAATGAGCTGAAAAAATAGGGAATGAAAACTAAACTGCTTAGATGGAATGGTTTACCACGATAAATAAGTTCAACATAAGCGGTATTCGCTGTCGATGGTGGCAGAAGTTCATATCGCGCGAGTTTCGCTCAGGTATTTAGTATCAAGGTCAGCGATTAGACCGACAGACGAGATGACGCTAGACGACTTGTATAGCTCTATCTCGTTCCTACACCTGAATTACTCTTTAAGACGTTATGGTAGGCCAGCTGAGCGGTATTCACAACCGCTGTTGGTAGATTAGTACAAGTTCATACCACGTGGGTTTCACAACTCAATATTCTTCCCACAAGAATAGTGAAACCCGCTTTGATGTGAATTGTAATACAACCGCACACTTACTCGGTTTTCCCTACCACAGACGGTAGCTAATACCGATTAGGTTTGATTAGACCTTCATTTATCAATCATGAAGTTCAAGAATTTATGCTATTTAGCATCGGAATCTCGCGACAAAGCTTCAGTGAATAAATACGTCATCAAATCGTTTATTTCTAGTAGGCCAGTCACAGGCACTTTTGAATAGTCAAAAGACAAAAGTAAAATAAGATAGTTTAAAAAAATAGTTATGGTGCTACAGTCCCAGTCACAAGACATAAAAACTGTGAAGTACTGTAGATGCCCATTCCAAAGCGTAGATCTCTATGGAGAAGAACGGGCAAGAAACTCCATGGACACTCTTTTCACATCATCATCATTAGCCTATAAATGTTCCCACTGCTGGGACACAGGCCTCCTCTCTGAGAGGGAGTGGGCCATAATCCACCACGCGGGCCCAATGCGGGTTGGTGGATGTCAATAAATACGCGATTCCTTTTTACAGTAAGAGCGTGGTACCAATGGGCGGCGGCGACGGCACGTCGTCGGGCGGCGTGCGGTTCCGTAGCGTCATCTCAGATGTGTTCGACGGCAAGCTGCTGTCGTCTGTACAGTGTCTTATCTGTAATAGGGTGAGTGTTAGTAACATACATACATAAAGTAACGCCTTTTTCCCATGTCGATAGACAGAAAAACCGTCGGTACATCCGGTAATGCACGCCCTTTGCGAGTATACAAGCTTTAAATGACCAGTCAACGTTTAAAATAAAGACCTTCTGTCGTACCACAAACATCTGTTGAACACTTGTTTAAAAAAAATGTAACTGCAAAACGACCCTTATGTCAACGTTAAATGCCGTTTTGCAATTGAGTTTTTTAGATGTTCAACAGATGTTTAACTTTTTGTAGTAAGACAGCTAGAGATTAAACTCGTGATGTTTTTTAATAATAATTGCCAAATGGAGTAAAATAAAATAACAGCATGCAATTGAAAATGCGCTTTAATACCCGGCCGGGTCGTCCGCTCAGTTATTAACGCAGTTTTTGTGTGTGGGCGCACCTTCTAAATAATATGTTTTGTTGAAATGTCTGCGATTCTGCCTTTTAGTGGTAGACAGTAATAAAATCTTAAAATGATTTAAAAAAAATCCAAAATATTTTCGATCTTTAAACTCTGATTTGGCAAGTCATAAAAAAATAACCCTGTATAAATATGTTGGAGGTCATTAGTACAACTTCGCACGAACTATAATAAGATTTTTATACAATACGCACCGCTTGGTTGTTCCCTTTGATCTATTTGTAAACTAAAATAAAATAATACAAGCAAGCGAACTTGTCTATGTTACTCAGGTGTCAACGCGAGTGGAGACATTCCAAGACCTGTCTCTTCCGATCCCATCTCGTGAACACCTGGCGGTGATCCGCTGCCAGCAGCCGATCCTCAATCATCACGTGCCACATGGAGCACAAGAGTCATGGGTTAGTACTATTATCTGACCAGAATAAGCACTATAGCAAGTGCAACGGTCTATCTAAATGGATCGCTAAATGTGTTGCTAAGCTCATAACTTGAAAACGGCTTGACCGATTCTGATAATTCTTTTTGTGTTGTGTTTGTAACCATCACTTTTAGAGGACGAAAATCATCATGTCCACCCGAGCGAAGCCGGGACGGGCCGCTAGTTACAAATAAAAATAACATCGTTCAAATAATAAAAAAAAAACTGTGCTTTTCACAATGTGCACTGGCGAAATCTCAATTTTCAGTGTTTGTCTATTCTCTTAGTTGAAATCTTTATCTTTACCAGACAACATAATCGTTATTTGCATGTTTCTATATTTCCAATGTTAACACAATTATGTTGCTATGAAGGTTGTCTCTCAAAATCCTAGACATTCAAAAGGTATATGATTACTTATTTATTTTTATAAATTGTCATCTTTCAATACGTATGCCTGAAATAAATATTCCGTTCTGTTTTTCAAAATCTCAAAAAAAGCGGTGACTTGGAGTGGGGCAGCGAGCGGTAAGATGAAATGTGTAGAAATGTTTGAAACACGCCACTTGGCGCCGCCCAAAACACCAAAGTCATGAACGGACCGCTACTCGAAGGCCCGAGCGGTTGTATACAAAAGTGCACCGACGCTACCTCGGATACCTCGCGGCTACTAAAAATACTAATAAAATATCTCAGATCAAAGAAATAGGCAGATAGAACGCTCAGAACACGCGAGTGTGACCACCAAAGCAAATACAAAATCAAATCGAATTACATTCCATATTGTTTTCTTTGTTTTTGAGAACAACTTTTACATTGTTTAAAGACACGAGACGGCATATTTTGGCAAACAACAACAACGACGCGTAGCTTGGTACTGTTGCGACTTTGTATCCGATTTTGATTTTGTATTAAGTTTGGTGGGCACACTCGCGTGTTCTGAGCGCTCTATCTGCCTATTTCTTTGATCTGAGTAAAATATATTCAAATGTTTTGAACAAGGTGTGGTGGTTACTAAGTTGGCTGCGGTCGTGGTTCTACGGTCCGGTGGTGTCCCTTCAAGACTGTCTGGCGGCCTTCTTCAGTGCCGATGAACTCAAAGGCGATAATATGTACAGGTATGTTATTGAAACACGGTCATATTTCCTTTTTATCGAAATTCCATTGTATCCCGCAGAATACTATATGCCTTAGGGCGGATACGACCAAACCGGAATAAATGTTATTCTGGAGTAAATCGCTACTTTACTCGAGATTAAATCAATTTCACGTTTTACTAACTTTAATTTGAGGAATAACGTGTCTATTCGGGAATAGTGACTATACCAACGTTCAGGATGGAATAGGGAGCTTATACCAAGAATATCAAAATGGTCAAATGCTACCCGCTTGTTGATGCATCCTTGTTGTTGCCATCTTTTTTATGCTCTCTCATTGAGCTTTCAAATGTTGCCCTGCCCGAGAACAGTGGGTTGTACAAGTACAGCTATTATATTGGTCAGAAATAATTTGCCATTGAGCCGTTTTTTTTGTTTGTATTATTTTAAAATGTAGGTATCTTTACAAGGCTAAAAAAAAATTCTTTTTTAGACGGCGGCTAATTTACCGTGCCTACCTACGTTTACGCATAATGTCACTCATTTTGTAAAGTCCCTAATATTTATTTTATTAAATTAGTAAACTTAAAAGTTTTATTTTCAAAACTACTTTGACATTGATACATAGTTTTTCTCGCTATAATACGACATATTCAAATTGACATGTGTATGCTTCTGCACTCTCCTGTTTGTCGGACAACTTTTTTTTGCCGGGTGTTACATTCGTTCACATCATGTTGGCATTCACTCCGCTGTTCGCGCGTTACTAATCCAAGTATAGCTATACGCTTGATTACATGGAAAAACGACTGTTGATTTATGCGAGAATAAAATCATGGAATTAGCTATTCCTGGTATAGTTACTCGTGCATATACCCGGACTTGGTCGAATCCGCCCTAAGTCAAGTTATATGTTGATCAAAATATGTATTGCCACAGTATCAAACATTTATTAATTACTGAACTAGATTCGTCGGTTTAAGGTAATATTCGTCCAAGTGTTAAAATGTCCACATGTCTGAATAACCTAATGTTATATTTCTATTTGGTTACAATGAAGTTTTGCAAAAATCAACAAGTGTTATAATGTCCAAATGTCATATTGTGCATGGCTCAAAATCCTAGGTTTTGTGATAAAACGACGCCTGGATTTCTTTTTAGATAGGTAATAGCACAAATTCCATATTTTTTTATTTCAAAAGCCCTTTATGTTCCAATGTCGTTAAGAGCCAGTTCACAAAATTCGAACGCTCGAGTTTAGGTAAAAGACGGGAGCAATGTTCATGTGTGCGTAGCTATTCACACATACACAACGCAACCAGTGTAGCGCTAGTGTTGAGACGGACTAAACAATCTTGAGCCGATATAATCGTAATGCACTTTGGTTACATTTCTGAAAAGTTTTTGGAATGAAGTTCCTTATCGCGCGTTGTGAAAGGGGGCTAGACGGAAAAAAATTCTTACGAAAAGTTGTCACGACACTTTTTGCTATAGTAAGAGACAGACAGATATGTTTCTCTGTCTGTCTCTCTCTCTCTTATAGAAAGCAAGCCAGATATTTTTTCATTTCTATTTCGCATTGAACAGTGTGGTGTCGCGACGATTATTTTTGTTGGGTGTATACAGGTTTTTTGTAAATATTAAATAATAAATAATAATAATAATAATGAATCCATAATGAAAAAATATCGAGGTTTTCGTTATCGGTGTCGTTTTCATGGTTTTCCAGGGAGTATAAACCGATGATGCAGTCAAAATGTAAATCCAAGATGGCGGCAGCATAAACTATCGAAGTTTTCGTCATGGGTGTCGTTTTTATGGTTTTCGAGGGTGTTGAAACCGATGTTGCAGTCAAAATGTAAATCCAAGATGGCGGCTGCAAAAAATATCGTGGTTTTCGTCATGGGTGTCGTTTTCATGGTTTTCGAAGGTGTTGAAACCGATGGTGCAGTCAAAATGTAAATCCAAGATGGCGGCAGCATAAATTATCGAGGTTTTCGTCATGGGTGTCGTTTTCATAGTTTTCGAGGGTGTTGAAACCGATGGTGCAGTCAAAATGTATATCCAAGATGGCGGCTGCATAAATTATCGAAGTTTTCGTCATGGGTGTCGTTTTCATGGTTTTCGAGGGTGTTGAAACCGATGGTGCAGTCAAAATGTATATCCAAGATGGCGGCTGCATAAATTATCGAAGTTTTCGTCATGGGTGTCGTTTTCATGGTTTTCGAGGGTGTTGAAACCGATGTTGCAGTCAAAATGCAAATCCAAGATGGCGGCTGCATAAATTATCGAGGTTTTCGTCATGGGTTTCGTTTTCATGGTTTTCGAGGGTGTTGAAACCGATGTTGCAGTCAAAATGCAAATCCAAGATGGCGGCTGCATAAATTATCGAGGTTTTCGTCATGGGTGTCGTTTTCATGGTTTTCGAGGGTGTTGAAACCGATGGTGCAGTCAAAATGTAAATCCAAGATGGCGGCTGCCAAAATTATCGAGGTTTTCATCATGGATGTCGTTTTCATGGTTTTTGAGGGTGTTGAAACCGATATTGCTATCAAAATAGAAATCCCAGACGTCAAATAACGAAAATCACATGAAAATAACATGAATAAGATAAATATTAAGTATTGAAAAGTAATTTGCGCAAAGTATTTTTCGTTAAACACAATTGCAGTAACAATATGGTGCCAAGGTCATCTTATACTTAGTTGAAACGCATAGTAAGGTGCGCAGCCACCGGGTTCATCAAGCATCAGCGCCACATAATTATGTTCCATTCTCCGCGCTCGTGACAACCCTAAGGCTGCAGTTGAGAGCGTAGGTATTTATTTCTACAATTAGGCCTTGTTTCCATACTATCCATATTTTGACTGCACCATCGGTTTCAACACCCTCGGAAACCATGAAAACGACACCCATGACAAAAACCTCGATATTTTTTGCAGCCGCCATCTTGGATTTACATTTTGACTGCACCATCGGTTTCAACACCCTCGAAAACCATGAAAACGACACCCATGACGAAAACTTCGATAATTTATGCAGCCGCCATCTTGGATATACATTTTGACTGCACCATCGGTTTCAACACCCTCGAAAACTATGAAAACGACACCCATGACGAAAACCTCGATAATTTATGCAGCCGCCATCTTGGATTTGCATTTTGACTGCAACATCGGTTTCAACACCCTCGAAAACCATGAAAACGACACCCATGACGAAAACTTCGATAATTTATGCAGCCGCCATCTTGGATATACATTTTGACTGCACCATCGGTTTCAACACCCTCGAAAACCATGAAAACGACACCCATGACGAAAACTTCGATAATTTATGCAGCCGCCATCTTGGATATACATTTTGACTGCACCATCGGTTTCAACACCCTCGAAAACCATGAAAACGACACCCATGACGAAAACCTCGATATTTTTTGCAGCCGCCATCTTGGATTTACATTTTGACAGCACTATCGGATTCAAAACCCTCGAAGACGAAAACTATAAAAAAACGCCTATTATGAGAAATTGTAGCAGAAACCATGTTGGTTTTTTTTACAAATTATTTATTTACGAATTTATTAAACGGTCACGCGGATATAGAATTCGATATTGATAAAAATCATTCTTACCTTCAAAATAAGCAGGGAGTTTAAAAAACAAAATCTCCGGTTATGATGAAGCCGAGTTCAAACAGCCATATAAGTAACATAAATAAACGCAACTCGTCTTTACGCGGCACTCAGAACTGACAGCACTGCGATGTCCGCTTAGAAGCCTCGTAGATGCGCGTGTTTGTGTGAGTGCACCGTTTCGAACGTTAGTACGTAATTTCCGGACCATCCATATTTTTACTGTGCTACGGGGCAGACAAGAGCCACTCAAAGCGTGGGAGCGTATCTTTGCAAGTTACAACCACGATCTATACACGTCATGTAAATATATCCCAGGCCCCTCTCTCAGCCCCGTAGGGTTATTTTCTTTTTTTTTAAAGAAAATTAAAAACGTGGGTTTTTCATATTTCTGACAGCAAACCCTTTCATTTGATACCCATATCATGGGGGTGCATTTCAAACAGCTAATCCGCCATCTTGGATGTCCGCCATGTTGGATTTAAGACACGTGACTATTTTTTTCGTATTCCTGACAGCAAACAATTTCATTTAATACCCATATCATGGGGGTACCTTTCAAATAGCCAATCCGCCATCTTGGATGTCCGCCATGTTGGATTTAAGACACGTGACTATTTTTTTCATATTACTGACAGCAACCCTTTCATTTGATACCCATATCATGGAGATGCATTTCAAATAGCCAATCCGCCATCTTGGATGTCCGCCATGCTGGATTTCAGGTACGTGACTATTTTTATCATATTCCTGACAGCAAACCCTTTCATTTGATACCCATATCATGGGGATGCATTTCAAATAGGCAATCCGCCATCTTGGATGTCCGCCATGTTGGATTTAAGACACGTCACTATTTTTTTCATATTCCTGACAGCAAACCCTTTCATTTGATACCCATATCATGGGGGTGGATTTCAAACAGCCCGACCGCGATCTTGGGGAGGCCGCCATATTGGATTTCTCACCACTCTTGCGCCCCATTGCAAAAACTAATAAAACAAACACTATTATAATTATAATAATACTTTAGTTTGACAAAGTAACGAAAATCTTACCTTATGAAAAAAATATGGAGAGAATCAAAATGTGGCAGTCGCAGTATAATATTCCGTTCACGACACGTACGCTCTATAATCAGGACGAGGAAAAAAGTGATACAGGTCCTACGTCGACGGGCGCTGGAGCCGTACTGATTGCAGCCCGGTTATGTTTCGTAATTTATACTAGTTTAAAGTGATTTTAAAAACGATAGTATGTTTAATTACATGAAGGGATTTTAATGAAATTTAGAAATTAGTTTAGTCTGTAAACATAGTTTATATTTACATAGTTTTTTTAATGTAATTACGCTTTGTTCGAACCAAAAATGGCGATAAAACAGCGATATAAAACGTAAAAATTGACCTCAGAATTTATTTTTTTACTAATTTGTGTTATTAAAAATATAAATTCTACTACGTAGTTTTACGACAAAAACGTATGTCTGATGATTTGTGTATTTTTTTTGGTTAAAACTACGAATGTTAATGGTAGATGTAGGAGTCGCAAATCGACTCTGCGTTGATTTTTCAGTAAACTACTTGTCGGAGATTAATTACCACAAAGTTAATAAAAGAGTTTTTTGAAATATGTTACGTTTAATTACAACACGAAAGACTGGTCTTTCTTTTGCAGGTATTCAAAAATGTTGGAGTATTACCTAATATGGTAAATTAGACGATCATAATTTTAGTTCTACGCGCAAATGGGTAAAAGGCCTCTTAAACAATTTAATTTGTAGATGTAAAACATTTTCACTTTTTGTCGTATGGACATTTTGTCACTTAATCTTTATAACAAAACTTATGAAAAAAAAAACAACTAAAAAAAAAACTTTTGACTTTTTTACGTAATGACATATGGACAATTTAACACTTAGACGAATGTTATCATAATTCATATCTAGGGTTCAGTTCCTTACAAATATTTGTTGTTTGCGGAGATCAAACTTGCGCCACGCTGCGCGGCAGTCATCCCTCAGCAACCGCGCCGTCGTTCCCAGATTGAATTAAATTGTTATTGGACTTCTTCTTCTGGAAAATATCAGAAGCAGCTTTGAGATCTTTGTTTGATGAAAAAGCCTCCTTTTTAATAAGACTTAACCCTTAACCATAGTCACCGCCAAATAAGTCTGGAATAAAGGTCATTGATCCTAATAATGCATCGTTCGAATTTCATAACACCATCGTTCGCCACCTTATAAAGGTCGCCGGAAGACGCTGGATGCAGGTCGCTTCCAACCGGTATAAGTGGAAATCAAAAGGGGAGGCCTATGTTCAGCAGTGGACGTCCTACGGCTGAGATGATGATGATGATGATGATCGTTCGCATTTCAAAATAAAATATAAGGTCAAGATCGCCTCTTACCACGATACTTTGCATTTGACCTTTCTACGACATTTTCTTTACATTTTTTCGAATGGTTTTGAAATATTGCAATATATTGGTACACGGGGGTCAACGTATTTTATTTATTTATAAAACTTTATGCACATTTCTGTACAACGGCGGACTTAATGCCGTATTTTTTATTCCACACTTATCTGGCGGAAACGATAGTCGATACCATTTAATGGACTTCAGATTATTTAAACCGAACATTTCCCCCACAGTTGTTCCCGCTGCAATAAACTCCGTAACGGCGTCAAGATGTCCGGCGTGGTGCGTCTACCGGAAGTGTTGTGTGTCCACCTGAAGCGCTTCCGGCACGAGCTCATGTTTAGCGCCAAGGTTGGCGCAAGAGTCTCCTTCCCTATCAATGATCTTAACATGGCGCCTTATACGCATAAAGGTAGGTGATTTTAACCTTCACAACTTGTTAGGGTCATCCTTAAAATATGTCCTCAGTTTTAGGTTCCTAAAAGCGTTAGCATGTGATTCTCGCAAAATATGCCACTTTTTTTTTTTTTCAATGAGAAGGCGTTCTATCGGCGCGTCCTCGCGTTCTGACTCTTCGAACAAAATGAACGCAACTTCGATCGTAGCTTCGCGCGACCGATCGCTTTCGGGTCACAAATCTAACTTCAAAATTCTTCCCCAGACTGCACATCAAAAATAACCCGGTACGAGCTATGTGCGGTTATCTGTCATGCGGGAACAGCGGGCGGCGGACATTACACGTGTGTGGCGAGGAATGGTCGCTCGTGGTACACCTTCGACGACCACTGTGTGCAGCCTCTACCCTACCATCATCTGCCGCACTGCGAGGCCTATGTGCTGTTCTATAGGTGAGTGTTACACGTGAGTGGGACACAATGGTCGCTCGTGGTACACCTTCGACGACCACTGTGTGCAGCCTCTACCCTACCATCATCTGCCGCACTGCGAGGCCTATGTGCTGTTCTATAGGTGAGTGTTACACGTGAGTGGGACACAATGGTCGCTCGTGGTACACCTTCGACGACCACTGTGTGCAGCCTCTACCCTACCATCATCTGCCGCACTGCGAGGCCTATGTGCTGTTCTATAGGTGAGTGTTACACGTGAGTGGGACACAATGGTCGCTCGTGGTACACCTTCGACGACCACTGTGTGCAGCCTCTACCCTACCATCATCTGCCGCACTGCGAGGCCTATGTGCTGTTCTATAGGTGAGTGTTACACGTGAGTGGGACACAATGGTCGCTCGTGGTACACCTTCGACGACCACTGTGTGCAGCCTCTACCCTACCATCATCTGCCGCACTGCGAGGCCTATGTGCTGTTCTATAGGTGAGTGTTACACGTGAGTGGGACACAATGGTCGCTCGTGGTACACCTTCGACGACCACTGTGTGCAGCCTCTACCCTACCATCATCTGCCGCACTGCGAGGCCTATGTGCTGTTCTATAGGTGAGTGTTACACGTGAGTGGGACACAATGGTCGCTCGTGGTACACCTTCGACGACCACTGTGTGCAGCCTCTACCCTACCATCATCTGCCGCACTGCGAGGCCTATGTGCTGTTCTATAGGTGAGTGTTACACGTGAGTGGGACACAACGACGATATAATACTAGACTCGTAATAACAGGCGACCGATGTCTGCCAACACATTAGGCAAAAAAGTCTTATATCCGTCTCATTTCGACCAATCCTGTGAGCCGTAAACATACGTTGAGACAGAACAGTCCTTGAGTTAGCCAATCACAACGCAGTACCCCGCCTCCCTCGCTTACGTAGTACCTCAGCGAGTTGGCAGAATAATTTTGTTCGTTAGATCGTGCAATGCGTAGTCTAGTATTATATCGTCGTTGGTGGGACACAATGGTCGCTCGTGGTACACCTTCGACGACCACTGTGTGCAGCCTCTACCCTACCATCATCTGCCGCACTGCGAGGCCTATGTGCTGTTCTATAGGTGAGTGTTACACGTGAGTGGGACACAATGGTCGCTCGTGGTACACCTTCGACGACCACTGTGTGCAGCCTCTACCCTACCATCATCTGCCGCACTGCGAGGCCTATGTGCTGTTCTATAGGTGAGTGTTACACGTGAGTGGGACACAATGGTCGCTCGTGGTACACCTTCGACGACCACTGTGTGCAGCCTCTACCCTCCCAACTAGCAAAAAGTGGTTTTAATGCTATCCTAGAACCACATTTATCGAGGACTATATGAGACTTATATCCACATATAAGTCGCGAAAAGGGCCCACTTTATAAGTCTACTTTTACTTATAACGTATTTATATTAGTCCGCTGAAATGCCATCTACGCCCATATTGCTCCTTAAATAGAATTAAGTCAATACAATTACTCCTGTTAATCTCAATATAAGTAAGTTATAGTAGTAAATTTGATTAATACGCTCCTAAAAATGCTGCTGTAAGCTCATAATTAGAACAGTCGAAGAGACTATCGGAAGTTGTTGTGCGCTGTGAAAATATTTTTAACTTCTTGTGTTTAAGTATTTAATGAATCAGAATTTATGAATGTCAACCACAATAGAAAAAGTTATTGTTAGTCTTATAGTAGGTAGCTTATTCATAGGGGAATATGAATTTTCTGTGAAATCTGTGGTGGTTTGGGTTACAATTTTAAAGCGCCTCTTGAAATTTGCTTATTTACATTTTAGTATTAATTAATATTAAATTAATATTATGAAGGCTGCCGACATTTTCTTAGTAAGCATTTCCAAGTGTAACATAGTGCTAAAATAAGTATTTTTAGCATGTCCAAGTGTAATATAGGACCAATATAAGTATGTTGGTTCTATATTGGAATATCTCAAAACCGAAGCATATTCGCCATTGTTACCGATTAGGGTTCCGCAATGTGCCCAGATGAAATCGATTAATATTATATTGATAAGTTAAAAACATATTTTTAAACAGGTTTGTCCTACGTGCTAGGTTAAACATTGTTTAACTTAATTATATAATAGGTTACTGACGATTTAAACAAGACTATGCCGATGTTCCTGGATATCGATCGATTTTTAACCAAAAAAGATTTCAGATCTTTAAAGAACTTAAAATGGCCTTGGAATGTTACACATTTCTTGTTATCTGAGATATGTCCCGACTGTCAAAGCCAAAACTCGAACTGTTGAAAACTGGTAATCCATCAACATTTATGTTAAGAAAAATTTCATTTGTTATATAAGAAACATTGTCATTTTATTTTTTTCAAACATTTGACCAAACCGATGTGCCAATAGTGCACTGGGGCTGAAACACTAATGTTTAGATTTTCTTTCTTGGTATCCAGTAATGTTCGTGCATCTTTAGGCAAAACATTGTTTAATCTCATATTTAAAATTTTAAGTAAAGAGTTTAATGCAGAATGAGAAATATTGAAGTGTAAACCCAGTTTTTAATAGAATGACACAGTTCTAAATTTTTGTTATAATCCGAAAGTTCTTCCTCATTTTCAATATCGGTCATAGACTTGGTACTTTCGTAGTTCTAACTTTTTCTAAATGTGCCATGTCCGGAACCCTCGCTAAAATTCGCAAAACGGTCGTCACACTGTTGTAATCAAAATGGCTGATGTCAAGTCCTACAATAGAATTTCTCAAAACTATTTAAAGCGTGTTTTCGCCTGTACTGGTCGTTACAAGCAAAAGTGGCTTCATAAGAGTTTTAACCAGGATTGTTTGAGATTACTTAGACTATAACACTACTGTGGAATGCCAATATAAATATGTCTAGGTTTAAAACGGCATATGATAAAACTAAAAAAATATATAATACAGAAAATATTTTGTCATACCGAGTGCTGTTATAATCTTGGTATTTATTATTCATAAAACGTGGTGGATATGAAATTCATTTAACAGTTACTTCTAAGCTTATGTTGAACCATACCAGATACATAAATGACTTATAGTGATTTAACTTTAATTTACTTATATTGGCCACAAAATATTAGCTTATATGAGGCTAAAAGTAAAAATAACAAGAGCAATTGCTCCTCAGTCCATATCTTCCTGGTACATGCTTCTGCAAGAGTATGAGGATTTAAATAGCCCGCAGACGTTATCTTATAGGCGCATATAAGTCTAACTTACCGGAGTAATTACTCTTGAGTGTAACTACTCTTATTTCATGCTTTTATAGGAGTCCTGATCCTAAATATGTCAGGAAATATGGTTTTATATACGGATATAAGTACAAATTATCGGATAAAACGTACTTGAGTAAAAACAGCACGTATTTATGCTGTTAAAAGCGTAGTAGCAACTACCAAAACCTTCTCAGGAGCTTTATAAGTCCAGGTAGCATTCTTTAATCGCATGCCAGGATTATTTTGCTAGTTGGGCTACCATCATCTGCCGCACTGCGAGGCCTATGTGCTGTTCTATAGGTGAGTGTTACACGTGAGTGGGACACAATGGTCGCTCGTGGTACACCTTCGACGACCACTGTGTGCAGCCTCTACCCTACCATCATCTGCCGCACTGCGAGGCCTATGTGCTGTTCTATAGGTGAGTGTTACACGTGAGTGGGACACAATGGTCGCTCGTGGTACACCTTCGACGACCACTGTGTGCAGCCTCTACCCTACCATCATCTGCCGCACTGCGAGGCCTATGTGCTGTTCTATAGGTGAGTGTTACACGTGAGTGGGACACAATGGTCGCTCGTGGTACACCTTCGACGACCACTGTGTGCAGCCTCTACCCTACCATCATCTGCCGCACTGCGAGGCCTATGTGCTGTTCTATAGGTGAGTGTTACACGTGAGTGGGACACAATGGTCGCTCGTGGTACACCTTCGACGACCACTGTGTGCAGCCTCTACCCTACCATCATCTGCCGCACTGCGAGGCCTATGTGCTGTTCTATAGGTGAGTGTTACACGTGAGTGGGACACAATGGTCGCTCGTGGTACACCTTCGACGACCACTGTGTGCAGCCTCTACCCTACCATCATCTGCCGCACTGCGAGGCCTATGTGCTGTTCTATAGGTGAGTGTTACACGTGAGTGGGACACAATGGTCGCTCGTGGTACACCTTCGACGACCACTGTGTGCAGCCTCTACCCTACCATCATCTGCCGCACTGCGAGGCCTATGTGCTGTTCTATAGGTGAGTGTTACACGTGAGTGGGACACAATGGTCGCTCGTGGTACACCTTCGACGACCACTGTGTGCAGCCTCTACCCTACCATCATCTGCCGCACTGCGAGGCCTATGTGCTGTTCTATAGGTGAGTGTTACACGTGAGTGGGACACAATGGTCGCTCGTGGTACACCTTCGACGACCACTGTGTGCAGCCTCTACCCTACCATCATCTGCCGCACTGCGAGGCCTATGTGCTGTTCTATAGGTGAGTGTTACATGTGAATGGGACACAATGGTCGCTCGTGGTACACCTTCGACGACCACTGTGTGCAGCCTCTACCCTACCATCATCTGCCGCACTGCGAGGCCTATGTGCTGTTCTATAGGTGAGTGTTACACGTGAGTGGGACACAATGGTCGCTCGTGGTACACCTTCGACGACCACTGTGTGCAGCCTCTACCCTACCATCATCTGCCGCACTGCGAGGCCTATGTGCTGTTCTATAGGTGAGTGTTACATGTGAGTGGGACACAATGGTCGCTCGTGGTACACCTTCGACGACCACTGTGTGCAGCCTGTACCCTACCATCATCTGCCGCACTGCGAGGCCTATGTGCTGTTCTATAGGTGAGCGTTACATGTGAGTGGGACACAATGGTCGCTCGTGGTACACCTTCGACGACCACTGTGTGCAGCCTCTACCCTACCATCATCTGCCGCACTGCGAGGCCTATGTGCTGTTCTATAGGTGAGTGTTACATGTGAGTGGGACACAATGGTCGCTCGTGGTACACCTTCGACGACCACTGTGTGCAGCCTCTACCCTACCATCATCTGCCGCACTGCGAGGCCTATGTGCTGTTCTATAGGTGAGTGTTACATGTGAGTGGGACACAATGGTCGCTCGTGGTACACCTTCGACGACCACTGTGTGCAGCCTCTACCCTACCATCATCTGCCAATCAATCATACACTTTTCACAAAAATTTTAAATGTTTGAAAGAAATTGAAATTCATCAGATACTTTGGTATTGTTTCTCAGGAAAGTGAACCCACAAATGGTAACGTTACGGCAGAAAGCGGCGGAAATATTAGAGTCAACGAGTGTGGAGCCCAACGATATCAAGTTCTACATCTCTAAGCAGTGGATCAACAAGTAAGTGAAATATCTTACTTATAGGAAAGTATAGGACGACCGCAAATTATGTCTTGTTCGTTCGACAATATTTAGTATTTTTGTGGTTCAAGATGAGTAGAATTGGAACCGACCTACAAAATTGGATACAGGTTATTTTTATTAAACATCAAGACTGTTGTTAAATTTTTTTGACAACATTGTTCACTACAATCTTTCCCATCCTAACTTTAAGTTCTTGTGTTTGTGTGCTACCCAAAATGGAGACCTGAAACTGAAACATTTTTCGGTCGATTTAGCCGACCATCTAAGTGACAATTCAAGTAGTTTTTTTAAACTAATTTTACTTACGGACGGCAGACAAATCAACTGTTAAATCGGCCTGTGTAAATTCCGATTTATTTCCCACTAAACTAGTGACATACAAGACTCGACCAATCACAGGATAGACCCAAAGAAATTTTCAAACAATGTGATTTGTCGATTTTCCGGATTTTTTCATACTTCCACTTATAGAGGCGAGTTGTATTTTGCTGCAGTTTGTAATGAACTATCATCTGGTCAGGTTCAACACCTGGGCGGAGCCAGGTCCCATAGACAACAGCGACTTCGTGTGCTGGCACGGCGGCGTGCGGCCCGACCGCGCGCCGCACCTGCAGCACCTGGCCGCGCTCGTGCCGCAGCCGCTGTGGGAGTTCCTGTACCTGCAGTGAGTATCTTCTTCTTCGTCGGTTCACTCTTGACACAGTGGTCGTGGTCAGCATGTTGCAGCGAGACATCGTGCTGCCATAATTCGCCTCACAATGCGACGCCACCCTCCCTGTCGGCTGTAACTCGTGTGCACTCATGCAGCGGACCACCCACTGCAGGCTTGATCTGTACCCTTTTTTTTTTTAAAGGTGGTAAAATCATCAAATGAGTCCTCCCGCCCTGGGTGGGGCGGAAGGGACTGTCAGACTCTTACTGACTAAAATCCACCCGTGTTCCTTCGGATGCCCTTTACGTTCTGGGGCCACGGTATCCTGGGTTAAGAAAAAACCCGCGACCCCAGCAGGCATTTGGCGCGAAACACGACGCGCCACCGACCCTGGCTTGGTCCTTGGTCGGACGGCGAGCTACCCATCACTCACCGTCCACAAGCCCGCTCCGCCGCTGTGCCCTCTGCTGATCAGAGGGACACGTGTTGAAGCGTCCACCTGACAGGCTATTCGCATACGGGCAAAGAGACCTCTTAGGCACACAGTGCCTAAGGAAGAGTTTTTGCCCGCATCCCAGGGTGCACCGGCCCGAAAAACTGGTCTTCCCCCCGGACGTATCCGAGAGGGAACTCCAGTCCACGGGCGCACGTGGAGGTTTCCTGTCTTAGCACCCCTGATCTGTACCCTTAGCACGAGTTTTCACTATTTTACTTTTCAGTATTTACAGCGTTTCTTGTATGAAAAAAATGGAACAGCGCCTTTGGTGTGCGAAGAAGGAACTAATTTTTTTTCCTTGAAAATTGTCAAAGTTCCTGTTTACGTGTCATATACTGAAAATTCGTGCTAAGGATACTGGTCAGTCCATCGTATGGGTGACCTGCCGCTTCTACTTTCCCCTGGACAACGAGGCGCTCAATAGAGTCGTTGCCTCTCCGGGACACGTGACCAAAGAACTGAAGTATTCGAGCTTGGATAGCTGAGTATACGACCTCTTTTTACTTATACTATAGTTGGTGCCAGTTAAGATGGCAATAGCGGACATTGACCCCTACCTAATAAGTCCTCGTATAATGACATAAGATCAGAATTAGCATTTTTATAAAATACCGAATAAATTAGTAAGTATATTGTAAGGATATAAGTATCTTATAATTCATAAAATATCAAAATGGTAAAAATATTTCACCTATAACTAAGATTTTATATTATTTTTATATTTAAGACTCACAAGTAAACACTATAATTTCACAGAAAAATGCTAATTCTGATCTTATGTCATTATACAAGGACTTATTAGGTAAAGGTCAATGACCGCTATTGCCATCTTAACTGGCACCAACTATAGCTTAGTTTTTTTGTCAGAAACCTCAGATAAACTAAGAATGTATAGGTACAACCTCTTTGCGAGTTCCTATATTTTGGCAGTAAGTATACGACCTCTTTAAAAGTTTTTATCCTACTTTACCTGTCTATCCTTTTTCTACAAGACAATGGCGATGGCAATAGGTTTTGCCCCTAGGACTCAAATGTCGGGCACGCCGCAATCGCGACGACAAGACCCCTCTTTGAGGAGTGGCTGGATAGGCGTCACGGCGTCCTGACCTACCGCATGACGCAGGTCCTCACCGGACATGGAAGTTTCGGGAGGTACCTGTGTCTGATGAGCAAGGTGCAAAAGCCTGAGTGTCACCACTGCGAAGATCGCCCGGAGGACACAGTAGAGCATACGGTGCAAGACTGCCCCGCTTGGGCAGAGCACCGACGTGTCCTCACGGCGGCGATAGGCGGAGACCTCTCGCGCATTGGTCGCGGCCATGCTGCGGGGTGAGACGGAGTGAGAAGCGATCGCCTCCTTCTGCGAAGCAGTCATGCTCGCGAAGGAGGAGGCGGACCGCGTGAGAGAGAGGACAATGTCCTCCCTCCCTCCTGTTTGGTTGGTGCGTCACTTTGTGTACTTTGTTCGATGATCTCTTCAAAGTTAGAGTGAACAGGCTTCTTTTGGGTAAGCAGTCACCTCTGACCTGGACTAGAAGCAAGAGCAAACCCATTTCAAATATTAAAAAAAAGTTAATATAATATACAAGTCATGGTAGAGCGTAATCACATAATAAGTGATGGGGTACGGTTAGCCGATACAATATCTGAGCAGCACTAAAAGAAAAATGGCGACTGCTGAGTAGCATAGGCTGAGACAGCTGTCAAAATGCTTCGCTCTCGTCTGAACTCAACATGGTTTCAGCCGATAATTTACTCAGCGTAGGCTAAATGCTGTTCAGCATTTTCGATTTCTGTTCAGATTTTGTATCGGCTAACCGTACCCATGGTGGTTCCCAAAACTTAACACCCGTCCTTCAAGGATCTGTTCTATTCATTGTACAATAAGGAGCTGTCCATCCTGTTTCTAAAAGCCGTTTAAAAACTTTAACATGACACACAACATATTATTCTGTATGTTCCAGCTTCGGCGGCGGTCCCGCCGTGTCTCACGTGCACGAGTGCGGCGTGTGCGCGCGCGCAGCACAGCGCCTGCGCACGCGCCGCGCCAGGGAACTGGCCTCCTTCTGCGAGCTGCACGCCAGCTTCCAGGTACATTCTCACTTACAGCTTGAAGAAAGCAAAACAGCGTAAAAATTCTTACAACTAACTTGTAAAATCCAGGAACAAGAACGACCCCACGCGATCTACGGCATCAGCATGCACTGGTTCCGGCAGTGGCAGGCCTTCGTACGAAATAAGACACAGCAGCCGCCGCCGCCAGTTGACAACTCAGGCATCGTTAGCAAACAGGTATAATAAACAAGTAGACACTAACCGTTTTACTACAAAAAAGTTGAACATCTGCACAGATTATATAATAGTACTACAGATGATTCTCTTCCCAAAAACAATCAAACAAATGTAAAATGTATGCACGAGAAAATAAAGTACATTTTTACTTGCAGCCGTACCGCTCACCTACTCTTATAATAGCCTAAACTTCCCGTGCGCAAGCAAAAATGTACTTAATGGTTACGCGCGAGAGTTTATTTTAGTTTATCTGACGCTAACGTCACATCAAGGTCAACGCTCGCCGCGCTCAATAGGGTTGTAACTTGCGAGGCACAGTTAGGTAGGTAGGTGTCTTTATGCATAATATTATGTTAAATTACATTATTAAAATAAAATAATGTTACTCAAGGAATTTTGTTTTTATCATCAGCCTATATCGTTTTGTTTTCGTCATCGATTACTACATAGGTACATTATCGATAGGTAGCACAAAATGTTAATAGTACTTACGGCACCTTACGTTAGAAATGATATATACCAATATAATCTTTTCTACCTATTATTGTTCTATTTTAAACATTTCATCTTAGAAAAACAAAAAAGAATAATATTTAAAAATGTAGGATGTAGGTAGGTAAAGTTATATAATGATCATCAATTCTATTGTAATGTTCAGTTAATTTGTCAACTCAACCCTTCCAAACTGAACAGCTTCTGCTTTGTAACTTCTAAAAAATAACACTGCACTGTTTTGATGTTTTTTTTGATGTTTTGAACTTTTTTATAGTTCATTATTTAATACATTATTGCTTCTTTCATGCATATTTCAGCGGGCTGATTGGCGTAAAAAATATGAAATAAAAGCATACTATTAATGATCGTATTAATTTTACATAACAAAATGTGAGGCTCCTATCACTGTCATTATTTAAACAACCAAACGTTATGCAGTATTTTTTTTTCTTCATCATATATATATATTTTTTTAACTTATGCGTAAATACAACCAAACACCAAACTTAAATAATATTTAAGTAAGCGCGTGCTTAGTGGGTGGCGCGCGGCAGCCGACTAAATGTCCACTTCGAAATGGTCCCCGCCAATGCTTGCAGTTTTATACCTACACTGCGGAGTGAGCCAGGCCTGACATCTGTTGAACACTTGTCTAAAAGCGTGTTAACTGCGAAACAGCATTTGACGTTGAAACATATAAGGGGCATTATGCAGTCACACTTTTTTTGGGCAAGTGTTCAACAGATGTTTAACTTTTTGTAGTAAGACGGTAAGGTTTTAGTCTACCAACTACTACTACTACACTAGCGAATCATGTATAATATTATCACTTTTGTCATGTCAATCCTGAAGACTTTTTTAGCATGGTAGAATCATCCGCCTTGGTTGGACAGGGAGGGACTGACTAATTAAAACTATTACATAAACAAGTGAAGTAACAATCAAAATCAGTGGGTAAGCCTACATCAACTCATGTACTAACATGACAATAAAATTTTCCAGGAAATCGACGGCACCACGACACTCACGATCAAACCGGGCTCCGACCACGCTCAGCTCAGCGAGGAATTATGGCGGTTCTTCACCAGCATCTACGGCGGCGGACCCGAAGTGCGGCTCAAGTCTCCCACCAACACCGCCCAGCCTGTCTCCCTCACCGACAAGGACAAGACCTTCGACGGGAGAAGACTTTCCCGCAAATACTCCGAATCGGACAAGGAGGAATACTGCACCAAATCAACCTCAGAAATGAACATCCGAGACAGCCTACATGGTGAACTGCAGAAGAACCAATCCCTCCAAAACATCAACCGACGATACAAAGTCAAATCAGCTGCGGAGTCCGACGAAGATGTCACCTATAGGAGAACGAGCTTCCAATACAAACGGCCCGAACCCAACGGGAACTATCAGGACTCCGACGATGATGACATGGATGTGAGCCCGCCACACAACTCGGTCTACGTGAACACAGTGCGAATGGAGAACGGAGTCGACAGCTCCGACCACGACGCCAACGACAACCCCGTACTCCACAAGAAACTTGACAGACATACTGACACCGAACTACCAAATTTAGATAGTATATCGCTTAAGAGCAAACCTTCTAAAAGCGGCAAAGTGAGAAAAATTAAAAGACGGACAGTGAAATGATTCTTTCTCGCTTGCCAGTTTGTTAACAGGCTGAGGCGACGGGTCGCGTCAGTTAGCAAAGACTACGTTTAGAAACGTTTGAATTATCGAACATTCCTTTTTTTTTTCGGTGACTGGTGTTTAAAATACGTGCATTTAAAGGTTGGAAGAACCTTAAAACTCTGGGACTCTTTAGTCTCTGTCTGTTTCGTAAAAACGATATTTTTCTAAAGCATTATAATATTTAAATCTGCGGCCTCCGCGCCCGGCTACCGGGAGGGTGTTAGTATTTTTAGTACAATTTTAATTTAGTTCAAATTCAGGTATAGAAAAATTAGATACTTGAATAAAAATGATGTTATATGTGAAATAATCATCGAACTTGTATATTTACAATAATGATGTATATCTGTATAAAATTCAATTGAAGTTAACCATAACACCTGTAAGTGTATAGAAATTTCGTGTTTATAGATAGACTAATGATTATCCTGACTGCATTTCTTGCGTTTCCTCTTGTTTACCGTGGATTAGGTATTTATTTTGTTATTTCTGGTTCTAAGTCTATGTGTTATTTGTTAAAGAATTGATCAGCAATAAAATATATTTCGTCTATATTGGCTGCATACACTTGTTTTATTATTTTGAGGTTATACTTTTAATTTAAATGTATCCAAATCCATGGTACCAATGTAGTAATCTATAGGCTAGACTGTGACGCATTGTCGCCGGCACGTGAACTCCAACAACTGTCTAGCCGAGTGCATATAAGAAATCGCCATAAAAACTAGACATTCAAAGTTCATTGACCCGCGAACTAGCAACGTCATTGATAAATAAATTTTTCCTCGTTAATACGTAGAGCTGACGCGCGCATAGTTTTTCTTATTTCCTCTGGATGGTAATAAACGACTGTTTCGTATAATACCGACATGACATCGACAGTTTAGTAATAATATTGTGTCGTAAATGCGCGTATAAAATCAGACTATGATACAATGAAAATAATTTATTGCTAAAAAGTGTTGTAGAGTCGATATTTTTTTTTAATTCATATTGTATATTTGTATAATTTACTGTTATTGTCTATATTTTTAATTAAATTTTGAAAGTATATCATTGCGGGAGGGATTAAAATAAAATGTCTTTGCCTCAACTTCAAAACTTCGCTATGGAACATAGGCAATCCTGAAAAGAAGTGGGTAGGCGGGAAAACAAAACAAAATGGATGTTCCAAATATTTATTACAATGAAGACCATTACATGTTATTATAAACCAGGTACAATGTTTATAATTTATTATCATAAATCCTGCGAGGGAAGATTTTTGCGTTAGTATACTGTCAATATACGGCTTGGTTTGCTGAAAATCAAGATTTAAGTTCTGTAGGTATGCCAAAAAGGAATGCTGAAAACAGAAGTACAGCCAGTAACGAACTTATAACAAAAGTTTTACGGCTACCGTTGCTGACCGTATTTTTTTTATTAGGTAAGTTTTTTTTTATTTACAGTTTCGTTACCCATATACATATTTTATATGATGTTCGTAAATCTTGATTTCTAACATTTTGCGAATCTGAAACGTTACGTAGTTTTTAAAACATTCATTATTACTCCTTAAAAGCGTAACAAAAATAGATCATTTCTATTAAAATATCATACGTTTCTAAAAATATTTATTTTTTTCATTTTATAATCTTCTACTTCTTTAATTTATTTTAAGGCCCCTATGTATGTACCAAAATTACGTATATCGTATATCTATTGATGATTTTTTTATTATTTTAGTTTTTGCTACGAGTAAGAGAATATTACTAGAAAAAATGTTTTGTGCAGATTTTGACTGCTTTTTTATTGTTTTGAAAATTGCCGTAACATTAATTACAAGATTCTCATGCAATTGTATAGAACATCTTCCGCGAAAAAAAAATCAAAATGCAGTTTTAATAAAGGCATCGTAAATTAAATTCAACATGATTTAAATAGTTATTTGTTATGCAAGGCTGCAAAGTTGATTTTTGGCGCGAGTACTTGAATTGAAAACTGAGCGAGCGAAGGATTCTAAGATTGAACCGCGAGAGAAACGAGCGGTTCAAATATAGAATCCTGAGCGATGCGAAGTTTTCAAAGGTACGAGACGCAGAAAAACTTTGCTGCCGAGTGCAACACACAACTTTTCACCTCACACAGCGAGGAAATGAAGTGGGGGCATTGACCTATACAGGGGGCGGCTCGCCTGGCAGTGTAGAAAACAATTGAATACAAGACGTGTTCGAATTTTAAACGACACTTTGTGCTCTAGAGCACAAAATGGAGTTTTGCGCTCAGATTTTGAATGAGAAATAGAATCTTTCCGAGCGGGTGAGGTGAAATAGTTATTTGTTATGCAAGGCTGCAAAGTTGATTTTTGGCGCGAGTACTTGAATTGAAAACTGAGCGAGCGAAGGATTCTAAGATTGAACCGCGAGAGAAACGAGCGGTTCAAATATAGAATCCTGAGCGATGCGAAGTTTTCAAAGGTACGAGACGCAGAAAAGCTTTGCTGCCGAGTGCAACACACAACTTTTCACCTCACACAGCGAGGAAATGCAGTGGGGGCGGCTCGCCTGCCAGTGTAGAAAAGTAGAAAACAATTGAATACAAGACGTGTTCGAATTTTAAACAACACTTTGTGCTCTAGAGCACAAAATGGAGTTTTGCGCTCAGATTTTGAATGAGAAATAGAATCTTTCCGAGCGGGTGAGGTGAAAACAATATTATTCTATCACTCACAGCAGCTTCGTTGCTGTAACCAAAACTTAGAGAAATTAAAAAAATATTCGAAACTTTACAGATGTAAGCACAAAATAAAAAATATGATAATAATTATGTATTTGGTATTACACAACATAATTTCGTTTTTACAAAAATATAAATACAAATGAGTTACACTCATTAAAGATAAAAACTGGGGGTACTTGAAAAAGTTAACAATTATGCATAGATATTCCCCAATTAAAATAAAAGGTAAACACTTATAGTGTCGCCAAAACAGATAGATTTTATCGTCAAATGACATCTGTTAACTATAAAATGTTAAATAAATAAATACAGGTAATGAACTTTAATATTAAATATTCAAGTTACATGACAACAAAAACGGCCGTACATGGTAGTCTTTGATATGTTAACTATTTTAAAAATTAATTTACAATCTAAAAAAAAACTTTATAAAAATATATTGCATTGTGTCGTTGTATATTTATGTATCAATAATAAAACATGAGGAAAAAGTTTAAGCGCCGATTTCATCTAATTAGGGCATAGCAGCCTTATCATGTAAAATATAGTCATATTTTTTCTTTGTTTGTAACGTAAATTAGACGTTTTTATGGAACTTACATGATAAAGCTTTTTTTTCTCACACTGCGTTATCCTGTTATGACAAACGTTGGTAGGTAAGTATAAGATGAAACCGGCGGTATACACTATGTGTAACATTTTGTACTTAATTGTTTGCACCAATTGCTGTTAGACTATTGTAAATCGTCAGATAGGTAAATATCACTCAGTATAACTGCCTATTTGAGAATAATAATGTACTGCTATTGTATATGACTAGTGGTATAAGGGCATAGACTGATTCCGGAAATTCGGTTTGCGGTTTGGCGTTAGCATGGAAGTTATTCGCAAAAGATAAAAAAAAATGCTTATCACTACATGTTAGTTATAATTTTAAAATTCTGGATTGTTTACTATGACAGCTAGAAATTAGGTATTGAGATGAATTACGAATATGCAAAACCAAGTTTACATAAAGTGTTAGGTACCCAACACTAGAGGATATATCTCTAAGGTAACTTCACAACCAATTCAAACCAACAAACCGATTGATTCTCAGTCTACAACCTCGGGAAGGATCTAGCAAAAATATTTCCAACAAATACATACAACAGTCTAAAAAACTTAAACATTAACAGTTTCATATAAATTGTATTTATAAAAAACATTTTTGCGGAAATCTTTTCTGATATCTGCATATAGGAAATATGTATAATCATCGATAGACAAAATATATGGAAATTTCTTATTTTTACTTAAATACGAAATGTGCGATAGGAAAGGTCCTAACATTATTATAGATAAACTTTTTTTATTTTTATTTTTTTCTTGCATTATCTTTAAAATTCCAGATCTTTCGATTGTAAACTTTGTATTAACTCGATCCGAAAACTATCCACATTGAACTCAAAGGCCACTCTTATAGAGCACAATAAAATAAAAAGCGAAAATTAATAATAATCATACATATTTAACTTGTATATCAATAAAGATTTCGATATGCAGCACACACTTATACATTAAATTAAGACAACAGGTGTTAACTGATTCAACCAGCCCTATGGTCGTGTATTTCTCAAATAGAAAAAAAACTAATTTTCTCACTAACCTAACATAGTACAATTAAATTTCTAGAAAAGAATAAGTTGCATTTGAGGTAGATTAAATTTTTTACAGTCCTATTAACCTAATAGATTAGAATTATTCACATAATATTCTACATAACAAGCGTGTACATGATCTCACCATTATGCTCTCCTTGCATTACTGGACGCCGAACATTGACCATAATTATTAAAACCTTTACATTACCGAACATATTAACTTAAAATATATTTTTAACATGTTGTGTCAGGAATGACACTTACAAAAACTTAGGGCGCATCGAAATCGGGACATGTGGTGTAATTACGATTAACTACATACAACATTCACCATATTCGGGAAAGCAAAAGAATGGATATTATAAAAAGACAACTAATCACTCGTAAAACTATCCCAATGTTAATATTGTGTTTGATGGCAGGAAAGCTCGGCTCGGAATAAAGATATAGTTTTAATCGTGGGCAGCAGTGTTTCTTTTCTTCCCGAAATACGGTAGTTGAACAAAGTGGGAGTTCTAAATGCTGCAAACTAAATAAAATTGCTTATTACATTACCATTATGATAAAGAAATGTGTGATGTAATTTTTTACTAATATTGTTATAATGATGCTCCAATCTCGACGGTGCTCTAAAAGTAGCTGAACTGAACAGCGCGTGTACAACTCGCGATAAGACAACGACAAAAGGCGTTAAAATTGAATTAAACAACCGAAATCAAATAAGTACGTATTATTGTAAATTATCAGAACACGGACCATGAGAATGTGAAAAGTAATTAAGTTTTCGCCTCGCTATTAGAAATATGACAAAGTTGCAGTTCCAGAATGTGGTCTCTGTGTTTATATATTTTCGGTTTGAATGAGGGACATTCAATTCGGAATTGATAAAATTCTTCAGACAAGCTGTAAAAGTCTTAAGATTTGGTCGAAATCCGCAGCGAAAAAGGTGTCCTTCTCAGTGAAGATTTGGAAATAGGTACTTAGGAATAAGGCAAACCATCACATTCTGATTCAGTCACTTTATCTGCAACATTTTGAACCCATCACAGGCATAATGATGCATCAGGTAAATATGATCATGGGTCACAGGTTGTACCACACATATGAAAAGAGGAAGTCTTGCGAGTTGTACAAGCGAGCAAGATTAATCATTTGTTTGAAAATGCAAGGCATCCTGTCCAAGCTATAATATCCTTCCATTTCGCACCAAACAAGTTGTTTAAATTCTCGTTATTATAACATCAAGCATCTGACACTTACACATCACTAAACGAATTACATAATTTGGCTCATTATTCTAAATCGTATGCCAAGAAAATTGTTCCTGTGAAGTAACAAGTTGCGAAAATTATTTATGTGTGAAAAATAAAAACATATTGCGGTCAAAATAATGAAATTTTGGCATACACATTGTCGTTAACGGCAGATCGATTGGAAGATCCGTAAGTATGACTTTTAAGTTCCTGCACACGCGAGTCTAACGAGCAAGAGAAACCAGGATTTTGATCGCGATCTCAGTAACGAACGTCGATTTCACCTACCCACAATCCTATCACTTTTGGCACATTTTAGTTACAATGAAAATGATAACGCTGCAAATTACCTAAGAACGCGAAGTCGTCTACTCTGCTCATCAGACACACACCCAATTTGTTTCTTTTATATTATTCTATAGGAAGCACAAGTGCCTCTGAGGTATATTGATCATTGTTATTGCATTTTGTTTCTAGCTCAAGTCTGCCGAGTTGTAAGGACTTCGATATCATTCTGTACAATAGAATGAAATGGAACCCTAATACCATACAATATAAAGCCTTCGATTGTATAACTCTGTTATGAACACTTAGCACTTACACATAAGGATGATATATCAATCTAGTTACAGACAGATCTGATGTTAATCTACTCCGGCAGAATATTACATTCACTTTATTGATTCGAAAGGAATATGCTCTCTGTTGTATTACATTATCGCGTCGAAAGCAGCAAGCCTCTCTAAAACATATTATAATAGCTCACTGCTTCCAAGAGCCATATACCCTGCTTGTATTCTGCTTACTATACTCGTCCCGGACCGGGCGCAAACACGGCCCGGCTCTACTAAGCACTAACTGAATCCCATCTAATAGCTCACAGAGTTGGTCCCAATTATACTCCTTAAACGTCATGTACGCTATAAATAAACAATATATAATTCCGAAAGTACATACACGACTAGATCACATATTCATGTAGAATTCGGAAGTAATTTTGGTATACCCGAGACATACAAATATACAATTTGGCAATATAAGCCGGAGGGCGCGCGCCCCCTAGCTTCCGTACCTATATGCTTACAAGGTGAAAATATTACAAGTCCAACAATATTACAATTGCATTACTTACTGCACTCACGACTATTTACAGCTTAGATCAACCTTACCTAATGAGGTAGTGCGGTATTCACATAAGCTAAATGCAGGAGTCTCACCCTTCACAACCTTTGATGCCATCCACAGTCTAATTTAGAACTGCAAGGTTACTTCTTTGTTACCTCAAGTAGAAGATTAAACTGTAAATAGCACGGAGGTGATGGTGAGGTGAGGTTAGTGTGGCGGAGGCGGCGGCGGCGGGGGCTTAGAGCTCTGCGCCGTCTGGAAGGCCTGCGTGAACGCTGGCAGTCGTTGCTGGACTCGGCCTTCCTCGCCTGTGAATGTAGGCTCACTATCCTCTAATAGCCCTAGCATCTGGCTTGACAAACCTGACGGGCCCTCGCCAGGATCCATCAACAGGGACTCCACATTCCCTGGATGAAGCAAATGTGCATCCATTGCATCTGGCAGCTCTTGCGTCGACAGAAAGGGCAAGTCAGACGGCGTCTGGGAGTATGGAGGAGCTACCATAAACATCATGGGATATTGAACTGGTAGCAGCGTACATCCTGGTGACCCTGGCTGCTCTATCTTTGTTTCTAAAGATTCTTCCAACTTTATTTCTATAGGCTCCACCTTTATATCAAGATCTGGTGGAATTTCTACAATAATATCTGTGGAGGGTACTTGGGTTGGACCTCCCTCTGATGTACTCTCTTTGGGAGAGGGTGGTTTCCAAATAGAAAAATCAGTACCTTCAATCGGGTATGTTTCAGTGTATGTTTCTTCAAATGCAGATGCCTCAGGTGGCGGTTCACTAGAAGTACCCACAGCTGCAGATCTCCACGATTCCTCAGGGTGCGCATTTTTAACATGCCTCACCAGATGGTCCTTACGTCCAAACTTTTGAGGACAATAGGGACACAGGAAATCGCGTCTTCCCGTATGCACAACGAGATGACGCCGCACATCTTTAGCTGTGAAGAACTTTCGATCACAATAGTTGCAAGTGAACTTCTTATCACAATCATTTTTAACCGTGCGACTACCAGTATGGACTTTTAAATGATAAATTATATCTTGCCGGGTGGCAAAATTCTTATCACATATCTTACACTGAAGATTACCTTCCTCAGCAGAATGCAGGGCAGCATGTTTTCGGTAGCTCAAGAGGGATGTGTAGGATTTCCTGCAATCTGGCCTTTCACATGTATAAAGCTTTTTAACTGGATTATGCACTCTGAAATGGTTGGTGAGATGATCCTTACGATTGAAAGTCTTACCACAAACATTGCATGCAAAGGCTCGAGCCTCACTGTGTATGAGATTGTGTCGCACAAGCTTGAACTTGGAGTTGAAGCGCTTGTCGCACAAGTCGCAGGAGAAAGGCAGCTCGCCAGTGTGCGAGAGGACATGTTGGTTTAGCTTGCCAGGGCTGGAGAAGCGTTTTTCGCAGGTGTCACAGATATGGCGCTTAGCGTGGTCCTTGCGGGCGCGCGGCTCCCGGGGCTCGGGCAGCGACGGGCCGGGCGCGCTGCCCTCGCCCTCGCGCGGCCGGCGCGGCAGCGTGGGGATGCGCCGAGCCACCTTTACCGTACGAAACAACTGCTTGATACCGCTGGGGCCGGACGCTCCGAGCGTCACGTACTGCAGCTTCGTGGGCAGCTGCGACGCGGGCGGCGCTATGAACGTCTTCTGCGGGGCGGCCGGGCGTTCCCCGCTCGGCTCCTCTTGGAACTCGGAGCCGCCCTCCTCGCCTTCCTTAGGGTTCGGTGGCGGGCTGGCCATCTCGCGCACATTTTTGACGCGCTTGCCCTATATCGCCGTTCGTTGATCTCGCGTCGTACTCGTATCGGCTCCGCGGTGGCGCTGGCCCGTCGTGATGGCAGAAAACATTTCTGTCACATTGACTGGAAGCCCTTTTTCGTATTCGTGTCACATGGTTCTCGCGGAATTTCTCGTATCCGCAGTCGAATTTCACACAGCGATGGACTCCACCCGCGTCCCTAAGACACTTTTCGATTGAAAAAACTAAATAAAGAATGAAAACGGATGAAAAGATTACTTGTCTCAAAGAAATACGTAGCGCTTGACATCGAAATCACGAAATGTCAAAATAATGAAATGAAGCCAACAGCCATGTCAAAAAAAGTCCGCCGAATCGTCAGCTGTGGTCCATTGACCTACATCGAGTGCTTTCAGTATCACAAATGTTTCAAATATTTTCAGCTTAAGATAGTCGATTTTACTAATATATGAAGTAAAACATTTAAGTGTCCACTCAAATTTTAAACAAGTAATGGTTTTAGAGCTACTTTTATTTAATTTTTCTTGTTTTAATCCAATTTTAATCATTTGATGATGCTTCACAGTGATGCAACACACACAAGGTCTCTGGAACGCAGGAAATAATTTTCTGTCAAAATGATTATTAAATTTTTCAGTCAGCTTTTTATTTCATTCATATTTTTGGGTCTTTTCGAGATAGACCAGTGTTTAATGTCTCACTGGCTGACATACATTTGGGCCAACCCTACTCTCTTACTGATTTTTTACGCGGTTCAAATATAAATAGGAACGTCAATGACCTCCATATGTCAACTGTCACTTGCAAAGTTAAGGTGAACGCAGATCTAGCCGCACCGCAGTCTCCGCAGTACCCGCAGTCGCCGCACGCATCGCCAGTGTTGCCTTGCCAACTTAGTGGATTTTCCACTAAAATTGTTGGTTTTGACTCCTCTTTTAGTGGCGTAATATTGCTTTTAGTGGCTGGGGCTTTTTTCTAGTGGTTTAGTAGAATTTACTTACAGTTACTAAAATGCTATCACTTAGACAAAGCTATTGAAATGTTACCAAATATGTTATTTTTACTTCATTTAATTGTCAGGAGAACTTTCATTGATAAATACGCTGTAGTTTAAGAACGGAAGAAAACTACTGCAAAGATGATGAAATTCCAATAAAAGTTACAAAACAAATCGGGACCAAAGAATCATAATGTGAAACAGACGACGGGGCAGACAAAAAAAATATTTTTGTAGGAAGTTATTAAATAATGTTTCTCATCTCGACCTAATACATAATAAAAATATTTTGTTATGTAATGAAAATGACCACCGTAATTAAAGTAGAATCCTCCATTCTCTTAAGGTGATTGCTTCGATGTAGCCCGCGAAATTCAAATTTTTTAACGTTTTTTGCAATTTGTAGGCCAGTGACATGTTGTAACTTTATAAATAAATGTGTTGCGGTAATAACAAGTATAATTTTAAATATAAAAATTATCAAAAAATTCGCTCCATCAGCTCTCACATAGAAAAGGTGCATCGTAGTTAGATTTCGGAGATTTTAACATGATGCACCTTTTCTATGAGAGAGCTGATGGAGCGAGTTTTTTGATAATTTTTATATTTAAAATTATACTTGTTATTACCGCAACTCATATATTTATAAAGCTACAACATGTCACTGGCCTGCAAATTGCAAAAAACGTAAAAAAAATTGAATTTCGCGGGCTGGTTGGAGCATCCCCCTTAAGTTCTTATATCAATCGCAGAACCACAAAAAAAAAACTTTTTCAATTGCGCACGCACATTGCACATCCTTCAGCTCGGTTCCGCGTCGGGGATGCGAATGACGTCATCTGCACCGCGCTAGCCGCAGCGTCCGCTGCGTGCGGGCCGACGTTGGTGACGTCATCAGCTGCGGTTGGGGAGTTCGGTCGTCTCAGGGTCTGCCGCTACTGCGATGCGGCTAGGTGTGCGAGGTTTCATAGAACTTCATACAAATAATTCGTAATGCGGGGACTGCGGAGACTGCGGTGTGGCTATGTCTGCGTTCACCTTTACTCTAGCCAAAAAATATAATTTTCTGGAATATTAGGTACTGTTGTTTTTATGATTTAAAAACCCAAAAAAAAACAGAGATTAGCATTTCGACACCAGCAATTTATACTACGCTAACTCGAAAAATCGTAAAATCGTTTTTTATGCCATTCTGCTTAAAATATGTTCTTACATTTCTCGAAAAATATTGAAGAAATATCCAAAAATAAGAAAGTTACAAATTTTATAAAACGCTAAGTATTGTAGAGGTACTTTTTGAAATCAATCGATTTATAGTAGGTACGCCAACTATTATTAGCGGAGTGTGCGCGGGGAGGAGCACCGCTTGTTCGTTTACAATAGTCTAACAACACTTGTCGCTGCGTTAGATGTGATTGCGCTGTTTTTGATTAACGGTCAGCTCAGACCGAGACGTGACGCTGCGCGCACTTTTCAATAGAGTTATTCAAAATGTAACTCTATTTTAAAAGACAAAAGATACACCTTTCGCAACGCAGCTCGACTCGGCTTTTACTACAAGAAAAGATACAAATTTGAAGTATCGTTGCGTCACGTCGCTTCGCGTCGCGTCTCGGTGTGAACTGACGCTTATACTTGATAAAGTATATAAATATGATTTAAGCTAGGTTTTTTTGAAAATTGTAGCCACTTTGGTCTAAGTCCGTGAAACACGTGAAACACTACGCTAACTCATTAAAAGCTAACTTAAATAACTTTATAATCAGCATGATATCATAACAATAATATATTTTGTGGGTGTATATAATACCCTGAAGATAAGAATAATACTTAAAATTAAAATAGTGTTATTTATTGCAACGTATTATAAATAACACTTCTTTAGCACTGCAACCTCCCGCACACACCACGCTAACATTAGTTAGATGTGTATAACATGTACCATTTTATTGATGAATTATGAATTAGGTTCATAAACGGCTAACTCGCACTAAGTCAAAAAATATAAATAATTAACCAAAAATAAAAATGTGATATTACAGTGAATACATTATCTATTAAGCATACCTTTCAAGGGTATCTCTACGGGCATGGTGATTTTTGCTCAATTCCGTGGGCAATTTTTTTTCACATTTTGACTAATTGTATATAACCAAAATAAAATGCATTTTTTTTTTAACAAAATGGTGTTAATTTGCCATTAATTGCTCCAGTAGTTTTTGAAATAAATTTTGAGTGCCATGGAATTGAGAAATGTGACCACAGAATTTAGAATTTCACATAATATTCTACGAAACCGGGAAAGAAAAATTCAATTAAAAAAAAACATTCAAGAACATATTTTAGCAGTTTTTGGTATTTTGAAATTACACCCGTTTTTTCCCTTCAGATTTTTTTTAAGAAAAATTATGAAGTAGTACGGAATTTATGTCATGCTCTCCAGTTAGAATATAAATTGTAGTGTCCGACCGAAACTGATTTTTCAGCCGAAACCGAAACCGAAACCGAACTTTCGGCCTTGCTCTCAGTTTCGGCCGAAACCGAAACTTTTTAACTCATTTAAAATTTCGATTATTTTCCGATATTTAATGTTTTTTTTTTACATTTATAACACATGAATAAAATTATTAAATACAACATTATTTTTTGTTTATGCGAAACCCGATACACTTGTCCAATATTTTTGTGTAAAGAATCTATGTACAAAATTTTAAAACCGTATCATAAAAAATCACAAAGTTATAAGCTTGTATTTTACCTGGTTGTCCGTTCAAAAACATGCTCCTTTCGCGGTACACCCGCGTAAACCACGTCTACTGTGTTATACACTCGTGATAATAGTTTGGCAATAGGTACCTAACCGTACGGTGTTTGTATTGTAATTAACTGGTAATCAAATTTAATTCAAATATTTTTGAAAAAACATTTAACATCGTATAAAAATTATTGGAATCGAATCAGTTACTGATTCTGAACAAACTATATTCAGGTTTCGCATAAACTAAAAATAATGTTGTATACAGGGTGAATTTTTCGACTGGGCGTAGTTGCCTATTATATCCTTAACTATGAGGAATATCGAAAAACGTTGAATGAGTCTAGAGATAGATTTTAACGATAACTAAAAGTGCATCATTGGATTTTAGAAAAATCAATAATCCTGGCCGGGAATCGAAACTGCTGAATTTTTATCGAAATTTTGGAAAAACGAAAAGAAAGTAATGGTAAACGGCAAACTAATGGAAATAGCAGATTTTTATGAAATTGATATTTTTCTATGCTATTTTAACTGAGTCATACATAATCTATTCTAAATTATAAAAAATCATTGTTTTCAATGTTTCACTGGATTTGAAGTCTCAACAATCGCACTATACTCAGCAACACGAAGTTACTCGAGTTGAAATAAATAAATAGCATTATTTCAATGAAGAAACTGTTAACTGTATTTCGAATAAGGTCATTACCTTGACGATTGATAAGTTCTTTATTCATTAACGTACTCACTCATAACAAATTTGATTCTGACATGAATATACAAGACTTAATCTTGGCAGTAAACTCAAAAACATAACCTCAACTCACGATTAAATGGACGGAGGCGAACTGAGTCGGGGCCCCGCCGCCCGGCGAGCAAGCACGTGTTAGCTACGAATTTAACCGAACGAGGCACGAAAATGCACGAACACTTGAGTTTCGGCAGAGCCGAAAGTTTCGGCTATATTTTGGCCGAAACCGAAACTAAGGCCGAAACCAGATTTTTTGGCCGAAACCGGCCGAAACCGAAACCGAAATTTCGGTCGGTCACTAATACATTGGGACATACGCTTAAAAATTTTGGGATGTATGTAACTTCAAACCATGTTTTTTTTTTAAAAGGATAAAAAAATGCCCTCAAATATGTAAAATAATAATAATAAATAATTAATAATTAATGGTAATTAATGTAAAAGTTATCACGTTTTTCCCTTTAAACGTCTCTCCTGTAAAGTACGGTTTTTTGAGTTAGCGTAGTATAAATTGCTGGTGTCGATTTTTGATGATGATGTATGAGGTCTAACACTAGGGCCATAGGCCATACTAGCGGGATATGCCGTTGATTATAAACAAAAGAAAAACATAGACTATAAAATATTATCGCGAAAATAACCGGGAAATGCCGTTTAGTGCGGTCCAGCTATAACAGCTATCCAGAAATGAGTGGAATAAAAAAAAACTTTCCAAATAAAAGTTTATTCTGATTAATATTATATTGTTTTTTTTTTACAATACGCAAGTTCTTTTTACTGAATAATTGAAAAAACTTTATAGCTGACCTAGTTTAAGGAAAAAGGTGATACAACTAAAGTCGGTTTTTTAATCTCGTAGACTGAATTGACAGGTGCAAATGGCAAACTGACATAAATTTCAATAGTATTTACGTCAGTTTTAATTTTATCATTTCTCAATTTGGTCTACGAGATTAAAAAACAAACTATAGTGTGGCAAATAATGATGTAAATAATAGGTCTGAACTAAAGAGATAGAGATAGCAAATGGCCTCTCCTTTCAACAATTTATTAATTTAAATTTAATTTAACAATGAACCGAACAATGTTCAATAGTTTTTATCCCTTTTTGTTAAGGTGATTGCTTCGATGTAGCCCGCGAAATTCATTTTTTTTACGTTTTTTGCAATTTGCAGGCCAGTGACATGTTGTAACTTTATAAATATATGTGTTGCGGTAATAACAAGTATAATTTTAAATATAAAAATTATCAAAAAATTCGCTCCATCAGCTCTCACATAGAAAAGGTGCATCGTAGTTAGATTTCGGAGATTTTAACATGATGCACCTTTTCTATGAGAGAGCTGATGGAGCGAGTTTTTTGATAATTTTTATATTTAAAATTATACTTGTTATTACCGCAACTCATATATTTATAAAGCTACAACATGCCATTGGCCTGCAAATTGCAAAAAACGTAAAAAAAATTGAATTTCGCGGGCTGGTTGGAGCATCCCCCTTAAGGCAATTTCCGTCACAAAATGCTTGGTTCATACTCTATATCTATAGAATTATTTTATAATACCTACGCGCTACTGCAAAAGAACTTGTCAGAAAAATTCTAATGTTCACCGAATGTTCCCCGCACACTGTTACAAATTGTCATCCAGCGAAAATACAAACTGTATGCATCAAGTGCCTTCTAGCGAACATCAGAAGCAGACGATCCATCAAAATATTTTTTTAGAGTGAGTCGCAGTGTGTGTCTATTCCATGTCTAACCATGTTCCGTTTGACCCTCTGGGTACGGAACCCTAAAAACAATGGGGATGGCAACTCAAAGCTAATCGTAGATGGCGCTGCGATAGTTGGTCCCCACGTCTACCTTGTACAAAAAAACAAACAAGATTATTTGTTATAAAAATTGAGTATAAATACAAAACAAATATGGAAAATTATTCGTCCATGCAAGTACTATATACTAAAAGAAGAATTAAGACGCCGCGGCGCATCTACAAGAGAAAAAAAGTGATTTAATTGAGTGGTTATACATTTGATTTTACCGTAATAAATCCACAATTACTTGTAGTTGAGGTTTCAATTTTTGAGTTTAGGTATGTTTTACCTGTCCTCTCCTTTATCAAGAATATAATGCTGCTTTTGACTTTCTATTTTGATAAAATATCATAATGTTTTAAGTCAGTAATTTTAACCTTTTTTTCTATTTAGATTCGAGAAATATCACAATATATTTAATTTCTTAACACCACAACTATTACAAAACTCGTTCCAGGTGATAATTCTTCGATTTTTGAGCGATGCAATACTGGTACATAACCTCCAAAAGAAAAGTAGATATTATTTTGAAAAGTGTATTCCATCATTTTTACAGCTTATTACACAACATCTAGTCATTTTACATCAATAAATGTTTTTTTTTCTGAAAATACCTTTGATTTTACAGTTCTTTGGGGACCAAACTGTCATTTTCACTTTGACACTTGCCTTCCCCATTTACAGCAAATTATCTATGGAAAAAGCAGCGTTTGAGCGTTATTTCATTCATTCACTGTCATGTCATTCATAGTCATTCATTCAGTACAAAACTTCAAATTGTCAATCACTCTGATTCTGATAACCTAACTTTCAGTTTTTATTTAAAAAAGGCGATTTCACGCCAAAACAGCAGTCAAATACGTACTTCAGAAATTCTAGAAGCAAATAAATAAACCAGGTAATGTATGATTTAAGTATAGTCACTCTGTAATGACGTCAAAGTTTATTGGCATCCAAGATTCTTGTGCCCTTTGCATTTTTTTTGTTGAAAGGACTATTTTTCTGAAAACAGGCTAAATAATGGTTTTAATTGATATTGACGACATACATGTGTCCTAAATTGCAAATTTATAAAAGCAAAATCAGTGACGGGAGGTCATATTCTAAATTTAGAACAACGGTGTAAAGTTGGTGGAATAAAAAATAATAATATTGTGTTTCAGTCCGCATCAGTACTGGTATTTTAACAGTGTTTGCTATTATAAAGTTCAGTGAGATTACATTTGTAGGTACAGTTTTTTGTTTAGGTATTTAATTAATATTTTGACTTATTGTTCTAATACATAAAAAGGTACAAAGCCTAGTTTGCACCACTGTCTGTCTAGTTATTATGAAAGTAAAATTTTTTTTTTGATTCAATGCAGTATACTTGCCATTTGGTCCCATACAAATTTCATTCAATTTGGTTCAGTACTTTTTATTTTGTGAGCATTTTTATTAATTTCGGCTACTTGAATGATTTATGATGATCTTTACTTTTTGCGTGTTTGTTACGCGATTACTCCGCCTATTGTGAACCGATTTTCTTTTTTTGTTGTACTAGGGATCGTTCACCTTAGGGAATACTACAAGTTTCATCAAAACCTGTTCAGCAGTTTTTGAGATAGGGAATTTTATTAGCTTATTGTGTACATGAGCGATGTTAATACCGGTGCTACGGATTACAAAATTCTAGTGCACATGTAAGAAAATGATGTATTTGACAAGAATTTGGGTTGAATATTTAAACTAAAAAGAGTAAAATAAAAAACTTTTTTTTTTTTAAGTTCAACCGCTTCAAAAACAACCATAAAAAAGGGTAAAATAACCTACAAAATAACTTTTGTGGTTGTTTTTGAAGCGGTTAATTTTTTTTTTTAAAAAGTTTTTATTAAGTTCTTGTTTTACTCTTTGGTTATGGAACTCTAAAAACTGTCATATTTTTTTAAATTGTGTGAGTATGATTCCTTTACCTATACTTTCTGTACATTGCACATTGGACATTGTCATTGATTAGGACCACAATATTAATCTGAAACTGGATCATGAATTGTAAAATGACTGATAGTAATAATCTTTGTGCAGAACAATATAATTACTGATAGAGTATTTTTCATTTGTTAGTAATTAATATAAGGGTGCTTTTGACCTTTTTTTTTTTGCGTGGTAAAATCATCAAATGAGTCCTCCCACCCCGGGCAGGGCGGGAGGGACTGTCAGACTTGTAGGTACTGACTAAAATCCACGGTGTCCTTCAATAGCCCTTTATGTTCCGGGGTCACGGTAAGGAAATAAATCCCGCGACCCCGGCAGGCTTTGGCCCTCTGAGAGTCACCCGTCATTCTTGCTGACGCTCTTTGAGGCGCGCGTGGAACACGACGCGCCGTCGACCCGGGCATTGTCCATGGTCGGACAGCGAGTTGCCCTTTAGTCGCTGTCCGCATGCCCGCGCCTACGGTGGCCGGAGATCATCTGCCGACGTCCGACGCCGCGGGCGCCTACCACTGCGGTTGGGGCGGAGGGAGGACGTGCTTTTGACCTAGCAGATAATTTAAAATGCCTGTTAAATAACATCCAAAGCTTTTAACTTATCTATGTATTATTTTATTTATTTTACGTAAGGTTCGTGTTTGCCCCTATCGCCCCATATTTGGCCTGGGCATCGCTATCCAAATTCCGGCCACCATAAGCACTGACTTGCGAACGGCGAATAGTGGGTAGCTGCTGCCGTCCGACTAAGGACAAAGCCCCAGTCTCCGGCGCATCGTGTTCCATGCACTCCGCAATGTAACTGCCGGGGCCTCTATAGAGTCAAACACCTAACATAACACGGGAGAAGTGAAACCGCAGGCAGAAGCCAGTTTAAAAAAAAATATTTTGAAAAGCTGATATATAACTATTAAAAAAACTTTTATTTGTTTCGATTTTTACGGCGGTCGTTTTTTCTTCTGTTGTCTTTTTGTGGTAAAGTTATATTTCTGGTTGCAAATATACATTGACCTTTGTGGCTACTTACTTGCACTTTCAAAAGACCTTCAATTATTTGCTAACATAATTAATTTGTAAAGCAGTCTGCTGATCGTCTCTCGTTGTTCGCAGGAACATGTCTGAGCAGCAAGTAGGATCAGCGCCGGCATCTGCGGCCGCGTCGGCGACCAGTGTGGCTGAGGAGCAACGCTCGGGCAGCGCAGCAGGCTAGTATTTCCTCTTTTTTTATTGGTATCAACACATGACGAGACCTCATCAAATGAGTCGTCGCCATTGGTGGAGGAGGGACTGTCAGACTCGTACTGACTAAAATTCACCGTGTTTCTTTAATTACCCTTTATGTACCAGCGTTATGGTAGCCTGTTCAGACAGCCTCGTGACCCCGCATGGTGAGACTTGCCTCCCTTTTTTTTAGCGTGGTAAAATCATCAAATGAGTCCCCCCACACAGGGCTGCAGGGACTGTCAGAATTGTACTGACAAAAGTCCACGGTGTCCTTCAATAGCCCTTTACGTTCCGGGGTCACAGTAGCTCATTAGTCCCCCGACCCCAAGACCTGACACTCTAGACGGCGAGCGATAAACGTTAACGCTCAATAATCTCTAATACATTTTCAACTTTATACCCTTAGCTTACGTAGCCGTTATGGCTTACACGCGTGTTTGCTCGAACCAGACTTGCCCTCACAAGAGACTGGGGCATTTACACGGGACGATTCGTTCGATCGATTTGCCTGATTTCAAAATAGCATTATAGAATTAAATCTAATAAATATTATACGTAGACCGTTAAAATAAATGAGTACTTTTGGCCTCCAGGAAGCGGCGGCAGCGCCGTCGGCTCAATTGGAGCAACCGTCTCCGAAGAAAAACTATACGGAGGTTGCGAAGGACCCAATGCTATGTATGTTAAGCTGATCTCTTCGGACGGCCATGAGTTCATCGTGAAGAGGGAACATGCTCTGACCTCGGGCACCATAAAGGCTATGTTGAGTGGACCCGGCCAGTTCGCCGAGAATGAGGCCAATGAGGTCAACTTCCGGGAGATTCCGTAAGTATACCCTTATAGCGGCTCTACATTAGTGCCGTGAATTCATGCCGTGAATTCTCGGCACAATACCGACACTGATCGGGGAACAGGCGCGAACGCGCGTAAAACCCCGCGAAAACCATCCACATTCTCGTTCGCGCCTGTTCACGGGGGTTCACGGCACTAATGTGGAGCCGTCATTAAACATTTTATAGCTATAGGCATGTTGAGGAATGGAGGAGGATGTTGTAACATCGTGAGGAAACCAGCATGTACTAGAACCAAAAATTCGACGACATGTGACATCCGCCAACCCGCACTGGGCCTGTGTGGTTGATTATGGCCTACTTCCTCTCACAGAGAGGAGGCCTGTGTCCCAGCAGTGGGAACATTAATTTATAGGCTAATGATGATGATGATAGGCATGTTGACAGCATCAATAAATCAGTAAGATTTTTGAAAATAATGGATACATATTTTTTCTTTTGGTAAATCAAATATCGTGACGTCAGAAGAAGGTAAAACTGTACTTGTGACGTTTTGGCAATGTTAAAAGTGTCGAACCTTCTTCATAAATGTTGGTTTTCATGACAAAAGAAAAAATAGATGTCAAATATTTTTAAACGGATTAATTAGTTTTTTCAGTAAAATACCTTATTTACCCCGTTTTAAGTTATTTCTACTGGCCAATCCTTATCTCCTTGGTCTACCGGTAATATGCAACTTTATTTATGACACAATATTCTCTTTTCCAGTTCCCACGTCCTTCAAAAAGTATGCATGTACTTCACATACAAAGTGCGCTACACAAACTCGTCGACTGAAATCCCCGAGTTCCCGATTGCACCGGAAATTGCGCTGGAGTTGCTCATGGCTGCCAACTTCCTTGACTGTTAAAAGTACAGCGATGTACCGGTAGATGGCGCTAGTGATGTGAGGTTACGAAGGAGGTTTGTTCAATTGAGGTTTTAGCTGTAAACCTCCTGGAGAGTAGTAATTGAAGAATTCTATGAAGCCCACATAGGCTCATTCTTCACAAGATTTACTATTGATGAATAGATTTAAAAGCAATTTAAATTACAGTCGTTTCATATTATTTTATCTCTGATTGCATCTCTGACATAAACATAGTGATTTTTGCTCTCGTAACTATAAAATTGCTGTTGAATAATAAGTTTCTTTAAAACAAATTGATCTCTATTGTCGTTGAAATAGGGATGGAGTTAAATTAGTGTTAACTGAGGTAAAATAATATAGAAAAATCAGTAGTTTAATTTTCAGTCTCACTAGCGCCGTTGTGATCAGAAACTGACTGATCAAAAGATCATTTATAACACATCTGCAATCCAGTGTGATATAATTATAAAATTTGTAATGGCCGTAAATTATCACGACAACACGTAGGTCATTTTTTTTAAATTTATGGGTGAAGAAAAATAAGTACGAGAATTTATCTTACAAAATAGGCGTTTATTGTGTTCGTTGTGATTTGTACATTTCATATATCACTGAACAATAAAAAATTTACTCTTTCGAAGTTACAGGACCTACAATACTTTTTAGGGCCATGCTTTATTCAAATAACTTCTGAAGAAAGTCTGGGTCTGCCTAAACTAAAACCCTGTTTTCCCAATTGCCTAGTTTTATATCTCCTGCTAAAATAATTGGTTGACGTCAATGTAGTCGACCAATAATGACAACTATATTATGATAGTAGATTAAAGGATTTGATATACAAAGCGCACCGGGCGCGCCCTTGGCTCTGTTATGGTGAAATGTATGGCACCTTAACTAGATGCGGGCGCGTATCCGGGTGGTTGCGATTGTTTTGTATTGGCTCAGTAACAAAATATAAAAAACGCCCAGGGCGCTCGTTATTTTACAGGGACAATGTTCGACACAGAAACGCGCGCCACGCAGGGACCGAAAACCTTTCTAAATTACGGTACCGGTATTGAAGAATTTTGGTTATTTTTCAGACTTAGGTAACCGCTATCTGGGTAACCAGACCGAAGAAAAATGTAACCTCTATTCAGGTTACCGTTTTAATACCGGTTAACTAAAGATAACGACTCTTTGTCACACACACATGCGATGCGCGCCCTGTGACTATTGCCGACGGCACGTGTGAAGTGTGCAAGATAGGGGTAATTTTTATTTCGGTAACCGGTATTAATACTGGTTATGTATTCACTTTTAATAATAAAGGTAATCTTTAAAATTACCTGTAAAAGAAAAAAAGGTTGTTACCGAAAAAATACCCGTATTGATCATACCGGTTTCGGTCCCTGGCGCCACGGACGCAGGGCGCTTTGTATATCATATTCCCTGCTGTTAAAGGCACTCAGAAATAAGTTTTTAGCATTAGTAATGATATCTAAAAGTAGAAAGGTATGAAATTAATTCAAGGATAGTGTGCAGGAATTGTAATTAATTAAAATTAACCCGTTTGTGTAGCTAAAAGTCTGATATTTAATGTATGTACAGCCGCGTGATAATGCTTTGGTAATTTATGTCAACTGTTCGTACAGTTAAGGTTTAATTTGGTATAAATCGTCCCGCTTTCCGTATTTATAAAGTCTCTCTTTGAACATAAAGTGCGGGTATATTCGACATAAAATCTCCTTTTTACAAAATGACCGTTAGAAATGCGAGATGTTAAATTGCAATATGGATTATTATAAAATAAAGCTGTTTCTTTTATTTTAAAATTCCATATCTTCTTAATAGTGATTATAACTTACTGTAATAGTGCGTAAATATAACATATAAAATGTAATTCTCATAATGTACTTTGTAGTTTGGGATACCGCATTTATAGCACACAATTTTAAAATATTATATAGAAAACATTTTTTTTTGTAGATCCATTCAACAGTTTTCGTAATCATTATTTTGACCCTGCGTCTTAATTTAAGCGATCATTTGCGCGACTACGTGATTATCGCGTTCGTAGGCCATTATATCAACGCTACGAGGTTCCGAATTTGAATTTGCCATACAAATGAATGATATTTAAACGCGGCTATTGCACATTCGCTCGACGATCGCTTATATTAGAACGTAGTCTGAAAGTATATAATAAACAAATTTTATATTTTTTGTACCTTAAATGTTCCTTTCAAATAATAAAAGTTTGTATAAACTCGAGATGCTAGGATTTCATTATTTATTTTGTCAAGTGTCACTTAACATTAACCAAATCGCAATGTTTTGCTTTTTATTTTGTTAATAAAGCGTCAATTCTAATTGTGTTGTTTTAGTCTGTGGTGATTTCATGTTGAGTTATAAGTATAACCTGTCTTCCTCTAGTAACGCGACGCGACGCGACGCTCTAAACCATAGAGTATATTTTTGCTCTAAACCGTGGCTTTTCCCTCAAAGAGGGCGCCACACGGGTGTTGTCTATGAGATTTGTTGGCGCTGCGCCTACTGACCGGTGATGCTCCTTCGACACATGACGGATGGCGACGCAACGCACGAGGATAGTAGGAAGACATGGAAGGGAGATACGTTGAAACTAAACAGCGGCAGCACCATACTTGATAGCATATCGAAGACAGATATCCTCCACAGACGCTACGAAATCGGAGAGAAAACGTCTATGTTTTTTACTCAATATTTATGTTTTTATTGTTTCCAGATAATTATGAACTTAGGTGATAGGTTTAACAAACTTATGATCATTGTGGGGGCCTGTCAGGTACAACAAAAAGTAGAGGAAGAGGGCTTTCATTTCATTTTACAACTTTTTTGAATTTATCAAACTTTCAAATATGAGTAGGCACTTATTTGAGATTTTCTACAAAAACATTTTTTAAAAATTATTTAAAAATATAAAACTAATGTTATTATTATAAAAAAAAAAAACAATTTAAAATTCATTATTTAAATACTCTTTAATATTGTAATTTAGCATTTAGATGTTAGAAATTGTTTTTATTTATTTATGAACATTTATTAAAATCATTTGTTCTTTAATACCTAATATCCGGCAATTTACTGTATAATTATATTTAAGATTAAACTTGATTTGAAACAGTATTTGAAGGTAGGCATATTTTATCTTTTCGTGTAAGTGTGGGTAGTTTCGAAATAATTTACATATTTCTAGAATATAATATAGACAGGGGAGGGTCAGTAATTTTATTCACTTGATAATGTAGTTTGTAGCTGTCGGTGTCTTCTATTTAGTAGTATGTTTGTGCATTCGTGCCGTCGTGCGAGCTGCTGCCGCGAGCTACGCGTATTATATGCATGATTGATGACAAAATGCTGTTTTAAGGTTAGTGGTCAGTTTTCTTTACGAAGATCGTATGCTCTGGATAGTTTTGATTTTGTCTTTTCGATGTGCGTTCCAATCAATATTTGTATCCATAGGCCAAGTAGAGTGAATTCATGAACTGTTTTGTTTCTACCATCTATGATTTCTACTGTTCTGTGTTCATGAACGACTTCTATTATTGTACCCTCGGATATCTGAGAGTGTACCGTTATAAGTGAAGTTTAGGTAACTTAATAGGGTTTTTAGACGTAGGTGGAAAGACGTCAAACAATACCAATCGCGTAATGGATCAACCGCTAATTGGACAGTTTTTTTTTTAAATATTGGTACTGTCATGATTTGGGCGGGTTTCGTCCAAACATCCCCCCGGCCTTGCACCTTGCGAGCATTTGAAGCTACATTTTTTATTATCAATTATAATTAGCCTGTGTTGTCCCACTGCTGGGCAAAAGCCTCCCTTCATTCCTTCCAACATTCACTTTGTTTTCTTGAACGCATTGCCCAAAACTAGGAATTGCTTCTGGGTCGTGGGTGCGTTTACAAACATAAACACTCACTACTTAGGGGTCATATAAGTATTGGTTGCGTACGGGAATCGAATCCGCGACACGCTGTCGAAGCGCGCATCCTTCCAATTCTTAAGGAAGACATCAAGTTCGTCCCGCCATCTCGCTGCTTCTTGAAGGTTAATGCAAAAAAAAAACATCGGTGACACCGGAGACCATTGTGCAGAGATCGAGTGAGTTCAGATCGTATCGCCGGGACGGATTGCGTTCTGTGGGTCTTATATAGGCGCCTCGCTTGATGACTTGGTTATTTTTTTTTTTTGTAACTGGGAACGAAGAGTACCTAAAAAAATCGGTGGCCGCAATATGGCGACCAAAATCGTCATAACCAGTCTTACCATTGGGTATTGTAATAACCAGTTCCTGGGTTGTGGAGGTCCGATAGGCAGTCGCTCTATGATTGTAAATCACTGATATTAGCTGCATATGGTTCGACTGGAAGCCGACCCCAATATAGTTGGTAAAAGACTGTGGTAAAAGGCTAGGCAGATGATGATGTACAGGGTGAAATTTCTAAATGGGCCTGGCCTGGGGGAAACGAAAAATGCTCAAAGGAGTCACGAAGACGATTTTGTTGAAAAGTAAATTATGTGCATTATTAGATTTTTGAAAAATCTATATTCTGGCCAAGAATTAAATCTGTCGATTTAAAAAAAAAAACACGATGTATTTTAAAAAAAAACGCCATTTGGTACTGTAGAAGATCAAATTCTGTAAAGTGACTACAGGAAAGTACTAATTTTTTGTAAAATATGAAACAGAACGAAATCAACAAAATCACAATTAGCGCTAATCGCCAATTCACATTTATTCCAATTATTTCAATCACGACGTTTTTACTGCAAAGAGGATAAAATTTTAAAATGAGAACAGTGTTGTGAACTTGTTAAGATGTAGTTCGTTGCGAGTGTTTATCAATCATGAATGATCATGATATAAGACTATTTAAATCGATTTAATGAAAATGAATGACTTCACAGAATTTTCACCTTATTAGCGATACTATTAGATAGTGTAATTAAACTGTATGTTTTGTAATTTTTTTTAAATCGTCATAATGAGACTCCTAGCACTTTCTCCTATTCCTCATAATTTCGGATATAGCCATCCACGCCCAGTTGAAAAATTCACCCTGTATACAGGAAGTCCCGGGAAGTGTGGATCAAATTGAATAAGGGCGCGGGAGAGGTCTTTTTCAATATATACCCTTGAGATATACGGTGCTATATTTTTTTACGGTTCAAAAGTTCTCACTACATTTTGTGGTCAGATTGGCAACACATGCGCAGAGATTGCAATAAAATTAAATTCCGTAATTTTAAAACTATTAAGAATATCCCAGTGATTAATAACTCCAAAGAATGTTTATGTCTTGGGGAAGTTTCTTTACGTTGTCAACTTTAGCTACTAGTGTAACTTTTTCTCATGAAAATCTTAACTTGTAACTTTGTAGCTCGAGAATAGAGTACCTAATTTTTTTGCAGTAAGTAAAGTATTTTTTATTGAGTAAATGATTTCTAGCTGTGTGAAAGAATTATGTCAGAAACGTCCAACTCTAGTTGGAAATAAAAACACATTTATTGCAAAAAAGTAACTCGATTTTCAAGCATTTATCTGTGATAGTTGATTACGTATTAGAAAAAATCCCAAGGCATAGACATTCTTTTGAGGTACAAGTTATTGATTTTAATATACATAATTACAATCTCTAAGCATTTGTTGCCGATATGAACACAAAAAAGTGGTTATAACTTTTAAACCTTCAAATTGTCCAGAGGTAAGGACTACCGCACACGGGCCAAGACCACAAATCGCCGCGGCCTCTCCGCCGCTATATTTCCTGTAGTTTTCATACATTTTATATGGACTCGCCGCACACGGTAGACGCCGGTGGCCGCCACACGCTACAATCGTCGCTGCTCGCTTCAGCTACCTCTGTACCCGCTTCTAGCTTCTCGTGGCGGCGTTTGTGGCTGTCGCGAGTGGCTCGTGTGCGGCGACTCTAAGATGATTCGATATTACCTCTCCCATACCCCTGTTCTATTAGATCCACACTTCCCGGGACACCTGTATCTATATTTTTATGCAATTTGATGTAATGGTAGTAGACGTAGTGTCGCGTCAAAAAGACTTCACCTGCTGCCCTCCACGTTCAGGACAAAACCACGTTTGTTTGTAACTGCATGTAGTTGCAGCTCAAATACTTTAAATTTTAGAAAATAGGGTAATTAAAAAGGAAATAAAACAACAAAGAATGATTGACTTGTCCTTTATTCAATGCGTAAACAAAATCCGGTCCACCATTATCAGAATATTTGGAAAATAATCTCAGGCAGCTCACTACAATAATATATGGACTACGTACTGCTTACTATAACCATTACACTTTGGAATGATATCCTGCTTAACACTAAACACATTAGGAAAATCAACTTTACAAATAAACCGAAGATAATCGTCAATAAATAAATTCTGATTTTTATAATTACAAAACTTACGCACGTTACCTACAAATTCCATCTGAGATCTAAGCTTAAAATAAAAACTTTGGATAAACAATTAAAATAATTATTGACAAATTGTTTTGTACATTTTTACAAAAGAAAATTAATCATTTTCGGCTGAATACTGGGTGAGAATGTTTAAAGAATTAAATGCATTAATGTTACAATAAGTTGTGACTTGTAAACGCACCTTATCTAACGAAAAATATACACGTTACCGCACTAATACATTTTACATTATAAAATAATACTTTCTAATCAATTTCAAACGACAGACAGTAAAATTATTGTTCTATGGAAGAATTCATTCTTACACATATGCACCAGTATTGGCTGAGTATAAAATCGGCAACACCGTTACACCAAAAATATAAAATTTGTATGAAAATAACTACAAAACTTACTCATTAGGTGCAAGTTTGAGGAATGTGCTCACTGTACTGCGTTACATAGCCGTCCTTATTATAAAAAGTATTCAAATTTTATTGGCAATAATATCACAAATCAATATTATCATGATTTCACAACAGTTCAGTGTGATTTTATGGATGTATGACAGATGTTAACATGTACACGGATCTTTTTGCTCGTGGCTGATATCAGAACTAACTTTTCCATCTTATTTTCAATACAATTTTCAACTGACAGCGCCCTCCTGCCAAAACCATTCATGGGCCAAGAGATCCATGTAACACTGTATGTACGATGCATCAAGAATGAACAGAGATATGTCGAACAATAATTAATATTCACGAATAGGCAACACGACATATTTATTTGAAGCACAACAATGCTGATGATATGTTAATAGATATCACTAGATGATCAACATAATTATACGGTGTAAAGGACAGCTTTGCACATCATTTACTATGGATTTAGGACATAGATTCTAGACTCAGCATATTAAAACGATTAAAAATTAAAAGAAAAAAAAATAGATTTTTTGTACATTTTGACCACAATAGGCATTGACTTGATTGGCATGAAACAGAATTTAAGTTTTTTTTTAATAATCGACGAAAGTTTACAACTGTCTGTAGTTATTTATTTACTAAATCCATAGTATTTCTTTTTGTTCTGATGTCCTTTCCACAATATAATATAAAGTAGTCATATTCATGTAAATAGCGCATTCTTTAATTGCCAATTAATTTATAGAAAAGCGAATCGATTCACATTCTATAAAAAAGCAGGAATTATTTATGACCCGCAGCTAAATACAGAGTTATCTACATTGGAAAGGCAAAATGCTTAGTTTAGGCCATTATTTACTTAGGCATAGCTAACATGTTTATTTAATTTAGATTTTAAGCTGAATTGACTTCTTACTCAAGTTTTGAGACAGGTTGATTATTTAAATCGGATAACATTTTGTTTTTAAGGATGTCAGTATTTAATGTATTCTATTCTAGCTATCTTGTTATTCATTTTGCCTTCTCATTGTTTAAAATCTTATGAAAGCGCTATTTACATGAATAAAATATTCATAAACGGTTATGTATATGAAAATCGATTTAAAACGAACGCAAATGGATGGATACAACGACAATTTATTTGGCTCACTTAATTCGCTACAGTTAATATTGAGCATTCTTTGTCTTTTCCAAATAAGCGTCGCACTATAGAGTTTAAGCGGCAAACGAAATATCTATGAGCATATCCGGGTAAGTACACTAGTCATACAAATATTAGATCATAGCCTATGTAAAGCTGTTGACGTCATAGGACGTAAAATAAAAAATTGCCACTACAAGCGAAAACGTCAATAGGTCATTCACCCCTCGTCGGTGTGACCAACGTTCTGATCTAGAGGGATCATCTTTTTGCTGACAGAGTAAATTGGCGGGGAGTCTAGTTTCCCAGCCAAGGCTTGGACTCGACTCTTAACGGATTCCATTGGGGCTGAATCTACTTTAACATCATCAGAACTTGAAGAGGAAAATTGGAAGGATGAGGCTTCAGTGTTGCCATAAATGTGTTGTGGTTCTCTCACGTTACCATAGAGATTGTAATTATGTATGAGAGTGGACACTCTGTTCGGTGCGGCGGGTAGACTGCTGTGTTCTTTGGGCGGTTGCTCAGTGACCGTCAGCTGGCTGGTTGTCACTGGTTGGTTGATCTTGAAGTCTGGCTTCGGAGGAGGAGCTTCATCCTCTTGCACCGATGACTGGTTGCTTAGCACCGGGTTCGCAGGGACGCATATTTGGTTTTGAGCCGCGAAGACTTGGTTTTGTGAAGTCAGTGTCTGGTTTTGAGGAGTTACCACCTGTAAGAATTATTTTTCATTTTGATTTTTTTACATGTCTGATTTATACATGCTTAATAAGAAAAATAGAAAATGGATACTGACTACATACTACCTACTACATAGGAATGCTGCATGCAAAATATAAGACAAAAATATATTAAAAAATGTTTGGTAGACCATTAAAACGTGCAGACCAATCTTATTGTAAAAGTATGAATGAAAAGTAAATTGAAAAAAATTAACAGCGTTACTTCAAAATGTAAAACATCTGTTGAACAGTCGTCTAAAAAATTTTACAACTACAAAACGACCCTTGTATCAACATGAAACGCAGTTTTGCAGTTCACATTTTTCTAGACAAGTATTCAACTGATTTTGTACATTTTTTTAGTAAGACGGTAATGGTTTATCTACGTTGTCAATATCTCCAAAAAAATATTCATTCCATTAATATTATCAAGATGTCTAAAAACAAATAATAAGTAACCCTATCTATCGATATTACCGCATTGATCAAAAAAGGGTTGCCACTATATTTTTATATCGAGTTTCAAATTCAAGATCCACCTGTATATTTTAAACAACACCCTTACCAACTTAATTTAAATTTTAAAACTGAAAGTACAAACTTCAGTCCTTCTTTCAGAATCCAAGATGGCTCTTAAATTTCGACGTTTGAACTAAGGACCCACCTTCAACATGAAGCATTGAAAGTTTTTACTTCTCAATTTCCTTTTCTTGTTGGACAAGCCCGTCACACTATTCCCAAACCAAATTCTCAAAATCAATAGCGGTGTCCACCAGTGCCGAAGCAATGAAGCTGTTAGCTGTCCCGGTTATTGAAATGAACTGTCCAGGATCCCATAAATAAAAAAAACACCACAACACCCTGCATCGTTTACAAACGTAGCAACTCACATACACAAATACCCAGAAATAGCCAGACCTGGAACAACTACTTGCAGATCATACATATATTTTGATTCGTGCGCGGAACGAACCTACGACACACTGCGCAGCAGTCGATTGCATAACCACTGCGTAAACCGTGTCGTTTTCAAAATAGGCTTGTTTACTTTATATAAATGACATGAGACATGGCTTCTTTATCTATACGGTGTCCTACCATGATGTCTTAAAGCCAAAGTAGTTCCTAGTAGTAACTAGTTAGAGTAGTTCCAGTGAGTGAAAGTGACAGAGCTATACAATTCATCTAGCGCCATCTCGTTCCTTCACTGGAACTTCTCTGGCTTTGAGCCTATGCACACCACGTTTTTTAAACGAGCCGGTGCAGCGCGTTTTAGAAACGCGCGTTGTCGGCGCGTTTTAGAAACGCGCGTCGTCGGCGCGTTTTCATCAGAGCAGTTTGTTGTCGTTTGTTCTAGGCTGCGTCTGACTTGCGTGCGTATCGTGTCTGTATCGCGTCGAACGCGCTGCACCGGCGCGTTTAAAAAACGTGGTGTGCATAGGCTCTAAGACGTCATGTTAGGTCACCTGCGGCCGTATTATGACGTCTTAAAGCCAGAGTAGTTCCAGTGTGGGAAAGAGACAGCTATACAAGTCGTCTAGCGCCACCTCGTTCCCTCACTGGAACTACTCTGGCTTTATTACGTCATCATACGGCCCCTGGACACTATTAGCACAACCCTTTATTGACCAGCACATCACAAGAAAAGAAAAAAGAAAAAAATCATAACATCCAACTTACCTCACATTTCAGCATGCGACACTAACCTGCGCATTGGGCCCGGGCGCGGGCGGCGCGGGCGCGAGCGCGGCGCGCCAGTCCACGTGCGGGTGTCGCGCGCGGATACAGTCCACCACGTCCAGCAGGTTCTTGGCGTCCATGGCCAGGATGTGGGCTGCTGCTAGCATGTTTCTGTGATGAAAGGTGGATTAGACACAGTTTTTGGAAAGGTAATATAGTCAAAATCTGTTAAGAGCGCGTATCCGGAAAGTTGGCAACGTCGCAAATAGCTGCCAAATATTTATAAGTTTTGATTAATTTTGCAATGTTACTTATGTGTGGTGTGAGTGCACCTTATGGTAGGCCAACAGCTCGGATTTTAATTCCTCGCTCCGCCATCCATCAACTGAACTTAGCCTAATGTTTTCTGTGGTTATTTTGTAATGTGGTACTCACTTAGTGTACTCATGCGTGAGCGTGGTATTGTGGTACTGTATGGCCAGTCGCATGGCCTCCACCAGCGCCGCCATGTCCTTGCTCAGCACCTGGTGAGCCATCTCCACCTCCCTGAGGACAAACAGACATTATTAATATTCTTATAGTTAGTACGTTATTCAAAAAGAGAATAAAGAAGTATTTTTTGTTACAGGCGTTACTCCTGAACGTAGCGAGGGATCATATTTTGTTTTATGAGGTGAGTTAAATTTTTTCGCGATAGAAGTTGGTGTTGAGACACAACAAATCAATTAAATTGTCCCGTCATCTTGCTGACACTCTTTGAAACGCGCGTGGACCACAACGCGCCGTCTACCCGGGCATGGTTTATGGTCGGACAGCAAGTTGATCATAACTCGCCGCCCGCATTGCCGCCCCTACGGTGGCCGGAGATCGTATTGCGACGTCAGTCGCCGTGGGCGTCTACCACTGTGGCTGGGCTGTGAGGTGGACGCTGTCCTCTCCCTCACGTGTCCCGTCTCCTCCCTCGCTAGCATGACTGCTTCGCAGAAGGAGGCGACCGCTTCCCATGCCGAGGCCATGCAGCGAGAGTATGGCTTCGACCAATGCCGGGCGCGAGGGGTTGTCACCTATAGACGATCTCGACCTTATATTTTATTTTGAAATTCGAACGGTGGTGTTATGAAATTCGAATGATGCATTATTAGGACCTTTATTCCAGACTTATCCGGCGGGAACTATACAGTATACATACCTCTGCGCATGTTGCGGGAAGGGCACCACCACCTTGTCCACGGTGGCGCACAGCTCCCTGAGCTCCGCGCCCACCGCGCGCACGGCGGCCAGCAGCCCGGCGCCCGGCGCGCCGCCCGCCGCCGCGCCCGCCAGACGCATGACGCAGCGGACCACGCGCGTCGTGGCCACGTACACCGGGTCCGAGCTGGAGGAGCTGCCCTGGAGGAGGGGGGGAGGAGGGAAGGAGGTCACCTACTACTTCAATAACTAGCTGGTGGCCTACCATGACGTTATAAAGCGAGAGTAGTTCCACTGTGGGAACGAGATAGCGCTAGATGACTTGTATAGCTCTGTCTCTTTCTCACAATGGAACTACTCTCGCTTTAAGACGTCATCGTAGGCCACCAGCTTTTCACAACTAAAGCATTGTGGGAAATTAATATAAATAGGTAATCAGCAGGTTGACAACAATAAGATATGTATCTGATTGAAGAAATCTAATTAATCCGTATGTTATACTCGTATTGACGTTATTTACATCGACAAAGTTGAATTATGACCCACCATAGGCTTATTTTCTTACAGACATTCTAATACCATTAGATCCACATTCGCGTAAAACTACATATCCATGGTAACGACTTTGATCTTTGTTATTTTGACGGATTCAAACCATTTATTGTCAAAATGGGTCATGATTCAAATTTGTCGACTGTACGTAAACCAAATTGACAAAGAGAATTAAGTAACTTAAATTGACAATAATGTTTAAATATTCACGAGAATATTTATTTATTAACAAAGGGACACCAATAGCTTCTGTATATAAATTAATAAATAGTTTACATATGTAAGAGTACAAGGCTTATACAGTCGCCAATAATAGGTGAACCAACATTCACAAACATAGGTGGTAACTTAAGCTTAAATCTAAAAAGTACTAAATAATGAGTGAAAATAAACTATAAATTTAAAATATAGAGTAAAACAATCATGAGGTCAAAATTTTAACAGCGAAATTAAAAATTAGAGTTATACTAAAAGAATACGTCACAATCAAGTAGAATTTGTAGGTTCAGACAGCTTCAGAAAAAACTAAATCCCCTTTGATGTCACTATCAAAAGGGGACTAATTTTCTCTGAAAGTAAATTGTATGGAGGCCCATACAATTAATTTACGTCACGAACCCTCGAATTTTTATGCAATTATGTTTTTAAATATTAATTAAATTAATAAAGATCAGAAACCTGTCCATTATTTTCCAAAACTCTTAGTGAACTCTCTTGCTGACGGACTTGTTAGATTTGCAACGTTTAATCGTTATCTTGGCTATTTTTAACAATAAAATGCAATAATATTCAGCCGACAAAATTAAGTAAGAAAAATCTTTTAAATGCTAAATAATTATCATTCTTACCTGTTCTTCACTGGGCGGTCTTTCTTTAGATACAGTATTCGCAGGACTCGTTTCAGCAGACGTAGCCGCTGTAACAAAGTTAGTTTGAACAAACGAAATTGAGCCTTATTGTAATATTTGTAAGATTAAAATAACACAAAGTTAATAGTATTAACAATATATATTTTTACTTTAATATTATTTAGTTTAAACTATTTCTAAAATAAACTTTTTTTTAAGAATGAATATGTAAAATACTGTCTGTATAGCTTGACGAACAAAAGAAAAAAAAAAACAAAATTAGCGGGAAAGCGACAATCTGATCAAAATTAATTTTTCTTTTTTTAATAATTTCTGTTCTTATTTTTACTTTTCTCGTATATTCGTAATGAGTAATGAATAATTTCCTCTCTGTGAACGAACACTAAGCTGTTTTTTTAGTTGGCATTCACACATGGCTATCCACACAACAAAAAAAGTTGGCCATCATATATTTCTTCTTTTTAGATTCTATATTTGAAAATATAGATTTTGAATTGCTATTCCACAGAATTTAGAAAAAAGAAGCTTATTCCAGTTATCACTTTTTTGAAGTGATCATTTACTTCAATCGTAAAATATCAATACACGATATTCACCTGACTGTGGTTGACTAGACGCTCTCGGTTCATTGGTACTGTCTGACTTCTGTTCGGTTCCCGGGTCAGACTCGGTTGACAGTTGCACGTTGGATAGACGCTTATTCTGAAACAATAATAAATATCATAATGTAGGTTTTAGAATCTTTGGCATTTGTATATTGTGGTGTGTTAAGTTGATTGTACATTTTATTTTAATCCGTTGTATGAAATCGTAAAATGCTGTCAGCACCAAATAATGCTTATTTATGACTTCATAATGTCATACGATAGGCGCGTGCAGCTCCTACGGAGCAGGCATTTGTGTTTACCTTTAGTAAAAGCAGTAAGAGCAGCGGTGACACAGTGGTAATCCGAGTTACGATTTGTAGGTACGGTACGAAGTGTAATTTATTTCGCCACCACTGCTTCAACACTGCGAAGATCGCTCGGAGGACACGGTGGAGCATACGGTGCAGGACTGCTACGCTTGGGCAGAGCACCGCCGTGTCCTCACGACGGCGATAGGCGGAGACCTCTCGCGCCCGGCATTGGTCGAGCCCATCGCAAGGGGCAAGACGGAGTGGGAAGCGGTCGCCTCCTTTTGCGAAGCAGTCATGCTCGCGAAGAAGGAGGCGGCAAGCGTGAGAGAGAGGACAGCGTCCACCTCATGATCCAGCCGCAGTGGGAGACGCCCACGGCAACGGACGTTGCAGGACGATCTCCGGCCACCGTAAGCTCGGAATTTTTCCGCAAATTTTTGGAGGATATTCAAGTATTCGTAACATCTAAGCAGTTAGGCGGAGACCTTTCGCGCCCGGTATTGGTCGCGGACATGCTGCGGGGCGAGACGGAGTGGGAAGCGATCGCCTCCTTCTGCGAAGCAGTCATGCTTGCGAAGGAGGAGGCGGGCCGCGTGAGAGAGAGGACGATGTCCTCCCTCCGCCCCACCCGTGGTGGACGCCCACGGCGACGGACGTCGCAAGACGATCTCCGGCCACCGTAGGCGCGGGTATGCGGGCAGCGAGTAAAGAGCAACTCGCTGTCCGTGACCATGGTGCATTACCCGGGTCGACGGCGCGTCGTGTTCCACGAGCGTTCCTCAAAGAGCGTCAGCATAATGCCGGAGTCGCGGGACTTATTCCATCACCGTGACCCCGGAACATAAAGGGCTATTGAAGGACACCGTGGATTTTAGTCAGTACAAGTCTGACAGTCCCTCCCACCCTGCCCGGGGTGGGTGGACTCATTTGATGATTTTACCACGCCACAGAGTACTAACAGAGGGGTCTCTTCCCAAAAACAATCAAACAAATGTAAAATCTATGCACGAAAGAATAAAGCACATTTTAACTTGCAGCCGTACCGCCCACCTACTTTTATATTAGCCTAAACTTCCCGTGCACAAGCAAAATTGTACTGAATGGCTACGCGCGAGACTTTATTTTGGTTTATCTGATGCTAACGTCACATCAAGGTCAACGTTCGCCGCGCTCAATAGGGTTGCGACTTGCGAGTTCAGGAGGCACAGTTTGGTAGGTCGGTGTATTTTATGCATTTGTTAAATTAAATAATTATTAAATAAATTTTCCTCAAGGAATTTTGTTTTTATCATCAGCCTATATCTTTTTGGTTTCGCCATCGATTACTACATACTACATTATCGATAGGTAGCACAGCACAGATTGCTTATAGTACCTACGGCACCTTACGTTAGAAATAATTTATTATGATAATATTATCTTTTCTACCTATTATTGTTATATTTTAAACATTTCATCTCAGAAAAACAAAAAGAATAATATTTAAAAATGTTTGAAATGTTAGGCTTTAAAACCTCATCAATATCATCATAACGCCACATTCGCCACCCGAGTCGCTGTGGCTCCGTGTGCTCTTGTCAGTTTTATAGTATAGGAGCAATGATCCGATTTGGTAAGTAAATGTAGGATGTAGATGGATGTAGGTAAAGTTATACAGGGTGACTTTTTTAGCACCGTCCAAAATTTTTCTATGCATTAGGTATCAATCACTAAACCCATTTTTGAAAAAAATCGATACTTCAAATCACCCTGTATAAGGATCGTCAATTCTATTGTTATGTTCAGTTAATTTGGCAACTCAACCCTTCCAAACTGAACAGCTTTTGCTTTACAACTTCCAAAAAATTACAAAAATCTTCGACTTTGACCGATTATTTTAGAAACACTGTTTTGATGTGCTGATAGTCTCAGAACAAAAGTTATTTTTTCAATTTCATGCGCTGTGTAAACAGACGCTCTTACTTTTTTAAAGTTCATTATTGGCGTAAAAAATATGAAATAAAAGCATACATAATGATCGTAATAATTTTACTTAACAAAAACGTGAGAACAATGTTTTCTTATTTTTACTTTTATAGTTTATTTGTTTGTCTTCATATTTTATTACCTTCATTTTTACTTGTACGTGATCACGCGTAAGAAAAATAATTACGATACGGAGCGCGTGCGATACGGGCGGCGCGCGGAAACCATCTGTAGCGACCCGTGAACGGTGTGCGCGTGTGTGTGTACCATTTCATACCTACACCGCGTAGTGTCCCCTCTGTTAGTACTCTGTGACCACGCTAAAAAAAACATCTAAGCAGTACTCACTAAGTTCTCTTCCTGCATCTGTAACCATCGTCTGTCTTCTTCGCTCTGATGCTGCTGTCTCGCTAATTCGGCCAACAGTCGCCTTTCTACTGCTTGTTCGCTGTCGCATTCCGGACTCTGTTGTTTACATAATTTGGGTTATAATCGATTGCATTATATTACAAACTTTATATAAAAAATTAAGAAAAGTTCGTTAAAAAAATATAAATTTTGAAATTAAATCGTGATTATAATAAGCTTGATCGTGCAATAAAGGGACTTAATTCTACGTAATTTTTAAGAACTAACATTGCTGTTAGTGACATCGCCAATTTCCAGTTTTTGTACAAATATTAACATGTTTTAGTATACTTAATTATAAAAATAAAATGTTATCAACCAGTCGTGTACCTATACCGAATAGTTTTCGAGAAATTTTGATAATTATAACCACAATGTTAGTTCCATTTATTTATAAAAATATCAGTGAACGTAATTGTGAAAAAAGCATACACTTATTATTTTTCCACAAGTGCATTCTTTAAAAACAATAAATTATAAATATAATTAAAATAAAAACCGACACTCTACCGGAGAAACCCAAATGACACAAAAATCTGAAAACAAAAAACAAACCAAAAGAAAAAAAGTATTGCAAAGTAAAAATTAAAAAAAAACTTATTTACACATACACCCGTCATACACCTCGATATTAGGGAATAGGATTGGATGGATATTTACATCATAATTGAAATTACTATCTAAAAATAACTTAACACCTACATAATAATCGTTTTGAAAAGTCGATTTTCATCCAATTCTGTTTGTCCAATATGATTAAGAACGTTTTAATCTCCATTTCAAAAAATCAAAAATCTATTCAATATTCATTTATTTCGTTAAATTATAGGCACTTTTGAGTTGTCAAAAGACAAAAGATACTACAAAATTATGTGTCTACAGTCCCAGTCACAAGGTATAATAACTGCGAAAGTACTGTAGATGATTCCAAGACGTCGATATCTATGGAGAATAATTGAATGTATTGGTTATTTTGGAATTAACCCGAGGTCTATAATATTTCATCTAGTCTAGTTTAATAAAATAATTTTGTTTTGTTACAATTAACTTTTGTTTCAAAACAATAAAATAAAAAGAGATCTTTTAACCAATCAAGCTTCATATTTCAATGAAAACCTGTTTCCAACCGATTAAAACTTCGTTCGAACTTTTAGTAGCCTCAAAAAATCTAAGCTTACTTCTATAAATGTACAATTTTCTTGTAATAAAATACTACCACTTTTACGTACGATTCTCCACGCGTTCCTAGTCGTAACAAGCATGCAATAACTACTATCTACACACACTTACTAAATACTTTCGCCTTTATGGTGTTCATGGCTAATGCAAAACTAGAGAGATTCAACCACTCACATTAAGTCTTCTTATATACTTAATCATTTATGTTGCCTAAAAATATTCTTAGTATTTTACAAAGTAGTGGATACTTTTAACATAATCACTAACAATTTGTTTTGCATTTAACCATAACACCAATAACATGCCTTCCAAAAGTAAAAATAAAGAAAAACACTACTCGAACAATCCAATCACCTGCACGGGCTGTGCTACTCCATGTACATGAGAAACTCCGGTGGACACTCCTTGCACGGCGCCGTGTACGGGCATCACGCCGTGTACGGCACCAGACGGACCGGACACGGCCGGCTGACACTCCATCCGGGAAGCGAACATCACGGACGTATCCGGCTGAACCATCGCCGGACGATACGCCGGACCGGCAAGCTGGGGCGCCTGGGAACTTGCCACCTGAGCCCTGTACATCATCGGCTGAGCCCCGGACACACTGTGTGTGTATATCTGCTGACCTCCGTATGACATTGGAGGAACAACCCCCATTGGTTGAGACGCAAAACCTTGAACTGGCTGGAAAGGCTGTGGGCTTGCTGAGCGTAAGAATCCGGGAGGAACCTTCGAAGGTCGTGCCTGTCCGGGGGAGTATGGAACTCCTTGGACGACCCCAACTGGGACGCCATAAGCTGATGATGGATGAGAGGCAGCCATACTACTCTCACGTCGGTACTGGGGCCTTGCCATCGCTCTTTGCGCCGCGATAGCTACGCAACTCTTCACATTATCCCCTCCAAAATCATATATTTCTTCAACCAAAGCCGGTTCCGGTTGTGTGCGCATTTTGTTCATCACACTGGCTGCTAATTGGGCGTTCAGAGCTCCTTGGACAGCGAACTGTCCAACATCTTGGTCCCTACGAGTCCTGGGAGGTGGAGACGCGGGTACTGAATGTTGACGAGTAAATGGAGCTATGGGGACTGGTGAGCCACGATGGGACACACTTCCCCTCGCATTACGTTCCAAAGACCCCATACGAATGGGAGCTCTTTCTGCACTAGACAAAGCGCCTCTAGTGTTCCTTTCCAAAGACCGAACGCGACTGGCATAACTCTCGGGCACTTCGGGCTCGACGGCCGGGGAAGGCGAAGAAGTTTCTCGGGGGGAGACGGGAATATTCTGACAAAGATTGTCGCAACTTTCCCTCGCACCTACCACTACTGTCAGGGTCTCATCGGGGGGTTCAGACGGGGTGGGGGCGGGGACGATAGGATCTAGCTTCTGTAAGCTAGCTGCAGGAATAGGGGCAGTTTGGAGAGGGATGTCAATTTTCTCGTCAGGTCGGGGGTGTATGATCTTTTCGACGATGTCTTGGGTCTCCGGGAGGGTCTCGGCGAAGTCTACGGAGACGGTGTTGAATACCGAGGCGGGGGTGGTGTAGGCCTGCGGGTGGATGGCCCGCGCTTGGTTCTCTCGCAGGAGGTGCGCCAGTACTAGAGGGTTCTGGGCCACGATGTAGGTTTGTGCTGCGTTGCCACCGGCTGGCTGGGTTGTCGTGTCGCTTACTGTTGACAAAGAAATTAAATAGATCAACTGTTTATTTTCCTAATACTATTGTTTCAAGCAGTTTATCCATCACTAGAAAATAAAGGCATTTACCTCACATTTTGTGAACGAAATGTGTATGTTTAAGTTGAATAAGTTTTGAGAATTTTCTTACAAGTTCGATCCAAATTACCGAGCTTTCGAAAAGGTTTGTTTCATAGCATTATCTCTGTCTTATAACTGTGTGATATTTTCAGTCTAAAGCTTGACGTCTCAAGACCCATTTCACAATATTTAGTCCTGCCGCAGTTACTTTTCCAAAATCACAATGATCTTTGTTCTCATTTCAATAATGACATTGTAGATTGATATAAAATGAGTTTTATAACTAAGTTTGTTGTTGTTTACCTGCAATATTGTTGGATGGTCGCTGTGGCTTGGGCGGAGGGTCGTCGCTGAAGGAGCCGGCCGCCACTCTCCTGTTCTCTCGCCGCATTGTCTCCCACGCTGAACTGCGCTCCTCTTGCAGGATCTCACTACGGGAGAACACATCGTTATACATCTTGTACGTACTTTTATTTTATTTTTCATCGTGGTAAAATCATCTATTGAGTCCTCCCACCCAGGGCGGGATAGGACGGACATTACTCGCCACCCGCATGCCCGCGCCTAAGGCGGTGATCGTCGTGGGACGTCCGTCGCCGTGGGCGTTTATCACTACGGCAGGGTCGTGAGGTGGACGCTGTCCTCTCCTTCACTCGGCCCGCCTCCTCCTTCGCTAGCATGACCGCTTCCCACTCCGTTTCGCCCCTTGCGATGGCCTCGACCAATGCGTCTCCGCCTATCGCCGCCGAGAGGACACGGTGGTGCTCTGCCACGCGCGGTGCAGTCCTGCACCGTATGCTCCACCGTGTCCTCCGGGCAATCCTCGCAGTGGTGACACCCAGGCGTTTCTTCCCTCCCTATCCGACACAGGTACCTTCCGAAACTTCCGTGCCCAGTGAGGACCTGCGTCATGCGGTAGGTCAGGACGCCGTGACGCCTATCCAGCCGCTCCTCAAAGAGGGGTCTTACCGCCGTGATTGCGGCGTGCCTGGAATTCTATGGGTTAGGGTAGTATACAGAAGTATACTCACAAGAGAGTCTCCTTGAGCTGGTGCGCCTGTGGTCTCTGGCTGGGCTCGTACGCCCAGCAGCGCGACATGACGGAGTACAGGCGGGGGGGGCAGCGGGGGGGCAGCGCTAGTCTCTCTCCGTTCTCCAGTTTGCCGATCACGTCGTTGTTCTTCACGCCGCTGAAGGGCTTCACGCCTAACATTAGGATCTCCCACATGCAGACGCCTGTGGAGAAAAAAATACCGTACAATCTATAGGTACCAACATTACAAAAAGCTGAAGAGTTTGTTTGTTTGGTTGGTAGAACACGCTAATCTCTGGAACTACTATCCTAATATTTGTTTTGGTGTTGGTTATTTAATCCAATAAACATATAGAATATAAAACATCACGCTGCGACCCATAGGAACCGAGCAGAGGGGTGAAACCATGAGGAAAAGCTACTAGCCTTCCTCAATAGAGACTATAATTATTTATTTATTAATTAAAAAATATTTTTACAATTTGAACCAGTAGTTCCGGAGATTAGGATCGGAATTCGGATTGAGATAGAACATTAACCCTTTAGCTCGCAACGAAAAGCCGGCTCAACGCTCACTTAAAAAAAATGGTGATAAAAAATTAGACACTTTTTATAAGTTTTTATTTGATGCCCACAATTAATAACTAAAAGCAATTGTAAAAAGAAAATAGTTTGACATTTCTGTAGACATTTTACGTCAGGTTTTTGCAAAATGGCATCACGGTCGCAGTGACACCGCGGATTACAAATAATTTAATTGCAAAAAAAATATTTTTGAGAGTTTTTTCTGATAGTGGACACCGGTATTTTATTTCTAGAAGGCTATTGTATTATTATAATTACAAATTACTACATTGTATTGACTAACTTGCGAGCACAGAGTTCATAAAGTGATATGTTGAATATTCTCAACGTTGCGCCTTAACCGGAAAAGTACTTCGTAATATGCATGTTGAGCATGTTCAACATTGCGGCTTTGCTAATGATTTACATAGCATGAATATTTAATTAAAAAAATATATGTATTGGTGTTTTGTCCAATATATTTTATTTACTGACATGCTATGGATGTCTTTTCATATTTTTTTTGTTCTGCTAGCTTCAGACTTAAGCCAATATGGCAAAGAACGCTGAAAGTTATGTCACTATTTTCGCCAAAGAATGCCCCATCAGAAAGTAGCAGTACCTACTAGTACTGACGATGAAGTTATTTGAAGACAGGACGAAAGAACGTGAAACCTCTTATTCTAGCTCCAAACCCTGGTCATAGCCTTAGTCACTAAATAACTTGGACCTTGATAGTTCTACAAATGAGTCTCTCCCACCTGTCTTATCCGATGAACAAAACTGGTCGATGGAACAGTTTTTTCATCGGATAAGACTCGTCATGAATAACATGTTCCCTCCATATAAAACTTCACATCACTTTCCAGTTCTCCAGTCAGTTTCGCCTATTTGATCACCTCAAGTTTCATCTATTTTGTCACCTAAGTTTCACCTGTCTTATCGCCACAAGTTTCTACAAATATATCGCTCCAAAAGGCGAACGAATACAATACCTAAAATTGAAGCTTATAAAACAACAAGTAAGCGAGAAAACTGTCGTGGAAAACGGGTAAATGGAAAACTGCTGAAAAATTAAGACATGCAGCACATTTAGAACTAACAGTGTACTTGAAGTTCCGCTAGATTCAAGAGCGATGTCCCCTTTAGACTACTTTTACAGGTTTTCTTTTCAGAAGATGTTGGCAATAATTGATTAAAGATCATACAACATACATACTTAAATTCTGTACAAAATGATGCTGCCAAATATCTCTAATGGGGACAAATATCTCTCCAAATATCTCTATCGGGACTTTTTAGCCATAACTCTTATGATGGGCGTAGTAGAAATATTATCATATAGGATTATTGGAGTCGTGAATTAAAATATCTTCCGATTGCAGATATCATGCCGGCCAAAATGTACGAAAAAATCAGAAAAAATCTTATCTTACGATTTTTTTTTGTATCAAAAAGGAACAGTTCTTATAACTATCATGTGTTACAGTAGATACCTAAGGTGATTTATCGTTCATTTTTATAATTGTCATGACTGATTGTTCTTTTTATGTCTTTTTCAATTGTATTTTTTATATAAAATGCGTGATAATTGTGAATAAGGGTTTATTTTATTAAATTCATAAAAACCTACATACATCGCGATGTCGAAAATACTCAACGTTCATTTTACCACCTTATTTCTTCAATACATCGCAACGTTGAGTATTTTTAACGTAGGTTTTTCCAAAGACTACACAAGCTAGATTTTTTAACACATTTTTCTGTACATATATACACTATTTATATACATATAAACTAAAAAAAAACACAAAAATACAGATTTTGTTTCCTTGCGAACTAAAGGGTTAATAACAGATAATAGAACATTAGAAGTGTCCTTTTTTCAGAAATCATGACATATAACACAAGGATCAGTCAAAAATGTTTAAATGATATCGCTGCTCTGATGAAGAAAAAATCCAAATCAAGTGACAAATTAAACAAACGCTCAGAAATACATACCAAACATCCACACGTCAGAAGCGGAGGTGAATCTCCTGAAGTTGATGGACTCTGGAGCCATCCACTTGATGGGCAGCTTGCCGCGCGACGCCTTGTAGTACGACTTGTCTTCTACCATTTTCGATAGACCGAAGTCTGCCAACTGATCAACAAAAAAATAAATTAGTATCGAAATTCACTTACGAAGTAAAAAGTTCCCGAAAAAGACAAAGAAAATGTTAATAAGACCAGAGGGCTTACCATGGCGTCTTAAAACGAGAGTAGTTCCACTGTGGGAAAGTGACAGAGCTATAAAAGTCGTCTAGCTCCATCTCGTTCACTCACTGGAATTACTCTCGCTTTATAACGTCATGGTAGGCCACCAGGGGGGGTATTACAACGTCAACAACCATCTACTAAATAGTCTGAACAAAGCCTAATCATTTAATTTGGATAGGTGAGCCCGTTCTTGAGTTATAAAATTACAACGAAAAGTGGCATTGATTTTTATATTATATACAACGTGTAACGGTCAACGCGCAAAACCTCTCGTGGGGTAACTCAGCCCATGTTACTGAACAATCTTTGTTCTAAGACTTTTGGAAATTCGCAACAAAAAAAATATATTTTTCATACTGATGGGCCCGATCAATTTCTCATTTTGTATGAAGAACCAATTTTTTTTTTGCGAATTTCCAAAAGTCTTGGAACAAACATTGTTCAGTAACATGGGCTGAGTTACCCCACGAGAGGTTTTGCGCTATTAACGTTACACGTTGTATAGATGTTGACTTACTTTAACACAAGTTGGCGTAGAGACGAGCACATTTCTAGCGGCGATATCTCTGTGCACGAACTTCTTGCTCTCGAGGTAACTGAGCGCCGTCGACAGCTGGTAGATGTACAGCACTAGCGTGCACGTCTCTAGTCTAGAACAATAAAAGAAAACGTCGATAAAATCAAGATATTTTCTATCTATTTTCTAAACCCACAAATCTGGTCGCGGGACTAACGAATACCGTGCCCCCGGAACGTAAAGGGCTATTGAAGGACACCGTGGATTTTTGTCAGTGCAAGTCTGACAGTCCCTCCTGCCCTGTCCCGGGTAGGAGGACTCATTTGATGATTTTACCACGCTAAAAATTAACCTACAAAACTAACTTTTACGATTCATTTAAGGTACAGTTCCGAAGGACCTACAGCACACGTAGCATGGCGCCGTAGAAACGGGTTTTGTCGACGCGAGAATAGACAAAATGACAGAACGTAAAAGATTTTTATCGATTTAAGAATAGCAATGTTTTAAATATATTATAGAAGAGATATGTTTCTATTCTTTAATGGTGTACGAATCGTGTCATACTTGTGCAAAAAAACAGTCGATTTGTATAGGAATAACGATGAAATAACTTTATCTTTTCTTGGTAGAATAGAGATATAATCGCCATGCTACGCGTGCAGTAACGATAAATGATAGCGTAGGACGGCGAGCGGCAACGACGATATATAACTAGACTCCGCATGCACGATCTAAGGAACAAAAATTATTCTGTCAACTCGCTGAGGTACTACGTAAGCGAGGGGGACGGGGTACCGCGTTGTGATTGGCTAACTCAAGGTCTGTTCTGTCTCAACGTATGTTTACGGCTCACAGGAGTGGTCGAAATGAGACGGATATATGACTTTTTTGCCTAATGTGTTGACAGACATCGGTCGCCTGTTATTAGGAGTCTAGTAATATATCGTCGTTGGCGAGCGGTAAGATCATAATAATTATGTATAGAAATATTTGAAGCACGCCACGAGAATCCGCTTATATCTCCGAGCGAGTCACTACAGCGGCACACTAGGAGCTACGGAAAAACACATTCGCCGCTTACGTCAAAGTTCGAAACGGGCCGTAAATGCGGCGTGTGATTTGTGATTGTCATCCAAATCGAATTTGCATCTTTGAACTTTCGTAAGTAGGACAGTAACGGTATTGGTGCGTAAGTAGAACAGAGGCCTTACCACGCGATCCAGTTTAGGCTGTGGGAAAGAGACGGAGATATACAAGTCGTCTAGCGCCATCTCTTTCCCACAGCCTAAACTGGATCGCGTTAAGAGCTCATGGTAAGGCCTCAGTAATGGCATATTCTATTTGTTAATTATATCTAACGAAATGAGTATGTTGTAACAAACCTGTGTGCATTCTGTTGTAGATACGCTCTCATCTCCCCGAGCGTGGCGAGCTCCATGACGATCCAGATCGGCGAGGAGCTGCACACACCCACCAGACCGATGATGTGCGGGTGGGAGAACTGCTGCATTATGTCTGGAACAACAATAAAGCACGTTATAGTATGACAATAAAGATAAACGTATAATAGAAGAAATCATCTTCTTCACAACAAATATGAAACTTTACGTTTTCAATGTATGCAATAAAATAAATGAATACAAAAAATAATATTTTTTTTATGGGAGCCTCCCTAATTTTTTTAAATTCATGTTTTAATTAATCTATAATATAAAATATAATACACAAAATACTAACTTATTAAACCTACTGTTTGGTCGGGGGCGAGCGGGGAGAGAGGAAGTCAAAGAGACACGTACTTGCTTAGCGATAGCTTGTATTCGACTGACCCACCGGTAGGTCGCAGCCTACCTTCAACTTACAATACTAACATCCCTCCACCCTTAGCCTAAAAATAATCCTTAAAAATAAGCATGTCTCTCAACGGGTTGCGACGTGTAGGGAGTGGAGAGGCAAATTCCTCCTGACCAGAATCATTAGCAGAAACTCCTTGCGGGGAATGGGAACATGGTTCATTTGTGTCGGGCTCTTCTGGCTCTGCTGTTTCTGCGACAAGCTGACTGTCTGAGGTACTTGCTGTGGTTGTCTCAACAGGTTCCTCTTGACGTTGTGATGATTCTGCTCTCAAAACTATAGGTGGAAGCTGTACCTGTTCGAAATCATCATTTGTCGAGTCGTTCCCGAGTTGTGACGCCTGAGCGTGTCCATCAGCCTCAGTCTGCCCACTTACTGTTTCCATCCCTCTGTACTTAAGCAACTGGTTCACATGTTTCTTCATGACTTCATTGAAACCAGTTTCTACCAATTGCACTAGGTAGATAGAATTGCCAACTTTGTCAAGTATGACTCCTTTTGCCCAGATTGGTTTTTGGTTTTTCCACACTCTTACTAACACTAGTTCGTTTTTCCTAAAGTTTATTGATCGCTTCCCGTTGTAGTGATCACTCTGTAAGCACTGTCTATCTTTCACTGCATTGTCGAGGTCGGGGTTAAGTGATGTCGGTGGACGAGTGGTCAAAAAGTCTAATCTACTCCTTAACTTGCGACCAAACAAAACTTCTGCAGGTGATTTACCGAGAGTACTGTGTTCCGAGTTTCTGTAGTTAAATAAAAATTCATTTAATTTAACGTTAAAATGTCTTTGATTTAATCCAGAAAAAATAAATGACTTAAGAGCCTTTTTGACAATTTTAACGGAGCTTTCGGCTTGCCCGTTGCTACTTGGATTATAAGTCGGAGATGTAACGTGAGAAATACCGTTTGTACTGCAAAAATGTTCGAACTCAGCCGATACAAATGACGGACCGTTATCAGTACAAATGGTATTTATTAAACCGAACCTACTCATAACTTCGCATAGTTTGAAAATTACAACTTTACTTCCATAACCTGTCGACACGTCAAAACATTCAAGCCATTTGGAATAGGCATCTACTATGATTAAATATACTTTATTATTTATTGGCCCTAGAAAGTCTAAATGCGCTCGGAACCACGGTTCGGGAGGAAACGGCCAAGGCGTGAGAGGGGCGCGCGGCGGGGCGGGCCGCACCGCCGTACACACCTCGCATTCGCCTACAAACTTCTCAATATCAGCTGATAAGCCCGGCCACCAAAACCGGTTCCGTGCGTCACTCTTCATTTTGTTTACGCCTAGATGACCTTTATGTAATTCAATGAGTACTCTGCGCTTACAGGACGATGGAATTACTAGTTTGTGACCGCGGACCAAACACGATCTCTCGACGGCTAATTCGTGGCGACACATGAAATATGGCTTCAACTCAACTATGCTAACGCGGTCGGGCCATCCGTTACGTACGAACTCAATAACTGAGGAAAGTATCGTGTCCAACTGTGTATGTTTGTTAACTTCATCAATACTTAGGATGGACTCAGTACTGTCGTAAACAAAATTAACATATGTTGCCCTATCTATCTCCGGCCCTGTGCTTTCGTCGGCGTTGCTAACATTTGTATTCGCATCTGATACCGAGCGACTTAAAAAATCTGCCACATTGCGCGAGCTACTGATATATTCTATATTAAAATTATAAGACGTTAAAAAGAGTGCGTAACGCTGGAGACGATTTGCTGTTATTTCCGGTACACCTTTTTCAGGGCTGAAAATGGACAACAACGGTTTGTGGTCAGTTCTAAGTGTGAACGGTACTGCACGACCATATAAATACTGGTGGTACTTTTTTACACCAAAAATGATAGCCGTCGCTTCTTTTTGTATCTGACTGTAAACACGTTCCGCCTGAGTAAGCGAGCGCGAAGCATACGAGACGGGCCGTTCAAGTCCGTCCGCCGAGACCTGCGACAGCACCGCGCCCAGTCCGCCTGGTCCCGCGTCTACAGTCAGAATGAGTTTAGCCGCCGGATCGTAGTGCGCCAGCGTCACTTCAGACACCAAATCCTGTTTAATTCGATTTACAGCTGACTCATGCTTTTCGTCCCATTGCCACTTTACATTTTTTTGTAGTAACGCATGCAACGGGCTCAATATTGACGATGCGTCCCTTACAAAACTTCTATAATAATTTACCATGCCCAGAAAGGATTTTAATTCCGTAATATTCATGGGCATTCTTGCTTTGACTATAGCATCAATTTTCTTTGGACACTTATGTAAACCGTTTTTGTCTATCGTGAAACCTAAATACGACACCGAATCTTGAAATAGTTTGCATTTGCTCTTTTGCAATACTAACCCTGCTCGCTCCAGCCTTTTAAAAACTTCATGCAGCGTTGTTATGTGATGGCTTTGATCTGACCCTGTTACTAAAATGTCATCTTGGAAAACAAGAACGTTATCCAAGCCTGATAGAATTTGCTCTAAGGTTTTTTGAAAGATGGCAGCTGAACTTGACAAGCCAAATATGAGCCTCGTGAATTTAAACAAACCTTTATGTGTGTTGATGCAAGTTAGCATTTGGGAGTCTTCTGTCAATACCAGTTGGTTGTAAGCCTGCGAGAGATCGAGTTTGGAGAACTTTTGGCCACCGTGCAATTTTGAAAACAACTCTTCAATCCGCGGCAACGGGTATTTTTCTATGATGAGTTGTTTATTTAACGACACAGAGTAATCAGCACAAAGCCGTATTTCACCATTGGGTTTGAGAACAGGAACTACGGGACTGGCATAGTCCGAGCTGCTGACCGATACTAATATACCCAACTTAACTAGTCTTTTTAGCTCACTTTCTACTGCTTCCCGTAACGCGAAAGGTACGGTACGGGCTTTAAAAAATATTGGCCTAGAACCCGGTTTTACACTTAATCTTACCTTGGACCCCGTATAGCAACCTAGAGAGCTCGAAAATAAATTTGGGTAATTCGTGATTATTTGTTCAAAAAAATCTGAACAATTGTTGATTGCTGTAATTATAAAATTGAACTTTGACAGAAAGTCTCTGCCCAGCAAACATGGTCCATCACTTCTTACAACAAAAACGGTAACATTTTCACTTTTATTTTTATAGGTGAAGGGTAGTACGATAGTTCCCAACGTTGCAATGTTGCTACCATTGTAACTGTGTAAAATTGTATTGCTTGGTTTTAATTTTACATTTTTGAAGTGTAATTCATATATTTTTTCTGGAATTATCGTTACAGCTGAACCCGTGTCTATTTCGAAATTGAACTTAACTCGATTCACGAACACAGACTCTCGTACGGGCGCATCTTTACTGACTGAGATGTTGCAAATTACATGCTTACCATCGTCAGCGACGTCGTCACCCACCTCGACCTCGACAAAGTGTTGCTGCACTTTCTTTCGAGAACACACGCGACGCAGGTGACCGCGATCACCACACAGACCGCACTTATAACGCTTGAATTTACATGAACTAGCCACATGACCCCTGAATCCGCACACTGAACACGATTCTACCGCTGTCGCAGATCCGTGCGCCGCCACCGGCGCCGCCGCCGCCGCACGCTCGCGGCCGCCTCGTTGTCCCGCACCCGTTCGGTAAACAGGCTCGAGACAAGGCACGCTCGACGCCGCCGCCGCTGGCGCAGCCTTCGCAGCACCCAAGCGCGCGCTGCGTATGGCCTGCGCTGTGTCCAACGCTTTGTTCAGCGTTAGCTCAGCCATATCCATGGTGAAGAGCTTGTCTCGCTCCGGGCCCGCTTGCATGCCCAGTACGAAACGGTCACGTAGCAGTTCGTTGAGGCTCGTCGCCGGGAAGGCACAATTCACAGCTAGCCCACGCACGCGGGCTGCCCACTCCGCCAGTCCCTCCGATGCCCCTTGAGTCGATGTATAAAAGCCGTTTCTTTCAGCGAAACCACATTTCGCCGGCTCGAAGTGATCATCCAATAACTTCAGTATGACTTCATAGTCCAGAGAGTTGATCTTGTTGGGTAAAGCGAGATCACGGACTAATTTGTACGTGTTTTCTGACAAACTGCTCAGCAATACCGCCCGACGTTTGATTTTTGCTTTGTCATCCGTGTCTAAATCGTTGGCCAGAAACCATTGTTCTAGCCGGTCTTTGTACACCGACCAGTCTTGACCGTCATGGTTAAAACTGCACAACGAACCAACGGATACTTTTGCCATCGTGGATTTATTTTATTTTGTTTAGCACACGCGTGAATAATCGTTTTTTTTTTTTTTATAACGAAACCTCGTCGCCAATGTTTGGTCGGGGGCGAGCGGGGAGAGAGGAAGTCAAAGAGACACGTACTTGCTTAGCGATAGCTTGTATTCGACTGACCCACCGGTAGGTCGCAGCCTACCTTCAACTTACAATACTAACACCTACAAATATACACTACCAAAAAAAATAGTTTTTTTTTTTAAGGCTCTATCAATTTACTAGCAGGTTTACTACATCATGACGTCTTAAAGCGAGAGTAATTCCACTGTGGGAAAAAGACAGAGCTATACAAGTCGTCTAGCGCCATCTCGCATCCACAGTGGAACTCTCTTTCTTTAAGACGTATCATGCTAGACCAACTAGTCATTGATTGGGCCCGACGGCAAGCAATGGGCAGTGCGTAAACTATGGCCAAAAATCGCCACGCGATCCCCGACGCCCTGGGCGTGTCCCGGGACGACTATTGCATGAGGAGGAGGATTGCCTCTCTCCGCTTCTCCCTACTCCTCCTCTCCTCCTCCCTACTCCTCCTCTCCTCCTCCTCCTCCCTACTCCTCCTCTCTTCCCAAATCCTCCTTTCCTCCTCCTGCACCTTTATCTCTTCTTTTGAACTTAAGCTAGTAGAAGAAGAGACTTACAAGCTTCTTCTAGAAACTTCTCAGCGGTGTCGAGGTCCGCGTCCATCTTGCATGTCTTGACAGCGACAGGCAGCACGGCCTCCCCGCGCGCCGCTCCTGACGACAGCTGACGACGGAGAGAGGGGTGGTTGGACGACGTCACCTTACATGTACCTGGGGGTCAAATAGATGTTGTTATTGCTTTTTTTCATTAGAAATTATTAAAGACAATTAATAAATTAATTAGTTATTAAGCGCCCAAAGCACGAATTGATGTCTTTATTTTTATTTTTCGTGCCTAAGTTCAAGTTTAAGACAGAAGTCCAGTAGTAATGGTTGAGCAGTTCAACTATTAACCTCTGATAATCGACTTCTGTCTCACTCGAAGACTGCACTAGTCAAAATTCAACTTACTAAAATATAACGTTACCTTTATGTACATCTCCAAATTGTCCTTCGCCGATGATACCGGTCAGTTCTATTTGATTTCGTACTAATTCGTAATCTCGGACTGCAACAAATTATATACATTTTATGAACAAATAGTATAGGTATCCTTTTTTGAACAGTGAGCAGTTTTATTATTAAACCAATTTTCAAATTACAAAAAATAGCAGAAGTACTGGATGTTTTTTTTTTATCGGGTAAAATCATCAAATGAGTCCTCCCACCCCGGGCAGAGCGGGTGGAACTGTCAGACTCGTACTGACTAAAATCCACGGTGTCCTTCAATAGCCCTTACCTTCCAGGGTCACGGTAATTGGTTAGTCCCGTGACCCGGCAGGCCCCACATCCCCGGCAGGCAAGTACAGGATGTAGCATATTTAATTTATACCGAAAGAGTTTAAAAGTGTAGTAAGAACTTTTTTGTAAAAGCTTTTTGAGATTAAGATGCTAAAAGATTAGTTAATCATCCGAAATTTTTCAAAATTCAAAAGGGATACTAGTAAGGAGAAAGATAATCATCATCATCATCAGCCTATAAATGTTCCCACTGCTGGGACACAGGCCTCCTCTCTGTGAGAGGGAGTGGGCCATAATCCACCACGCGGGCCCAGTGCGGGTTGGTAGATGTCACACGTCTTGAAATTTTTGGTTCTAAGAATGTCGGTTTCCTCACGATGTTTTCCTTCACCGTTTTTTGAGCAGTGGTGATGAAATAAATTACACAAAGTAATGCGCCTGGCTGGGTTCGAACCCACGACCTACAACTCGTAAGTAGAGACCGACACCACTGGGCCACCACTGCTCCACAGGAGAAAGATATCTCAGTTATTTTAAAACCAAACAGTAAATAAAAGTGCTATTGTCTTACCTGCTGGCGTAGAGTAATCAGCGTCATCATCAACGATCTCCGCATAGTCCTCAGACAGTAAGGTGGCCGTGTTGGCCTCCCACGAGCTGGTCTTACCTTCAGATGAACTACTGCTCATCTCGGCTGTACAACACAATAATGGGTTAGAAGTCGGTAGAACAATGCTTAACTTGGATTATGAATTGGTATAGAAGAATGGGGTATTTGGTAAATACAATTTGGAATAATTGGATAATAGGGCGATTGTGTTTTCTTAGGCTAGCCGCACACCTAAAATAATATTGACAATAAAGTACGTATTGTAAATAATATTGTGCGTGTGCGGCCTGTATTGCGGGATTTTTATTTGGTTTCGATTAATATTGACAATCTTGCATTGACAATATTATTTTGTGTGTGCGGCTAGCCTATAAGTGATGATTGTATTTTTAAAATGGATTTAGAGGGCTATTGATTTGTTCTAACCAACGAAAGCGATCACCTCCTAAACGTGAATTGGCAGATTTTTTATTTATTAGATCGAGAGGCAAATCTAGCGAAAGAGAAATATAACTACTAAAATTATTTCGTTAGAACCATGTGACTTTGATATGATTACTCACTTTTACATTGACAATTCAATTGTTTCCATACGGTAGCTTGTAAGAAAATTATAATAGTTTTAACAAAAATATATTATTTGCTACTTTTTACTACCTACATATTTCGAGTTTGAATCCCAAAGTTAAAAATAATAGTGTTGCTACACTTACTTGTTCTATTCCATAAAGATGTTTGTGACTCTGTGACCAGTCTACAGTATCCATCTACTAAATCTGCTAAACTTTCTGCAGCCTGTAACAATAAAATTGCTATCATTAATCTACCCTTATATTACAAAGGGGTAAAGATTGTGAGTCTGTTTGTAGTAAGTAATATCCAGAACTACTGAACAGATTTTCGAAAATTCTTTCGCAATTTAAAGGCACATTATTCCTGACAGACATAGGCAGTTTTTAAAAATAGGCGTGGAAGATGTCAAGGGCAAAGTGCTAGGTAATAATAACTTCACGACACTTGTAATTTAATTAATAAGGAATAAATATATCATTCTATAGTGATCACCAAGAAATCGAAAAAAAACATACAATGTTCAGTTATAAAAATCAAATATTAGGAATTAATCAGAACAGTTCTGCTCACCTCAACACTGCTGCATGTGATGGTAAGTGTTTCCGTGGTTCCCTTCACTCGTAACTGTAGCGCGGCCTTACCACACGACCCGCTCTGAAATTGATATATAGTAGATTATTAACCAAGGGGATAAAGCAGTGTCTTCTGTCGCGGGTGACGATTTAAATCGCGAGCTTAACGAAGGACACGAGGTTTACTCCCGAGCGTAGCGAGGGTGTTAAAAACTTAAATCACGAGCGAAGCGAGGGATTTAAGACGTGTCCTGAGTGTAGCGAGGGATTTAAGTTCACCCAAGACTAAGACAGCTTTATCACCGAGGAAAATACTCTATTTTTACCATTTGCGAAAAAATTAACTATTGTGTTAATTTGAGATAAGCATTTATTAAACATTAACATTCAACATTAACTTATTTATAAAAATAAATTTAAATAAACTTAACGTTTATGTATTTGAAGAAAATAAAAATGCGGCAAATTCCTCGACTAATATTTTTTTTCGGAAAAGCAAAGGCATCAAGCTCGTATGGCCTCTTCGGTTTTCGTAATTTTATTGAATAATTATAACTGAATAATAAATGCGTATTCCTTTTTCAAAAAGTTGTATAATGCTTTTTAATAAAAACTCAATGTTGTAAGGACAGACTGATGTAGTTCAGTATCGGTTAGTATTCCTTTAAATCACATTCTCTCCCTAGAGGATGAATGAAATTCAGTACAACTTTCTTTCCCTGTTTTTAACAGATTAAAAATGACTATTAATATGTACGCTTTTTGTGGCGTAGAATGTCACTTTTTTGAGCAAGTGGTACGAAAAAATAATTATGTATTTAATATTTAGATTAAAATTAACAAAAAAAATATATATTAAAACCAATATAATAAGTGTTAACCAAATAATTACTATATTATTTACAGATTCACTTGTTCAATGGGATCTATTAGTTTCAAAAGGATATTTCTTGGGCTTCCTAAGAATCTTTCTTTGGAAATCTCAAGATTCGATTTCGATATTAAAGTACCCACTTATTACGGAGTAATGGAAATTGAGATACTTAGGATCTATTGATATCTCTGTAATGAATGTCAAAATTCTTTAAAAGATCAAAGTAAAGCACTTTGCATTTAATAATATAAAGGCCCCTAATTAAAAAAGAATTAAAAACATTATAAAGATGTTTCGACAACAGAATATGAAGGTATATTGTTCAAACAATTTTGCACTTTAAAAGCCTTGAAATAAAGTGTATTTTACAATGACAATAGACAAGTTTCTTTGGAGCAAGTATAGACGTTACAAGTGGCCTACCATGAACTCGTGCGTGAGTCTTTAGACTGTGGGAAAGAGATGGCGCTAGACGACCTGTATAGCTCTGTCTCTTTCTTACAGCATAAATTGGATCGCGTTATGAGCTCGTGGTAAGGCTCCTGAACTCACCTGCGTCTGCGACTGTTGCGTGCAGTTAGACTTGAGCGTCTGCACAGCCACGATGTCACAGAACGACGCGATCTTAGTGTACGTCGGGGGCTCGCCCGCCTTGTGAGACACGTACGATATATCTGGAGATGATAAAGTAGATTCGTGAGGAAATTGTAATCATGAGGCAATGTAAGATATACTACAAGTATTAATACTTTTTAGGCACGAAAACAAAGAAATCATTAGTAATTCATTTCCTTCTGGGCCTGTCACAATTGCGGCGGTAAACTCCTTATTTTTTGAGGAGTAGTTGGAGATCTTCCGCCTGATGCAAGCCCTCACCGGACACGGTTATTTCGGAAGGTACCTCAGGGATTCAACGGCAGGTGAGGGGAATGAGGAGCAATCAGAACACGTGAAGGAAAGAAGATGCTCTACCTCACGGTCCACTGTCCAGCAACCGCCGAAGACTCCAGGGCATCCAGGTCCAGGGCATCGGAGATCGCGGAGCAAATTACGGCTAGTGTAGGTATTAGCTTGCGGACGGCGACTAATGGGTCACTCACCGTCCGAACAAGTGTAGCCAAACGGCAAGCGACAATCGTTAACGTTCAGCAGTCGCTAATACATTTTTAAATTTATACCCCATCGCATAATGTTGAAAATCTAGTAAAGACTGCTGAGCGATAGCGAACGGAACAAACGAAAACGATCCGTAATCTTTGATAGATTTTAAATTTATGCAATGGGGTATAAAGTTGAAAATGTATTAGCGACTGCTGAACGTTAACGAATGTCGCTTGCCATTTGGCTATATGGCAAGGTCCGAGTCGATGGCGAGTGTTCTTGAACGCGTTCCTCAAGTAAACGGACGGGGCCTCCATAGGGCCAGACGCCTAACATAACGCGGGTAAAACCGTGGGCAGAAGCTAATAAAGGTTGAATTTTTCAACTGGGCGTGGATGGCTATATCCGAAACTATGAGGAATATCGAAAAACGTTGAAAGGAGTCTCGAGGCCGATTTTAACGAAAACTAAAACTGCATCATTGGATTTTAGAAAATTAAAGAATCCTGGCCAGGAATCGGACCCGCCGATTTTACACATATTGCTAACAAAGATCAAATTCTGAGAAGCATCTCGCACGCATTCTGATCATTTAGGGTAAGATAAGGGTAGCAGACTGATGATGTTACCTATAAAAGGTCCGATGGCGAGTTCCACAGGAATGGCCCAGCCCGTCCCGAGCGCGCCCGTGAACGTCTCCCGGTCGTACCCGTAGTGTGTGTGCATGGTGTCCAGGTACTTCAACATGCACTCCGTGTCGCTCAGGTTTGCCACCTGCAAATATTAATAATAAAAAGATGATAGAGCAGAAGCTGTAGGTTTGATAGTACACCACATTGTTAGTAGGTAATATAAAACCTGAATATTACACACAATAGTGATAGTTTGTGGTAAGAAAAGATTGGCATTACCTTCCAAAATAAATGATCGTATAATATTATAAAAACGAAAGTGAGTTTGTTTATTATGCTTTGAAGCATTGAACGAATTTTCATCAGTTTTGGTACAGAGATAGATAGGACTCGATGGAAACAATTATTGTCAAATACGAGCGAAGTCGTCGGATTAAGCTAGTCATTGACAAAACGCCAAAAATGATTGAGAACGTAGTATAATAATAATAATAAAATGGACAAGGATTGCCCAGAGTCAATAAGTGTCCCCGCACACGAGCCACTCGCGACAGCCACAAACGCCGCCACGAGAAGCTAGACGCGGGTACAGAGGTAGCTGAACCGCGCGACAGACATTTGTGGCCGGTGGTCGACACTTGCGGTCGTTGGCTGTTACTTGCGTTGTTTTTTAACCAATGCATTACTGAGGTAAGAGAGAGAGGGGTGCACGAATGGCGTGTGGCGGCGTTTAGTGGCCGGTACGGGCCACAAGAAGCGAGCAGCGACGATTGTAGCGTGTGGCGGCCACCGGCGTCAACCGTGTGCGGCGAGTCCATATAAAATGTATGAAAACTACAGGAAATATGCCGGTGGCGGCGTTTTGTGGTCGTGGCCAGTGGCCCGTGTGAGGGAGCCCTAAGAACCAAGTTGGAACACCTAGATTAAGTTAAAAATACCCAAATCATGTTACCTTCTTGAATTGCTGCTGTATCGCCTTCTTGAGCACCTTGGGCTTGATGGCGTCCAGCACGGACTTGGGCAGGAACTTGTGGAGCCCGAACTCCTTCTCCAGGTACTCGATGTTGGACTTCTTGTCCAGAGATATTTGCATATCCTTACAGAAGTATCTGGAATTCACCAGAAGAAAATTATTAGTAACATTGCTCTAGGTGATAACTGAGATTAAAGCTGGGTTTGGTATAATTAAAAGGGAAAAAATTAAAGACCCAATGGGGATGGCAACTGGGGAACTAATGGCGCTAGCATAGCTAGTTCCCATCATCGTCATTGGTTCAAATCTTATAGGTACAGACGCCAGCACATCAAGCTATTACAATCTGTCAGATTTCTTTAATAGAATTTCAACCTTATCACAAGAGAAGAAGGTTAATGTTTGATTGGTAAAATCTGACAGATTCGGGTAGGTTGACCTGCTGGCGTCTGTACTTCAAAATAGTACTACCTCATTGGTCGGATTAGGACCTAGCTATGGTGGCGCCATCTACAATTAGCTTTGACCGGCCTTCCCCATTTTGGACAACAAACTCGGACCGATAATGTGCTGAATCCAGTTCACAATATGTCCGCCATAGTTTGACTGTCCCTTAAGTTAAATAGAGAAAAAAATATAGACTATAGATGGCAAAGGAATGAAAAATATAACTTGAAGTTGTGAACGAAGGAAAATTAGATCTAAGCAAAGTACATTTCTAAGTATGAGAGATATAATTGTAAAAGCTTTTACTCACTTAATTTCTAAACAACATATTTGTACCGCCAAATCCTGATCTACCATAGGATGATTGGCGTTGAGGTAGTCGTGTCGCACCTGGAATATGAAACAACACGATTTAACAATAGAATTTTGATTATGATGAATGGATGTAGAGTCTAGGGAGTTTGTTTAAAAGCTATTATCGTACATTTATAATTAGTGAACATCAGGAGAGGGTTTCAATTAAATCATGAAGTCCGCCTTCCACCTATCATACACCTTCACCCAAAACTCATGCAATCATTTTTTTTAACCCAATTTTGTCAACGACAAAGGTTTCCCCCATAACTTTCTTTTCCTTTCTATTTGCGCTTGTTCCGGTCAATCTCACATTTAAAATCTTATGGTGATTAGGGGAACAGACCATGTTTTCTATTATTAGGTATATTGTTTGGCACTCTGGGCGTGTGTCCAGGGTTCTCTTGCTTATACATCCTACAGGATGTATGACAGTGTCTAGTGCCTTCAATAGCATGAAAGTAGCCTTGGTAGCCAAATGGGATAAGGTCTAGACCTACCTGGTCGTAATAATAATGGAAGGTGACTCGGTCGGCGTCGCAGAGGTCGCGCAGGTTGGCGGGCAGGTAGCGCACGCGCAGCTCCAGGCGCCACTCGCTCGCCGGCCATTTTGTGAGCAGCTCCGACACCGGCGTGTCCTGGTGGATCCAGCGGATCTGGAGAGGAACATTTCAAAGGTTACAATGCTATATATAATTATATATAGCTGATAATAAATTGAACTAGAATAAATCCTACTGGGAAAAAAACTGAACTTTTTGTCCTTGACCGTCCCACGTTCGGGACGAAATGGGTCGACGACATGTTGCCATCGCGGGTAAAACTTGGACAAGGTTAGCACACAAGTAATGAACGCCTATACCCAGCAGTGTTGAAAGCGCGGTTAAGAGCAGTGGTGGCCCAGTGGTATCGGTCCCGACTTACGAGTTGTAAGTCGTGGGTTCGAACCCCGCCAGGCGCATTACTTTGTGTAATTTATTTCATCACCACTGCTCTCAAAACGGTGAAGGAAAACATCGTGAGGAAACCGGCATGTCCTAGAACCAAAAATTCGAAGACATGTGACATCCACCAATCCGCACTGGGCCCGCGTGGTGGATTATGGCCCACTCCCTCTCACAGAGAGGAGGCCTGTGTCCCAGCAGTGGGAACAATATAGGCTGATGATGATGAAGATCCTTATGGAGGCGAGAAGCGTTTTGACGACGAAGCAGTTTTACAACAGCATTTATTCACTTTTTGCCTATCTAGAAGGTTTGGTCTAGCAAAGAGTGCTTAAGGGGGATGCTCCAACCAGCCCGCGAAATTCAAATTTTTTTACGTTTTTTGCAATTTGCAGGCCAGTGACATGTTGTAACTTTATAAATATTTGTGTTGCGCAAATAACAAGTATAATTTTAAATATAAAAAATATCAAAAAACTCGCTCCATCAGCTCTCACATAGAAAAGGTGCATCATGTTAAAATCTCCGAAATCTAACTACGATGCACCTTTTCTATGTGAGAGCTGATGGAGCGAGTTTTTTGATATTTTTTATATTTAAAATTATACTTGTTATTTGCGCAACACAAATATTTATAAAGTTACAACATGTCACTGGCCTGCAAATTGCAAAAAACGTAAAAAAATTTGAATTTCGCGGGCTACATCGAAGCAATCACCTTAAGGCTATGGTCTCTCCTGTATACCGTCGTTCGTCGTCGTTACGGCGCCGTAAGCCGTCACACTTGAACGTTTAATTGTTCTGAAGCACATACCTTGCCAGTAGTTAGTCTCTTGGCCCGCAGCGCGAAGCAGGATGTGTAGACTCTGTCGCCGGCCGCTAGCCTGGCCGCCAGCAGCCGCAGCACGGACCTCACATCCTCGTCTGCTGAGGCTCGCACCACGTTGAAGCCACCGTTGGGGAGGTGGACCTTCAGCGTGGACTGGTCGCCTGCTCCGCCTCCTGCAAGAAGATAAAAGGAAATTCATCATAAAACGTTCTGTCTTCCAAAAATTTGCTTTGACCGACAATAAATCTTATCCATGTGACTCATCATCTGCCTAGTCTTTTCCCTGCTATATTGGGGTCGGCTTCCAGTCGAACCAGATGCAGCTGGATATCAGTATTTTACATGGAGCGGCTGCCTATCGGACCTCCACAACCCAGTAACTCGGTAATACGATACTCCATTGTTAAGACTGGTTGTCAGACTTATGAGCTTCTGACCAACTTCTGACTAACAGTAACGACTGTCAAAGATCTACAAATGACAGCCGGGACCAACGGCTTTACGTGCTTTCCGAGGCACGGAGGAAACACGCTATGACAGATTGGAATACTATCCACGTGACTAATGAGTACATATTATTGCAGTTTGTATTTAATTATAACTTTTCGCAATTATATTGAAAGTTTTTTTTTTTGTCGTGTATCATTTTTAAATCTTCATGGTCTACGTTCGCACCGAAGAAGGCGCACAGCCAGACTTGATCTATTCAACAATAGTATTTTACATGGAATTACTGCAAAAATCGACTTAGAGGTTTATAGTTAAATAAAAAGCACTACCTTCCAATAAATAATAAAAAATACAGGAGTTTTTTGATTGGTGATCTGATGCTATTGATCTTCACGATAACTGAACGGTCGAGTACCTTACTATTTTCAAAATTAGTATCATTTTCATTGGGGGCTATGATTGGCTGGTATCTTGTAGAAAACTAGTAATCAATAGAACTACTTTTTAAATTAAAATGATAATAAAATTAATATTAAAACTTTTAAAATATTTCCTGCTGTAAAAGCAGATATATATTTGACTACAAAACGTTTTATTATAAATATTATTCTGACACAAGAAATTAAATTTTAACTAAATGGCCACTATCATTACCTACATCCTGATGATTCCATTCTTAATTTTAAATCCTTGCATTTGAAGTCGAGGCAACTCCTATGGGCCCAGACGTATAAGGCGGCTACTTTCTTAGCTGTTAAAGGTATTCTCGTCACGTTCCTATGATTTATGTATGGAGAGAGATTTTACCGAGAATCGATGATAAATCGAGTTTAAAATGAAAGTCGGTGGATAATCTTTTATTTTTATAGGACGGGAGCTATCTTTTATTCAGTTTTCGCGGAAAAAAGAAAATCTCAATTTTACGAGGATGTTACGAAGCTAATAGTAAAATTACCTGTAGACAGATTAAACGTTTACAGATTTTTTTTTCAAATCATAAAATGAAACTGTCCGCCTTACTGTCCGCATACAAACTAAAAAAAACCGGCCAAGTGCGTGTCGGGCCACGCACAGTGTAGGGTTCCGTAGTTGCCCATCAAAATACTTATGTGAACTAACTAAACTGATTCGCTGAATTTAATTTTAAAAAGAAGAATTTTCAAAATAGGTGCAGGAGTCTTTGAGAAATCGGGGAAAACACATTAAAAAAAAAAGATTACGACGAATTTTGAACCTCCTCCTTTTTTTGACCGTACAAACCGTAAAAACATACCTATTATACCATAAAAACATACCTATTAAAGCTGTAAAAATAAAGTTGACAAACTTACATTTGCAGTTGAAGAACATGTTCTCCGATACATTTTGTTTAAGAAAATATGTTATCCAAGTACATTTTATAAGTTGGTCGACTATTACTCATAAAGTTGTAAAGCCTACTTAGTCATGATAATTTTCTTTAAAACTTCGTTATATATTACTACTATTTTGAATTTTTTCACACCCCAAACATAACCGTTTAGCTGGTAGAGGGGGGGGGGACACTCGAGTCGAGCAAAATGTAGCACTTTAAAGCTTAATATTTCACAAACGGATCTTTTTATCAAAAAATTGTTAGTAGAAACTATCAATATTTTTTAAAGACCTATTTTATGATACCCCACACTAAGGGGTACGCGAGAAAAAAATAAAACATCCCCACTTTACGTGTACTGGAGGTACCCTAAAAAAAATATTTTACGAGATTTTATTTTACCACTTTTTCGGCACAACAAATTCGTATATTTACACCAAATTACAGCTCTCTAGTACTGTGCGTCTCTGAGCTAAACTGCGGACAGACGGACGGACGGACGGACGGACATGGCGAAACTATAAGGGTTCCTTGTTGACTACGGAACCCTAAAAAGATTTTTTAATTCGAATTCGATAATTAAAATTAATACATTAGAATTTCCACAAATAGACGAACCTGAATGAATCTGTACCAACATTCTAACAAAAAACAGCTTATTACCTAAAAAGAAACGCAAAATCTTTGACGAGACTTCAGTTGAACTAAGGAATTACGATTTTTTTCATTAACACTGGGTGTGTTCAGGAACGTTGTTACTCGAAAAAAACAAAGTCAGTTTAGTGTCAGCTGATCCGTTCACAAACATATCAATTTCATAAAGCTGCGCCTACACAAGCTAATGGAATGGATGTCACTAAGTAATGGGGTTAATAAAAGACGCAGTAAATTAACACCGCTGTGAGGCGTGCCGGCACGGGTGTGGAGACGAACCCCCGTGGTTATTGTGTACTCTAAATGTTAGTTATTACGGTTATTATTGCAATACATTTAATTTACTTTCTGAAATAGTGGCTCCATAGTCTCTGAAAAGTGCTTTCCCAGTCTATAAGTAATTGACTGATTCTACAAAGTACGAGTAGGTCAAAATCCTATTTATAAGATTGACAGACTGGAGTATGTTGATGTGCTGGCCGTCTGTACAATTTTAAACTAACAGAATTATGAGAATATAAATGGAAATTATTATAATATTTATCAACTGGAATTTTAACCTTGCTTTTAGGAAGTTATACTACTTATACGAAATTCCATAACAATATTTTAAAAGAAAATCACAAACAAAAAATAAAAAAGGGACTCTTAATAAAAACGTTTTTTAACCGACTTCAAAAAAAGGAGGAGGTTCTCAATTCGTCGGAATCTTTTTTTTTTTTTTTTTTTTATGTATGTTCCCCGATTTCTCGAAGACGCCTTGACCGATTTGGAAATTTTTTCTTTTGTTTGAAAGGGTATACTTTCCAATTGGTCCCATGATCACCAGGTCAGGATCTGATGATGGGATCCTAGGGAAATCGAGGGCAACCTTCAAATTTTATAGGCACATAGTACCATTTTCATATATTTTCTAAAGCTGTTCAAGTATTTGCATCTGATAATCATCATCTCAGGTGAATGACCTGATGATGGAAGGTACAACTCCTTAACAGTAAGGAGTAGGCATCGATTGATTTACTTTGTGTTCTCATATCTCCGGAACTACAAGTCCGATTTAAGTAATTCTTTTTTTGTTGTACTAGGTATCACTTAACTTAGAGAATACTGCAAGTTTCATCAAAATCGGTTCAGTAATTTTTGAGATATGGAATTTTATTAGCTTACATGAGTGATGTAAGTACTGGTGCGAAAAATTACAAAATTCTAGTGCACATGTAAGAGAATAATGTTCTTGACAAGAATTCGGGTTGAATATTTAAACTAAAAAGAGTAAAATAAAAACTTTTTCAAAAAAAATGTAACCGTCAAAAACGACCACAAAAAAGTGTAAAATAATCTACAAAATAACTTTTCTTTCGGAAGTCGGTGGCTAAAAAGACAATGAATAGAAAAAAAACAAAGGCACCGACTTCCGAAAGAAAAGTTATTTTGTAGATTATTTTACACTTTTTTGTGGTCGTTTTTGAAGGCGGTTACATTTTTTTTTATACAACGTAAAAGAGAGTTTTTAACTAAAACAATCCTTCTTAAAAAGTTCCAGACGTAAACCATGGTAACCGCTTACAACTTTTTTCCCACACGTACGTGCTTTAATTAAAAGTGTTGCCAGAACAAGGCACAGGTAATATAATGCTCGTCTCATTAAAAAAGGACAACCGCCTCCCCGACACGTTTAAGCTGTAATATGTATATTGGTGGAGGAAGCGAGGAAAGAGGAGGTTCTCATCCTCTTCCTCTTTTACACCACAAAAAGGGGGAGTGCGTATCAGTGGCGTAGCGAGACCGAATCTAGGGGTGGTGGGGGGCCAAGACGCTTAATTTTTGAGGCCCTTTTTTTCAAAACGAATAATATAACTTGTCTCCGCTGCTCGAGCGAGGCCCCTTTATTGTAAGATTGGTTGTAACTTGGTTCATCCAAGGCATCTTTACCAAAATGTGATTGTGATGTGACAGCGACATCTGCGTTGCGAGGCCTGTTGGACCATTTCAGTTGCCAGTAACAAAAAAAAACATGACCAAGTTATTTTGCAACATGGTGACCAGGGGGTGTATTATAACGTCTTAAAACCAGGCTTGTTCCAGTGAGTGAACGAGATGGCGCTATAAGACTTGTTTAGCTCTGTCACTTTCACTCGCTGTAATAAGCCTGGTTTTAAGACGTTGTAATACTCCCCCTGGGGGCGTATTACAAGCTCCTAATTCCTGTCAGTTTACGCCTTAAAGTGAACTGCCATGCTTAGTCGTATTACGATCACACAATGACGGCCAGTAAAACGGTCACGTGACCTCATACCGACTTCTGCCTGTGCTTGTGCCTGGAAATTTCGTATTACAAGCTACATAATGACATTTCAAGGCCGGATTAACTGTCAAAATTGGCATCTCCAAAATCATTCAGTTTACGCCACTTTTTAGTAACTTTTACTGACTTGTTTCTTTTAATTTGTCTTTAAACAGTTGAAACTAACTAAATTAAACTTTGGTATTAATAATGGAGGCACTACAGAATATCTGGAGAGTGCAAACACGATATAATCTCAGCTGACGAGCTTTACATAAAAAGACGACAAAGTTTTTACCTTTTACGACACATATACACTCATTTACTGAACGCTAAGCAATAAATAGATCCATATAAGTAAACATTTACTCATATAGTAATATTTTGTTCTAAATAAAAAACATGTTACTCCTGAAAAAAATGTTTTATTTGTCGTAGTACCATCAGTGTAAGGTGACGAAATAAATAATCTTTCGTAGCAATGGACGTAGGGTTGAATAAACAAAACAAAATGTATGATCAACTCAAACACTTAAAATTAATAGCCTCGCGTAGCATCATTCCAGAAATGGTACAGTCCAATGGAGCCAAAACTGGTGTTCAATATTGATTTGGGTACATTGGGCAGTCTATAATGTATCAGCAGACATTTTTAATTTCACTTCCTCGATTGCTTCTGGTACCACAATTTCGCAGCCAATTTCAAGAGAACTAGGTACACTGTCTTTCGGTTTGAATAAACGTCCTAGGTTTTATCATTCCTTCACTTGTTGAAACATTTATAGCTCTTGCTTTAAAAATTAGAACATTGTTGTGTTGGAACAGCTCCATTTTTCAAAATTTTCCGCTCATGACTTAGTCCATTTTGTTTCCTTACTTTCTCTGCGGTAGGAAAACGGTGTGCTTCTTTATTAATGCAGTAAAAAGCACTACATAGTGGCATTATAAATAAATAAAATACGATAACCTTGTTTGTTTTGGTAAACTAAACCGCCACAGACTAAAAAAGTATCGCAATACGATCGTTCAGAAACAAACCCCTTTGTGAGAGTTTTATATTTTGGTATTAAGTTTTTGCATAAAATGACAGTAAATGTTGCTCAATTTAATTGTAAATATTTAAATTGTTATTAAAATACAGTTTAACTCAAATATCTCCTAAATTTACAATGAAAAAGATTTTTTTCACACACAATTTATAAAACCGGTAATCATCGGTAAATTGTCGATTCGATTTTTGAACGAATTCGCTAGCCCGTCATAATCATCCAGAGACAAGTAATCCAGGATGATTCCTTGCAGAATTACGTACGTCATAATACGAAATAGAACAAGCCTGCTTAAGGCCGTAAAGTCAACTGCCCGAAAACTGCAAGGAATTAAAAAAGGTTGTAATACCCCCCCTGAACGTTTACTGACTGGTGATCGTCTTTGTCAAGATTTTTTTCTTTTTTTCTCTCTGAGCGCGAGGCCTCTTCATGTGCAAGGCCGAGGCGGCTAGGGTCCACCTCGCCCCCGCCTAGCTACGCCACTGGTGCGTGTAATCGGATTTCAGGAAACAAAGGCTGTTCCTTTTCATGCCAAAAGCCTTGTGACCATGCTGTGTATGGATGGATTGTGTTTTGTTTCCATTTATTTTGTAAAATACGAGCATAACAGGGAATGGGGAGGTTTTGGGAGTACGTCATCGGGTTTTACATGGACAATAGCAACTTTTTGGGCTGGTTTACGGGCAATTGAGTCTTTATATTTTAAACATGTATGGTAATTGCAATCAAAAAGAGTGTTTATTTAGTTTTTTGCCCACTCTTCTTCGTAGAAATCTACTTTGGAATGCCCCATCTTCAGTATTTTCACAGTAATATTATGGTTTTTGACTGGGATTAGGACTGTAAATCCATATTTTTTTTGTATTTTGTGAACTACAAAAAAGTATGTGCAGTAAAAAAGTTAAAGTAAAGTGCTTGTAACTGGCCTAGGTACTTGAAATTAATGCATTGATTTTAATTTAATGAGGTAAATATGTTAGTTGATGAATGGAGAGGAAGAGGAAGGCCAAAGAAAAGATGGATGGATTGTCGAAGGCAGTGTTTTTCAACCTTTTTCATGGCACGGCCCCTTTAGCATGAAGAAATATTTCGCGACCCCCTCTACACGTTGCTTTTTTGTTGTGTATTTTATTTTTTGACAAATTAATAAATTCAATCCAACATAGTTATTAATTTTTATATGTCCTTTATTCCATTTTGTTCCTAATTCCCACGTTTATACACTCTCGCTTTTCTTGTTTGTTTTTAAGATTTATTGTCCTTTGTTTACTGCAGTGCAGTAGTTTTTTCAACCTTTCACAACTCCCAGAAGCTTTGCGACCCCCTTAAAGAAGCTTCCCGACTCCCCATGGGGTCGCGACCCACAGTTTGAAAAACACTGGTCTAAGGAATGATATGAAAGAAAAAGGAGCAAATCATATTGTGAAGTCTTTTAAGGGAGAATGGAAGAAGAAAACGTGTTACGTCGACCACAAGTAAAATGGAAGGGCAGGACAATGATGAGGTAAATATGTTAATAACTTCTATCATTGCTTTTAGGACTCTTCTATTTGCGAGAAATGTGGCACATCTATCAAACGGTTGGTCCTAATTGGTGTTTGAATGTTATTTCAAAAAAGTAGGTACTTAGTAGTTCCACTTACCATGCGCGGGCGCAGATGACTGGTGCCTCTTGGGCGAGCCGCCCGGTGGGGTGGGCTGCATGGCGCGCGCTAGCGGACCCTCCCCGCACCTGCCGCCACCTTCCGGCTCATGGCTGAAACAATCGAGAAATTATACATTAGATTTATTGAGTTGGTACCTATAAGAGAAAATGATAGGTCCATGGGTAAACAGTTATTTTTAATAACGATAATAGCTTTTCCATAAAATTATGGAATTTTTATAAAATTATCCGACTGGAATTGGATAAATGTACGCAAGTTTCAAACCCTAACGGATAACATACAAAAATACAATTCAAAATGCAAGAAAGAAAGAAAATAAGTAGATACATTTAATTATTTAGCACAGGCTAAATGACACAAAAAAAAACACAATGCGAAAAATTATCGTATGCAAAAGCAAATAATTATGTGCAAAAAGTGGTAACTGTAAGTATTATTAGGTGTATCAGATATTTGGTAATCGGTAAATAAAATAAAATTATCAATAATTTTGATAGATAAATCGCCGAATTTCACCGGTCAACACGCTTTTTACCCCCGTTAATTTATCACCACAAACATGCAAAATTAATTCTTCGCATAAAAATCTCTTCGCAGTCCATTAACTTTCTAAACGTTGCGCAGCGCTCTGCTTAGTACTCACATTATTATTCATGAGTATGATAACACACTTGTAAATCTACAAAGCACACATGCATGCACTTTAATTTTCATAGCTTTTTTAGTGAAGGTATCACCATAAGACGAAATTCACCAACTGAACGCGATTAACACATCTCAACGGCTTTTAAACGCTCGGTGTCTGATTTGAAACCAATAGGGTATTTGACACTATTAACCAATAATTTCAAATCACATTATTATTAATGAAACACTTCATTTTAGGCTCGAAAACCCGATAAACTTCCGATAAATTGTCAATTTCGATTTTTAGTACCTCCGAAATCAATAAATAGTAAGATCATTGAGTTAACTATTGAGAATAGCGTACTTATTGACAGGTCATGAATATAAAAGTATGTCAATTGATTTGTGATTCATGATCATTCAAGTTCGTTTTTCATTTCAAAATTGCTTACTGATTAAACTGAGTTTCTTTGGCGAAATTAGCCTTTTGTGATTAAAATGACGATGAATTGTCTTCAGGGACAAATTCTAATGTATGTTTACTTAATAAACCCTTTTTTTATTTAGAATATTAGTAATTGAAGTGTCATTAATCATCAATGACAAATATTTAATCGCTGTAAGTAAATGTTTACAGAGATTACAATCATAATTACATTTTATTGCATGTCGAACTAAAAATTAATTCGGTCAATGAAATGTACACACGAATTTCTTAACATACGACTTTGAATGTCACTAAATATTAAATTGCTGACTGTACAAAATTATATTTTACATACAAACTACGTTAGGTTGCATCGGTTCTATGAAGTTATTTTAAAATCATATTAGAAGGGAAGGAAGTTTTTTTTTATTCTCTCTGTGGGAGCTTCGCTTCGTTCAAAAACTACTAAACGAATTTTAATGACAGTTCTGTTTTACTATTTCAGGACTTCGGTGACCAAAAAGGGTGCTATGTTATGTTATAAAGGGAATTGTCCAATTTCTATGGGACTTTGGCCATTCTTAAACAAACAGTTCAGCTAATAATATGTGATTGATTTATTAGCTCAAATCAGTAAGAATGAGGATCTACAGCTAGTTTTGTATCAAGATTTTTATTTAGATATTTTTTTAACATTTAACTGAAACAGGTTATGTATGAAATAAAACTTGTTTTTTTTTTATATTATTATATTTATTAGTCAGATTCATAAGTTATGGGAACATTGTCAAGGAACTTAGCAGGTGGATTAATATGTTCCTGATATCTTTCCCAACTTAAAAACCAAATAATTGTCATAATTATGTGCACAGCAACCTACTGTTCTACGGCCCACCAAACAGTTGTAGCAATATTGTTTTATTGCTGACCTGACCTCCCTTCAATGTTATTTTCCAAAGAAGTGCCGGGGTCGCCAAGAAAGGAAGAATCGAAATCCATTACAAAAAAATAGTGTTCCTTATAAAACTCACAAAATCATCAATCAATCACGATGCAAATTCAAAATCACAACTGTCATTTTGAATTCAACACAACATTTTTTAAGCATCGCGTAAAAAAAAACAATTGTATATATTATCGATTCATATGAAATCGATTATACTGCTATGATTTCTCCAGAAATAATGCATAAAACCTCAGTTTTATCATTTTTGAAGTCCTATTAATTATATCGTTTATTAGAATGTTATTTATATAAATTATCTTATGAAAAGTATATTTCAATATAGTGGAGAGATTGCATTGTATTTTAAATCGATTTGAATTTGTTGGTTTATGGAGTTTTGATTTGGCAACACTGAAACCAAATCCGCCGGTTCGTGTGTAGCATCAAATCAAATACTTAAAAAAAGGTTATTTTTTATAATGCCAATTGATACAAAGTTATTTGCACCAGATGTTTACTAAAATAGAATTTAAAATATTGGTAAATTACTTTTTTGTATAGCATCGCGTACAAAAATGGCCAAGTTCAGACAATGCCCTTTGTAAAGGAAGTTAGGAAAAAATAGTGGCACCGAAAATGCTTGTATTTTAGACTTTCGTAAGTGATGTCTTCCGATAGTTTTGGGAAGTTTTCGCAGAAAACTTGGAATAAAAAGTGTGATAATTAATCCTTCAAAGTATTCCCGGCCATGAAGAATCGGGTCATTCCCAAGGGTCCACGATTCTTTTGGAACGAAGTTCCTTATCGCGCGTTGTGAAAGGGGGCTAGACGGAAAAAAATCTTACGAAAAGTTGTCACGACACTTTTTGGAACGAAGTTATCGCGCGTTGCGAAACTCACTCCACTCTTTGAGCTCTAGCACCCAGAGCTGGGTGCTAGAGCTCAAAGAGTGGAGTGGAGTGCAGTGGAGTGGAGTGGAGTGGAGTGGAGTGGAGTGGAGTGGTGAATGCTATACAGCATGTTAATATAAAATGTCACTAAATGCTTGTGATAAAAACTAATGAAATGAGAATGGCCTCTTAATAATTACACCAGCTTCTATTATGTGATATTATGTGATATTGTATAAAAGTACTATGCTTTCATGAGTTCAAACAGGGTGGTTTGTTTTAAATATAATTATTCTAGGAAGGTTTACTGAAAAGCTTACCAGCAAAAGTATTAGGGTTTTTTTTTTTTTTTTGCGTGGTAAAATCATCAAATGAGTCCTCCCACCCCGGGCAGGGCGGGAGGGACTGTCAGACTTCTACTGACTAAAATCCACGGTGTCCTTCAGTAGCCTGTTATGTTCCGGGTTCACGGTAAGGAAATAATCCCGCGACCCCGGCAGGCTTTGGCCCTCTGAGAGGGGGCCCCGTCATTATGCTGACGCTCTTTGAGGCGCGCGTGGGACACAACGCGCCGTCGACCCGGGCATGGTCCATGGTCGGGCAGCGAGTTGCCCTTTACTCGCTGCCCGCATGCCCGCGCCTACGGTGGCCGGAGATCTTCTGCTGACGTCCGACGCCGTGGGGGCCTACCACTGCGGTTGGGGCGGAGGGAGGACGCTGTCCTCTCTCTCTCGCGGCCCGCCTCCTCCTTCACGAGCATTACTGCTTCGCAGAAGGAGGCGACCGCTTCCCACTCCGTCTCGCCCCGCAGCATGGCTGCGACCAATGCCGGGCGCGAGAGGTCTCCGCCTATCGCCGCCGTGAGGACACGTCGGTGCTCTGCCCAAGCTGGGCAGTCTTGCACCGTATGCTCTACTGTGTCCTCCGGGCGATCTTCGCAGTGGTGGCACCCGGGCGTCTCCTCCTTCCCTATCAGACACAGGAACCTCCCGAAACTTCCGTGTCCGGTGAGGACCTGCGTCATCCGATAGGTCAGGACGCCGTGACGTCTCTCCAGCCACTCCTCAAAGAGGGGTCTTACCGCCGCGAAAAGTATTAGGGTACCATAAGTTCAAGGAGGTATGTATTTGATTGAACACCTGCACTAGACCAGTCTTGATCTTTTACTTTATGACTATTAACAATTATTAAAAACTTCCAGCTTAAAATAAAAACCACCTTGAACTTGTGCCAGCCTAGTACTTTTGCTCGTTAGTAAAATTATTTCAGTTTTTACGCTTATAACCAAGCTTTTGTTGTTGACTGTACCAAACATTCTCATGGACCCGTTGGGAACAAAAATTGTAATATTTTTAAATGTCGTGGACCCGTTGGGAACAAATGTATGAACGTTCAATTTTTGAGAACAATAGACTCATGGACCTGTTGGGAACGACCCGAAGAATCACCAATTGACAAAAATATAAAGTGAATATGACGTGAAAATTCATGAAAAACTTTTATTCGGATCTCAAAAATTCATACAACATAATTGCGCGATTTACAAACAATGGCAACAAAATAATAATTCAATCTAACAAAGGAGTTTAAAACAAAGTACCTATACCACAAACAATAAAAGGAAACGCCAGCCTTTTATTTCTTGACCCACAAAAAACAAAATGGCCGTCCTTAACCCGACTATGGCAAAGAAAAAAGGAAACAAAATACGAAATAGTTTCAGCTTTAGAGAATCGGTCAAGGGTTTAACAAAAGGCGGCTATGTGGTCGCGCCACGGTCGCCATTTTGTCCAAGGCCAAATATAGCGTACTTAGGAAATATTGCGTACCTACCTTTGTATAATAGAGGCCAGGATTTCTAGAATGGGTAAATAAATCTAAGCAAACTGAAAAAATATTGAATTTGACGAAATAGAGGAAATTTTTTTAGGTGATAGCACAGAATAAGTAATAGATGATAGTTTGCGTAGTAATTTTCCGTCAATTTCCATATTAAAGGCCTTTTCACGAGTTCTTTAAAAAAGTAAACTGGTACTTTCGTTGTTCATTTGATGGAAAAAATAAGTTAAATACTACACACACACACTACACTACAGGCGCTACGTCATTATCCATGCAATTAACGTCATAATATGATACTTCAAGCCCCTATACGGTAAATCTTGTGATAGAGCCTTGAGAGATAACCAAAATAAAAACAAAATACCGACGTAGGTAAACAATCGTACCACACATTCTCCTGAAACTTGTCTTACAAGCCTTAGGTACCCTAACATAACGTTGTTTTATTTCGTAGCGAATAACAGTATAAGAGGATTACTGCTGTGGTGCGTACGTTATGTATATGGGTAGAAAACATGCTGGGTTGGCGAAAATAATGTGTACAGTCATGAAAATACATACGTCAGCAAAATGATACGTGACGGAGCTTTTGTTAAAACAGTGTGGATTTAAAGATACGATGGTTGTATCAGCACAAAAAGAAAATCAATGCATTCGGAGAAAATTACCTATAAAAAGTTGGTAATTGCTACCAAGATACAGGTAGCAATTACCAACTTTTTAATAGTAATTTTCCTTTAAATTTCCAATAATGCTCACGATTGTACTCATTAAGCAATTTTTTTACCCCATTTATTTTTTGAATATAGGTACCCCATCTTATGGACGAAAATAAGTCTCATCACAATAACACGAGAGAAAAAATCTTTTGAAGTGAGCCAAGCAACTACTGGGAGAAAATAAATCCCAATAGTTCCATGATGGAACTAGACAATGGTATCCCAGTAGATACCACGAAAAGTATACATGTTACTGCTCGCGAGTGTACGCGTCACGTTTTCGTGTTTTATTAAAAGGGAGAATGAGGTAAAACAAAAGAAAAGCGAAAAGGATTAGATGAAATTAATTCTAGATTGTTTTTCTCCTTCTACAAAAAAGGATGAGGATTTTTTGTGATTTTTAAAATGGCTTTGTTTTTTTTTATTTCATTGACGTATGGCCACCGACTTCCGAAAGAAAAGTTATTTTATAGTTTTTTTTGTGTTTAGTTTTGAAGTCGGTTCCCTTTTTTTAAAAAAGTTTTTTTATTTTTCCCTTTTTAGTTGAGATAATCAACAAAAATCTTCATAAAATCGGCGTCTTTGAAAATCTACAATCCTATTAAGCAAAACGGATCTATGTGAGCAACTTCACGAGAGATCCATTATTGTTATATACTAAAACCTTCCCCAGAATGTAACAAATGCGTCTTTGAAAATCTACAATCCTATTAAGCAAAACGGATCTATGTGAGCAACTTCACGAGATATCCATTATTGTTATATATTAAAACCTTCCCCAGAATGTAACAAATACTTTTCTGAAAACTGCATCAAAATCCGTTCAGCCAAACGCGAGATAATTGCGGGCAAACATGCAATCGTCTCTCAAAATCTACGATCCAAGTAAGGAAATCGGATCCATGCGGGCAACGTCACGGGATATCTATTAGTGTTATATACTAAAACCTTCTCCAGAATGTAATGAACACTTTCCTGAAAACTGCATCAAAATCCGTTCAGCCAAACGCGAGATAATCGCGGACAAACATACATACATACATACAGGTCGAACTGAGAACCTACTTTTTTTTTTGAAGTCGGTTAAAAAAAGGATGAGGATTTTTTGTGATTTTTAAAACAGACATTTTTTGTGGTAAGTGTAAAGTATGCTTGTGATAAATATCGATCACAAAGTTAATAAAAAATCAAAAAATTATATGTTATTCAATTTTTACTTTGCCAAAAATTCTATGAAATCTGAGGCATTTTCATAAATCATCTAACAAAATACTAGTAGGTACCTACTTACTACTAGTTATATACCCAATAATTTCACAACTAACCTATGAACTGCATTTAATCAAAAGGACTTGCAGTAAATCAATGAATCCAATCAATTTCCTACAAAGACCCCTATTCAATCAGTCACAGTATCTAATTGTCTATTACCTAGATATCCCGGTTCTCTCATTATGGAGATGGCTAGTATTGTCTCTAATTTAGTCAAGTAATTGGAGTATTATATGCAAGCAATAATAGTGTTTATGTCTTGCTCTTTAGTGACAAAATTTAATTGCATAATTTTATGTATTCCATCATAATCCTTAACGACACTGAAGTGGCTGAGCGATTGACTGCTTCGTTGCGTTTCTTGGGTTTGATTCCCGCACGGAACAAATTTTTGTATCATCCAGAAAGAGGTGCTCCGGTTCTGGGCGTTTGTGTATGTGAGTATAACAAATGTTTGTAAACACAATCACGATACAGGAGATACTCTTTGAGAGCGGACACGTTTATAAAAAAAACGGAATCAGTCCTTATACAAAATTCAATAAAGTTCGTTAAATGGTCTATTCTACACTTGCCATAATGCGAATTTTATTACAATTTTTATTTCGAATCGCGAAAATGGCCCCTTTGAAACCCCCAAAAGACTCCACGACAGTGCAGATTACAGTTTGATTTGAAACAGGCTCAGCACAATGGAGGTTTTTATAATGGCATATTTGGTAAATTTTGTACAGCTTTGTCACAGACGTGGATCACGTGCTTCGTATAAGCTCCAAAACCGTGACTTTAAACTCAATCAGTAAATAATTAACCCTTAATCAATTAATAGAAATACTTTTCACAAAATTTGTATACAATCGGCTAACCCAGAAGAATTAACTCACTCCCAAAAGTTCTTTAGTCCAAAACAACCCAAACAGAGTTTGATAAAACAGGATACAAACATTGAAGCAATTTCATATCGCTTCGATTCCGATCAGAGGACGCGATCCGACCCTCGATTGGTTCGAATCAAATTGACCGCAAGGCATCCAAGCCCTTTAATAAACTAAGGGTGGTTTACCCACTTTAGTCACGAGGCACGAAGATGGCAGAAAATCTGCTTCCCACAACGATAATGTAAAATAGGGAAGTAGCAAGTCACGCAAGAAATATTAGCTTCCATTTTCTGGGTGACACCATAATCCTTATTTCTAATTTTCTAGAAATGATCCAGCGTGACATGAGGTTTCAAACTTATCATAAGATCGGAAAACATGGGTTCTTTTCATTTCTTTAATGCCACTGTTTCAAATGTTGAAAAAGATTTATTGGAGAGATTTATTTGGAAAAAACAATCACCAAGATGATTGGCTGGGAAATGTATCTTAGAAGGTATTTTATTCATTTCTTCATTTTTTAACCGACTTCAAAAAAAAAAGTAGGTTCTCAGTTCGACCTGTATGTATGTATGTATGTTTGTATGTATGTATGTTTGTCCGCGATTATCTCGCGTTTGGCTGAACGGATTTTGATGCAGTTTTCAGAAAAGTGTTCTCTACATTCTGGAGAAGGTTTTAGTATATAACACTAATAGATATCCCGTGACGTTGCCCGCGTGGATCCGTTTTGCTTACTTGGATCGTAGATTTGCAGGGACGATTGCATGTTTGTCCGCGATTATCTCGCGTTTAGCTGAACCGATTTTGATGCAGTTTTCAGGAAAGTGTTTGTCACATTCTGGAGAAGGTTTTAGGATATAACACTAATAGATATCCCGTGACGTTGCCCGCGTGGATCCGTTTTGCTTACTTGGATCTTAGATTTTCAGGGACGATTGCATTTTTGTCCGCGATTATCTCGCGTTTGGCTGAACCGATTTTGATGCAGTTTTCAGGAAAGTGTTTGTTACATTCTGGAGAAGGTTTGAGTATATAACAATAATGGATATCTCGTGAAGTTGCTCGCATAGATCCGTTTTTGTTTTCAAAGAAGCCGATTTTATGAAGATTTTTGTTGAATATCGCAACTAAAAAGGGAAAAATAAAAAACTTTTTAAAAAAAAGGGAACCGACTTCAAAACCAAACACAAAAAAACGATAAAATAACTTTTCTTTCGGAAGTCGGTGGCCATAACTCAATGAAATAAAAAAAAACAAAGCCACCGACTTCCGAAAGAAAAGTTATTTTATCGTTTTTTTGTGTTTGGTTTTGAAGTCGGTTCCCTTTTTTTTAAAAAGTTTTTCAAATCTTTGCTCCTCTCTATGAATTTCTCCTGTGTCGTGGATGCTTTAACAAACATTCAAACTCATAGACACAAACAGCCAGAACCAATCAAACTACAATTAGGTGAATTATCGTCGACGTTATACAACTAAAATCTATAGAATTATTTGCTAACATTATTTTCTTCATTGTATAGACTGTGCCTTTTGCCAACTTGAGCTTTGCCTCCTACTTCATGTTCAAGCTAAGTTTACCATCTCACATAACCAAGACATTGTTACGAAGCTAACGGAACTTAGTTCCGCCATTTACTGTGTTAAGAGGCGAATCTTATCCGGTTTGCATCAAACGCTCTCATACTAAGAGGGTGAAATCTTGAAGATCCTTTAGTGTGTGTTTCAGTATACTGGATAATGAAGTTTAGAATAACAACTACAAGTTAAGGAGTATAGTTTTACAACTGAAATTAGCTTTAGTACAACAGGTGAAAGATGGAGGGAAGTTTGCTAAGGAAAAAAGTCGTCTTACGCCTGAAATTAATAATGCCAATCCGTTTTCATTGACAGCTGGTTTCTGATTGGGCACCTATCGGCGGATAAGCAAATTCTGTCGTTGACAGACAAAGATATGGATCAAAATTACAACACAGATAGATTATTAACTTACAGTCTAAGTCATTATAGTCTATACAACATTATTTTTTGTTTATGCGAAACCCGATACACCTGTCCAATATTTTTGTGTAAAGAATCTACGTACAAAATTTTAAAACCGTATCATAAGAAATCACAAAGTTATAAGCTTGTATATTACCTGGTTGTCCGTTCAAAAACATGCTCATTTCGCGGTACACCCGCGTAAACCGCGTCTCCTGTGTTATACACTCACGATAATAGTTTGGCAATAGGTACCTAACCGTACGGTGATTGTATTGTAATTAACTGGTAATAAAATTTAATTAAAATATTTTTGAAAAAAATATAACATGGTGTAATAGTACATTATGATATAAGTGCGGTAAGTTGATCATTACAGCAGAGGCGATATTGGTAGCACAAGCCGTAAGGCGAGTGCTATAAGAAAGCAGAGGCTGTAATTATCAAACCGCACGTATGTCATACGACGTTTTATATCACATTTGTGAGTAAATAAATAAAATCATTACATCGAAAAGGAAAAGCAAGCGGAATAATTTTTACTTTTTCACAAATTAGCGATGCGCGCGCACCAGCATCTTTTGTTTATGGCAAAGGCACAAAAAACAGCCAGTATTACTAATAAAGTAAATTAATTCTTTTGTGGTTTTATTACAGATAAATGGTTGTAATTAATTGTCAAAATTAATTAAATTAAAGAATAAAATGTTTATTTATTATATTTCATCTCCCAAATTTAATTTTAATAATAAAATGTTGGCCGCTTTTCTGACATAAAAACTCTTTGCTAAGATTTAAAAAAGTACCGTTCGTTTTAGACGGAGCATCTTGATAAACCGTGCGATTTACTTTACCATTACCGCACTAGTGCGTTTTACTTTACCATTACGCACTAGTGCGTAATAAGATACATTACGATACTGAAATAGGTGCAGTAAGAGACCTTTTACGAGCAAATGTGTTATAAAAATTATTGGAATCGAATCAGTTACTGATTCTGAACAAACTATATTCAGGTTTCGCATATACTAAAAATAAGGTTGTAGAAAAGGGTATAGCAGATAAAAGCTCCAAAAATTGGTTTTAGGACAAGAAAATAAAGAAATGATAACAATAATTTGATTTTGCATGAACTGGAACCCTATATGTAAGTGGAAGTTTTTAAAATGACATGTTCTTTAAGAATTTAGCACTTAAAACTAAATATTTACCATGGTTACTATTTCTTTTGAGTTTCCGATATTGCAATTTCCCGGATAGCAAACTTACAGTTTTACGGCAGCGACGCATGAGTGTAATACTGGCATCAATTTTCTTGCCTGCATTTATATTTTTCTGCCGCAATGCGTATCAAGCCAATGTTGTGTTGTTGTATGTGTTTACAGACAATGAGTTGTCAGAGAAAAGTGGAAATGAAAAGGTATGAGTCAAAAATACTATTAATTCATTAATAAAAGTATTTTATCGATTCTTCAATTGACTCCAACATGTTCCCAAAATAGATAAGTACGTGAACGAATCTAAGATTTGATATTGATGGATGGAAGAAATTATTTTGATTCGATAAAAACACTCGTAGTACCTACCTTATTAAAAAGCTTTTACTGTACATACAGATATAGAGAATAGAAAGAGATGGCAAATAAATTAAGAAAGAACATAGGCCAAGCTTAGAAAAAAGATTCTAGCCCAGAATCTGATAATATAACTGATTGAAGCAAGTGCATAATTTCAAATAACAATAATAAGAAAGTAAAAGTAACCAATCACGATAAAAAAGAAAGGGCATTTCATGTTACAGCAATACTGACATCTTATTTACAAGATAACACAAAAGAATCTAATCTAACTGTTCCAACTGACTGGCTGTTAATTCAAACAAGCTTTTTATATCAGTTCCAAGAATTAAAAGAATCGTCTGGTCACCTTCAGAAGTTAACTAACTGTAAGAATCTGTATAGGATAACAAATTACGACCGACCTTAGGTGTCAGTCAAATGCTGTGCTTTTTGTTACCTTTACAACAAAACAGTGAAGGAATTGATTAATTTGATGTTTTAGTATGACAGCATTCTTTGAAATCTATACCTGCTGTAACTAGCATCCTACTTTAGCTTAGTAAGTATTAAAATTTTCTAAATTTTCGTTGGATTTCCCGTAATTTTTCTTGTAAATCTTGTCCTGACAATAATGAACACAACCAAAAAGAATGACCAACTTCGGTAGTGTGTTCGGGAATTATGCATGGGGCGTCTCAATTTTAATTATTTAAAGATAGATAGAAAAAAAAAGGTTGTAAATATGAAATTAACATTGTCTGGCATGTCTGGCTTTACCCCAAACGGCAAGAAGGAAGAATTTGATGGCATTACAAAATCAGGGCTAGACTATAGTAGGTAGTTAGGTACCTAAATCATCATTATATTCATTGCATTTAGTGAAATTATGATTTTGTCCACGTTTTTGTGGCATATTTTTTCCCCGTAAAACCACTGTTCCCGTGGAATGACTTTTAAATTACATTACACGATAGTAAAATTTTGTGGTAAACTAAATTATGTAACTACAGGGGTTATCGCAATTATCAATTCGATAAGGGTGGAGACAATGGCCATAAAACCATTAGAAAGGGACGTCTAGAGGGTCATAAGGAATTATGATGATTAGTTGATGAGAATCAGATAACCAGAGGCGAAGGGATAGAAAGCCATATGGTTAGAAAGATAGAATACTCTTTACTATGTGAAGCATACGAATAATATAACAAAAATATACAATTAGGTATTGAAGAGAAGTGTGGTCAAGATGTTATTTTTTTTTTTAAAACAGTAGCCAATTATAGATAATATAACTACATCTAATAAATATACGAAAGCAGCCAAAAACACGTATAAGCCAGTAAATAAATTAACTTAACAAGAATAATCGACGAAGAACATGGAAAAATATGGCTCAAAATAATTTTGGTTTCAATTTCAAATCCGAAGCTAAGCCGAGCTTAAAATATACAGACTACCTTTAGCCAACAGACAAAAAACATAGAGCTTAAAGAAAATGAGAAATATGAAGATGAGTTAAGCCCCGGTTAAAAGGTTAATAAAAACAGAAATGTATTATTGTAAAGTAGATGCCGAAGTTCAAAGTAAACATAGTGCAGGAGCTGATTTTCATTTTGCGGAAGTTAAACGGGTGGTGCATGCATAAACTTTGTTGGAAATTCACAAAGGGTAAGTTTCTCAAATGAATAATAATATTTACTGGGATAAATATACTAAATAGTAATTTGGATTTTGGGAAGATACGGTTGATAGGGCCTTCCTTGGTACTTGAAGATTTAGCAGTTAGTATTATTATAGAGTCAATCAAAGGAATTGAAGCTAGATATTTGTTTGTCATTTCATCTAATGTATCATTATTTAGAAATCCCTTATCTTTATCATTAAAAAAAAAAGTAATTCTTTTTCGTTATTTCAATTATTCTCTACATCTCAAAATTACAGCATTCTTATTTCATACCACTGCGAAGATCGCCCGGAGGACACAGTAGAGCATACGGTGCAAGACTGCCCAGCTTGGGCGGTGCACCGACGTGTCCTCACGGCGGCGATAGGCGGAGACCTCTCGCGCCCGGCATTGGTTGCGGCCATGCTGCGGGGCGAGACGGAGTGGGAAGCGGTCTGCTCCTTCTGCGAGGCAGTAATGCTCGTGAAGGAGGAGGCGGGCCGCGAGCGAGAGAGGACAGCGTCCTCCCTCCGCCCCAACCGCAGTGGTAGGCGCCCGCGGCGTCGGACGTCAGCAGATGATCTCCGGCCACCGTAGGCGCGGGCATGCGGGCAGCGAGTAAAGGGCAACTCGCTGCCCGACCAAGGACCATGCCCGAGTCGACGGCGCGTTGTGTCCCACGCGCGCCTCAAAGAGCGTCAGCATAATGACGGGGCCCCCCTCTCAGAGGGCCAAAGCCTGCCGGGGTCGCGGGATTATTTCCTTACCGTGACCCCGGAACGTAACAGGCTATTGAAAGACACCGTGGATTTTAGTCAGTAGAAGTCTGACAGTCCCTCCCGCCCTGCCCGGGGCTGGAGGACTCATTTGATGATTTTACCACGCTAAAAAAAATAATTAAATTCTTATTTCATAGTCAACAGAACTACAGTGTTGTAATCGATTCCCTACCTACATCGCTCAAACCATAATCCAGTGTTCCAATCAACCCTAATCTAGGCTCCGCAATATCCAGTACATGACCATGGGAAGTTGTAATTATAGCAACAAGGCCTGTCCGGGGGTGACCAACTACCCCCTGCGCATCCCTTCTTCACCCCCGCACGCATCGATTGGCGGCTTTCGGCGCATGCAAATGCACAATGCCCCTTGCATTCAGAATAGGCGGTGCGGGTAGTTAGACACGTTAGGTTAGGGTTGGCGATTTTAACTGTAGATTTATAAAATATTTTTTATGAAGAGGAAATTTTTATAGCCAGCCAGATGTAAGAATGTGCACTGTGACGCAGTGAAAGGAGTATGCTGTAGTTCCAGAATGCACATGAGAAAGAAATGTGGGTAACGAAGGATTCTCAAAATTAAAAATGACAACTAAAAGTTATTGTGACTATCGTCGATGGCCGTATCATTGTAAATATAGTCAGATTTAAATAATCTGACTCGGTGTGGACAAAATCTTTTTGCAGATTTCTTCCTTCTGATCAAAAAACAGCTAATGTGTTTTTTTAAAATGTTGAACAAATCTTTTGTAGCATCGAAATATTATTTCGTGAATTCAAATCACCTTTCTTTCAGTCTCTTCACGAGAAAGTCGGTGTAATTTTCTATCAACTTTAGCAGCTTCCTACAGTTTGACAACCCTAAGTTTAGGTAGTTCACTTTTGTTACCTACGTCTGTGTCTGTGGTTGATTTTCTTTTGTTTAGATTTTGCCTGTCTAATCAATGTTTGTTTATCAATGTACTCCCGTTTCATTTGGACGGGTAGTGGTATTTTTAAATCAATTATTCTGAATTATATCTAGTACGCTCTACCTTTTCGATAGATATTTTATTATCCCTTCTTCATGCTTACCAGTCAAGTAATAAATAATATTGTGATTGGTTCATCCGTGTTCGATCTATTGATCGTATCCTACCTGTGCTTTACAGAATTCATAACTTTCTTTTTTGTGTTTTCTAGTTTTTCAATTTTCTGAACCTCCGTTTGTCGAGATACATCACTTTCGAATTATAAATATTGCTATAATTAATTAAGTTTAGCACCTCAACACTTTTTTTGGTAATTAATAAGAGTCTGTAATTCGCATTACTGAAATACATTATTTCATTCTTTTTTGTTTGCTTACGTAGGTAATTTTACGGTAATAATTAGGTATTCTCTATTTTTTAAGAATCTTTGGTATCTATCTTCAATGGAATATCTTGTCTAAACTTTATTCCTGTTCCAGAAACATCTCGTTTACCGGCAAAACGAGTGAAGTACGGCTTCCTCGGTACATAAAGTTGTCTAAACTGCCTAAACGGTTACTCGACCTCGGATGCTGCGTCTGCTAAGATCAAATCTGTTCGTTATCAAGTATTTTACACTTTAGACATGCATTGAACTTTAAGACAGGTTTGTTTAGTGCAAAAATATGTGTTTGTGTTTATTAATGTTTTCACTGTAACATGATATTTCGACCGGTGGCTTGGCAGTTTCCAATCTTCATTCAGTAGTAAAATCAAAGAGGCAAAATAATTAAACTTGAATCTGTTCCATTGCTAATTAAGATATCGCTTAATTTCTATGGATAAATAAAATCACCCTTCTATGATCTTTGTTTCAAGTGTACGACGTGATTATACAAAAACAAGGACGCATTCAAAAGTCTCGTTACCCAAAATTGTTTGTGGCCTACATTTCATTGTTTTAATTGAAGTCTATTCCAAACAATAACAATGATTAATAATATCAGTAAAACAATACACAAACGCTTTAGTTGCCAAGCAATTCTGATAAAAATTAAAGTGTCGTACGATATTTTGGCATGGGGCCGCGCGTTCGCTACTGGCATCGATACGGTCAAACGGTCCGATGCAAATGATGCATTGTGTGATTGTGTGGTACCCGGAATGTTTGGATTACGTAAGTAAGTGCCGTTACTGCTATTGAGGTAGCTCTAGTTTGCTTGGCATGTTTGCCAAGAAAACATTTGATTTTGTTATGTACATACTTTACGGGCACGCGCTGCCAGTTAGAGAAGATGTTTTCCAGTCGTAACGGTTAATCAAACCGTGAAGTTATGTGATCCAGTCTTTCCAAGGTATACCTATTAGTTACTGGATTGTGAAAGTCAGTTAGATGGGCAGTCGTTCCGCTTAAAACACTCGTCTTCATGTACCACTTTCTACATCTGGATACTGAAAGCCGAGTTCAACATATTTGAGATAAGACTACGCAGATGATAACACGTATGAAGCTACTTTTTGTTTCAACTTGGGTTTATAAAGTTTCTTCTCTGTTATGTATATTGTCATTGTAATCGCTATCAAAACTTACAACATGAATGTCAGGAACAGTAAGTGTATCCTGCTGCATATATCTATGTCCTTATCAGATATCTATTCGTAGTATTCTTATCGTCACCTATCATTGGTAGGCTTTCATTTAACCGCAGACAGTTAGGAGCCGTAATGATGATTCATTTTGTACTTTAACTTAATTACTTTTAGATTTATTTTACGATGAAGAATGAATTGAGAAACAATGAAGAACGTTAAAGTACAAGTGGAGTGTCCTTAAAGGCGTATTGTGAAAGTTGGCAACGTAGCAGAAAGCTGTCAAATACTAGTGTTTGACGGATTAACCCGACAATGAAAAATGTACCAGAAACATCGATCACTTGAAGTTACAAAAATATATAACCTTGGAAAACTAAAAGCTCTTGGATTGTTGGCAATCGCTGGGGTTAACATAGAAAAAATGAAATATTACTCTGTTAAGAAACTTCAACTAGGCCGAATATTAATATGGTAGGTAGGAATTTTCTTAAAAGTAGTGCAAACTAAAAGAGTACCTACTAACATCTAAATAGTCATAAAAATCAACACATTAAACTGTAAAAACTAAAGTTGTTTACAAATAAACAAAACAAAATCGGAGCGAGTGTGAACAGGTGCGCAATTATGTAGGCCAGCGAACATGATCGAACAACCAGGCCTCTGACTCATGTGTATGGAGTAGCGAATGGACAGAATGTTAAGTCAATGTGAGATCGATAACGCATTATAATAGTTTTTGTTAAGTAATCACATCATCACATGTGCGTATTTCTAAAGATAACAAAAATTGTCGGCGGAAATAAACACGTCATAAACAAAAATGGTTCGATGAAAAATGTTGATAAAGGGTCTCGAGCAAACTGGATGACTATTTATAATTCAATAGATTATCAATTCAAGGGGAATAAGATACCTCAAAGTGCCAAAAACTAAAGAATTATTGGATTGGAAGTTAACTGAAGAAAATGATGTACACTACATACCAACATTCATTTCCCATGTCTGTCAAAACAACGACGCGACGTTTCGTTCATTTGCAATCACGCACTACTCTATCGTCACAGTTTAGTCATCTTTAATACACTTTATATTGCGCAACTGCTTTATAATATTACTCGGCTACTATCACAACAAATAAAGCAAATGAACATTAACTGAAATCACGACCGGCAGTAGTCCGATTAGTACTACGATTACAATAAAATGAGTCTCTTTTTCTTATCACGTTATAAGCGGGAATGATCCTTCTGATGACTATCTACTCTATGTCACCGTATTGCACAATTTTTATGTTATCGAACCCTATGATTAAGAGGATAGAGTCGACAACCCTAAAGTCATTGACCATGTCAATCAAAAGTTTTATTACGAATAATTGAAGGATTTTTTTTATTAGCTATTTATCATTTTCATTATATCCGTGTTTATAAAGTTTTATTGTAGGAGGAAATTATTTAGTACCATTTGGTTTATTGAGGCGAGATTGCCCATTTGAATCCGTTAGTTAAACCATTAACTAGCTATTATTCATTTATCGTATTAGTTTATCTATGATTATTACATTAATGTATAATTTTTCTTTCTTATCTATTATATTATATCACACAGTCCAGTCATTGCTACTTTGATCTCATTCACGTTCTTACTCAAAATGTTCGTGATATTTTGCCGAATCCACACCATTGCTCATATCGAAGACCTTTGTATTCATTAATACCTATGAACCTATAAATATGCACGTCATCATCATCTTTTCCGCCCTTAACCCATTTTACATGTGGTCGTCGCAACACGTTTTCTTCTTCCATTCTCCCCTATCAGACGTCACAGTGTCATTTACTCCTTTTTCTGTCATATCATTCCTTAGATAGACAATCAATCCATCTTTTCTTTAGCCTTCCTCTTCCTCTCCATCCATCAAATATACCTACACTTATTATCACTAATTATAAATCAAAGTATCATTCACAGAAGCATTATATCAATTGCAATAAAATTCGGAATATTTCTTTCTAATGATCAGGCAATAGATTAGAAAATAAATAATATATTTCGCATTACCTACTTGTTTATGAATCTGCTAAATGAGCATTTTTAGAACGCCTGTCCTAATCCTGTCTTGGAATCAGCACAGCACGTCTTCTCCATGGTCCTTTGTAACTCGTCATCTTTTATATCCTATCATCAATCAGTAAAATATCCATGTTTTCTTCACTTAACGATATCGTTATGTAAAAGTAAAACCAATGTTACAATCCATCATAATTAATATGAAACTTTCTTATCTTCATAATATACAATAATAATAATAATAATAATAATATTCCACAACTATCACACAACGCTATCTAGTCCCAAGCTAAGCAGAGCTTGTGATAAGGGTACTAGACAACTGATAAACATACTTATATATGTATTTCTAAATACATACATATTATAGATAAATTATCATATTATAAATAAAAAAAAACAATAAAGATAGGCACGCACGATATACATTCCGTATCGATATCCCCTGCCAATAGAAAGATATACATTTAATTTGATTAACTAATTAGTTGATAAATTAGCATGCGTAGCACAGTTGGACACCAGTGAAAGTTTTGAATATGTTCTGGAAAGAAAGCGAAATGTATTGCAGATGGTTTCAAGAATGTCTTCTTGATTCTTCTATCAACATGCGTCACATGACCAATGAAGTATTTTACTGCATAAATAAATTGAAAATTTGATAAGTCCGACAGTTATGAGCATTGAAAAATAATGGACACGTATGTATTATTTGTTATTTTTATTAATCAGTGAATATTGGCTTCGAAATTTATGAGGGCTGGAGACGTCGTCATAACGCCTGTAAAATTGTACCGACTGAGTGACGTTTGGTGATTTTTAGAAGCGTTTTATATTCGTCAATTTTGGTAAACGTTAAATTTTTTTTTTTTTTAATTGCCTTTAATGGCCCACTGCTGAGCAAAGGCCTCCCCCAATTCCTTCCAGGAATTCATGAGAGTTGGTTCCATGAGAGCTAGTTCGAAGCGGCCCAGGAAAATAAAAAATACGGTTTAAATATTTTTAGATGAGTAGGTACATCTAAATTGTTCCAAACAAAAAAGCGTAAGTTTCAAACTGTGTCAAAATCGTGACTCAAAAAGTGTTGAACTTGATTTATAATCTGTAGATATTCAATATTTCGTCACGAATGTCACGATTATGTCTATCAAAACATTCGATAAGAATGCAATTCACGTTATTGGAGATTCCAACAATCTTATGTGTTTTTGTAAAAGATTTAGTATTACGCATTTTACATAGAAAACGTTCACATCTTTACAGGAAACGTCGAAAAATCGATCAAAGCTATACATTCAATAAAAACGCTAATCACGAAACTATTTAGGAATACAAAAAATCTATGGTCTCTTTGGAAAACAGCGAATTTCATTGCAAAGAAAGAAAGAGTCTTCGATCAAAGTTATCGAATTTCAATCAACCAGTCTCCAAAAGCACGTAAACTACACAATTTCGGTAACAAACATCAAAGTTATCCGATTTCAAAAACCGATTCCCGGGATTTCGGTCCTGATACTAAATCAATTGTGGCACATCTCTCGCTTTAGAGACGAACCGGAATATCGAATAATCGTTTTAATTAAACATCGCTGCATCAAAACGGAATGCAAAATACCGATACTAATTGGGAATCGATTGCAATTTTGTGAAACGAAATATAGGGGAGCATCGAACGAGGAATAACTGAAAATTTTATATTGAACTTACTTGACGTATGATATTTCTGAATGGTTACACAGATGATATTACAAGCTTTTATTTAGTTAAACCTGTCCTGTCGTCTGTAATCGAATCTTGCAAGCTTTTGATACACTTCCCGGTTTCCGATTGAGCTGGAATTTTGCACCTTCATGCATATCGCGTGACAATGCAATATTACGATGACGTGGAGCTGATCTGATGATGGAGCTGAAAAGTGGCCATAGGAACTCTGATATGTAACGCCGCAAACCCATTAAGAGAATTGTTTGATTCGTCTTGACGAGTACTTTATCTACCGTATTTTTTTTTAACAAATATTAAAGCTTTTTTTTTAATAACATTGTTTTTTAAATTACAATGTTTTTGTTATAATGACTATTATAATATACGTTTAGAAAAAAAAGTTGACGGACAATTTTCATTTCTTTGTAGATTTATGCTTTCTCTGTTCGTCTTCTACGAGTATGTATCAAGCTACTTTTACGGGGGTATATTTTTCTATCGTGTTTTTGGCTTCAATTTTGAGTGGCCTAGGAATCTAGATCTTCTATAATCTAATGGGCAAGCCTTATGCCAAGGACTCAGATCCTCCGTACTACTCCGTAGCTGCTAACAAGAAATTCTTAAAGAAAACCTCTATAATACTCGTACTACCCTGGGAATTCAATCCAGCAGTCGCGCTTTCAAACCACTAAACCACCGAGCGAGGAAATGTTATTGAACTTGTGTCAGATATTTTTAAACACAAACTTTAAACCTATGAATAGAACGGTCGAAGTATGGACAGACGGCAATTGTTTTTCCGTAGATCATTTGTTTATTTTGCATTTCCAACTGTTGGTTTGTCTAAGACTTCAATAGTTTGGTAGAATTTCTTTTGTTTGTTGGTTTCAGCTGCTGTCTACTGAAAAAGAGATCTTCAAAAGATTTTCTAGTCAACATTAATTTTATGAATGTTCAATGTATTAGATCTTTAAAATTAGTTTTAGCGTTTCCAGCTGTTTTTAGTTATTTTTCGAAAGATAAAAGATCTTTAAAACTATAAATTAGAACTTTTTACACTAAGAATCTCCCAAAGGAAATGGGAAAAATTAAAAAAAAATGTCGTGTGAACTCTTTAAATGTATACTTCATCTAAGCTAGCTAATGAATAGGTATTGGTCAATTATGTTCATTCAAACGAGTTAAAATGACCAATCACTGGGGTGCGTTTAAATCTTCCGGTGATATTTCGCCGGTAAAAAATAAAACTAGCGAGGGTTCGCTGAACGGAGTCATAAGTTTCTGTCAATGTTAGTTGTCAAATTCAATTGACAGCTCAGTTTATTGAACAAATAATCAATTTGCCGGTTTAATATAAATCCATAATCCACAAATAACATTTACTCTCTGAAATAAAAATAATATTCGTTTTTACGGCGCGAATCGAGCAAAACAACAAAACTTAATGTCAGTCTGACAGCAGGATAAAATTTTGCGAGGTAAAAAGGTCGCAAAAATTTATTCCATTTAGTAAAAACTTATACCAGCGGACGACCGTAAACGGGGCAGATTAAATTTTAGTTAGCTTCATTTTTCACCTCACGGTGTACTTAAACGGGGTGTTTGATATTTAGTCAGTATAAATTTAAACTGGATAAAGGATTTAAACGCAGCCCTGACATCGTAATTGTTAATTTTGACAGTTAACTCTTTAGACAGATGACGTTGTTGTTTTTGGACGGCTTGACACTGACAACTCATTGACAAACCGGAATGTTGAGTAATGTCATATTTTTGACATTTGCTTTAACCACTTTTTTTTTGTAATTCGTCATTAATAAATGTACATTTCTAACATAACAGTAGCAATTCAAAATGATACTACTATCAAGAGAGTATTTTGAATTTAGAACTGCTAAAATAGGTACTGCTAAACTTTCATCTTTCAAATCATTATGACTTTAATAGACTATAGACTTTTGACACATTGGAAATGATGTTGCCATGATATAGGTGTGCATCTTATTGACCTATTATTGAGTATAGCAATCTTCAAAAGAAGTAATAAAGAGAGAATCAACAACAAAATAATAAAACTATCAAACCAAACGAGCCGTGAAAAGTCATCAAACTCCGGAAAATGCTATCAACATCGCTTTAAAATCTAGACAAAAGCTATTACAAGCCAGACATAATGGCAGTTAGAACAGTTTCCACGCATCAATGAACTATAAATCTTTCGTTCTAAAATAGACAGAAACCGTCGATCGCCTTATTCATGCACTATGTTCGTCTGGAAAGCCAAAACTGAAGATATTTATAGCTTTATTCGAATTGTTGAGGTAAAACATACGGGGTTATATTTGGAGATTTTAAGTTATGAGGGATTATTATGAGGTAGGATTTACCCGTGGTTCTGCTTGAATCTTGATGAATTTTCTGCATTATGATAAATTAGGATTTGGTCTATTGTGTGTCAAATATTATATCTAAGAGGGAGGATTTGCCCCTTAATTTTACTTAATAAATATACGTGATACTAGGACTGGGAATGGGGCTGTCTAAGCAGAATACCACAGCCCAAGAACGCAAAGGACAACCAAAAGAACAGGGGCTTTTTAGCTAGTAAGTCTGACAGTCCCTTCCGCTTTACCCGGGGCCGGAGGACTCATGTGATGATTATTACACCCTCAAAGAAAATGATGATAAAAACATATATACGTGTGCGAAGTAAGAGTAGGTTCTTTTTTCATAACAAACATGCGGACAAACAAGCATACGAAACCCCTCTTTACACACACAAGTGTTATGCAAATGGAATTTGCAAATAAATACCAAATTAGTTACAGAACAAGGTACAAAACCAGAAAAAAGAAGTGGGAAAAAACAACCGTTTTCCAATTGAATCCGTATAAAGCCTTAATTAAAAGCGAAGTATAAAATGCTTTATACGTTCGCTTGCAAAAGACAACCAGTCTGAATTGTTACAATGCAATGCAAAATGCCACACATCCGTTAAATTCTGCACATTTCTGCCGCACGCGCGGTTTTAAAAGGATCGTGGAATTGGATTATTGTGGCATCCCCATTTTAAATGTCGTACGAGTGAATATTGGGAAACAACTGCATGGTTTAAAAAGAGAAGTTGATTGTTTGGATGCGTAACGTCATGTTGTCAGTTTAAAAATGGAACCGGTTTGAAAAGTGCAACTTTTTATGTATTTTGAATCAAATCGAATCGAAAAGTCGTTAATTCAAATTAGACTGTTAATCAGAACTTTTTGGGCGTCAATTTACAAATAACAGTCCTCTGTAAAGCTCCGACCTTTTGTCTTTAAAATTCAAAACATTTTGGAATGATTTTTGTTACCTATGTTATTAAGATTCAATTTCAAAACTTCTATATGCGTAACTGTGAGGTTGCCGCCTTGTCTAGACTTAGTGCTTCCGTCAGAAACGTTGCCAGAGCAATAAACACTTACATTTATTTGGGTGTCGTCACACACGCAAATGAATTCTAATTTTAATTGCAAACATTCTTTGAAAAGCATAAGGTAGTATTCGCAGTGGTATAATAAACTGCTTTTATGATTATCATAATGATTTGTAATGGGTGTGTACATGAATGAAATTAATTTCTACGCAATTAATAATAGTGCAATACCTTTATCAGTGCATTAAGTCGTACATTTAGATAATGCATTATAACAATGAACAATCATGTCAGCTATTTCAGCTATCGTTATCACCAATCAGTATTGCATTGTATGATATTATTTATCACGAATTATCATGTATGTATGGCAGTGATTTCATATGGAATAGTGCATTAACCTGGTTAGTCGTTAAAACTAGTCATGTGTGGGTGTTGTCCTTGTCAATGTTATTTGATAATGATTTAAGACATATTATTTATGTCAATGTCAGTTATGGAAATTAAGCTGTTTTAAATAATTAAACAAGTATTTTTTTGGCTACTGCTGTCTTAACAAAGCATATAGGTTTCTTTGTTATATTTAAGTTAAATATGGATGTTTTAAACACAAAGGTAAGCGAATAAATTCTCTTTTTGATCGTCTAGACTGCATTAAAATACGTTAGGGAATTTAGGAGAACAACGCAAACACGCAGACGGGTACCAAAAGCTATTTCAAATTAAAATATTTCATAAATATGTAATTTTATTAATTTAATGTCAACAGAAAGGGCATTTTATGCATTACACTTCAAAGTTAGGCAATAAAAGACTTTCCACTGAAGTTTGAAGACAAATTTTACAGCTTTTAACTCGTACAGGAACGTTGATTGCGCAGTAGTTAAACCGCAAAGCAATCTGTGGAACTAGTTTTGAAATGTGCCTATTTAAAACTAAAACCGTAGTGCGTCCGCTCATAAAATCCTGCCGTATATTTTCATTTGAATGGGCACCGCGGGTCTCGCGAATATCGAATGCAATAAGTGATATTCTATGAATATTCAGAGCACGCCGGGGCACTGTTAATTTGACGCATTTTAGACGATCCCCTGCACGGCCGCCCGGCGTAAAAAGTCGTAAGTGCAGTTTCGACTTTAAATGAAATATTTTATGTAGGTATTTTTATTAGTGTCCGACCGAAACTGATTTTTCAGCCGAAACTGAAACCGAAACCGAACTTTCGGCCTTGCTCTCAGTTTCGGCCGAAACCGAAACCGAAACCGAAACTTTTTGAAACATTTAAAATTTAGATTTTTTTCTGAAATTTATTGGTTTTTTTACATTTATTATATAAGAAAAAGTGTCAAATATACAGGGCGAATTTTTCAACTGGGCTTGGATGGCTATATTCTTAACTATGAGGAATATCGAAAAACGTTTAATAGAGTTTCGAAACCGATTTTGCTGAAAACTAAAACTGCATCATTGGATTTTAGAAAAATCATTAATCCTGGCCAGGAATCGAACCCCCAAATTTTGGAAAAAAATCACAACCTGTATTATCACACCATTCGATAGTGTTGCTATTATGGATCAAACACTAGATGATTTTAAGAAATTGCTATTTTTGTATGATATTTAACTTCTACTGAGCCATAATATATTCGAAATTATAAAAATTCATTGTTTCCAATGTTTCACTAGATTTGAAGTCTCAACAATCGCACTAAATTTAGCATTACGAAAATTACTGAGTTGAAAAAAATAGCATTATTTCAAAGAAGAAACCGTTAACTTAATTATAAACATAATTAAGTGAATACCGCCTAATCCTAATCGCCTTGACGATTGATAAGTTTTTTAATCATCAACGTACGTAACAAGTATATATTTTATTATTAGGTACATGAATATACTAGACGTACTCTTGGCAGTAAACTCAAAAACATAACCTCAACTCACGATTAAATGGACGGTGGCAAACTGAGCCGAGGCCCCGCCGGGCGAGCAAGCACGTGTTAGCTACGAATTTTACCAAACAACGCACGAAAATGCACGAACACTTGAGTTTCGGCGGGGCCGAAAGTTTCGGCTATATTTTGGCCGAAACCGAAACTAAGGCCGAAACTAGATTTTTTGGCCGAAACCAGCCGAAATCGAAACCGAAACCGAAATTTCGGTCGGTCACTAATTTTTATATTTTACGCGTCAGCATAGTCGTGGTGGACAAGCGGTTAATACTTTATTTAAACTTTAAGCACAAAAACAAATTCCTATAAAAGCGTACTTACCTGCATTCTTTACAAGTCAGCCGAGGGTAGTGAAGAGACAAAATGGTTAGTGGATTGCCTCTGATGTATGACGTTCGGTTGAAAACCACTACCTTACATGTGTTTTCGAAGTAAATCTGGACTTAAGTTAAAATATATCATTAGTTCAAAATTTTGTGATTTCGCCAACATGGTGATGATCAATCCCCATACCGTTTCTGTATAAATAGAGATATTTGTCTTACAGTAGGACAATCATGTTTGGATTGATGATGTCAGACCGGTTGAACGGACTTTGATGTAAATTAACTCAGAGATAGGTTAGTCTAGCTAGAATAACACATAAGATACTTTTTATCTTGGTGTTGCGTTCCCGTGAGATCATTTTCGAGTTACACGCAGGCAAATCCGCAGGAAACAGCTAGTAGGCTACATTAGCGTTGCTTTCATTTTTAAGTGCATAATCAACATTATTCAAAGAACCTCTTAGGAGTATAATTTGGCAATAAGTGAAGTTACGACTTTATTCGTCTGGCAATCATTTGGTGCAGTGCCGTCGTTAATTTATTCGGAGAACGCCATCGTTAAGGGTTTGATGATCGGTTGTTATTGCGGTATCACAGTGCAAGTAATTGGGTCAAATAAATGTTGCTAAATGGAAACAATCAATCTTTGTGAGAAGTGACAGTTACGACATTATTAATCTTGCGAATGCATCATTTATTTTATTACTTACGTATTTAACTACATATAAGGTACAAAAAATACAGCATAGCGTTAATTAGAAAATATGTAGTGTTAGATGGATCTCCCGAAGCTTGAATGCTGTTAGGAGGGAACTGTTTGAGAAATTGTCGATGAAAATTGTACTGCAAAATAAGATCATCATAGATATTCGTCTATTGCTATGAATAACCGACGATGCCCAAATGTCGTTAGCGTAGAATAAAATGTCAGATGACGTAATCAAGCGCAGTCGTTGGTGGAATTTGTGTAATAATGAGATATAGCGTGTGAATTACTTGTGCGTCGTGACCGGCATATGTTATTGGTGATTAATTCAATAGACTTTCGATATTGGCGTGAGAGAGACCGTTTTGTCTGTCATTAAGAGGTTAGGTTGTAAATATTTCGTTTGGCGTCTTTGCTGTTGAAAGGAGCTTTTTACGTCTAATACTGGGGAGCTGTGAAACATTTCAGTATTTTAATAGATTTAAAAATTGGCACAAATGAAGAATGTTGGTTTATGTCTTATTGCGTCTGATAATTAATTTTCGAAAAACACAATTAAAATTATGTTTTTTTTTTGCTTCTACAATAATATCACAGATAATTATGTTAAGGTTAATAATTGATGTTTTTTTATATAAATACTTTTCTAAAACGATCATTACGTGCGTCTATAAACTACTACTAAAAACCATTGACGTATTCCATGCACTTCCGGACAAATCGCAATTGATAAAAAAAAAACGAAAAAGCATGTGTCTGTGTCTGATTCACAAATATTCACATTAATTCCTGGATCTAGATTGGACACATGCACTTCGTGGAATAGGTGTCCTAACTGCATGACGTAAGCACTGAGATTTGACGATATTTAGGTTTTTTGTTGAGGAAAATATTTATAAAAGAACATCGTTCTTGTTTGTATTAGATAAACTTAGAAGCAAACAACCAATTTTTTAATATTATTCTGTTACATAAAAAAAGTAACATAATAAGCAAGTTATTACAAACATTGTTTATTCTATTTTCAAATTCGCGTATGCCCGCGAATTTGAAAATAGAATAAACAATGTTTGTAATAACTTGCTTATTATGGAACGTTATACAGGCATAAACATATCGTATAGGTACTTATCTGGGTTTTTAATATAATTTAAAAAGAAATAAAAAAATCTTTCTCTACTTTTTGTGTGAAAGAGTTACAATTACAAATATACATCCGTGTTGACAATCATTCACTGCTACTCGTACGAAGCCTCGTACCAAGAATATGTAGATATAAGCAAAAAAACGATGGCTAGGATGGGAAATTCTCGCAGCTAAAATATTTTGTCTGCATTAAGTAGGTACTAATTTTATTGATAGGTATTTCTTTTGCATTGATTTTTAAGACTTTTTGCCTTTTATTTGCATAAATCTACATGCTAATCATGATTTTGACATCTTTATTCATAAACGGTAAAGCTTACTATTTTACTAGAATGTTACAGAAACTTCTCGTAGAATACCTACCTTAGCACGAGTCATAATGTAGACTAATAGGTATGTCATTAATATTTTCATAAAATAAGCTTACCATGACAACGTCATAATAAATTAAACTGATCTATAAACGTGATTTACAACCGTAAAAATAGGCTTAGACTGTATAAAACATTCTCAGTAATATTTCCAACACTCATAAGTACACCTACATATTGCACATTTAAAACATCACAAAATTATGAAAACATCAGTTCAGAAACCTCTCCACATACATCAGAGTAAAGAAAAACACTCCAGCATGGCTGACGCTCTCACAAACAATTGTGTTCAATGAACTTGAAAATTGTTTCTCCTCGTAATGATATTCATTGAAAGCATGGCGATACGTGTTTTCAGCCGCGGCGTGTAGCGTGTCGTGTAAAGTGTGGTACAGAAGAATAAAGTCGTAATTGCAGTTCCGACTTCTTGTTGTGATCATTTATGAATTGTTATTTTATTGAGTTACCTTAGTGAGGATTTTTTGGAAAACGCTCACTAACGCAGTAAAGGGCAAGCAAATAATTCTAAAAAGTTGAATAATCATGATGATGTAATATGCTTGGGTTAATGATTAATTTCAGTTTGATAAGCTAAACCAAAAGTAAGTTTAGACGCAAGCTTAACAAAATCAGTTTCCTATCCATGTAACCACAGATGTTAATAAGGTAATGTGTCACATGAAACGGATAGTTTGCATTTAATGATACTTCGATAATGTTTTATCTCATCATCGGTTTTTTACCGACAACTAAAGGGATTGCCTTTTGGTTGTTGGAATTTGACTCACTTTGACCCATATTTTCAGCACAAACCAATGCTAATAAATCTTTTCTTAGCCCTTTTAATTGGCAAACCTTATTTTTAACGATTCATGACTCAGCGAAGACTTAATAATAAAAAGTGTCAAATGGATTCAAAGCGATTTCTTCAACTTTCAGCAGGGTTGTCAAAGGTTGCCATAATTTGGCAGCTTTGGCCATTTCAATGCGTTACAAGTATTCCGTCATCGGGTTCAAGATGCAAGTGGCAGATTGTCATTCGGCATAGCGGTCCTAACCTTTGTTCAGCCATAGAAATCTTACAGCTGATGGTGGTGATGATTTCGTCATTATAATCGTTGATGTAACGTAAAATTGTCTCTGCCTAGAACTCTTTACTCGTTAAACGTGCGTGAATGTAACCTCAGCTTAACAGAGAAAATTGTCTCTGGTCCATGAGACGGGTGTAATATTCGCAGCGTCATTTAACGCGGTAATATATTGAGCGCCATGATGGAATAGGTGTCGTTGTGTTGCCGGCATTTTTCACTGGAGCAGCCATTTTGTATATTTATGAAGGTTATGTAGATGTAGCCATATTTATGTTTTATTAAAATACACATGGGATAATGTATTCTTATTTCGTTTAATGGGTTGATATTTTGGGACCCTTTTTTCGTTAAGTTACAACTAAATAAATGCTTAGGTGAATAATGTCTACGGGATACTTATATTTTATTTAAGCATTTCTTCTATCCTTACCTATGTTTTAGTATTTTGATCCCTTGTAAAGTTTTTGGTTTTTGCTGCCTGTTAAATAAAATGAATTGATTAAGTAGTACCTACCCAACACACATTGTGCGATTGAGTAACCATAGAGTTTCTTGCCGGTTCTTCTCCAAAGATATATATCACCCAAACTGAACAGTTCACTTGTTTTTTTTTTTTTTAAATTAGGTACCTTTTAGTTTCTAATTGTTGAAATGTGATATTTTTTTGTAGTAGGAGCCTTTCTATTTATGCATGTTAGCAAAACGAAAAAGAGCTATCCCTCGATGCTACAAAATCATCTCGCTATACTTACTAAATTCTGCGTAACAACCAAAAATATCAACACTTCCAAACTCTGGCGCATGGCGCCAGTTGGTTACAAAATTGTGAATCATGCACATTCCTTTAAGTGTGCTGTAGGATACATTTCGTATGGAAAAATGAAAAGGCGCCTCTAGTGTACGAACGAGGAACTATCTTTTTTTCTTTCAAAACGTCAAAGTTCCAATTTACTTAACGTCATCGTACAAAAACGGGAAAAGTCATGATAGGGCCTTCTGGTGGCCTAACACGACGTCTTAAAGCGTGAGTGGTTCCGCTCAGGGAACGAGATGGCGCTACACGACTTGTTTGGCTCTGTCTCTTTCCCACAGCGTAACTATAAAATGAGAGTCCGATTTATTATTTAGTATATTCCTTCTATGCTAGTTAGGCTACACACAAAATGTCGACGAGCCTTAGATACAGTATAGTTGCTCTAGGACATCTGTAGGCAGGCTGAGTATATACGAATGTCCCGATAGATTTGACAGTTATTTCTTAGTAGATAGTTGTTATTCAAAACAAAGGTGACGTAAGTTTTGGCGCCACCGCATCATAGCTTTTGCAAGCAGTTTCATTGGTGTGTAGGTCGGAAATATTATTACGGAGATGTGCGTATTATTGGGACAAGAATATCCTATGGCGGAGACTACACAAAGGGAAGATGTGAAGGTTATGTGGGGAAATATTATCCCAGCAAAGGATTACTATATATAGATTTAAAAAAAAAACTCCGTTTGTCAATGAGGGATTTTCTTTTTATGTTTTCCCTAGTCAATGGATAGATGGCGCTGAACTTGATACGTTACTGCAATGAACTGAACGTCACGTCATTTTTTGATTTTTTTTCACTTGGATGTAATTTTGAGATCGTAAAACAAAAAGTACATGTCTTGTCATTGTCAGTCACATCACATCACACAAATGGCATTTTGAAAATAAATAACAACAAGGAAAAAGAAAAAAATATTCATTTACCAGTCTTTTTAATTTATGAGTTTTCCACGCCAGAAAGAAAATGTCTCAAGAGAAAAAGAAGAGAAGTCTGTACCTCGTGGATTTGTGCAAAAATGAAGGCATACATCTTTTTCCTAGAGTAACGTCGTCAGTTCAACGCCATCTATAGAGTTCTTGGAAACTACTTTTTTTTTTTAAACTCCAAAAAGAAAACTTCTCATTGCATTTAAATCCATTCAGCCTTTAAGGCGTGAAAGGTAACAAACAGACAGATCTATGCCTATTCTATTTGATTGTATTTGTTCGTTATTAAATATTAGCGGCCCGTCCCGGCTTCGCATGTTTTCAAATTTTCTACCTACCGGGTAGGTTTTCCGTTAACTTTCTTCCATACAAACCTTGCCCTAACAATAAAGAACACAACAAAAAAGGAATTATTAAATTGTGTTCAGTAATTCGGAAATTATGCGCGTACAAACAAACTTATGCGACTTTGTTTTAGACTACGTAAAGATTTGAAACTAAGGTGATAGATTTCACAAGTGAAGTATAAATGTCCACCTTTATTCTTGTGGGTGTCTTAAAATATACCTTAACTGTTAAAAGGGTGGGTGCAACGACGATATAATACTAGACTACGCATGCACGATCTAAGGAACAAAAAATATTCTGCCAACTCGCTGAGGTACTACGTAAGCGAGGGGGGCGGGGTACTGCGTTGTGATTGGCTAACTCAAGGTCTGTTCTGTCTCAACGTATGTTTACGGCTCACAGGATTGGTCGAAATGAGACGAATATAAGACTTTTTTGCCTAATGTGTTGGCAGACATCGGTCGCCTGTTATTAGGAGTCTAGTATTATATCGTCGTTGGGTGGGTGTCAGTGTCATAATAATGTCTACTAATAACAATAAACTGTCTTCCTATCTGTCTGACAAATCTGCCAACCAAGTATGGTGATTGATTTGTTTAAAATCACTGAATGAAGATGACTTGTGACATCTACCAACACACTGGGCCAATGTGGTGGAATACAGCCCACTCCCTCACACAGAGAGGAGGCCTTTGTCCCAGCTGTGGAAAAATTATAGGCTGATTATGCATTATGCCTCCCACTAGGTGGACCGACGACATCGTGAGGGTCGCGGGCAGCCGATGGATGCAAGTGGCGAATTGTCGTTCGGCGTGGCGGTCTAAGGGGGAGGCCTATGTTCAGCAGTGGACGTCTTCCGGCTGATGATGATGATGATGATGATGATGCTTTATGCCTTTTTTTATAGTGGCAAAATCAGCAATTTATGCGTCCTCCCACCCAGGGCGGGACTGTCAGACTTGTACTGACTAAAATCCACGATGATCCTTCAATAGCCTTTTACGTTCCAGTTTCACGGTTATCTGATGAGTCAGTACCGCGACCCCGACAGGCTTACGCTTTACAAATAAAAATAAAATAAAATACTCTTTATTTCGGATAAGTAACATCCATAGGGGGTTAGTAAACAATTTAAGAATCTTATAACTATGTTAGTAATGATAAACAACCAAAAATCAGATTAAATAACATTGAATCAAAATTAAAATCAAAATTGAATTAAAATCTAATTATAATCGAGTTAAAAATCAAATCATGCTAAAATCAAATTAAAATTAAATCAAAAAATTTTTATGTCTACACTAAGTTCATTAGACTGCCATTAACAAAACTTTTTAGGCATAACACCTGTATGTAACATTTCAGCTATTCGCCAAAAAAATAAAGCCACATTTTTTTTGCATATCTCACATCTAGCCTATAGTTTCTAACTTAATCTAAATAAGGACGAAAATACATTCATTTATGTATAAAACAATTAATCATTACACCATATATCATTCGCTAGTCATTTACATATTATTTATTTAAGTTGCCATAGCGAGCACAATTATGCAAAATAGCCCGGCGGGCGTCGACGACTCATAATTAAATATAATAAAGCATTTTAAGCTTACGTATAAAAACTGTCATGGCGTATTAAATATAATTAGTGTTGTGCTAAATGAGGGCTCTTATTATTATTAAGGCCGAAAGCCTTATTACTTTCTTCTGCCAAAGCTGCAAGAATTTTGCGGAGTTTGTTTTGATTATGAAATGTTCTTCCACTTAGGTACTTTTGTTTAGATGTATTGTTTCTGGCTGTTAGGGAATTAGACTTGAAACAGTCTCTGCTATGATTGTAGAACATACATAATATATAAAAATAATATCATTTCCAGAAAGTATTTATGTCAGATTTTAGCCATTTATTTATGTATCTGTTATTATGATTTACTAAAGTAATACACGATGTAAATCATGCATTATTAATTACATTAATGATTGAGTTAGATATACGATAGGTTTCGGCTAACGTTAGGCCGAAACCAACATACCAACACTATCAAAAACTTTACGACGCCCACATTTCAAAAACCTTAAGCTCAATAAATATAAAAGTCAATTCATATTTACAACCGCAATGTCAGTGATTGTTACATTAAGTTTGTTAACTGTTACTCAAATGGATTATGATTTAACAGAACTCATAAATATCAGAGGAATTGCTTTGTTTCAGTATCAATAAACTATACGAAATTACGTTTGTTGATTTACATACGTATTGCGTCAGTCAGAATCAATATCGCTTTAGAAGTGAATTCAAAAAGGTACTAAAAATTAATGCTAGTTTTCGGCTTCAATTAGGAGATAATGCCAAAAAAATATCGGTTTTGACTTTCGGTCAAACCGATTGCAATGCAACACTAACAATACTTTTTAAATCAATTATTAGAAATAATTGTTACAGCAATTAAATAGTTATGCATAAATAATTGCAACGTAATAAATTACAGGGTTCAAGCAATAAGAATTGCAGAATAAATTACAGCGGGTTATTAAAAAAAGTGCGAACGCGACGCCAATCAAAGTTCACTGCGCATGATACCGCATAATTTTCTTTTCATCAAAAAATAATATACATTAAATTATCAATATCAACACCTTTTAAAAAGTAAGATTACGCAAATAAACACTCAAAGCTTACTTCACTGATAATGTTATTTATTAAAAGCTTTCCGGCTTTTAAGAAAACCGAGTTGTATATCAGAAAGTTGCGAGATTATTATGTCGAAAACTTGCTTAACATTAAAGGGCTTGTGAATAAAGACGACTGTCCACTGCTACGTAGGATATCTGCAGCTGATTCCGGCCGGGACCTTGCTTTTCTCCCAAGGGCTTTTTACCCTAAACCAAGGTTCGTAGGTATCCCAGAAGGAGTTGTATCATGTGACCGCTTAATTTATTAAATATTTTGCCCTACCTGTAGGCCAAACTCTCAAGCCAAACTCTCAAACACCCTTGGGATTTCTCATTTAAGCAGACTATTACCTACTAGTTTGACAAACGACATGCCATTCACAAAACTAAATGCTACGTAGGATATGTACGGCGAAACATGCCACGATAGATGCGCGATTAATTTGTTAGTCAGCATTTTGTTTTTTGCATAGCATGGCTAATCCCGCCCACATTTTCACACAAAGCGAAGCTGCGTAGCTTAGCGGATTGTGAATTGATGCCTTAAGAGATAAGCGACATATGCTGGGGTGTTGTCAACATCACTACACCCACTCAACACCTACAGCCAAGATGGCGTAAGTTGGGTCACCGCATGGCTGTCCCCGAAATGTCGGAAGTGGTAAACAATTTGTTGATAATTTAGTGAGTCGAAAGTTCCAAATTTGTCCCACAATTGCATGAAGAGTAAAACTTGGGGATCCTCTATTAGAAACCGCATTGTGGAAGAAAGTGTGTAGATAAACACACAAAATTCAGCGGTTTCCCACCGTTAGCGTAGATTCCTCTGTCTTTTTATTTCATAGAAAAACTTCGGTTGCGTTAGGATTAACAGACAAGATTAAGGATTGCTACAATAAATGCAAGAAACAATTATCGATCGGTTGTCAAAAAATTAGTTCTTATTTTGATATTGTAAGAAGTTAGAAACTCTGAGCTATCGTGATTTAGAACCATAAAATCAATACAGCAATTTAAAAAGAAAACATGCGAGAAAGTAGCTCAATGCTAATTCAACCAATTTACTCCAAGTCTTCAATTAAAAGTTAATTCCATACATTTAGCACGAAAGTGAAAAATAATTGGCAATATGAGACGGTATAAACGTGAATCATCGGATAGTAATGATCGTACATGCTTTGAATTAAACGCGTAGAGATATCGTAAGTTCGATAAACTGGCATGAGTAGTACAAGTAGTGCGTGTGAAAATCATTCACTTATTTGGTTTAAAGGACTATAGCTTAGTACTTAACAGCGACATCCTCAAAGATAGATCTTATGACAAAGGAGTAAAGTTCACTGTGCCAGTGGTTAAACATGCTGTGAATGAAACAGTCAATTTAATAGGTTTAAAACTGCAGCTAACACTAACTCACAACGGCAAAGTCTTTCATTTAGACAATGAACAAATATTTAAATCATTAGTTACGCTGTCTAGTAGACCAATTCTTCAAACACAAGATACAATGAATTACGAAATTTCCTTCAAAATGTTTCAGATAGTCGTCGATGATCGCTTATGTTTTACGCAACCTAAAATAATGAACCAAGTTTTATAACCAACCAAAGTTAATAGTACATCAATATTAACTAATAAGAATGATACACTGCCAGCATTCTTTACCAAAAAAGGCAACATCAGCATTGCTAATAGAATTTTTACAACGCATCATTTAAAGCTTAACAGGTGTTAACATTGCATCACAAATACAAGTTGGATGCCTTGAATTGATACTGAAGCCCACACCTCAAGTCGTAAGCTTATTATGACCGGAGACACGCATTCTTTACACATCAATTTGGAATTAAAGAGGTTTTGGCACTTGGTCAAGAAACTATAAATGTCGATCTCGATCTAAATTATGTTGTTAAAACTAATTTAGAAGATATTATATAAATTGAAAAGAATAGAGCAAATTGACTTTTAAAACATCTGCATCGTTATATTCATATAGAAAATGAATGCAACTGTTAATCACAGTACTTTCAAGAATATTCATGATTTTTAAAACCTTGTAGAAAATACTAACCAAATTTTTATTACTGAACTACGCAGACACCTTATCTTGTATTATTGTCAATGATCTTTTAGCACCCGCATGCTTTATTTACTAAAGATAACGCATCATTTGCAAAAAATAAATCCACGTACCTTTTAGACCGGACCCTCGTATATCTCCAAGTATTGCTGCTGTAATGTCCTGAACTGGATGGGCACAGTAACAACTGGAGACTGTTCGGTCTCGGCTGCCTCTGCTTCTTAACCCTCAACTTCACTACTTCTTCTACTTCTAACTTCTCCAATTTCTTCTCTTTCTTCGCCTCTTTGATTGGTGGCTTCTTGGAGTCCACGCTCCATCTGCGCTCGTCCATAATCTGTTCCTCCAGGTTTAGGTGATCCAGCCTCTCTTTGATGTAACTCCTTGTCCTGAGTAAATCTGGAGTGGTATCCAGTCTATCATGTCTTCTTATTTCTATAGGAGATAATGGAGGTCTTCTTGGTTCAAACACTACTTTGGAGTACTCATTACTGCGACGCCATAGACGGGGCGACAGTGGCCAGAACCGCCCGTTTTGTTGACCAGATTCCATCACCATTTTGTATTTTTTTCACTACACTTTTTATTTATTCACTGACTTTATCGATGCTATAATTAGAATTGAGAATGTTAAAGCTTTAGATCCTCAGACAGTTATTCAAATGCGAAACATCTAACGCGAGCTTAACGTTGATAATACTCGTATAATTCAAGACAAACACTGAACACGTCCGTTACATCCGTAAGCTATTCATAAACTAAACGCTGTTGAAATGAAAAGTGCATAACAAACGCGCCCACGCAATCAATCATGCGAAACGTCTACAGGAACCATAGATAAAGATGGAGTGACTATAACGATGACTCGATGAGTCAAACAGTAGTACAATTCACGCAATATGTATTAGAAATAATATTTTTTTCTATATTTTTATTTTCCTCATCGGTGAATAAAATTTTTGTCGTATCATAAGAGTTGTGCATAAGAGAGCAATATTTTTCTTCAAATTATGAGTAATGTTCGGTTTTCCCTACAGAGACAGACAGCTTGAGATTGAGGGGATAATAATTTTAATAAATAAACTGTGACTGTTATAAAAAACACAGAAATATAAACGTCGCGTCGGCTCGTTATAAAAAAATATGTCAATGCAAAAATAAACGGCCTAATGAACTTTAACCATTTAAACGAGTTTGACCTTAAGTGACACAATTTTTATCAATTTCTATCATTTGTGAATTCTACATCAATTAGTGGAATGAGGTCAACGACCGACAAATCGTGGGTCATTATGTCCAAGCGGCGCTAGCAATAAAAACCTTGTTTTTGTCTTTAGTACCAACTATAACAGGATCTGCGTTCATTTGGCGAAGATTTAATGTTTTTTTCCTGTCTACACATCGTTAAATACGTAATTTAAAGCAAAATTTGTTGCACTTTCCGTGCGGAAACAGTTTGAACAAACAGATTAAAATCTTACGAGAGCATTTGCTGGTAATTTATTGTTAACGGAAACCATAGTTTTATATTTTCCTGCTTTTGTTTTAATCGTTACAAAATCCTAAATTCTAAAATCTATCTCCTTTTTAGGAAACAACATCGTGAGAGATCCAAATAAAGCAAAAAAGCGGGGTCTTGAATACGTTTAAGCGTTTTATGTAGAGGGATCGCAAACAGTTGAAGACTCCTGACATCGCAGTGATATCTACAAACTGCCAAGGAGTCGTAATGGCTGGGATATCGGATGTCGCCGAATAGCGTTGCATACTAAATGCTGGCTCAGGAAGCGGCTGACAGGACGCTAATATATGTGCGTACAGGCATGCTAATGTACTGATGTAGTACATAGATACGGTATAAGTGGATACAGAGCTTAGTATGTGGGGTTGAAGAGTGATTTAGACGCGTGCTTGTTGAAAATTAAACGAACTTTAGAAGATTGGACTTATCAGAATAATTTAAAATCAGGAATGCAAGTTATGCAGAGATTCGACAAAATTGCATGACACACCACTTCATGAGAACAAGTATTGCATATTAACAGCTAGGAATTTCAAATTTCTTTAGTAATGCCACTTTCTTTCTAAGTTTACTTTTTAAGATATATCCTTCCGCATTACATCAACTGATTCATCTTTTGCATTCAAGGAAAATACTTCTAAATACACCCCAAAATCCAACAAAATCGAAGCTCTTAGCAACAATGCTTACGTAACACAATTTAATGATAAAAGGAAACGGAGATAGCACTTAAAGTCTTAAACAATAACACGAAACAAAAAGCCCGAAGTCCAAGTAAGGAACGCAGGATACAACGAAAGGACTCCATAGGTCTGAATCGACGGAAGCGTTCGATGCGGTTGACATTATTATTACAATAGAATGAGTCAGTAGATTGAGTGAAGAGTGATAGAATAGAATAGATGTCGAAAATGGAAGAGAAAACCGTCTCCAAGTTTCAAGTTCCCGAAATCATCAGAGACAACAGACGGAAGGTGATTATCATGTTGGGTGTCGAGTCAGTGACTAGTACTTCTTGAAATTGAAATGAAATCAATGCTTGTTGACATTGTGGAGTAGATGTGTGGGATGTGACTTACTTGTTCGGTTATGATTAAGTGGTAAGTTATTCAATAGAAATTGTAGGTCATCTCTGTTTATACTGGGGCTTCTGTCTCAAGGTCTCTTCAAGCATTTTTGTAAATTTGTACATTCATGTTCTAGCTATTATTAATTATAAAGTCTATTTGAAAAATAGAAATGACGTGTCACCTCTGTCCATATTGACATTTCCTACTAGTTTGAAGATTCTTTCCTATGATGAAATTCTTGTAATTTGTTAATTAATATATTTATTTCAATAATTACATTAAATTGTGTGCCTACCTGTACGACACATCTTTCGGGGAAATCCTTTGCAATATTTCGTAATATTATATGAGGAGTTTCCCGAACGGAAGTTTCTGATTAGTAATATATAATCTACATAATCAGCCGATGTTCGATGCAGTTGATTGCACTGTTGAGTATACTATTTAGTAGCTTTGTTTTGGCTATATAGATAAAAAGGATATAGATAGAAAGATATAGATGCTGGTAGTCCAACCATAGATTCGATCGTCGTCGCAGAAGACTCAGGTGTAAATGGTGGGAGGATTAGATTCCTATTGGCTAGACTGGCCTTGGCTTAGGAAGAGTTGAGTGGAAAAAGATAACACGTGCTGAATTATTATTAAGATTTTACATCATGTCACATTTTGAGCATGAATGTTGATGGCTATAACAGAAGAGCGTGAACTAAAGAAACGGTGGACGGACAACGTTGAAGATGATATGGCTCGAAAGGGACAGATGACGACTAATAAAGATGGAGAAAAGGAAAAAGACATGCAGCGAAGATTCCAAATAAATTGAAGAAGAATGAGGAAACATGCAATACTATAAGTAAGAAGTTAGTATGATGAAATTCTTATAAATAAAAGAACATAACTGTGTACATAACGTAAAATGTGTAATAAAGCGTACGGTTATTGGCACCGCTAGGTCAACAGCATCGTGTCAATGTGTAGGATGCGCATACGCAGCGGAATTGCGTGCCAACATCCACGTAGTATGGGGCGGTGATTAACGCATTATGAATCAATATAATCCTTTACTAATATTGTTATTTATGAGTCCTAACATATTTGTACTGTTGGGGCTATGTGCATATTTTTATATTTATTGTATTTTTTTTTTGCAAAATTAGTTAAACAGATTTTGGCTAGTGCGAATAATATATCAGTAGTAGCAATACAGAATTCGGATTATTTACGAATAAACCTATTATAGTGAAAGATAATAATAAAAGTAAATGCCGGAAGATAGGCAAATTAACAATAAATGAAGATAAAAATGTTAATACAGTTGTAGAGATTAGTTTTTCGCTTGAAAAATGATCGATATTATCAACAAAATGCTTATTGGAAAAGAAATTACGTCAAAGTGACGCATTATCTGGCGTATCATTTGGGCTTTGATAGTGATTTTGTAACGTCATTCCTCTTTTACTTCCCTTTGAAGATTGTGATAGAATTCTTATCATAATTTCTAAAAAACTTTTGCGCTAATGGTTAATCATATTTTTTTTCGGAAATCATAACGCATTTCCGAAAATATTATCGCTAGAGTCGATCACTATCACTAAATATTTTGGTTTCTTTCGTCAATCATGAATACAAAGTCTTTCACTATAAAGAAAATATTCAGTTCATGAATACAATTATCTATCCTAAAAATATCAATGGAATGTCTATCAATATCAGATACTCAGCTACTTAAAAGATAAATCAAGCGATGACTCGTCCTATCATTGTTCATTCACAGTTTACAGCAGCCATAAGCGAAACAAGGAAGACATTGCAGACTGATGCTATCTCTCCACGGCGCTTACTTGAGCAAGTTATGGGCTTACAAGTTGCACTACAGTAATCCTACTCTCTCAGAATAACTTCGGGACTTTTAGACTTGTGAACGGAGAGGTGGCAATTCAGACACACGGTTTAATACACATTTTAAAAGGCAACTTTATGGGTTAAGTCAGACTGGTTGCGGAAGGTAGAGGACAGGATGTCGTGGTGCAGTTTGATAGGAGCTTAGGTAGCTTATATTCGGCGTGCAACCGATGAATGCAAGAGGCAAATTGTCGTTCGGCGCACTATGGGAAAGCCCCATACAAGGCCGTCTCAAAACCGTTTCACGCGAAAGTCGTTGTTATGGTGTAAAACTAATTAATTAATTTAGTCTTATAAATAAGCTTTCTTTTCTATATTTTTTTAATTATTTTTTGCTAACCATAATGTATATAAAAGGCATCAAAGCTAACTCATGTTCAATGATGTGATTTTGGCACAATACATTACTACAATTCAACGCCACATAACTCGAAAGTTTTTGATATAAATGTAGAAGTATTATACATTTTTGAAATACTTATAATCTCCTCATAACGTTTCTTAAATAATATTATGTAAAATATATAAATAAATTAAAATTAACCAATATAGTTTAAGATGGTAATTTATATTTAATTCGGGTTACTTTTTTTTTAACGAGATTGCTACCCGTTGCCGCTGTTTGCCGCTGTCGAGATATTTGTTGTATTACTATCTTTATACATTAGTTTACACAAGGAGAAAATAAAAGTTGCGCATACTTGCGCCTTTTCTGACACGGTGTCAAAACATATCGCGAGTTATTTTTTTCATTTTTTTCCAATATCTTTTTAAGTACTTCTCACATAATCATCTGTTATATATTAAGGTCAAATTTATGAAGTGGTCATTACAGTGATGAGTATTATTAATAGTTATTTGTGGTTTTGATATAGTTTTAACCACCTTATTTGATAAAATATGGTCACTTTATTTTTTAGGGTCAAATTAAAAACAGGTTGATTATGGGAAGAGTGCAAAAATTAGTTACAATTTTTTTTATTTTTTATATTAAACCTTATACTTTCATGTATATGTTTGCAAAATTACAGATCATTTAGTTTTGAAATAACTAAGATACGGAGTTTTGAGACGAAACATACGCGATTTTCCCATAGTGCGGCGTGGTGGTGATTGATGATTTTAAACAGTTGACGTATTCCCGGCCGATGATGATGATGAGGATATATGTTCAACCTGATTGACGGATAATAAAAAAGAGAGTAGGATAAAAAGTATTATAACCATAAAGGTCCTAAATGTAACTAACTTCTTACAACTATTATTTAGATTTGAGTAAGTTTTTAGACCATATATGTCAGTCTAAAAACTTACTTCTTACATTTTAGTTAGGTTACAGGAAAGAAGACAAAACGATTGAATCAGACAAATGACACAATAGGCCAGACAACGATTAATCAAAGATTCACCACCCAATGAATAATCTTTTCCAGAAAGTTCGTTACTTACTAAGAGCCCTAAGAAAGCTTCAAATAACCCTGGTGCAAGCATTGTGTGTGACAATAGCCGGAAGACGTCGGCACCTTATGTGATAGGTGCCGTACATGGAGTCCTAATACCGTATGCAGTGGTGGTCACTTACTGAAGGGAATTATGAGTTGATGTCACTACGAGTGCTGACGTTTTGGAATGCAGTGTCGTGCAGTTTCTGTGCAGGTGTTTGAATTTTCCACTGGTTATTGTCTTTAATTTATAAAAGGTTCTATGCATAAATGTTTTGTGTCTGATTTGGCTGTAATTTTGAATGAGAGTACATTTGTAACCGCAAAAAAAAATACACATTGCTTTCCATTCGAAGTAAAATTAAGCAATACGCTAACCGCAGTTTGTGTTTTTAAGCGGTTCTGCATTTTCAGGCATTCTTTAATTGTGGTGCGTGCTCAGCTTTATACCGAATTGTCTAAATTAGTCTAAAATATAGAAAAGTAGGATATATGCAAAGCACGTCTAAGTTAACTCAGGAGAGTCACAATTCTGTCTGTTTGATTGAATTGAGACACAATTCTGACTGTTATGATGAACATACATTTTTCATTCGTTGCTATGTATAGTCTGACATCCAATTTACCCAAACAAAGCGACTACAAGTAGCCGTAAGTGTTATAAGAAATACTTACAAAAGCACGGTTAAAAACTAGCCAACATTCCTCCGACCCATAATTTCAACAGGGCTTTTAAAAATCCCGCCTACTATTATTTTCGTTTAGCAGCTGCCTCCTGTCAAACTGCACTGTAATCCGGTAGCCGCCATTTTATGCTGCATAGCACATTGTGCCAGATATTTGGAATAGCCGCGAATGCTGCGATTTGGGACGACGACCATAGAGTCCGGTATCAAATGAGTTTGTTTAGCTTTTGTTTTAGATTAGTGCATTGGTTTTCAGTTGTTTATGCTCTAGATTTAAATTTGGAAGTGTTTGAAATAAGAAGCGTTGGTTCGTATATCGCTTCTTTTATTGATGAAATTCTTGGTGACGACGTTAGGACTATTTTGAGTTCATAATAATCAACTCCAGGGTTCCATTTATCTCTGTCTAAATGTATCAAAATCAGTTCTGCGATTTAGGCGTGTAAGTCTGACAACCAAACTCACTTTTGCATTAGTTAGGACGTGTCTAACGATTATAACTTTAACGACGAACATGATTATTACATAAGCAAGCTCAGTAACGTAAGTTCTCAAAAATAAGATAAGAATCTCGGGCGATCGTGTTAAGTGTCTGCCATTTAGCTACGTCGTTTATAAAACTGCCTTACAAGTAACCAGATCACACCACCAACTTTTAGCCTAAGGGCTATAGAAATGAAAACACCTATCATTCAAGAAGTGAAAGTCAAGACCTGTCTTATACCAAATAAAATTACTTTTAGCCCCAGGACTTATAAGAGCTATAATTTTGGAACTACACGCTAATGAGGTGTAATAATTCAAGCATATACTCTGTGGTCTTATCGGCCAAAAGCCCGCAAGCCCGGCTCCCATAACGCATGGTCAAGCCTGACGTATGGCTGACATCTATCATGGTGCTGATTTATCTGCGTGTTTCCGCATATCATCGGATTTCGATTGTCATTTGTTTCTCTTTCGTTATCGGGACTCCTGAGTGATTTTGTGGGAAGCAATTTTGTATCAGTCTTTTGATTTTTGTATGTTTAGGGTATTTTTGGGACATTGTAAAATTGTGTTAGGGTGCTCACACATCTATCGACGCGGAATCGGATTTTTCCGTCGCCGTTTCTCTTTCTGTCGCTTAGAACTGCCATTTGCTAGACCGAGGCACAGATAATAAGGTTCAAATTTACGTATTTTAAACGAAATTTACCCAAATCTTTAACAAAACGATTGCGAAAACTGAATCTAAATCCATTGCGGTGAAAAAAGAACTATGCGGTCACACTGACAAACACGAAAAGCAACTTTATTTTATAATATGAATAGATGCAGATATGTATTGAAGTGTTGTATCGAATAAAAGCTACAATTCCGTCCCACAATAAGACCCTTTTCTTGTTCCTTACAAACTTACTCTCACAGCGAGAACAAAACTTTTACATTAGTGTTTTCTTTCTATTTCACTCTAACATTAGGTACCCACTCGTCTAACTTTCAGAGAAAGTACCTTTAGTTCCAATCACAACATTAGGTCCATCATTAGCTGCCACCAAATCTTGCTATTGACCACGAACTACACTGGCCAAGTTTATCTAACCAAAATCTGTACTGACTTGCCCAAATATAGGGTAACCATTTCGTTTGAAATGTCTTGACGTAAAAGCCAGGACATTCACGAAGAAGTCCAGATAGTCGAGATAGATATTTATGAAAACAATTTGACCTTCTTGAGTAGGTTTTTTCTTAAATTAACTTAATAGTGACACGACCGGTGAGAGATCAGGCGCGGACCAACAGCTTAAAAAGCTTTCTGATGTAGGTATGGGGCTCATACCGCCAATTTCCTAACTCCGGGTTGCTAGTTAGCAAGTAATCCCTATAGAAATTATTAATATAGCATTTTTTGAGCGACCGGGAATTTAACTCGGGACCGAAAAAAATACATGAACTTCATTTGTGTCGGGTGAAATTAAAAAGCCCTAAAAAATGACGAAATCAGGCAAAACGGGCAAAACCCGAACATGTCCAGCCAAATCCGAACGGATGGTAACCCCAGCCAAGTCTGAAGCAAAACTTGGTAATATCATCAGTAGTGGGTGAATGGGAAGTGCCTCGTAACGCCAGATAATAGGGCAATGAAGGAGTATGTTTGCTAAGTTCGCTGAGCGTGCCAAGTATTAGAACTTTGGGGTGTTTTGAAAGATGGCGCGGAGGTGCTTTGGTTCAGTTTTAGTTCATTAAATAGGTTATTGAACATAGAAATTTATTTGTCGAGCAAAGATATGAATAAATTTTGTGTTCAGTTTTGAAGTTATAAGGTATTCTTATTATGTCTTTTTAAATGTACAAATTTTTTTATTATAACCAGTGTCCCACAGCTGGACAAAGGGTTCCCCTATATTCTTCCAATCTTTTACCTTTAAATATTCTTTTATCTTCTTCCAATTCCAATCAACTCCTGGATTCGTTTTTATTTTGATGTTAGATTCTGCATTACAATATTATCTGAATTATGAATCATCAAGAAAAGAACACATTTCTTGTGAGGTTCACTTAATTTAAAGTAAAGCGGTCTGCCCCGGCTTAATTCGCGCGGATTCACGTTGGATTTTGCGAAAATTTTCTTACATTCAAATCTAATCCTGTCAATATGAACATTTAAGGAACTTTAGTTTAATACTATGAAAAGAAGATTTAAACTTTTCGGATCATTAGATACGAGCTAAAATAACAATGCATGCATTTACTGAATCAACAGCTAAACTTTTCTCAAAATTACTCTCCACGAAAACCTAAAGCGCAATTCACACAGAGAGCGGGCGCGGGTCGAGCGCGTTTCGGGGCGGGTGTACGGCGGGTCTAGTTTGTATTTAAATGAAAGACATCACACTGACAGACCGCGCACGACCCGCCCCGCGCCCGACCCGCGCCGTGCGCGGTCTTTCAGTGTGATGTCTTTCATTTAAATACAAAGAACTAGACCCGCCGTACTCCCGCCCCGAAACGCGCCCGACCCGCGCCCGCTCTCTGTGTGAATTGCGCTTAAATGTTCAAATCGCATGTCCTCCATTTTCATGTTCGCCTAGTAACACAGAAACAAGTGAGATAACCGAAGCCCACTCAATTGTTAGTTTGTTAACCACTGACCGACTGAAACACTAAATGGTTGTAAACATTATGAAAACGAGTTGAAAGCGTGCTTCTTGCTGCTTGTTACAAATGCGTGTTTTGAAACGTAGGCTAAAGTAGGCCGTGAAAAGTGCAAGTTACTCGTACCTCAGAAGTTCTGAATGGAGAATTGTGAGGAAATTATGCATAATACCTATAATAATAGAAAATAAGTTTTATTTAGACATCTTTCGTTGGTTATTTTCGTGTTTTTCAAGTGTAATCTGTTTTCCAGTGTGTGAAAATGCATTGTAGTTTAAAAAAGAGATTTTCAGTTTCACAACTATAGGAATGGATAACTTGGCACGAAATAATTCACACTTACAACTAAATGTGGAGTCAAAACGAAAATATTGAATTAAAAAAGTAAATATTGAATTCGCGTTAATGATGACGGTTCATTGTAAGATTTTAAAATCCAGTATTTAACTGAATACATATTTAAATCTAGTAATTTTTTTGTCACTTTTGTAAACATTTTAAATGAAAATATAACTGAGAAATAGTTTGCACTTTTCGTTGGTTTTGTTGTAATAGTTCCTGATGAAAAGCTCAGTAAACGAAAATCAAATATCCATTAAAAAATGTATATAGCTTTTACTACTTCAACTAAAGTTAAAAATGTGCTGTTTGTACTAGTCCACGTAAGTGGGTCGAGTTTAGACGATTTAGAGGATTATGTTACTGAGTCCGAGAAAAACTGATCTCTTGTTGTGTTTGGCAACATTTATTTATGTTCGGATTTGTTAAGAGTTTTGTAATAGAGGATGGACGCATTAGTGGTGGTTTAATATTTTCGGATGTGGTATACCTAGGTACCTAAACACTTAATTTTTCTACAGCACTAAAATTACCTTTGTACTTCCAAAGAAGTGTAAAGCGAAATAGTTATTTTCACCTCACCCGCTCGGAAAGATTCTATTTCTCATTCAAAATCTGAGCGCAAAACTCCATTTTGTGCTCTAGAGCACAAAGTGTTGTTTAAAATTCGAACACGTCTTGTATTCAATTGTTTTCTACTTTTCTACACTGGCAGGCGAGCCGCCCCCACTGGATTTCCTCGCTGTGTGAGGTGAAAAGTTGTGTGTTGCACTCGGCAGCAAAGTTTTTCTGCGTCTCGTACCTTTGAAAACTTCGCATCGCTCAGGATTCTATATTTGAACCGCTCGTTTCTCTCGCGGTTCAATCTTAGAATCCTTCGCTCGCTCAGTTTTCAATTCAAGTACTCGCGCCAAAAATCAACTTTGCAGCCTTTTATTTGTTATGCAAGGCTGCAAAGTTGATTTTTGGCGCGAGTACTTGAATTGAAAACTGAGCGAGCGAAGGATTCTAAGATTGAACCGCGAGAGAAACGAGCGGTTCAAATATAGAATCCTGAGCGATGCGAAGTTTTCAAAGGTACGAGACGCAGAAAAACTTTGCTGCCGAGTGCAACACACAACTTTTCACCTCACACAGCGAGGAAATGCAGTGGGGGCGGCTCGCCTGCCAGTGTAGAAAAGTAGAAAACAATTGAATACAAGACGTGTTCGAATTTTAAACAACACTTTGTGCTCTAGAGCACAAAATGGAGTTTTGCGCTCAGATTTTGAATGAGAAATAGAATCTTTCCGAGCGGGTGAGGTGAAAACTAAATTATTTCTGTATATCAAATGTATTTTATCATCATAAAAAATCAATCAAAACTGACCGAATTGAGAAACACCTCCTTTTTGAAGTCGGTTAAAAAAGGATCAAGTGGCGTACAAAAATAACATAATTACTCTGAAAAAAAATTTTAAAAAGCCAGAGTGACCTACAAAGTTAAGAAAATTAAATTAAAATGCAATCTGATGGACAAACAGTAAGATATTTCCTTGAATTGTAGCTAGGCTTTGGCCATTTATGGGCCCGGCCGTAATATTGCTGACAACTCTTTGAGGCGCGCGTAGAACACGACGTGCCGTTGACCGGGAATGGTCCATGATCGGACAGCGAGTCGCCCATTACTGCCCGTCCGCATGCCCGCGTCTATGGTGGCCGGCAGGATCATACTCTTTTAGGCGCGCGTCAAACACGACGCGCCGTCGACCCGGGCACCTTTTTGTAGTATGGCAACACAAATAAGTCATGACCTTTTCCTTAACAATGTGAAGCACTACAATCACAATTACATTAACCTACATTTGCGATATTAAAACGTTTCTGAGGGGGATGCCGTTCATCATATTAGCGATAAGATGTAAGTACGAGTAAGGACATAAGTGTTGTTTGGAGAGAAGAAAAGAAGACTTTTTTGTGTTAGGTTATTTTTTGATAAATAATGGAGGAACGAAAATATAAAAGAATATACGTAAGTAAATAAATTCACAACTGTTTCCCATTGAAGCAGAAAATAAATAGGTAAATGTCAACATTTTTAAATGAAATATATTTTATAAGGTCCTGTTGGTTTTCCTTTGCATAAGAATCCTAAAAAGTACGCAAAGAATTGTGCCATGCGTTTATAAATTATATTTTTATTGTAAAAGATAGATGATAAATTAAACAAAAAAAAATATACAATTTTAGTTTTATGTTAATTAAGTACATTTTTACCTATTTTTACAGTAACTTCACTAATGAAAATTTTAATGGGCCAATTTTAGTCAGTGATGCCGTAAAACATCATTTTAAAAAAGAGACAGATTAAGTTATCTGTCTCATTTTACTTCAAACTATATTCTGCTAAATCAGTATTAAGATCAGCAGTTCAATCTGTCCTACATAATTATCTTGAACTACAATCTCAATTCTCTACAGTTCAAAGAGAAAACGTTGTCTGTACCTCTGTACACATATCAAAACAAACGGCTATTCGTCGGTAGATTCGTGAATTGATTCGACTAACAAACTGAAGTGTTGCGCAAACTTGCGTGGAATGAGATCGCGGAGTAGGACGGAAGATACACAAAGGGATGAGGAAATTGATGTACAGGAGTTTAGTTAGGAGGTGTAAATATTAGAGGGATTGAAGAATAATCGAAAAAAGAGTTTATTTTTTGTCTAAATAGTATTGAACACTGCCTAATATAGGTACGCGACCGCCAGGAATTCTAGCCTAAAAACGGGGTTTGTCTACGAAAGAAATGACTAATCGTTCTAAGCATTGCGATGTCTAAAATGTAGAAAAGAAATGTTGCTAAGAATAGAGGTGTCACCGGTCGTATAATAATCGGGCAAAAAAATGTCTTTTCTCGATAGAATAGAGATAGAATTGCTTATGCTACTCGTATCGACCACAACTCAAGAGTGTAGTGACTACTAACTAGATAAATGCATAAACTTCATAAATGCATAAATCTGTATTTTAAAATCATTTAATGAAATATTTCTGGTACACACGGCTACACATCAAGCTATACAAAACCAGTTTGTCTTGGACTTGCTTTATATGATCTTTCCACACATTGAACGGTCAGCTTATACTAGTTTTGCATAGCTTGATGTGTCGCCGTGTGTACTGAATTTACAGTAAACAAGCAAAATAGGATGACAATGATATACGGACACATTTTTAAATTGACCACACAGACAATTAAGGACAATAAAAATTACAGCGAAATGGAGCGAACAGCTGAAAAACTCAATAATTTTCCTCCGTTCCAGGAATTGCGGAAAAAAACCGTATTCTTTTAAATGGATATGATGTTGAGTAATTATAATAAGTTAATATATCAACAAAGAATTCATACCCTATGTATTTTATTAGTAAGTACAAAGAAACAAAGAATAAATAGTGGAAAGAAGAAAAACAACTTTTTTTTGTTTATGTACTCGTATCATCGTTTTTAGGGTTTGCTAGCATGTTTGTTCAACTTAAAAGTATCTATCTGGAGTTTTATGATTTATTTATCGATCTATTTAGTTGAAAATCATACGACCTCGTGAAGAAAGTGTCTGCAAAAAAACTGCAGCAGATAAAAGTCCACTTGTTTTATTTCTATAATAAAAAAAATGTTTCGCTGCGCAACAGATTCTGAGAAAATCAAGAGCAAAATAATACAGACAACTAAATAAATATCCCATGACGGAAATAATGTATAAATAAACAAACAGAATAAAGTAATAAGACAGGCGAACATCCTTGTTAGGTCTTAATCGTGTCCCGAGGGAAACTGTGTCGCAGAATAAATAAATATACAGAAGGCTTACTCCATGCTAAAAGTAAAAACACAGCGCACGCACACATAATTATAGGCGTATGCGCAGAGGCCGAAGGAGATCTCAAACAAATGCACATTATTTGGGATTTCCTTCGGCACTTTTATTTTCCTGAGTTAGCAGTGTAGTCCAAAAAAAAAGAACAAGTACTTACGTGGTCTCGAAAAATAAAATGATTAGTGTTAAATGGACTTATCATAATTTTAATTCATTTTGATGATTTAATTCATGAGTCTTTGCAATTTAGTGCGCAAACGCTGTACGTGAATTGTGTCTCGTCGTGTTAACAGTGTGTGCGTGCGTTTTCAGTCATTATAAAGTGTAGACACTCTGTAGCTATCAATTCTGTGTCTATTGTTATTATTGAGCTAGAATCGTCACCGAGTTCGTTCACATCTATCGGAAAAGCGTTCCGTTTTGTTGTTACCCTGTTACTATTAGAAAGAATAGAATTTATTTCAGGATCTCTGTTTGAAGTAAAAAGAAATTTAGTACGAGTTCCTTTGTTTGGGAAACTGTTCCTCGTATAACATTATTGTTAAAATTTCAAAAGGTGTCAAAATAGAGCTAGTTTAGTTATTATTTATTATAGCCACCACTCTAAAGTAAGAGAACGCCCATTTCTTAAAAAAATCAACATAAAATGTTATTTAAAAAAATAAGTTTTATTACATAAACTTGTACAACTTTTACAGTAAACCATGCAATTTTTAAAAAGGGGACATCTGTTCTGTGGGCCAGTTTTTTCGTGGGCGAGATGTCCCATAACCCAATCTAACATAGGGTCCTTATGAGTAAAAAAAATTGGCAAACCTTTTGCCAATTTTTTTTACTCATAAGCTTATATAATTCTTATAACTACAGTTTTTTACCTCCATTCATCACAATTAGCCTTCAACTCAGTTAATTACACGACAAATGACAATAAAACGGATGCCTGACAAATTAAAATAAAACAAAGACTTGTTTTTTCATCAATTCCCTAGCGCTTGGGAACGGACAATAGGAATACGTATGTAATTTGTTAGGTAAACGACCTGGCTGGCTGAATAGGTAAATAGTCTTTCTTGCCTTGAATATTGTTATGAGCTAGGTATAGGAACCCTTATATTTTGATCGACAAAGCTGACCGCGCAGATGGCACGGTTGGAGATCGCCTACTTTTTTTTTTATTGTGGTAAAATCATTAAATGAGTCCTTCTACGGTTGATTCCCTTTATGTCGAGTCCCGTTACGTCGAGCCGAAAACCTTGTCTCGCTTCTATTACCCCTATGTCGAGTTTAGTTTTCTGTCCCGTTCCTATTCCCTTTATGCCGAGTTTATTTACCACGCTTCTATTACCTTTATGTCGAGTTTAATTATATCATATTTTAGAAGTACAGTCACGTCCAATGAAATGAATGCATGCACATAATTTAGAATTATTAATGATTGGAATTGTTATTAGGAGAACTTGGGATCCAAGAGCGAGCGAAGCGAGCTCGGGACTTGTGGGCACCCCGACACGGACAGGTTAGGTTCGAAGGGGATGGCGGGGTCTTTCAGACCCCGCCATCCCCTTCGTGTTAGGTTACTTTAAACCATTTCCTTTTTTAGGTAATCTTCACCTATACTTGTATTAATATTATTATGTTTTTATGCCATTGGCTTTTAATTTACATTCCTGACTGTACTTGTTCACCAAACTCGACATAAAGGTAATAGAAAGCGTAAAATATCAATACTTTGGAGAACAATAGACTTCCAGACTCGACGTAACGGGACTCGACATAAAGGGAATATATCCCTTCTACCCATGGCGGGGCAGGAGCGACTGTCAGACTTGTACTAAAATACACGGTGATCCTTCAATAGCCTTTTACGTTCTAGGGTCACGGGGAATTGTTGAGACAGTCCCGTAACCCTGGGCGATCGACTGCTACGGTTTGGTTCCCGCAAGGAAGAAATATTTGTACGATCTACAAGTTGTTGTTCCGAGACTGGCCGTTTTTCTATGTGAGTTTAAATGTTTACGGACACACATTTATGATTCAGGAAGCATTTCTAGTGTTCGCAACGTTCTTTAAAACAAAAATTCAAATACATTGCGCCCTGTCCCGCTGCCAGCTTCCGCAGCTTTGACGAAACCCTTACAAAAGGGTTTTGCTGCCGTTACTGCGAGTACTCCAGATGTTAACCCCGGCGAGGCCCGTGTCTGTAAAGGCAATGGACCGGGCTGTTGATGACGGTGCAACGGAGGAAGCACCGGCGGCGAAGCAGTAAGAACCGTTGCGGCAAGGCTCCTATGGAGCCCAACGTTAAGCTACGTGCAGCGAAACCGAACACTCCGGTGTACATCTCGCGCCTCCACTACACCACTGAGGCAGAGGACATCGTTGAGTACGTGCGCCGAAAGTTGAACTACACGGCAAGGGTGCACCTGTTGGAGTCGCACCGCAACGTCAATTTCAAGGCGTTTGTAGTGCGCATTCCGACGTGCTACCTCAACCTGGTGTTAGAAGAAAGCTTTTGGCCCCAGAACGTGGTGTTCCGTCGCTTCCGCGGACCTATTCCACACGACGGCACAAAGTCAGTGCAGTGCTAGTGAAGTGTTATTAATATAGTTTTAAGTTTTATTTACTAACACTTATTGTATTGAAGACTTATGTATTAGTTTATTATTACTTATAAGATTATGTAATGAGATCTGGAAAATCGAAAAGGAAATCTAATAGCGTTTTCCAATTTGCGAAAGTTACGTACACAAACTTTAGTCCAGCATTATCCCGAAAAATATGGCTTCTAAGATCTTTGCCTTAATGTAGCAGAACATTAAAAAAAAACACATAGAAAAAAAACATAGACACATCGGTAACCAAATATTCATCGTTCTTAATCCAAAATCAAAACCATAGAGCATTCGTAGAAAATCAAGCCCGCCAAAAAAATCATAGACAATTCCTTTTTTGGTTAAAATTTCCATTATGGACCATTGATTTATGGGAAGGTGAGGGTGGGGAGAGGGGAGGGGGTGAGGGGGCTGCCCCCCTGCAACATCCCCACATCTCGGAGCCCCATGGTTATGGAGATATCCATGCTTGAAGTTTTTAGGTTAGAATGAATTTTGAGGTTATGTTTTCGTAATGTTTTGGACATTATAAACCTGATTTATTGAAGAAGAGTCGGGGGGAGCCAGGTCGACGGAGCCCCGCTGCGCGGGGCTCCTACTTCTGGGTGGTTTATAAAAAAATAACCACGAAGGGGATGGCGGGGTCTATTCGCTCGCTTCGCTCGCTCACACGACCCCGCCATCCCCTTCTAACCTAACCTGTCCGAGTCGGGGTGCCCCAAGTCCCGAGCTCGCTTCGCTCGCTCTTGCACTCAATAAAACACCAAAGTATTAACATTTTGACAAACGATGACTGACAGATAAAAAAAGACGCTCATAACAAAATGGCGTCGCTACACGTTTCGTTCCACTTAATGTAAACACTAAAATTCGTTAATTTGTGTGTAAAAAAGTTAATGTAATTGCATAATACAACAAATTGTGCACACTTATTACACACCGAATTAGTATATCGCATATAAAAAATTATATTTAAGTAAAACGTGACATAAATTAATTAAAATACACCTCGAAGTCGTCAAAGGAATGTGAAATGTCAACTTTGACATCAACTATGACAAAAATGGAGTGCTATTTTCCAATTTTTATGGAAACTTTAAACAAATTAATCTCGTAAACTGTGAACGTCCGAAACTTAAAAATTTGTAAAAAGCTTTCTATTTATGAGTACTATCTACAAAAAAAATATGAACTTCGAAATCAACGGTCCATAATGGATAGTTTATCCCCTTTTTAAAAAAAAAAACACTAAAATCATTCTAAAAAGTATAAATACAAATACTGTATTATGATTGAGACTCGCTAACGACGGCTCAGGTCCAAAGGACGATGAGTCAGGCCAGAAGGGAATTCCTGAAACGGTCTGATGCCTCATGTCACTGAGCAGGGGTATTTTGAGTACAGGTAATTAGTGAATAGTTGGGTTATTGAAGTTTTTTCATTAATATGTTGCGTGGTAAATAACTATAAAAGGAACGAAGCAGTTCTCGTAGTTTTCAATTGAATGAGGGTCATTTTGGTGACGAAAACGCAAGACAAAGCGTCTTACGTTTTCCTTTTTTGGGGTCTTAAAATCATCAAATGAGTGTTCGTAATGAGTACACTGTGGACTGTTAGACTGTGTTCTGTTACCCTTTGCGTTTCAGGACCACTATGTCCTATTAAGACAGTCTCGCGACCCCGGAAGATGTAAGGTCCTGCTCTGATCGAAGAATTAAGAATATTTTAGACATGAAGCATCCGCGCAAATAAACAAGTTAAGAAGCAAAGGGTGTCAACAGAAATAAATAAGAAAATACTCGGTATAAAATTTTCATCAGCTCGTTATAAAATTTTGTTCAGAATAATACTGACACAATTTTAATGAATCACCTTTTTATTAAAACATAAGTTTCCTGGTTTTATTTATAATAATGATGTAAGATGTGTAACTCGAGATTTTTCAGTGAATATTTCTATTTGGTACAAAGATCAAAAGTGACAGGACAAAGAGAATGACACAAAATGTGATGAAGATGAATACAACAGTTTTAAATATCTTGTTGACATTAAAAACGAGAAAGTTTTTGGAGATGTAGGTATGGACAAAACTAGTGATTGAATTTAAACGAAATAACTTACACACATCAGAAGAACACAAAATAATCCATTTAAAAAAATTACTACGCACTACGCAGGAGAGGCCGCGGTTGATAGTCTACTCGACGATAAACTAAAAGAAATAAATGATAGTTGTCGACGCAGAATAAATGGAAATTATCGTAGCAGGTGTTGTCATGTAGCTTCTTTTTAAATTAATAAAAAAAAACATTCTTTTTTGGAAAAAATGAGAGAATAAGGCCCGGTATCCACCAAAGCGGAGAGGAGAGGAGATGTGTTTGAATAACCAATCAGATGTCAACTGAAGCTAAGCGGAGAGGAGATGTGGACATCTGATTGGTTATTCAAACACATCTCCTCTCCTTTCCGCTGTGGTGGATACCGGGCCTTAGCGTGTGTATGTTAACTTAATAACAAAATACTAAAAGAAAATGATGTAAGAGAATTTTCATTTATGAAAAGAACAATGCCCACGTTCCATACATTGAAAAACCTGATAATGAAAGTATATGTATAAATATAAGATATAGTAGAAATGCTTTCTATAAGTTTAGAAAATAATGTCTTATATTTACTTTGGTGATTTAAACGCCACGAAGTCTGAAAAATATTAATGTTTGTTTTTAGGTTAGGATTTGCCGTCACCAGAAATAAGGAAACCAACGTGTATGAAGTAATCAATAACGCTCGAAGTTTATTCTAAAATAGGAACATTTACCTGACTATGGTCTAAAACATCTTTTTTACTTTGTTAATTCCTTAAAACCAAATGGCCCTAAGTCGATGCTAAGACTCGATGATTGCCACTATAAAATGAGAGTCGATTATTATTACCACATAATATGCTCAATATGTGGTTAAATACCTACATTGTTGTCACAGTAACATTACTTTTAATTTAACAATATAATTCAGCTGTGTTATTTTCCTAAATAAATAATTTATTAATGAAAATAACATTCATATGTATATAACATTCATAAATAAATAATTTATTTATGAGAATAACACAGCTGTTCATAAATAAGTACTTTCTCAAAAGTACTTACAATACTAACTACATTTTTAGTAGGTACAAAACAATACCTACCCTAGTTAGATAGTTGCTATACCTACCTTCAAATACTGTTGATATAATAAACCAAATCTTGTTGTCAAAAGGGGTCACTTATTTACCAACCCATACAACATACCTGTTGAATGAAACAGGGAAAATAAATAAAACACTTTGTTGCAGTAGAATGTTATATTTATACTCATTATTTTCATCCAGTTTTCTTATAACGTCATGTCAGAAATTCTGCTGGAGCAGATATATGTCTTCGTAAAATATAAAAGGTACCACACTACCGTCATCACTTCATCAAGTGAGTGCATCATCCAGTGTTCATCGACCGACCAAACAATTTCAACATTATTCAACAATCCCGGTTCTGCCAGACATATTATTTTCTATGAAAACATAGACATAATATATTTTTTCCTGACATGTGCCTGGATTTAATTTTTCCTCTTATTAATGTTTTAATTACCACTTCGTCTGAAATAGAAACTCCACAGGCATCATCAGCACACTCAATATGCATAGCAACACGCTTGCAACTTATCCAGCATACATGGCATATTCGATCAGATGATGATATCTGTGAAAGAAAACATTGAATTAATATCAATTATGTTACTTTTTGTATATATTAATAAAAGAATAGACATCACTGCATACACCTATTATTTTCATGTTAAAAGTATTGGTAAGTATGTACATTATATTTATTTGTGTTTAAAAGTAGTACAGCACAGGTCAATCATTGACTGGTATGATCATTTTTATCCAAAAGAAATATGATAAACAATATATAAACATAAATACCTGAAATAGTGCAATCCTTGTTTGTCTAGCAGCATTTATCTGTCTTTGCTCTTCTGAATCAATAACAATAGCATGTCTCTGACGGTTAAATACATACAGACCATACTGCACAATTGTCTACGTCCTGGTTGAGATAACTCGGAAGCTTGAGCACCGTCACAGCTTGTTGATAATTGCTCGTTTATGCTTTTCATGAGGAGTTTATTACAAGGTTCACAATTTACAACGGTATCAGGTATGGTAAGCAAAGGTCATCAGATGAAGAAAGATATCGGGGTCCAGAGACGGTAAATAGGGTCGTTATAAGAAGAAACACCGAAATAGTACAGTACACAACAAGACGCAAGCGCAACAACAACGAAGGATTGCGCCGATGAAAATCACAGAACTGTCATTGTCATCTGTCAAAAAATCCGTTTCACTTGCGCACACTCAATGAAACACTGCATGAATAATTTAATTTAATGACAGTATTATTTTTAAATAATTTATTTTATCACATGACTAATAAAGAAATACTTACTGATAAAATTAAACGTACAATAAACATCAAACTCAGAGACAAAGTGGAAGACTCAAGCAGCAAAATGTAAAATGGAACGTTTTAAAAAAAGGATAGTTTGGATGCGTTCAAAATATGTCAATGCGTTACGTAGAATTAACATAAATAAATGTTAAAAAATCTTTTTTTCCTGCGTTTCTTTTAAAAATGTGATTAGTGAAATAAATATACAATTCAATAAGCTATATTTTAAGATTTATTTCATTTCTATACATAGTCAGGTCAAAAACGAGCATTCTTCTTTCTTACATGTAATTCAGTTTCTACCAATACAATCAAAATTTAACTGAAGGAAGATATTTCTACCGAAAATATAGACCTTCTTACTTCTTAGTAAATCCTACTTCGGAGAAAAACCTCAGAGACTACAGACCTACAACAGTACCAGTGCCAAATACAGTCTAAAAGCTTAGAGCAATAACAGTAATAGAGCAGCTACGTCTAGTAGACCACCAACCGAACGGACAGAAAGCCAAGCCATTTAGCTAATGGGATGCCCTGCAAATGGCGAGCCGCGAGAAATATTAACATCGACTAAGACTGCTGGGAACGATGAAATTGAATTCTGATATAAGACGTTGTTGGACTTCTTCATTTAGGAGAACAATATGATTCAATTATTGTAATAGAACTTTTTAAATTGAGGAAATGTTTTGGTAGTTGTACAGGTCTAAGTTAGTACTAAATTGATTGTAAGGAAAAAAGTGACTACTAAGTACGTGAGATGCCCTACAAATGGCAAGCCATGAGAAATATTAATATCAACGGACGTAGCCAAGAAACTTGGGAGCGATGGAATTAAATTCTGATTGTGAATGAAGTTGTTGGATTTCTTCGTTTTAGAAAACAATAGATTTAATTATTACAATTATTAAATTCTAGAAAAAAAGAAGAATGGATTGATTGCGTGAAGGATAATTATGATTGGAAAAGAGGTGACTGCTTAAAAGACTGGACTAGTTACAGACAAGAATGGAAAAAGAAGGCAGATGCCACATGTCACACGCCGATAACAACAATATCATTATGTATTTATGTTTACGTCACGATTTGTTTCAACAGAACACAAATTCACCTAGCCGAGGCAAGCCTGCTACAAAATTGCCCGTGGCACAGCCGCGACAATTGAGTTAGTGTAACATCACCACGAAATTGGGCTAGCGCACGAAACACTGAAGTTAATCACATTGTTAACTGACACACTGGAGTTTGTGACTCATCAATGTGTGGAAACTAATGAAACAATACAGTCCCCTTCCGGGGACACTCTTTTATCAATTACAAGCTTTTGTACACAACTTCGATCACGTAAACCTAAGCTATTGTCAAACAGACAGGCAAAGCGAATGCGATCCGAAGCGTCTTTATTTGTAATGCGTGGAATTGTTTGAATCCAGTCACATAGAAAAGCGAAAGCGATCCGATAGTCTATGTGACGGGCTTCAAACAATTCCATACATTACAAACAAAAACGCATCGCTTCGCATTCGCCACGCCTGTATGTTTGACAATAGAACAAGAATGTTGCTGATCGTGTGTCGGTTTGTATTCGATAGTTCAAACTATATTTTTGTCTACTATATCTTTGAGTTCTTTCGTCTGAAAGAACTAAAAACTGTAAACAATTGTCTTATTGTTTACGTATTTAATGCTTTCTGAGTTATTTTTTTAATAATTTTGTGACTCTGTAAGTTATTGATCTAAATTTTTGCATATTACGCAATCATCATTTTGCAATGTTGAAATTTTATTTAGATTAATAATTCTGCAGGCATCATCAGAAATAGTCAACCTATTAAAAATTCAGTCACTCAAGTACATGACCCCAAACTCATTAATTTCAATAGGCAATACTTCAAAAAAATTTAATTTAATATCATTAATAATAACATAGCTGTTCCCACAAAGGATAAATTTTACTTCAAAATTAAGGTTATTATCTTTTACAGCATCAAGGAGTCTTTATTAAAAAACTCTTAATTGGAGTTATTATCTTTCTTACACGGAAGGTCTACTTAGGATATTAATTCAATGAAACATTAATTTTAAAGATGGGTTTTCTTCTTTTAATCAATTACGTCAATGGGAGTTTTAGCGAGCTACGGATAATTCGTATTATTTTTTGTTTTTCTTTTTGAAATTACTTTTTTTGCAAGTTTTTGGATAAGCGGTATCTTAGTTCATCATTAACTTGATGATTTTCTTAGCAAGTATTGTTTGTTTTTCTTTAAAACAATCGCGCTATTATCAACCACTGCAACTCTTGCAGGTTAATATTAACATTGCCTTAGAGTTTCGAAAGATTCCCAGTCTTGCTAAATAATTACTAGCTGACCCCACGAACTTCGTAGTGCCACAAAATCAATACTACTACACTACTATTACTACTACTACATCATTTGTTACAAAATTTGTGATAAATGAAGAACCGCTCGACCGATTTTGTGCAAACTTCACATAAACCATCTACTAAATAGTCCGAACAAAGCCTAAGCATTTGGTTCGGATAGGTGAGCCCGTTCTTGAGTTATAAAATTACAACGAAAAGTGGCATTGATTTTTATTTATATAAATAATAATTTATATATTTTTTTATAATGCGTTAAATGGCGTATGATGTAGAGATCGAACGAAGGGGGTCATTTTTCTTCCTTTACTGGCCTTAATTCACAGTGGCCTTGGAATTTGGACTTTTATAATCTAAGAACTCCATCTTTCTATTCCACATCCCTTAAAAGCTATTCACATTAAATTCATCAAGAACAAACAAAGCTAAACGTTGGCAGCTTACAGAATAATGTAAATGCAAAGAGATTACGTTCCTTTGTGTGATCAGGACGGCAGCATCATCAATGAACGCGTATTATGTCGGTATTAGTAGATTATCCGGGTTTTCATTTACATAGGATCAGCGGAACTAAATATATCGTTAGTGTTTTGGTGACTCTCTATGTTAACTTTAACTTGCTGGGGTTAAATCTATCTGGGATTTAACCCAGACTAAGAACTGCTATAATTCGTCGGTCCCAGAAAACCTGTCAGTCAAATATTATTAGTAGATCAGGTGCCTTACCACGAGCTCTTATGGCGATCCAGTTTAGGCTGTGGGAAAGAGACAGAGCTATACAAGTCGTCTAGCGCCATCTCTTTCCCTGAGCGTAAACTGGATCGCGTAAAGAGCTCGTGGTAGGCCATCAGTTGTCAATCAGAGCCGATGTTGACTATGCTGTCTGCATTATGAAGAAGTTTGCAGAAGTTGTCAGGGTACTTAAAAGAACCATAGCCCCTAAGATGAAGTACCAAATGAGGTTAAGACCATAATTATAATAACCATAGACAGTAATTGTCCAATAGCAATAGACAATTACCTAATATTATTGATATACAAATACATTATCTAGCAGTTGTAGAATGTAATACAATACCTGCATATCTAAGACTTGAAGTTACTTATCTTGTCAATTATAAAGTAAATACAGATACACAAAAGCCTTGTGCTTCATTAGTTTAAATGTCAAATGTTATATCCGTTATCCGTTTCCCAGAGCGGATTTTAGATAAGCAAACACGAATGCAGTGATTGGTAAAGTAGAATAACGTGAAGGATAACGAGTACCGTACCGTCCATCAGTACCGTATGAGCACGCACTAGCACAGTACGCATTTCGCTAAATAAATAGATCGTCAACCTTTTTACGATTCTATTCAGTTGCGTTTATATTAAGTCGAATCTAATTATTTTGTTCGCGATGAAGTCGTGTGCTAATTGCAACAGTCAGTTTAACGATGGGGTGCAATGTTCCAGTTGCAATAAACTTCTGGATTTTTCTTGTGCAAGTGTGTCTGAAGTGACTTGGAGAAAACTGGGCGCTGATCGAAGAGCACAATGGAAATGTTCTGCGTGCAAATCGACGCCGACTTTGCCTTCACCGCAACCTGCCGCTTCACTGGATATCGTGCTAAGCGAGATTCGTGAAATGAAACAGCAGCTGTTGAGTTTGCCAACATTAGTTAGCGACATAAAATCTATTAAAGATGAGTTGGCTGAGGTTAAGAAGAGCTGTGATTTCTCTAGTGGTAGACTCGATGACTTCGACGCTAGGCTTGTTGAGCTAGAAGATAAAGCCTCCGAGCTTGAAAAGCTTCAGGACACCGTTTCTTCACTTCAAGCAGAATTGGCTTCTACAAAGTTTGAGCTCTCTTCCAGTGACCTGCGTTCCCGGCTGAACAATGTGGAGATTAAGGGTGTACCTCTAAAGAAGGACGAAAATTTATTCACAATAGTGGACGCCATTTGCCGTAAAATAAATTACAGTTGTGCTAAAACCCAAATTAATTATGTTTCGAGGGTGCCTATACATAATTCCAACGAGAAACTGGTGATAGTGAGCTTCCTGAATAGATACGTAAAAGAAGACTTTATAGCAGCTGCCCGTGTTGTTAGGGATCTATCCACCTCAGACATAGGTTTCCAAGGATCACCACAACGTGTGTATGTCAACGACCATCTTAGTGTAGAATATAAAAAACTATTGAGTAAAACTAAAATTATAGCTAAAGAGAAAAATTATGAATTTGTGTGGGTGAAACATGGTAAAATTCATGTGCGTAAGAACGGCAACTGCAAAACTTTTGTGGTACGAAAAGAATTGGATTTAAACAAGATATTGTAATCAGTTTCTATTCTCACTATTTATTATATTTTTACTTTGTTACATTTAAAATGTGTCGAATCTTGCATGATACACATTATTTGATTTATTTCCGCAAAAGGTTTAGCACCTCTGTATCACTAATGATCCTCTATTGTGTTCATTGTCGCGCTATTTGTCTTCGAGTTGTAATAATTCACTATAATATATGTATCTCGCTTACACCTACGCTCGTTATACGTTGCTGCTTGCTTGCTCGCACACGTCGACCATCGGATGAGTTGTACAATTTAATTAAAGTAACTTATTTTTACCCACTTTTAGAACTTATATTTCTATGCGCAATTATTCCTATCCGTATTGAAGTAAATTCGCTGTTTATACTATGGTTGAATGTTTTTGATGCTTATCCTATCATTGCTTGTGCTATTAGTAATGGCTGGCAACAGTGATGAGTGTCTTACTGTGTTCTATCAGAACGTGCGGGGATTGCGAACAAAGACAGACTCGTTTTATCGACAGGTACTGTTAAATTCGTACGATGTAATTGTTTTAACGGAGACGTGGTTAATGGATGGTGTATTTAACTCGGAGTTGTTTGATGACCGCTACTTGGTGTGGCGTCGTGACCGGGACTACACGACGACCGGACAAACCAGGGGTGGTGGCGTTCTTATCGCGACGCGTAAGGAGTTATCTGTCACTCCGCAACCACTCCTTCACTCTACGGCGGAAGATGTGTGGATCAATTTACGGCTCAAAAGGTTTAAGTCACGCGAACACGTAAATATATATATCTGCGCGGTTTACTTATGTAAACAAAACAGGGGCTTCTCGTTTTCGGAACAACTTCATAATTTCTTGTCCAAATTGAACCATACAACTTTGAATAGAACATCTGACGTATTTTTAGTTTTGGGTGACTTTAATATGAGTGGAATATCGTGGGCTACATCCAATAATCATTCGCTAGTCCCAGTAAACCCCGCAACTAGTGACGAATGCATGCTGGCGGACGAATTGTGTACGCTGGACTTTGGTCAGTATAACGGGGTCGTTAATAGGTATGGGAAACTGTTAGACTTGGTCCTTTCAAATAAGATAGCCTGTGTTAGTGAGTGTGCTGATCCTTTAGTACCTATTGATCCGTATCACCCGGCTTTGTTAATTAATATTGGTATCTTTGACCCGCCTACCCTCGATTGCGCCCCATGTTTGCGATATATGTACAGTAAAGGTGATTTTGAGTCAATAAACAAAGAGATTTCTGCCATTAACTGGGACCATGAGTTCTCAATAAGATCATTGGATGATTCAGTTGCGTTCTTAATAGACACTACCAAACAATTACAAAACAAATATATACCGCAAAAGCCAGCACGTAACAAATCATATCCAATCTGGTACAGCACATCACTCATAAAAACAATTAAAGAAAAATATAAATTCCTAAAAAAATTCAAAACTTATGGTAACAAATCTGACGAGTTAACTTTTAAATATTTGCGTGAAAGAGTAAAGACTATGGAGGCTTCGTGTTATAATTTTTTTCTTAATCAAACTGAGAACTCAATTAAAAACCAACCCAAACATTTTTGGTCCTACGTTAAAAATCGCTACAATTCCAACGCTATCCCTAATACATTAAAGTATAATGATGAAATATTTCTTTCCGGAGACTCTATTTGTGAGGCCTTTTCTTCTTACTTCCTATCAACCTTCCTCGATTCCACTTCACCTAATTCTTCTAGTGCACCCTATGACCTTCATCGCGATAATGATGTTACGTCGTCCGATATTTGTCACATAGAAGTAAACGTCGATGTTGTGACTGGTCTACTTCGCAACTTAGATCCATCTAAAGGTGCCGGCCGGGCCTGACAATTTAACCTCTGTATTTCTTATTAAATGCGCACCTTCTATTGCTCTTCCTATCTCAATTTTGTTTACCAAGTCTCTGTCTCAAGGTTACGTCCCTAGAGTATGGAAATCTGCGTTTATCACACCCGTGCATAAGAAGGGCGCTAAGACTGAGATTATTAATTACAGACCTATATCTAAACTGTGCATCATAGCTAAAATATTTGAAAGGATTATCTATAACCAGTTATACCCTGCCCTTGCTAACTCGCTAAGCTCTTTTCAGCATGGGTTCTTAAAAGGACGGTCTACAACTTCGAACCTGATTTTGTTTAATGATTTTATCACTGAGGCCATGGATAATGGTAAACAGGTCGATGTGGTTTACACAGACTACAGTAAAGCATTTGATCGGATTGAGCACGTATCCCTAATAAAGAAGCTAAGACACATAGGCATCCGTGGAGACTTGCTAAGGTGGTTCTCTTCTTACATTGATAACAGGTCACAAGCAGTAGTAATCAATAACTATGTGTCTAGCTGGGTAAACGTACCCAGTGGAGTACCTCAAGGTTCGTTGCTTGGTCCTTTCTTGTTTGTGGTTTATGTGAACGACATCGATCAGTGCCTCCATTCATCCAAACTATTATGCTTTGCCGATGACATGAAAATCTTTGCCACTATTGCATCGCATGATGACATGCTTGCACTACAGGCTGATTTATGTCGGCTTGAAGAGTACTGTCGGGTTAATAAACTAGACCTCAATCCATCTAAGTGTTCTGTTATTACCTACACCAGGAAACGTGTGGTCTTGGCTACTTCCTATACTTTGGCGGGCGAAAACCTGCCTAGGTGCAGTACTATTCGTGACTTGGGCGTTTACCAAGATAGTAAACTAGTGTACGACTCACACATTGACGCTATTGTCAAAAAAGCATCTAAACTACTTGGTTTTATTATGCGACTTTCTAAGTGTTTCACAGAGGCCAAAACGCTCAAAATATTGTACTGCACTTATGTAAGGAGTCAGCTCGAGTATGCGTCTCAGATATGGAATCCACGGTATCACAAATATATAGGCCGCATAGAAAATATACAAAAGCGCTTCATAAAATATCTTTGTTTTCACCAAAAGGTTCCATATAACTCAGCAGAATATCTTCAACTCTGTAGGAAATACCACCTTCTGCCACTAGTAGATAGACGTAATATCGCGGATTGTCTGTTTTTGTTCAAAATCTTCCACAATGATATTGATAGTCCGGAACTATTATCCAAATTTAGTTTTAATGTGCCTAGTAAAATCTTGCGCTTCAATCCTCCCATTTGTGTTCCTCATTCGTCGTCAAATTATAGACAGAACAGTTATATTGTGCGTGCAAGCAAAACGTTTAATGAAATATGCAAGCGACATGATTTGGATCCCTTTATAACCACTGTGAACTCAGCCAGAAGGTGTTTGAGCCTGGAATTTTTTAAATGAGAATAAGTTACCTTAAGCGGTTTTCTTTCCACTTTTGTCTGTTTTTTTTTATGTTTTTGCTGGCAGGCAGATGTCTGCATTTTTCTCTTTTAATCTTTTTTTAAATTTTAATGTTAAATCTTTAAGTTGTGTGCTGCTGTCTGTGCTCGCATCATACATATTTTTTACTATAATTCTACACGCGAGGACTCGTAATTGGCTGTCTGTTGCCTATAATTACCCCTTTTTGTTATGTTTTTGTTAGCTGTAAGTCCTCCATGTAATAAATAAATAAATAAATAAATAAATAAATAAATAGATATTTGTAGAAGGTTATGGAATACAAAATCGCAGTATTATGTAGAAAATTAATGGTGCGAGAGGTCGAAGCAGACAGCTGGACAGACTAGCAATGCTCACTAGAAAATTTATCGATTAAAGAAAAACTGTAGTTTCGACCCTGGTTGAACAAAAGGCTGAATGATTAGAGAATAGTACTGATCAAGGCATCATTGACCAGTCTCCTACATGAGTGGACCAGGAAAGTAGTGGTGCTAGAGGAATGGCGGCGCATCGTGGAGCAAGCCACGGCACCAGATTGAGGACAAAGAAGAGAACGGGATACAGTCACCAAGACTGAAGTAGATGATTCTCTCCGTCATATTAAAGTATTTATGATATGGAACTCAGTTAACTTTTTCGATGCATAAAATTTCTGATACAAATTCTACAGACGATTTAATATTGTGAAAGGTTGACTCCTCAATTGATGATTTTCGGTGAATACATCGTCACCTAATTAAGATACTGAGATCAATAAGCTCGATTTTTACAACGCAATTAATAGTAGGTATTTATTATGTGACCATCAAGTTTTAAACTCAAAAAAGGGATCAAAGGATACGCACGCATATTATATCAATAATAAATCTACTTATCACACACGTACAATCTTTAGTTAAAGGCAACTCGTATGCGAGTGCGCATAACCATATTACATAAGAATTTTAAGGTATACAAGCAGTTAGGTACCAAGTTTATAAACAAAAGAATAATTGCTGTTTACCCGTGTTGTCTGTATTGGAATATTGGAAAAGTTAAGAGAAACGTTTTGAAAATTATTGACCAAAGTAACGACGGAAGGACGTTATAAAAGATGCCACAGAAAGATGGTGAATAGAATACTGAGATTATGAAAACATTCGGTTACAGCAAAAAATATCTGCGTTGCTAGTAATGATGAAGATTTGTATGAAGGCAAGTAAAATAACAACATTATGCATGAAAACAAACATCAAGTTAACGTTCAAAACAATAATCGTATAAACCAAGCATTAATTCCTATCTTGGAATGTAGGAATATCTTGTAAACCCACGCTCATAGTAAGAATCAATCGAGTAAAACTAGTTATTCTGGCACATAAAAGCGATGCACTACAAACCTGCGGCAAATAATTTACGCCAACACAAGACGGTAAATAAAAAATGTCACTACTGTTTCTTGGTAAACTGTTACACATTCTAGAAACTTGATAGGTACTTGTGGTCAGAAGCCAGACGAAGAGAAATTCCATAGTAGCGATGACGATACTAGAAATGACAAATAGTATTGGATAGACAAGGAAAAACTTGTCAATATTGTTTAAAATTGTTGTTAAAAAACTCAAAGTTTTAATAGAGATTGCCAGAAGTATCTCATTAGAAGTGAAGAGTAAGCTTTCAAAGAGAACAGAGAGAAGAACGGAGAAGAATAGTGGAAGATTGAAGACATTGAGGTGATAGAAGTCCTACATCCAACAGAAGATGGTTTTTAAAAAAGGAAAACAGGTATTCAAGACTGTGACGAATTTAATGGTTCCAAAAAGAATAACTGTTCAAAGAACAGAGATGTTAAATTGAGACCTGAGTGTCAAGTTGTTGAGTGATACATCAGCTACAGACAAATTGACACCAATTGTTCCTGGAATAAGTAACCCGTCTTGCAGTTGACACTAAATGCTTCTCAACATACCGATAGTAATTACACGCATCCCGCAATGGAAATAACAAGAAGACAGGTGTAATAACACCCGCAACGTATACTCATGTTATTATACCTCGTTCCAACTCGTTTGTCCGCAAGTAAAATATGCACTCTTTAAGTAAATAAGTCGATGTCCTTATCATATATGCTCGTTTTGTAATTATGCCTTTCGCTTTTATGCCCAGGAACTATGATAGTAATGTGCTGATAAATTAATATAGCAACGTATTTCCCGTAATGTTTTTATTTCGAAGACTGGAGGCCAAACCGTGGTAAGTCGGGGATAATTGAAAAATTGAATTCTCGCGGTCGTTAAATTTTGTAGTAAATAAATAAGCAGCCATCATAATTACTTGTTCACTTCGTGGAAGGGCTTGAGACGTTTTTTTTCTTCGTCGGCGAAAACAGAAAAGAATATTGAAAAATTATAATAAGCCTATGGATAAGATCGCACGAAAGCTTCACGAAATTGACAATTAAGGAAATGTTGGAGATTCTGGATAAAGAAGCGAAGAATTTATTCAAAATTATATTACAAATTGAGTTTTATGAAACATAAATGAAAATGCTGGCTTAAATATTTTTAAGAATTTTATTGAATACGCGATCAACAATGCTTCTGAAAAGTCGGTTAGTGAATGTTTTTAACCGACTTCAAAAAAAGGAGGAGGTTCTCAATTCGTCGGAATCTTTTTTTTTTTTTTATGTATGTTCCCCGATTTCTCGAAGACGCCTGGACCGATTTGGAATTTTTTTCTTTTGTTTGAAAGGGTATACTTTCCAATTGGTCCCATGATCACCAGGTCAGGATCTGGGATCGGGATCCTAGGGAAATCGAGGGCAACCTTCAAATTTTATAGGCACATAGTACCAATTTCATATATTTTCTAAAGCTGTTCAAGTATTTGCATCTGATAATCATCATCTCAGGTGGATGACCTGATGATGGAAGGTACAACTCCTTAACAGTAAGGAGTAGGCATCGATTGATTTACTTTGTGTTCGCTTAACTCCGGAACTACAAGTCCGATTTAAGTAATTCTTTATTTGTTGTACTAGGTATCATTTAACTTAGAGAATACTGCAAGTTTCATCAAAATCGGTTCAGTAATATTTGAGATATGGAATTTTATTAGCTTAATGTGTACATGAGTGATGTAAGTACTGGTGCGAAGGATTACAAAATTCTAGTGCACATGTAAGAGAATAATTTTCTTGACAAGAATTCGGGTTGAATATTTAAACTAAAAAGAGTAAAATAAATTTTTTTTCAAATGTAACCGCCTTCAAAAACAACCACAAAAAAGTGTAAAATAATCTACAAAATAACTTTTCTTTCGGAAGTCGGTGGCTAAAAAGACAATGAAATGAACAAAAACAAAGGCACCGACTTCCGAAAGAAAAGTTATTTTGTAGATTATTTTACACTTTTTTGTGGTTGTTTTTGAAGGCGGTTACATTTTTTTTGAATTTTTTTTTTATAATATATAGATTAGGAGCATTGTATGTCAAACAATCGATGACACGATGTATCAATTCTACGAGCTGTGGTATGACCTAAAACACCCACAAACAAAGAAAAAAAGTCCCATGTAATGCGACACTAACCGCGGTTTAGTCAGTTATACTCTAAGTTTAAACCTAGCACGCGTGACTCAACTGTCCGAAACGGTACGAGACGATTTGTTTAACAACAGCCGGGCTGCGTGTACGCATAAATATGAGTAAATAACGTCATCAAACCGACAGCCAATAGTAAAGAAGTTTACGACGAAAATATAAATAAAGATATTCTAGTAGTTAGAAGAGAAAATTCTGAAAGTTGCGGAAGAATGTATCTGTTTAGTCTCACGTACTGAATTTTAAGTGTTTGTTATAAATATTTAGTTTTCTAGATTTTTGAACTCTGATCTAGATCATCAAAACATAATCAATAGGAAGAAGATAATACCGTGATGAGTCAAAAGAAGCCAGTGTGGAGCACCTCTGCAGAATATTTACTTACTTTTCAAACCATCCTTGAAGAAGCTAGTGATTTCTGCATTTGTCAAGATCTATATGAAGCTAATGATAAGAGTTATGCAGGAAGCACAAGATTTGAAACTAAAACTTATAGAAGATGAAGACTTCAGAAATATACAAGAAACCTAAACACGTTTTATTTTTAACGCCAATTAAAACATGGTCGTTTTACAAATTGAAGCTGTGTTATTGACAATACAAAACATATTATAAATTGATTATGAAATATTCAAACGGATTAGTCACGGTTTACTTTTAAATGCCAGGAAATACCACCAACATGTTTTTTTATTTACCTGACCTCATAGTAATCGCCTCAAGGATTTGAAATAAACATTGATTTCTGATTCATAAGTTCCATCAAAATTATCATAACTGTTGTATTCTTGATCTATTTTCCATCTTTTGGCAGTTTTTAAATTCTTTTTATTGGACATGACTTCCTGTATTTCTTAATCTGTCACAACTTTCATCTTAATTATGTTGTGTTTGGAAGTTATGTTGTGATTTATTAGGTTTTCATTAACATTGGTCTTTTAATTATGTTCTTTATCAATATTAGATTCATCCGATGCTTCAACATCGTCACCATCATTTTATAATAATAATAATAATAAAATTTTATTATCAGACCAAGATAGTCCATAAGTTGTTAGTAGGTTAGTATTTATATATTTATATTTTTAATTATTTAGTTATTTTGCTTATGCCGTCTCTATTACTGTTGAAAACTATTTAAATCTATATTAGTGGTAGTTTTACAATACATATACAATAAATGGCACATGAAAGCTTAATTTAAACGACCAATCAATTTTAACTGCAATTCCAAACGAATTACCACCGCCATTATTTTCCTTTCAGCCAGCAAACAATTGGAACGAAACCAATGGATACATATTTGCTGATGACAACTACAAATGGCCGAATAGTAATATTTACAAAATGATTCATGATGAAGATAAAACCGCAATTACATCTGTCAGTGAGATTACTAAACAAACTTGAAGAGAATCAGGGAGGTGGAATGTTGACCCCGTTTTCTTTGAAAAATTAGTTCACATGGATTAACGTAAATATTGTGAAGTAACATGTTCTATAAATCTGTGAGAAGAAACAACTTAATATTGATAAATGTTGCGATTGCTTTAATTGGGTCAGTTTTTTGCAGCTCGTTTTTTTTTATCAGATTTATCTTTGGTTTCTGCTTTTATATTGATTGCATTGTTATCTTTATTGTAATTAACGTGCGTAAATCTGAAGTAAGCTTCTTCTGTATCTTTTACATCGAAAATTAATTCATATCTGCCATTCAATTTTGTAATGTTTGCCTATGTTTATGCTTCAACATCTTGCAGTAACGTCTAAACTACGCAACACACTTCAATTTAAGTGTGTCTAGGTTATCAACAGAGACCTAAGGCTGCGTAACTTATAATTTTTATGGCATGTCTTGTCTTACAGGTTTAGACAGCGTTATCTGACCTGTGCATTCCTTTACATCGCTTTGCCATACAACTTCAGTAGGTTTTTCATAATTGCTTAAAGTAATGACTGACTTTTGTGGGACACAGTCATTGCTGATCTGCGTTGAAGATACGAGTTGCAGGACGACTTGGACATAAGCTAAGACCAGTAGTCTACATTAATCCTGGATAGGAAGAACTGGAAACCACGCATTAAGAGTATCCTGGGATGTGGTTGGTTCAGGAACGTGGAACTTGGCAAAAGCAAAGAGAGACCAATACCCGGCAGTGGTTGAGGTCTGACTGTAGCTGATGATGATGATGATGATGAACAGTAAGTAAGTACTCTAATTACCGTCGGTTTAACTATAGATTTTTCGTTGTTTAAACGTCTCATAACTAAGATTTATGAACAAACTGCTCAGTGTTTACAACACGAGCGATAGAATTGTAATGGTGCAGCTGGGTCGGTAAGGATGTCAAGTGCTGGGTGGTCTCAGCTACTAATAGATCAAGTCGTCATTTCCTGTGCGTCTGAAGTGGGGCTTCAAACAAGGGGACGAGATTGATGGTATCTTGTCACAATTTGGTGGATGTGACGTTTTGTTTGAACCCTTTATGAGAATGAAGATGACAGTGTTCTTATTTAGGGATATTGTTTCTGGTAGATAGTAACTTGGACAATCCAAAATTGGAACCGTTACTGTAGTTTATCGGTTTTCCAATGGTTTTTCTGTCAACACCGGTTTTACTGCACAGACATGCTTATCCAGATCTTCATTTTACAAATCAGTCCTTTCCTTCAGCTTTACCACAACGAAATTATGTGTACATTTTTTTTAGAAGTAGGTTTAGACAACACTTTTACACGTCTTTTTTAAAACTAGGTGAGGTCGATGTTTCGTACCTGACTACTCTGAGAAGAAACAGCCGAAACAACCTCAGAGAACACTCCTCTAAGGTCCAGACATTGTATTGGTCAATATATAGAAGGTCTGTAAGTTAGTATCTGAGATGGACGGCAAAATCAAGTCTGAATCAAAATCATCTACATAAGATTTAAGACAAGTTCCGTAACTACCAAATTCACTATTAACCGTGGATTAACCATCCGTTATAAACAATACTGTAGCACACAATTTTAACGATATTTAACATCGTGCACACCCAAAGCTTCACGAGAATAAATAAAGACGCAACAGATGTCTCCAAACGTTGAAAAGTCCAATAAAATGGAGAGAGATCTAAATAAAAATGTCCATGAAGGGTGACAACGTCAGCGGCAGTTAAACTGTCTCGTTCATTCCTAACTGTCGTATAAACATTGATACAAAGAAGTGTCTCTAAATGGATAGAGAAAATTGTGGAAATTGTCCGTTCATGTGTTTTATTGTTTGTTATACAATGCCCTTTCACAATTTAATAGGTTTCGTTTAGCTTTTTCTTCTAATGGAGAGCTTTGGTAAGGTGGATTTTCTTTTTAAGTGTTGTGAAATCGTCAAATTATATCGAGGAAGTTTTACGGTATTGTTGTTTCGAAATCTTGAAGACGTGAATTCAAGATAAACGGATCGTTCAGATTAAATAGGCACTTTATACCAATTAGACTTTTTATGTCAGCATACATGGCAATTTGACTAGCATTTTAGTTGCAAATAACATGCTTAAACAGGAAGGACACAAAAAACAATGACTAATAAGGCAACCCGGTCTGAGGATCTAAAACTTCGCAATAATATAAAAACAAAATAATTAAAAACCTCTCATAAATTCACAGTTCACATAAAACCACAGAACAATGGCACATCGAAAAACTTCGTTATATTTCGAAAATTCGAACTCGCGGCGGAACGCTATTTCAAATATCGAACACGCGGTCCGCGCCGCGTGCGCAGCGGCCTGAGACTGGCTGGAGTCGGAGCTCACCGATCGCATCATTCACCTTTAACACCCGTCTCTTTCTTACTTACGAAGCTTTTGAAAGCTAGAACAGGATGGAAAAGGCTAGTGGCTAGTGGTTTTTCTAGAGATGACGCGCGGAGGCGTAATTTCGCAAGGCTCTATCGTCAAGGACGATTTACAAAACATTATTGGATTTAATATAAATAAAATGTTGAATTCTTTTTATGTGAAATGTCAGCTGTGTATGCGAATGGTCAGGCATGTAGGCGCGCTGTTACTTTTTTTTATTTTTAAGTCGTGTCGTACGGTGCTATTAACACATGTTTTATGTGGTCTACTTAGATATGAGAGTAAAAAAAAAACAAATACATACTTTTAAAATTATGGTTGTGACCTGACTTCTATTAGCCTACTTCTAGGTTTGAGAAAAAATATGTGCATTGATCTACACACATCAAAAGTGTCTAGGGATCAAGCATTTTTATGCGGATTTCTTGAGATTGAGATGTGGCTTTGTAATAAATTTATGATTTTATAAATTTATATGGATCCTTTTTGGTGCATTTCATAATTTGAATCAGGAACTGTAAATCAAATTCGAGTAAAAGATGAAAATCAGCTGTCAATATTTTCCCTATAAAAACATACAACGCATTGAAGACATTATTAGTGCTACTGTTTCCCTACTACTGATTAAAACCAACGTTATTATGGAGCGGCGACGTCATTTAAGCAGGGAAGAAATGCTCAGAGCCGTGGGAATGATAGAAGCTGGTTCCCGGCAACGTACTGTGGCTTTAGCTCTGAATACAAGTCAGAGTGTTATCAGTCGACTTTGGACACGTTACCGAAGCACTGGTACCGTGGCTGAGCACCATGGAGGACGGTATCGCTGCACCACACGGAGACAAGACCGATACATTCAAATCTTAACTCGAAGAGCTCCAACAATAACCGCCATGATGTTAGCCGTGAGGCTTCATCACTCTTCAGGGAACTTAATTAGCGACCAAACAGTCAGAAACCGCTTGCATGAAGTGAACCTTCATTCCCGAAGACCGCTACGGGTACCACCTATAGCAATGCACAATCGTAGGATTCGATATCAATGGGCTCTTGAACACAGAAATTGGGCAGAAGAACAATGGCGTTTCGTGTGCTTTTCTGATGAGTCTCGTTTTGGTATGAGACCGGATACAAGACGTATACGACACTGGAGAACCCCTGGACGCCAACAGCGATTAAAATCCTGCCAGGAAGTCCATCCTTATAGTGGTGGAACCATCATGGTATGGGCGGGTATTTGGATCGGCGGAAGAACTGAGTTGATTTGGATCAGAGGCAACCTCAACGCTCAAATTTATGCTGAGACGATTGTATCAGACGTCATCGTTCCTCTACAAGTGCAAATCGGTCCCTTATTTCAGTTAATGCATGATAATGCACGACCGCACACCGCAAGAGTTGTAAGACAGACTCTCGCCGCAGCTAACATCAATGTCCTGCCCTGGCCTGCTCAGTCGCCAGACTTGAACCCGATTGAGCATGCATGGGATATGCTACAGAGAAGAGCTCTGCCGAATATGGAGGGTATCCAGTCGCAAGAAGACCTTTTTTTGTTGTTGCAACGAACATGGGCGGCCATTCCACAGCGTGATTTGGATGAACTCATTTTGAGTATGCCAAACCGATGTTCTTGTGTTGTTAGTGTTCGCGGTAGAAACACGGATTATTAATTGTTTAAGTTACCCAATAAAATTTTAAAGAAAACTGTTATTTCAGTCTTTTTTTCGAACTTTAATGTTAGTGGTTCAAATGTCAAAAATCCCTTTATTAGGAAAATGGCAAATTTCTTTATGAATGCAAAGGTGACTTGGTTTATCGTTACTGTGACAAACGATAACACTTTATTTGATGAATCCTTAAAGAACATTTTAATTAATATCAATCAGGAGAAAAGTTATTGCAAAAATATATGTTGATCCCTAGACACTTTTGATGTGTGTATAAACACATTACTTTTAGCCCAAGAGCCCGTGAACCCCAGACCTACGTTATTTTATAAAGGCTGAAAGTTTGTCAGCGGATGCTCCCAACACTGGTATGAACGATGACCATTTATGGAGTTTGGGTTATGGTGGCTTTGGCAGGTAAACGGTACTAAAGATGCGTAAAATATAAGTTTACTTACGTCATAGTATAAAAGCTGATTTTTATATATAATACTCGGGTAATAAGTAGATGATGTGTCCTCATCAGCCAGACACTTATCATGGTGGCAACCCCTTGCCAGACACCCTTAATGTTCACGAAATTGTAAGTTTGACTTACGTTATAGTATAAAAGCTGATTTGTTTAAATAATACTTGGGTAAGCTATGTAGATGATGTTTCCTCATTAGCCAGACACTTTTGATAGTTCCAACCCCTTGCCAGACAAACATTGTAAATAGCCCAGTCAACGGATGTTCAATACAAGGTATAGAGGGAAAGTCTTGGAACACAATTTTTGACTACGCAACTTTGTTTCGACTAGTTAAGAGGAGAACATATTATCGAAAATCCCCATCCCTAGCCCTTGAGCTAAGGGGGAGGGAGGGGTTCGTAGGTACCACTTTTTGGTTTTTCGCTTATATCTCGGAAAGTCGGAAACTATGGGTCCTAGCGACATAATACATATGAACAAAATAAAGCTGAATAAATTCTCTATAAGTTTAATCCAGTAAACATTTCCAGGTCTTGTTTAGTTTTCGAGATATCTGCTCTTGAAAGTTTGTAATATTGGTTCAAATCATTTTTAACTCTTTGCATGTGGAAAGTTGTATTTGATGTCGCCAAAGATCCAGAAAACAGCATCAGTGTTTCAGACCCTCCAAGTTGCGCAGAATTTCATTTTAATTTATATTAGGTACATTACAACTTAACTCGTATTTCGTTACACTCGAGTCGTTTTATAAGATTTGACCCAATTCTGTTGCCCAGATATTTATTATCCTTCTTATACAATGAAATTTAGTGACCGACCGAAATTTCGGTTTCGGTTTCGGTTTCGGCCGGTTTCGGCCAAAATATCTAGTTTCGGCCTTTGTTTCGGTTTCGGCCAAAATATAGCCGAAACTTTCGGCCCCACCGAAACTCAAGTATTCGTGCATATTCGTGCGTCGTTCGGTAAAATTCGTAGCTAACACGTGCTTGCTCGCCGGCGGGGCCCCGGCTCAGTTTGCCACCGTCCATTTAATCGTGAGTTGGGGTTATGTTTTTGAGTTTACGGCCAAGACTAAGTCTTGTATATTCATGTCACAATAAAATATATTTGTTACGTACGTTAATTATTAACCTTTTAACCGCCAGACTTCATATCAATTGTCGTGCCCCCAGCGCCAGGCTACGAATCGGTGAAATACAAGTTCTCCTCTTTGTTGTAAAAAGGTTAAAAAACTTATCAATCGTCAAGGCGATTAGGATTAGGATTAGGCGGTATTCGAAACATAATTAAGTTAACGGTTTCTTCTTTGAATTAATGGTATTTTTTTCAACTCAGTAATTTCGTATTGCTAAATCTATTGCGATTGTTGAGACTTCAACTCTAGTGAAACATTGGAAACAATGAATTTTTATAATTTCGAATGAATTAATATGACTCAGTAGAAGATAAATAACATAGAAAAATAGCAATTTCTTAAAATCATCTATCCATAAGTTTGTCGTATTTCATTACTTTCCAGAATTTAATCCTTTAGCAACACTATTGAATGGTGTAATAATACAGGTTGTGTTTTTTTTTCCAAAATTAGCGGGTTAGATTCCTGGCCAGGATTATTGATTTTTCTAAAATCCAATGATGCAGTTTTAGTTTTCGGCAAAATCGGTCTTAAAACTCTTTACAACGTTTTTCGATATTCATGACTAGGAATATCGAAAAACGTTGATTTGAGTTTTAAATTAGATTAGATTAGATTTGTGTCCTGTATATTTGACACTTTTTCTGTGTTAATAAAAAACAATAAATTTCTGAAAAAAATCAAAATTTTAAATGTTTTTAAGAGTTTCGGTTTCGGTTTCGGCCGAAACTGAGAGCAAGGCCGAAAGTTCGGTTTCGGTTTCGGTTTCGGCTGAAAAATCAGTTTCGGTCGGACACTAATGAAATTATCCTAACTTGACACTAAACCAAATAGCATCATAAAAAATAAATTATTTTTTTATTCATACTCATTTTACACACATTTAGGAGTACTTTGGATCCAAGAGCGAGCGAAGCGAGTTTGGGACTTGGGGCACCCCGCCTCGGACAGGTTAGGTTCGAAGGGAATGGCGGGGTCTACATACTAATTTTTATGGACACCTCGCACTTGATCAAAAATTAAATATGCTAAAATTGTTTACATTATAAAAAGCTAAAGGTTCCTAAGATCGTTTTTCTGTAGCTCTTATGGAAGCGGATTTCTCCTTATTGGTCAACTTAGAATCAAAACCCTGTACATGTACCTACCTAATATGTAATTGTAATCTAGAATGAGTTTCTGAGCTATTTTTACTGCTCCCTCGGTGGAAGAAAAACAAAAAATATCAAGCTTGATGGTGGCTACCGCGAATTCAAGAATTTGTTAATAACTTTGTGAGCACTGTAAGGGTTGAACCATATCTGGCAGCACGGAATCGCCTTTTTCCGTTGCCCTTTCTCTTTCTGTCGCTTAGAACTGCCATTTGCTAGACCGAGACAATGCGACAGCAACCGGCCGCCTCACGGATTCCGCCGCGTGCTATCGCATTATGCATTCTGTCTCGGTCTAGCAAATGGCATGGAAAAAGGCGATTCCGTGCTGCCAGATGTGGTGTAGCCCTAAATGACCCTTTTAAGCCTCAAGATGCAGGTTTCACTTGGCTTAGTTCATTGTAGGTGATAAAGGGAGGGTCTGAAAAGACTGCTCATGCTTTCTGGACCTTTAAATTGGCGATATGAAATACAACTTTCCAAATGCAAAAAGATAAAAATGATTTTTCACAATATTACAGACTTTCAAGAGCAGATAGCTCGAAAACTAAATAAAACTGGAAACATTTATTGAATAAAACTTATGGGGAATTTATTCAGCTTTTATTTTTTTCATAATAATTATATATTATGCCGCTAGGACCCGTGGTTTCCGACTTTCCGAGATATAAGCGAAAAACCAAAAAGTGGTACCTACGAACCCCTCCCTCCCCCTTAGCTCAAGGGCTAGGGATGGGGACTTTCGATATGTTCTCCTCCTAACTAGTCGAAACAAAGTTGCGTAGTCAAAAATTGTGTTCCAAGACTTTCCCTCTATACCTTGTATTGAACATCAGTTGACTGGGCTATTTACAATGTTTGTCTGGCAAGGGGTTGGAACTATCAAAAGTGTCTGGCTAATGAGGAAACATCATCTACATAGCTTACCCAAGTATTATTTAAACAAATCAGCTTTTATACTATAACGTAAGTCAAACTTACAATTTCGTGAACATTAAGGGTGTCTGGCAAGGGGTTGCCACCATGATAAGTGTCTGGCTGATGAGGACACATCATCTACTTATTACCCGAGTATTATATATAAAAATCAGCTTTTATACTATGACGTAAGTAAACTTATATTTTACGCATCTTTAGTACCGTTTACCTGCCAAAGCCACCATAACCCAAACTCCATAAATGGTCATCGTTCATACCAGTGTTGGGAGCATCCGCTGACAAACTTTCAGCCTTTATAAAATAACGTAGGTCTGGGGTTCACGGGCTCTTGCTCTATTTAGTTTCGATAAACCGTTACTTTTAAACATGAAATATGTCCGTTTCAAAATTCGAATCTAACGCGAAATTGAAGGAATTAATAAAATCCGATCTGATAGAAAGAGGTTAATATAAAATAGGTGCAACATTTTTATTGCTTTTTCATTTGTGTCCATATAAAGTCAACGTACTCTGAGATATGACATTAAAAGTAATTGCTCTCTGCTCAAGTTTTTGCACATATTGAACAAACCATAACAAAATGGAAGCAGAAAATCTACTCGACAAAACTTCAATCTTGAGGTTTGTGATGAAAGAAATGAAGGGTACTTATGATTAAAGCTCTAAAGACAATTACAGGAATTAGGTAAATTTTAGTCAGTACGAGTCCGACAGTCCCTTCCGTAGTTCCACTCGACTTAGAGCGGGCGAAGTCATTTAATGATTTACCACAAAAAAAGAAGGATCATTTAGAATGATGATATTCGCATGTCAAACAAAAGATGTAACAATAATTAAACAAATCAACATTAATGTGTTACTTTTACCTATAAATCACACAGTTCTTTTTATTTAAATGTTAAAATCATCGAATGACATCTAGCTCTAGATTGAGCGGAAATAACTGTCAGAATTTTAGATACTGAATAAGAGTCACACTTCGGCGTTTGGACCTGTAGGGGTTCCGTCAGTTTGCTGGCAACTAATCTGGACATACTCCTTTATTAGAAGGCGAACTACCCATTAGTACATGTACGCTACACGAGTTTTTTCAAAAGCTACTATTTTTCTTCAATCATCACCTTTATCGTTGTTGATCTACTCTATTTCCTATGATTGACAATAGTGGTACTAACGAGGGCGAGTGTTATATCAATAAAATGCAATTAATCCATCGTTATCAGAAGGTATGCGAGGTCTTGGCCAGTCCAGTCAATATTTTAGCTCATATCCACGTCCTGTAATATTTATTCATGTCTTTGGTCTACCGTTTGTACAATATTATGTGCCTATAAGGTTGTCTGTATTTGGTCTCGATCAATAGAACGATTAGATTGTTAATTCGATGTTAATAGAGTATTTTATTGACTTAACGGCAATTTGTTGTTTAGTGTTTTTTGAACACACGAACAAATTGTTTGATCCAGTGATCAAACAATTTGTTCGTGTGTTCTAATAATTGGATCGTGTGTAGAAGGCATTTAATTTTAAACTATGCTGGAATTTCAGGACGTGCCAGTCTGCTAGTGAAGTTTTTATAGAAAAAGCTTTAGACGGGATCAAAGTTATTGATAATACATGTAAGAAAAACAGGTGGATTGTACCTAACAATGATCCAAAGGGCAAAAAAGTGGGTAGCAAGTGCTTATGTAAAAACTAGGGCAATCAGTAATTATAATTTTACAATGGAAAAATAATCCAAAGCTGGAAATGAATCCAGTGCTACAGTCAAAATAATATTCAATGAAGCAATGTTTCCGAAGCTAAGATTCAGTATATTACAGCGAACTGCTAAAAATGAAAAAAAAAAGAGAATAAAAACAAACAATAAAAATATAGAGCACATTGCAGTAGTGCTATGCAAGTAGAACATACTTATAATCATTTAGATATATAAACAGTGAGACACGGAATTGACAGCGTCCGTCAACCTCACAGCAGAGGCCGTTACTCAGACGTGTACAAATATAATGAATTATGGATTATTATTTATTAATGTGCTAGATTTGAGTTGCGGTTGCACTTGCTACTTGCTAGTAATTCTCAATAAGTTAGATACTAGTTAAATTTACTGTCTGTCTAGCTGTATCTCATACACATCTCTCGGGTTGAACGAATTTGGATAAAAACTGGCACAGAACTAGATTATTTTCTGAGTTAAAACGAGGATTCTTTGAATTTTCATTGTACATATCTGTGAGGCACTGAAATCCACGTGGGAGAATCTACGGTAAACAAGCAAGCAAGATAATTATATAACTGAGGATATGAACAGTGATTTTGAACACATTAAGAACGGCAAATAATGATAAAGACGAAGTCAAAGCTTATTTCTAACACATCGTTTTATTTTTCACAAAAGGAAGTAGGGAAAATATCGTCAATAATAGTCTAAATAAATTAATGGACATACAAATCTAATGAAATGACAAAATACTTTCTTAAATTCAGAGATTCGTCGTTCCATAATAGTAGCCTAATTAAGGCAAGCATACCGCAGCAGACTAGACCGGGATTAGGGAAAATAATAGATCAAGCTCTTCGTACTTGTAACATTCAGATGATTTATAGCAATAGTTGTAAAACTTACCAAATCAATAATTTTGCAGACGCTCCATCTAAAATATTGGTCTTCAGTTGCATTCTGTTAGACTGGAAATTGGGAGAAGGCAAGGTAGATGATGAGATGGTGATGAATAATCTAGCATTAATCTATTTGGGATTAAAAATAATATCCAAGCTCATTTTGCAGAAAAAGAAAACGAAAGCAGTGAACGTAAAGCAAACATAAAAACAGACGTTGAAGGTAGTTGTAAGCCTGTTAATGAGCATACACCGGACAAGATCGCTTTCATAGCTAATTAAAAGCAAAGAATCCTCCGACAGCAGAAACGTAAAGAAACTAGTATGACGAAGGTTGGACTAATTAGGATCGCGTGTCGATAATCATATTGAATTTATCTGAAAGTAATTTTGTCGCAGATTCTTTTAATTAAACCTAGATAGATAAAACACAAAGCAGGTTTTAGATGGAATTAATAAAGACGAATTTATTAAAAAAAAAAATGAATAGAACTCGATTAATGAAAACAGTCATCATTCAAAAATTTTTGTCTCTTAACGAAGAGTCAGAAATCTGACAAGGAGTCTTGTCAATGGGTTACCCCGTAACTGAGTGGCGGAGGTCATAAAGCCGATAATTTACGAACAGGCTAAGCAGATGATAATGATGATAAACATACAAACACCCAAACAAACAAACAAACAAAAGTGTGACATTTAGGAATCAGAACAGCAGTAATTCATAGATACGTGAACGCTCGACCTAGACGAGTAACAGTAAATGGTATAAGTAGATGACGGTACTAATGACTCATGTAAACATTGCCAGTGCGATCATGACGAACGTTCACTTTTTACTTGTGCGTGTGCGCAGCGTGCGCTAGGAGAAGCGAGAGCTATACCTTATGGTGATAAAAACAACAGCATGTAATATAAAAATTTTCGTGGAAAGAAACGATACATTTACAATTCGCGACGCAAGCATGAAAGAATTTGGAAGCAAAATGTTCGTAATCAATAAGTATGATTTAGGAAGGAGCTTTTATTACTGGACCAAGTGCGATACCTTGAAGTATCATGATCTTAGGAGCCTTGTTGAATTCACTTCTGAGTTTAAAAAATCCGGCAAGTTAGTTTCTACAAAAACAGATCTGATATCTTTATCATCATTTCATCCTGGGGTCTAACATTCGCCTTTTTAAAACGCGGATAAATATATCTGAGATAGGATAAGATACAGGTTGTTCAGATGGATAGGAAAGAAAATGTGGCAGATCCTATGAAGGGACTACAAATTGGCAAGCTGCTTAAAAAAGAGAAAAGTATTCTAAAGACTTTTTGACACCATGAAAAGCGACTTGTAGTTCTTAGTATTGACGTTGGCGGAAATAGTATTTCCATAATTACGTTTCCAAGATTTAAATGTTTTTATAGGGAAAGGAAAATAAGAACACAAGGCAGTCAGAGAATTAGCAATGTGTGCAGTTTTGACGTAATGATTGTTTTAAATGTCAAACACATTAAGATTAAGTATTTGACCTTTAGAACAATTTAATCATTATCTTGTGCGGAAAGTTTGTCTTAATTTCTTGACGTGTACGTGATATGTTTGTGTTTTCCTTAATCCGAACAGTTGGAACTTCCTGAACAAATGCTTCCTTTTAATGTTTTCTTCGACCAGGGATCCCTTTAAGGTAAATTGCACCATGATTAAAGTGATCACCATGATTAAATATACCATGTTTAAGAGTTCTTATACATGGTATATTTGAGCACTGTCATAATTCTAGTGACAGCTTAAAATACGATGATGACATTCTGTACGCGTAGCATAGCCAATTCTATCTCTTTTCTACCCAGAATAGACAGTTATTCCTATACAATTCAATATTTTTTTCCCGAGTATGGTACGACCCATTTTGAACATCGCCATGCTTAGGACGACAAACTTCTTGCACATTCTGTTCTGTCATTCATCCATTCTTCCATCAAAACCCGATCCGATTCTACGATGTCATGATGCTACGCGTACTGTTTTGTAACCGAAAGACTGAATACTTTTGTCAGTACAACCCGCATCTCTTCAAACGTAGAGTGAATAGGCTTCTTCTGGGTAAGCTCGCTCCATCGTCGACCTTTTCTTTGTCACCTTGGACCTAAACTGAAGTCAAACCCTTTTCAAATAAAAGGATACCTCTTATTTTCATCTCGGAAAAACCTAGATAGAGTACTCATATTACCAAGAAGAGCTTTTTCATGTAATATAAAGGCTTCATAATAAAGCCCTGTGCACATCGCATTAGCTTCGCTCTCTCTGCATACACAGCTAATACGAATCGTGCTCCGAGATCGTGACCACCTTTAAACACCAACATACATACATGTGTAAATTAATCGTTTTTTATTCAGCTTTGCCCCGCGGCTAGGCTTTGACTTTCCTTTTAATTATTTCCGACTTGCAGTCTGCTTTATGAGGTTTGTTTTGATTTGTGAGCGCGGTTGTATTAATGGTATTATTGGGCATAGTCATGACTGGGTTTGAGGGCTTTCATTTGCCACCTTTGGTTTCGTTTTATATTTAGAAGTTTTGGGAATCCGAAGTTTGGAGATATAGTGATAAAAGTGGTGTTATTTATGCTTTCTTATTTACTTTATGCTATCTTTAGAAAACAGTGAACTGGAGTATTTCGTGCACGCTGTATCTTTCTTATTCCGATCAAAATGTAGCTTCATCTTTCTTTTTTGTGCCAATGGTACAGACGCCAGCAGGTCAACCTACCCGAATCTGTCAAATTTTACCAATCGAACATTAACCTTCCACTTTTGTGATAATGTTGAAAATCTCTAAAAGAAAGACGGATTGAGGTCGGGTGATGTGCTGGCGTTTGTTCATGTGTCTGTAATTTTGGATCCAGCAGGTAGGTTGAGAATTATCAGGAATTAAATATAGGATGTGCAAATAACTTGGCATACAGCCATAGAACTCGTCATCCATCAAGGAAGTTTCTTACACCAAAATTATCGCCACAACTTCCCCAAGATTCAACCTCGCTGTCACCGCAAAACACCCTTTCCTTAATCTTAATAATTGCGGTACAACTCGGTATCAAATTCTCAGTTATATTGGAAAACTTAGGTGATCGTTCTTGGGGCCAAACTTTGGGGCCAATGGAACTCGGGTTATTTCGGACAGTCTCGGTGTCCTCAAGTGCCGAAGTTTGGCGCCGCCTTGTATTTATGATACAGCCGTGTTATATTGGTCTATAAGAAACTTGAATAATATGAGGCCGCATAGTGCAGCTTGTGGTGGAGTTGCGTGACATTGTCTGTGGTTTGGCTTGCAACTTGTCTTTGGTCTTGATTAGTTCTAGATCTATGAATGTTACTTGGTTCTCACTTCAACTTGACTGTTGCATAAATGTCTAACTAGAATGCTAATGCAATAGAGATGGGATAATGTCTGGAGGCGCGGTCCACATAGAAAAGACGTAAAACGCAGACGGGGCGGAGACATAATTATGTCTCTTCGGCGTCTCTTTCATACAAAATGTATAGAAGCGTCGCGACGTAAAACACACAGAAAAGACGGGGCGCGTACGCGACTCTTATACATTTTCGCACGTCCGCGACGCGTCCTCGTCTTACGTCTTTTCTATGTGGCCTGCGCCTAAGCACGACAACAAGAAGACCAGGTTGCCGTAGTGGTTGAGTGATTGGACTGATGCACTACGTGCCGCGGGATTGATTCCACGGAGCAAATATTTGCATGATCTACAAAATATTTGAATTTAAAAGTTCGTTAACGCATTCACGATACAGAAGAAATTCCTAGTGTGCTGCAACGATTTTCTTCTCTCTTTTTTTTAAAATACTTGCGGAAACGTTTTAAATGTTGCCATAGAAGTAACAAAAAAAGTAAAATACCGTTAACTCATCACAAAATCTTCACAATGGTTAAAATACTTGATATTGGAAAAGAAAGTGATACAAAGTATATTCCAGTTAGCGAGCTGTAGAAAATAATTTAAGCAACATACAACAACACGCGTGGAGATCAAAATAACGAGAAGTGTTTTCCAATACTACACAACTGCTAGCGAAGCTATCGGAAAACACTTGCGGCAAAATGAGGGCAAATCCGAACACTTTGGCGGCCATTTGCTTACTAAAGCAATATTGCAAGCATTATCTAATTAGAATGCATTAGAATTGTTTCTCTTTTATTTTTTCTAATCCATCCAAAGGTTGTCTTGAAAAGATCGCTTTTAGCGATAAGACCGCCCATTGTGTCACCCTATTTATAAGATATTGTCGATTGGATGTTTTTCTGTAATTTGTCTGGTGTACATATTAAAGAGTATTCTATTCCATTCTATGCAGCAAACACAACTCTTTTCCAGTTTATCCTAGTTTTTTCTACGTGGTAACATCATCAAATGAGTACTGACTGACTAATGAGACCGTAAGACTCGTACTGACTTTTATCTAGCCTTCTTTCAATGACACTCGTTTCAGGGCACGGTTCCCTGTTTTGAGAGTCCCGTGACCCCGGAGACAGTCCTGCAACCCCGGGACAGGGGTCTACTTTCAAAGTCCGTTGACGAAGACACAGCTACAGATACGGATGAACGAACGTAACTGACGTCAAAATCTTGCGGACGGATAATACCTAGCGGTATTATCCGTCCGCAAGATTTGGACTGAAATCCTTTTCACGCGGCGTTAGTGTCTATGTCATTATATCAAACTAGCTGTTGCCAGCGGCTTCACCCGCTACAACTCGAAAATTATCCCACGGGAACATGAAATCGGGATAAAAACTATCCTATGTGTTAATCCAGGTTATAAACTATCTGTGTAACAAATAGCCAAATCCGTTCAGTAGTTTTTGCGTGAAAGAGTAACAACATACCTACATACACACATACATCCTCACAAACTTTCGCATTTATAATATTAGTAGGATTGCATCAAAAAATGTAATACATACCACGAATTTTCCGCAGGTTATGCGTGGTGGCGTGGACTCTAAGGTCAATGGTAAATGCCAAATCGTAATATCTAATTCTTAGTTCAAGCTCGATGTCACGGGGCGTAGAAAACGTCCGTAAATAAGGCAGAAACCAAGAGTTTCGTTCATAAAGATTAGACCCCCAGTCCCACGATCCCCCCGGTTTACCCACCAAATGCTAGATAACCGATATCCGCACAAAATAACCAGAATATCACCGATGACATCAAGTTCCACCTGATTGGACATATGTCATTATAATTACTAAGTATGCGTCCCATATATGGGGCCCATGACGACTGTCTACGGAGGACTGGGGGCCTATTAAATCATGTCATTTGCATGGTTCGAGAGAACTGATTGGAATTTAAATGTGGACGGTGGAATTAAAGTGGAACATGGAAAAGGATGACGACATGTTTTGGTCTAATTTACATAAATACTAGGTTTTGTCCGTGACTTCTCTCCTTCTACAGTTCTCGACCTTCAAGTTTTATGGATAAAAGTATCCTATAAACGTTTCCAGGGTATGTGTTTATCTCTGTGCCAAATTTCTTAAAATAGGAGGCAAATCAGACGTGGAAGCGGAACAAACAAAAAATATCACTTTGACGTTTATAACATTAGTTGGCATTAAGACTAGTTTACACTAGTAGTCTTAATTGATCGAAATACTACCACAGCGAGTTTCCTCCGTGCCTCGGAAAGCACATAAAGCCTTTTACGGCTGTCATTTCTAGATCTTTGCCATTTTTGTTACTATTAATCCAAAGATTAGTTAAGTTACTTCTAGGCAAGCGTACTTCATCATCGACCACATCTTTGCTTATTATCAGGCGAGATTGTGGTCGCACACGAACATAATTATCGTCTTATAAATAAAATAAAAACTTAAAAGCCTAACTACTAAGGTGTCGTATCACCCAGTTATTGGAATTTGGAGGTCAAATGAGCAGTCTCTACATGTAAAATATTGATATTCGTCTAAATCTGATTCATCTGATAGCCGACCCTAATATAGTTGGGAAAAGGCTTGGCAGATGATGAAGCTGTAAATAACCACAAACGTATTTTTTTTAAGCGTGGTATAATCATCAATGAATCCTCGCACCCAGGGCAGGGCAAGAGGGACTGTCAGACTTGTACTGACTAAAATCCACGGTGTCCTTCAATAGTTTCGCGGTTGTTACGTTCGAGGGTCACAGTAGCTCGTTAGTCCCACGACCAACCGCAGTAATACTGCAACAAAAAGCTAACACATCCCAAAATAGTATCAACCATGAACAAATCTAATTCCCCGCCATTCCCTCAGGCCAAACTTCTAGTCTAGACACACGTGAGTAATCAACGTCTAGCCAGAGACAACTAGAGTTAACGCGACATTCCTAGGATCAGCAGTGACGATTAGTATTCTTGTGACGTTTCCACGTCTCCTGTTGTAAGGGTAAGTACAGACGGATGTCGTTGATGGAGTCTGAATAATATGCTGTCTGGAAGGTTTTATTTTTGGAAGACCGCGTACTACAAGAATGTTCTGGCAATTATTACAATACAAAATGTATGCGTCCGGAAAATTAAAGTAGACGATTCGTCACAAATTTTCTTGCAGTACATCTAGTACAAAATGTCAGTAAAATTCTTATTTGAAGTTTTTACAGTTTAAAGTCATAATATATTGTTAAAACGACAGTGGACACTTCCTTTGTCAAATACCATATTATTTTGAAATCTTAGAAGACTTTTAACTATGGTTTTAAATATTTAGACTATAAACGGAATCCACTTATGTATCTCATTAATTCAAAGTAACACGGAAAATTATACGAAAACAATTTACCAGCACTTGTGTCAACATAGTCTATACATCACACAAACGATTCCATTCAACTAAATCAGCTGATGAATATGCATTACATGATTGCTTTAATTACTAGATCTGTGGAACTGTTAAGGTGGGTCTACGCTGGACGAGTCGAGCACGAGTGGAGCACGAACCGAGCACAAGTTCGTGTAGTGAAAGAAAGAAAAGAAACTCTACAAGAGAAAAATAACACCACAGTTACTGTCTGTCTCACGGCTGTAGTGTAGACTAACTTACAAGCGTGGAAGAGCTTGTTTCGAACGTTTGGTTCGTTCTCGACTTTGCTTTTTTTTATCGTGGTAAAATCATCAAATCAGTCTCAGGACTGTTAGACTCGCACTGACTAAAATCCAGTGTAATAAGTTCCAGGGCCACGGTTACCCGATGAGACAGTCTAACGACCCAGGCAGGCTTTTGCCCTCTAACGGGGACTGTGCTCCGCCTGTTGTCGGTTTTTTTGTTGTATACAAAAGGATTTGCAATGCGTGTGTAGTGATTGTTTTAGGCTCGTTGTACGCCCATACTTGATACTGCCAGTAAAGCAGCTCGGCTTGTGCTCTGCTCATGCTCGGCTTCTTAGCATACACCCACCTTTACTCTCATGTTTTTCCTTAGATCGAGAGGAAAAGCGGGTGTTTCTACAATTAGTCGGAACAATGACTTTGTGTCATACATAATGTAGATTTTGTTCGAGATAAGGATACGTTTCTTGTGAATTAATATTGAGGCAGACCATGGTATGTCGTTGTGTACAGCTCTTTCCTTTTGGTCACAGATTTGAGTCACCATCTTCTGGGATCTAGGTTGCTCTTCCCTTTGCAAGAGAATATATTTTCGAAAAGTCTTATTTGAAAAAAAATGGAAATGGAATCAAATCTCTCTTTCTATGGATTATGGAAGAAGTTAAGAATCAGTTTAATTTAGAAGTAACGCTATATTTCGAAAATGTTTTCTAATCTTTCTGGATTAAAACCATTCGATATCATTTCAAAAAATAAGGGTTTTTAAGTTTAATGACATGCCGTTCGACGTGCAGTCTCGAGCTAATAAAATGTTTGCACTTAACAAAATTCAAATGCGATTTTGTAATTAAATACTGGTTACTACTTTGAAATAAGACTTATTTCGTAAACAGCATGATTTCCTAAATAAAACCAGCCAAGTGCGTGTCGGGCCACGCACAGTGTAGGGTTCCGTAGTTGCCCATCAAAATACTTATGCGAACTAATTAAACTGATTCGCTGAATTTAATTATAAAAAGAAGAATTTTCAAAATCGGTCCAGGCGTATTTGAGAAATCGGGGAAAATACATAAAAAAGAAGATTACGACGAATTGAGAACCTCCTCCTTTTTTTGAAGTTAGTTAAAAATAGTTGACAATAAAAACCTACCTATCCCCAAAACATACCCACCTATTATAGCTGTAAAAATAAAGTTTACAAACTTACATTTGCAGTTGAAGAACATGTTCTGCGATACATTTTGTTTAGGAAAATATGCTATCCAAGTACGTTTTATAAGTTGGTCGACTATTACTCGTAAACTTGTAAAGCCTACTTAGTCATGATAATTTTCCTTCAAACTTCGTTATATATACTACTATTGTGAATTTTTTCACACCCCCAAACATAACCGTTTAGCTGGTAGAGGGGGGGGACACTCGAGTCGAGCAAAAATTAGCACTTTAAAGCTTAATATTTCACAAACGAATCTTTTTATCAAAAAATTGTTAATGGAAACTATCAATATTTTTTAAAGACCTATTTAATGATACCCCACACTAAGGGGTACGCGAGAAATAAAAAAAACATCCCCACTTTACGTGTACAGGAGGTACCCTAAAAAAAAATATTTTACGAGATTTTATTTTACCACTTTCTCGGCACAACAAATCCGTATATTTACACCAAATTACAGCTTTCTAGTACTGGGCGTCTCTGAGCTAAACTGCGGACAGACGGACGGACGGACGGACGGACGGACGGACATGGCGAAACTATAAGGGTTCCTTGTTGACTACGGAACCCTAAAAAAAGGTACATTTTTCAAAGGTTTAATAACGTGTTTTAAAAATATGATTTTTTAATTCTGCTAACTTTTTACTACTTTTGATTGTACAAGCTCTTATGGGAATACAATCGTGAATTCAAGACACATTCTCAAATACCAGCAACTTGTCTGATAATAAGATTTCTTGGTTAATTAAGCTGTCAATACATACGAGGAAACATCGCTAGAACAGTCCACGTGCGTTTGAGAAGATAATGATGACACTTGATTACGTTTCTACAACACAGTTTTCCCCGATATTTTCCTTTAATGAGTATTTACTCACAGGGGACATTTTTACTACGAACTGCGTAAATATAGCGTGAATTGGGGAAAATACTACGAGTATTTGCATATGATTAGTTTTTTTAATTTTCTACGTCATAATTTACGTCATTTTATACAACGAGTAACGTTAATAGCACAAAACCTCTCGTGGGGTAACTCAGCCCATGTTACTGAACAATGTTTGTTCGAAGACTTTTGGGAATTCGCAAAAAAAAAAATGATTTTTCATATTGATGGGCCCGATCATTTTCTCATTTTGCAATTTTTTTTTTTGCGAATTTCCAAAAGTCTTGGAATAAACATTGTTCAGTAACATGGGCTGAGTTACCCCACGAGAGGTTTTGCGCTACACGTTGTATATTGCATTTATATTTAAAACAGCCGGCCGTGGACATGCTGTATTGCTTAAGTTACACAGGGTGAATGTAACTTTGTAGTTTTTGAGTTTATTCATAAATATGCACACACACACACACACACAAAATACAAATCTTTCCTCTTTATAAAATACAGTGTAGATGTAATCGAAGGTCGCAATGTTATGAATTACCGTTTGATTATATTTATCTGTGTTATTTTATGACGTAGATTAAATACGTACACTTTAGACGAGTGAAGTTTATTTATTGACTAATTGCTCGTTGCATCGGTATTACTAAAGACATTGTGACCAGAGAGCTGACTTATTTCTTGGCCAAAGAATCAGCATTGCCAAACAACGTGGCAATGCTGCCAGCATTCTGGGCACTTTTCCCGTTGACAGCGATGTGAACGATTTCATGTTTAGCGAAAATGGCTTATAAAGACTTTTTTTATGGTTAAACCATCAAATGAGTCCTCTCCTCCCGGGTGGAGCAAAAATACTGGCTAAAAACCCCTAAATACCTGTTCTATACCGGTATTTTGGAACCGTTTTCAATCCCTGACTCGTACCTACTAACTAAAATCTACCCCCTCCCGCTCTAGGTCGAGTGGAAGGGACTGTTAAACTCGTGTTTTTAGTCCAAAACCCATAGTGTTCCTTCAATAAACCTTTAAAGAGACACGGTTTCCCGTTTGGAAAAATCTCGGATGCCTTAAAAAGATATTAGAGTAAAGAAAATAACTACAAAACAAGACAAACTCATCAAAACTATCTTCAAAACTACCACAGATTATGTTAAACCCTGTTAATAACCTACTACTTGCTATAAATAGCCACATAGCTACAAATATACTGTCTATAGCTGCACTTAGCTCGCACGACTCACTCGCCATATAGGGTAGCTATCGGAAACTGTAAGGTGATGCTGTTCACACGATGCCAAGGTCTACCGTGACCAAGTGTCAGAGAAATGACGGATATTTAGCTTATTAGTGATTGAGTTGCGAGATCTAGTAATAATAAAATCTAGTAGTGGAGCCATTGACATATCGTAAGGACAGGCCCAACCATACAACGAAAATGGCACCAGTTATTTGGGCCCCAGCTGTCAGTTCCGGTCAAAGCAACTCAATCAACTCAGGTTGCTTCGTCGATTTGAGCAACGTAGTTCGCATGATTTATCATAGATGGCACTACTTTTTGCTTGTATGAAGAAGGTTTAGGCAAAATGTTCTGATGGGCGTATCCTTCCTTCTGAAATCATTGAGTGGATCATATATTTACTACTAGTATTTGCAACTTATCATTTCCCTCCTCTTCAATTTCACTCTCTTCACTTCTTATGCAAATAGAAGTAGCCGATACTCGTCACAAGTGTCCCATCTATCTTTGTACCAAAATTGTTTTATATCGGTTTAGCAGTTTAGGCGGGTAGTGTAACAACTAAACAGGGTCACATAAGCCAAGTTGTGATTCAGCAATGACTTAGCATCAAATTTTCCAATCCAATCCACCAAACACAAACAGTTGCACACTGTATGTAAGAAGTTTCTCGTCCAAAATTGGATACAATAAAAAAGGTGGATATATTATGCTAGTCACGTATTATAAAAGGGATGGTATTTAAAAGTACTTCAATTTATTCCCATTTCATTTACCTAATTTTGCCTGTGTTCCACCAAATATACTGAATGTGCACCAAAATATGTTCATTAAAATATGTCATAACGAGGTGTAATAAAAAAAAATCTACCTAAGCAGGGTCGACGAAGCCCCGTTTCGCGGGGCTTCTATTTCTGTGTACAAGGTTTAAAGGAACCTAACCAAACCGAACTTCGGGGTGTCCCTGAAAGCGAGTTTTAGATTTGATGCACTTTCAGTATATTTGGTATACAAAAAGAATTGTTGATGCGCATTTAAATTTTAGCCTTTTAAAAGTAAAGAAGAGCACCACATCAAAGACCTCAAAAACCTCCCAAGAAAGTCTTCGAAGGCGTTGCTGTGACCGTAATCAGATTTCTTAATTATCATCATCACTGCTAATGACGATATTTAAATAGTCATATCACCTTTCAAAGACTTTCAGTAATGTCATTACATTCAACCAAAATGGTGGTTACCTTACACGTTTGATGTTTTCGTCATTAACCTTATTTTATGTTAAAACAGTGTCTTTTTAAAGCCTTGGGATCGAATGTTTTCGATACCAAAGGCTTTTAAAAGACTTGGTATAAAAAAAAAAAACAATTCGTTAAAATCCAATGTAGGATTGTAGACTATGCGTTTTGATGTTACGTGAGTTTCTCAATTTACTTACTTTTGTGACAAAATGACATTTGCACTATTTATTTTATTGCCAAACGTTATTTTCAGGTGACAGTAACAAATGGAGGTCATTGACACTTTCTTTCCTAATTGAACCGCTACTCGGACTACAATTAGTAATTAAATTATTTGAATCTTGAATAGTCCTGTCATGAATATTATCGTTATCAATCAAACCGTAATCTGTTGTCATAACAACAATCAATAAGCCATTGTTCAAATAACTCAATTAGGTATTCAAATACAAACAGTTTCAATTAAAATTGGACGCCAATAATTTGAAACCGTCATCAAAATTTTTGATCAATATTGTTACAAATTGAATTACAATCAAAACATTTTCATTGGTTTCAAATAAATATGCAGATTGTTTATTTGAGTCTCGTGTTAAATGAGGCATAGATTAAAACAATTTATGTATATTGGCCAGCCGTTACGATAAGAGGGCCAAAGCCTGCCGGGGTCGCGGGACTTATCTCATTACCGTGACCCCGGAACGTAAAGGGTTATTGAAGGACACCGTGGATTTTAGTCAGTACGAGTCTGACAGTCCCTCCTGCCCTGCCCTGGGAGGGAGGACTCATTTGATGATTTACCACGATGAAAAAGAAAAAAAGCCATTTCGATAAGCTGAAAACTATACGAAGCTTTGAACTGTCTTATTAACTCTTGTTAATTCGTTTTAACTAAACCTGTCTCATAACTAATTACTGATAACAGGCAATCACAGTATACCCCAATCACTACCATCAAATCTTAGATAACGTCAATCTTCCATATCTGAAACCGAGAAGCGATAAGGATGTCCACACTAATTAACGATTACCGATTACTCGATTACGCATCGAATGAGCTCGAATCGATACATCACACTAACAATAACAATAGATAATCTAAACAATCTGCACATTATTATCGGTGCGTCGCCATCTGATATTCTAGGCGGGGTCAATGACCGGGGGACAAAGAGTAACTTTGTAGATAAGACACTCGATTGTACTGGACAGTTGAAGTTTTCCAATTTTCGCTGCGGGCAACTGTTTCAATATAGGTGTAAGTGGTTTAGTTTGCGAGATATGGGGCAAGTTTTGTGTGTAGGAAGGTAATCGGTAGTGTTTTATTAACGTTTTATGTGGTTTTGTTCATATTAACTGCAATACCTTTATAAACATTTTCTTGCCGTTATCCCAATTTATTTAATCAGGTTCGTTATTTCACACAGTCTATCCATAAATACCGTTTAATATCAAAACTTTCTTGATATGACACGCTACACGGCTTTCTTCACGCTACGTACAACAATATTTTTTTCCCTTAGGTAATTAAGTCCTCCCGTTCTGGGTGCAGCAAAAGGTACTATCAGAATTGTACTGGCTAAAATCCACGGTGACCCTTCAATAGGTCCCTTTAGGTTCTACGGTCTGGTCTCGATGACCTGTTCAGACAGTTCCCCAGCGTCTCAATTTTTTTTACATCTAATCGTGTTCAATCAATCAAAATGTTTTATTTTACGTGGGCCTCAATGGGCACTTAAAAACGCCCATTCTAAAAATTGGCATGGTTCGGGTTGGTCGTTTCCATGGAGAAGAACCGGCATGAAACTCCATGGTTACTCCGTTGTGCATCATATCAGAGAAGTGTCCCTTCTGAATTAACTAGCCTCGTTTAATCTATGGCCGGGGCAATTGCACGGCTGGCGCTATGCCAGAGAGACGGGCAATTTTATTAAAAACTCTTAGTATTGTTAACATCTGTTGCATCTATACACATGTGTTACTTTACCATTACTTCATGTATTCGCCTTTTTTCGGCCGAAGCTGTGTAGTTTGGTAAACGATGTGTTGTTGGGTCCTTTTATAGGCATTGTTCTTTGAAATTGGTGAACGTCGGTATTGTAGTAGGGGGTCGCGGGAGTAACGAGCTACCTACCGTGACTACGGAACGTAAGGGGCACAATGGATTTTTGTCAGTACAAGTCTGGCAGACCCTCCTGCCCTGCCCTGGGTGGACTCATTTGATGATGTTACAACGTTAAAAAAAAATATTGCGTAGTAGGAGTACGCTATTTGGCAGGCGAGTGTTTGCTTATGAATCCTATACTGATGTAAGTTAGTGATAAAAGTATTGACTGACTATTTATGTGACCTAAACAGCACAGATTGTAATTTTTGTTTTTTTTGCATGGATTCGATTTTGACCACCATCTCGGTCGACGGTGAAGCACGCTTGCCAAAAGTAACCTTTTACCTCTTGACAAAAAAGACCCCAAGGTTTTGTAACTATTAGGAAACGCAGACTCCAACAAGGAATGACTTAGCTGTGCTCACAATAAAAGCATGCTTTAAATTATAAAAATATACCCTTTATTATGATTGTTAAAAACAAATAACCGAAATTTAATTAAACAATCGGCCTATACAACCAGTGAGTTCAGTTCGCAACTTTGCATTCATGCTGACAGTCGCGTGCGCAGACAATAATAGCGTGGGTGGTCATACTCAACCATAATATTTGTATAAGGCAACACTACCGATTTTTTATGGCTGATGATATTTTTAAAACTACAACAAATATCAAATGTATTTATAGTGGATTCTTCCAAATATGGATCATTACTTCATACATTAACTCAACGGATTTTCCCATGGTCCCACCTGCCTGCCTTACATACCTTCCACGACGAACCCCCAGGTTAAACGTGGACATCATTTACGGGTTCAATATGGACAGGGTATAAATCGGGAGGAGGGTCGACATCACCTAGAATACCAAAGTTCTTCATAAAAACCTCTACCTCGACTCGTCGTACCCATGTACCAATTATGTATAGTAAACTAATTTATACACAGATACATAATGTACCGTTGAACTGTGCTGAACTCTTTAAAGGCAGAACTTCGTTTACTGTAGCGTGCAGTGTGGCTTCCGGCTTACACTGCGCTTTGTCTTGTAACTAGGTGACTAGAGAATAGTCTCTAGTAGTACACAAGGCGACGCAAGTCTCCGATACCTTACGACTTTGGTATCCAGGCGACTATCGCGATACAAATTCATAGAGGTTCGTGAACGGGGACGCGTCAATGGATACCAAAGTCGCAAGGTATCGGAGACTTGCGTCGCCTTGTGTACAAAGTGGCTTAAATGGCTAAGGGCACGTTGCAAAAGACAATTTAACTATTTAGCTCTTCATAAACAATTATCAACAGGTGTAGCTGATTCACAAGCAGTTTAAAGACAAAAGAACATCGTAAGAAACAAAAGAGGCAAACACTTTAAAGAAGACAAACACAATATAAACAACACATGGCGTCCAAAAGTGTTCTATAAACTTCAATAGCAAAATGGCCCTTGCATCACTCGAAAATGCACCAGACACACTAAAATCCCTCTCGAGCCGAATCTGGCCCACATCTGTATCATTAACATCAATTCAGTTTTACACAAAGATGTTCAGTGCTGTGATTGTGACTGCGACTGGGAGAGGGTTACGTAACGGGCCTACGTGTGATTGACGGGTTTGATTGAGGGAGTAAACCGGATTGATAAGTTTATGAAATAATGATATTTGGCCTTTTATATATTTTTCTAAAGCGTTGCCCCACACAAGGAATTTCTCCTGTGTTTTATCGTTCGGCGTGGCGGTCTAAGGGGTAGGCCCATGTTCAGCGGTGGACGTCTTCCGGCTGATGATGATGATGATAATGAATGGGTACATTTACAAATATGAATATCGTTTACAAACAGCCTGACAAACTACTTGTAGATCATTCAAACATGTTTTCCATGCAGGAATTGAACCTGAACAGAGAAAAACATATTTTGGAAGATTTCGTATCTTTTTCTTTTTCAAGGTTTCGACCTCAAAAACTAGTAAGATTGCGGATAATACCCACAAAATAACTGGATAACCTTTGATCACGGTTTATTTGATTTCAGTACAATACAGATCGAGTTCAGAGCAATGATTACATTATGATGTAGCGTAGGCGGACGCGGCGAAGTTATCGCGCCGCGCGACATTACGTAATCAATGCGTAGAGATGGGACATCGGTATCGATGTAAGCTATTGGTCATTAGCTATATTAGCTACTATCATCGAACTACAAGACGTATTGCATTGCATCAGTACATAGTGGACATCCCACCCTTAAAAGCGTTTTGCCAACTTTCATCTTGTGCACATCAATTCTAAGGAGTGGAATTCCTTACCGGGTTTTTTTTTCTGTTACCTAAATACATTCTTAGGCCTGAAACTGCGTTAAGCGGGCGACCGCGACGGACAACCGTCGCGTGTCCACGCGGCTGCGTTCCGTGGGTATTTATATTTTGTATTGGGTTACCGATTTACGCAGTGTCGCTAGTTCAATTTGAAGATTTTTATTAGGGTTCCGTAGTCAACAAGGAACCCTTATTGACTGAAAAAGCCCGCGCGTGACACCGCGCGTGGCACCGCGCGGGGACGCGGGCGTCCGTCGCACGGATGCGGGCCCCGTTGCGTGGGTGCGGGGCGCAGCGACAGGTCCCCGCGACGGAGCACTTTTGTATAGAACCGCGCGGGCATCCGCTTAACGCAGTTTCGGCCCTTAGGGTCTTTAAGTCAAGAGGGAAAAAGTTACTTCTGGCAAGCGTGCTTCACCAGTGAACACATTATTGCTTAACATCAAACAAGATGGAGGTCAAACGAAAGCCTTACGTTAAATAAAAAAGGCTTGTGCAATTTTGTCTGTGCGTAGGAAAACTACAGTAATTCTATGAGATTGAACACGGTTTGTTATGAAAGTTTCGCGTGCACATTTAAAACTGTTTATGCCAAATATAGGTGCGTGAAAGCGAATACGGTGGCTACAAAATTCATTACATATCAAACTTGTTTACAAGAATAGGGTGTAGTTTGTTTTACAGTTTGGGTTAGGCAGTTTATATCACAATGGTAAAAAAATATGTAACAAACTAATGAAAATATAATGTTGATACATACACGAGTCATAGTGATGCGATTTGTGGAATAAAGGAAACAAGCGACATACGCGCGCGTATGTCGCTTGATGCAAGTTGTATTGACCGTAGCCTGGGCATCTGCGTTGATTAATTGGTACATTATTAATCAGTTAGTTGATGGTTTAAGTACAGCGGTGATGTGTCATGTGAGTGATTTTAAGCTGTCAAACATAAGACATGCAACATTATATCACGCGTGCAGTATACCATGTGTTATGTGCAATCGACAAAGAGTCATGACCGATTTGTACAATAAATCGTTTCAATCCGTCAAAATAACATGGATATGTATTTTTACGCCAATGTGGACCGAATGGTATTTGAATGTCTGTGAAAAAATAAGCTTATGGTGGGTCATAATTCAAATTGTTCGATTTTACATAGATAAATAATGCATTTGTTCTATTCCGCTACCCAGCAAGCTCACAAAGTTATGCAAGTAACATTTATTTCAATAATAAAAGCAAATTAAAATGAATGTGTTTCTAAATCACCCATGCGTTCCCCCAACGGTGTAAATAATGGATTAAGTTGGCACGGATTCAAGTTACATAAATCGTAGTGGGCTTAAAAATTGCAATAGTGCATGAATAGTAACCCAGATACAGAAGCTTTGACCTATTTTAGTGGGGGAAGTTTTAAAACGTGTGCAGAAAGATAAGTTGCAGGTATACACTTAGTATTCTGTTGTATCTAGATAGCATTCTTCGGGTTTAGTAAAGCGAAGCGTTTTAAAATCAGTTTAAAGCCTATATTCCCACTTTTGGGACACAGGCTTCCCCTATGTGAGTAGTTGTGGGCCATTCGGTGCACAGCGAGTCAAGTGCAGGTCGGTTATGACATGTCATACTTAATTCTTTTTTTATTTCAAGAAAAAATGTTTTATAATATAATTCGGTACTAGGTATTTGTGTATGTTAAAAAATCAGCACTGCATTTGAGTCTTAAACTAGTAGCTTTAATCCAAAAAGCACAATAGTCAAATTGCCATAACAAATACCACGTTTATCGATAAAACAATCCCACATTTGTCGGGGCTTTAGGCATAAACATCTCAATCCTCAATCGCTACATTCCATCGACACATCGACAAATAACACACACATTATCGACTTATTACAGCACTACGCTATGGTAATTGACAGGCCGTTGTTTACGACGACGACTGCTAAAAAAATGTTCGCTTGTGAAATATACAGTTTTGTCACTTTATGGTTTTTGGAGATATTTCTTAATGCAAAAAGTATTTTTTTATGTTTATGACTTCATTGTGTTACTCTGGTTCCATGTTTTTGGTTCAAAATAGGCGAAAAATAACCATCTTCATTATTAAAGATCTTTAGAGCCTGGAGAAGACAAGATCCCTTCTTGAACAAATTAATTAACGCCAAAACACAATAATTCTGAGACACTATATTGAAACAAATGAACATAGAACCCAGTTTATAATTATTGCAATACGAACTAAGGTCGGGGGTGGAAATGCAATATCCGTGGTTACCCCGAACGCAGTGATTGCGAGCAGGGGAATCAATACTAGTACCTACACGTATAGGTAGGTAGGCCGTGCATTTATTAGTGCAACTAGATTGCATTAATATTCCATGTGGTTTTGTGAGTAGAGCTACATATGCATACTTGTTGGATAACAGGGATTACTTTAGAGTGTTTGAAAATTAATTTAAAAGATTCGAAATAACGATATCGTTCTTGACATCCCTAATCAAGAATCAAAACAGAATTAATGAACAGAATTATTTGAGGAACAAATTAACAAAAGTAAGGACAAAATACAAACTTGCATTCATAATAATTATTATTTCCACATATTAAAATAATGCTGCAACAAAGGGCGCTACTAAGCCCCTAGCAGGAGCTGTAAATGTCACCATTAATTAATAATACCTATACAAAACGAGAAAATAACATCTCCCTAGCTCTTAACAAAACAATAGGCAGGGCTTATAACTTGCTAATAAATAATGAAAGCATTCAAATCCTCGTTTATGTCCTAACAAATACAAACAAGAAACAAGATTAAGACATAAAAGCAAAGTTTAGACAAACAGCACATCATATTGTGGATAATTGATTCAACCGCCCTTTAAAGCAAATCCAATCCTAAATTTCGCAAAATAGAGTCGAAATTGAATCAATTTGGATGTGACATATGAAAGGGCGATATTTCATATGTTATATTGAAATTGAAAGAATCTGTGGTTCAAAAGGTATTCTAACTTTTATGGAATAGAGTTGAATTTGTGTTGAACTGAATTTTAATATAAAACACGTTAGGGTAGTCAAAAGTTAGTGTGTTGTCTGAAATGGTAATACCTTTCATGAAAATTAAATAATGTGAACTTATGACAGGTTCGGTAGGGTATGAAAGTTACAACTTATATTGTTTCAGAACTGAGATAGATATATTTAATAATAAGTATGACTGTTCCTCTCTTTGGAGCCATTTCTGATACCGGTGGGCTACTACTTTTTAGATTTTTATATTTATTTAAAAAATTGAAAAATTAAGAACTACAAGCACGACTGTAGTGTTGTTATTAAATATGTACATAGTTTAATTCCTTATCCCTGTTCTGCTGAAATAGCTGCGTATGATATCTATAAAAAAAATGCTGAATATTGATCAGAATTAAAAATGTAGCCGTTTAAACCAAAGGTAGATTAACAGAACGAACTATTTTCTAGTACGTGAATTAGCGTCGAAAATTAATGCCTATGACTAAATTTCTTCCTAAAACTATTAATTCAACAGTGTCAAGTAACATAATCTAACAAAGTCGTGTAAAATATACACCTAGTCACCTCCCGACGAGATTACTGAAATTAATTAATCGTTGAACCTATCGTGTTTCCTACGGTAACGAATAACAAGGCAGCATGCAATAGTAATTATTATCCATCACCCTTAGAAGGGTGTAAACGACAACCTTTATGTTTTAAGCGCCATTTATAACACGCGTTAAACCAAACCTTAACACTAGGTTACAAAGTCTAATTTACATTGTGCACAGAGGAGTTTAGACCACAACCTGTACATAAAGGTTGTTGTTTTAAGCGCCATTTACAGCACACACATAACTAAACCTTATCACAAAGTAACTAAGTCCAGTTCACTTTGCACATAGACTGTTGATTGCTAGAGTTAATCACTAGAAATTGTCTACCAAATAGCAATAGTCTATGCTTGCCAGAGGTTAATACGAAGCACATTCATTCTACTCCTAATACGGAATTTTGACGTTAATTCTGCATATAAAACGTCGAGATAACGGTGAAACATATAGACATTAGTAGATACTGGATTAATGTTTGGCGAAATATGCAACATGTTCCTTAAATATGCAACAGGGAAATTAAACATGCACAAAAAGAGCCTTTATTATAATGCTGTTTATAAAATCAGATGGCTGTCGCAGTAAAATTCTGGTAATAATAATAACCAGTGTTTTTTTAACTAAATGTAACTAATATTTATTAATAGCATTTAGTTAGACTGGAAGCCGGAGCTGGCTTTCAGTTAAACAATAAAAAAAAAGGCTAAGATGATGATGAACTTCAAGACACATCCAGGATATGCATTTGCACATAAATATGTGTTAGCATATAAATATACATTTGCCTTTAAATATGCATTTCCATATAATCCGGTCTTTACTCATTAGCTATCGGTACAATCGGGCGGAGGGTTATGGGCAGTAATATGTAGTAAATAGTGGCTATCTAGTAAAGTATGTTTTAACACCAAAACTTGGCTAATAGTGGCACACCCCGACGGTCGGCCGGCCGATCTAGATTAAAGTTATTGGTGGTTTAGTTGCAGACAAGATAACGGTATCGGTAAATTAAATACCTTACTTAACACACATCAGACAGAACAGTCGGGACTTATTATTTTAATTGATATCTTTCCTGTATTAAAAAAAAGCAAATGTTACTCAACAAAACTCAAAGTTAACATTAAAATTTCTGGTAAACTTTTTGCTTTTGATTAATGAGTTCTCTATGTTTTTTTTTCGATTAAATGACTAAAAACCACCCTGTTGCTTCAGTTGCCTTTAGCGTTCCAGGATTGCTGTGTCCTTTTAAGCAAGTCCAGCATTTTCGGATCTCTAGTAAAACGTTATTCCACCCACAACAAAAACATGTAGCTTTGATCCAAAAATTAAAGAGGTATGCTTGCAGCAGTCCCAAGGTTTTAAAGTCACGTTTGTGAAAATATTTAGGCGCTTTTCACACGTTTGGATTGTACGGTAGACGCCGACAGTGTTGGATGGATTATCTTTAAAGGTTTCACACGTAGTACAAGCAGATTTCGCCCGGGTTACCAGGTTGATACTACATGTGTGCAAAGAGCCTTTTTCACGTTGGCGTTGGTTGGTTGAATACTTTTCGAGTAAAGCTACAGAATGTTCAAGTGAGCTCCACTATACATCTACGAGGATGCGTAGTGAGAGATGTATGTGAAATTCACGTATAATACAGCTTATTTTTTATAGCTAAGCTTGTTCAGTGATTGGTTAATTTCATATGTATCACACGTTATACATCCTTAAACATGTCTGATGTAAAACACAGCTTAATGCGTGGAGTTGGCGCTTAATGCATCGTTTAAAACACGGCTTAAACTACGAAAGAAAAATCTATTTTATAAATAAATCAAACTTAAATAATATTTTAAAGTGCTCTTCTAACTGGGTCAAACATTCATCTATCAAATGAATTTACATAGACACCTGTGGTGTCGCTACGGAATATCACAAAAGCGGAAACATACATACGTGCAAGAAGGATTCAGTTTCATACATTTAGCGTCGCGCGTCAAGACACGACACGATATTCAAATGTGTCTTCGAATCCGATCCGAATCCGTGAAAGGCTCTTGTATTGCTTGGATTTAGAACAGAGATTTAATTACTGCGTCAGCAATATCAAGACCAATACGTTTTTTCACTAACTCGGATCAGATGCAGTGTGAAAAGCAATATTACCTACTCCAAGCTTTTTATAAGTATTCTTATTTTCACAGATTTGGATCGGATGCAGTGCGTAACCGCTCTAAATGTATGAAACTGTACCCTTAGCACGAGTTTTCACTCTACTTTACAGCGTCTTTCCAGTATTTACAGCGTTTCTTGTATGAAAAAATAGAACAGCGCCTCTGGTGTGCGAAGAAGGAACTAATTTTTTCCTTATAAATTGTCAATTTGAAATTGTCAAAGTTCCAGTTTACTTTACGTCTCAAATACTGAAAACTCGTGCTAAAGGTACTGATACTTTTCTGGTGCGCCACGACACGCTACGCCACGTAACAATGTTTCTCACTAATAACGACTGACGCTGCGGACTGCCATTGCCGTCGCCATCAGAGGAGCACTTTTATCCACCACCACAAGACGTCACATGTATGTATGTTATGTTCATCTTACCGCGGCAGACAGAATTTCACTCGCTTACATAGCATGCCAGTGTGCCATGCACCTAACTACGGTACGGTCGGGAGTAGGTGCTTACCTGCAAACAAAGAAAAGGGTTTTATTAGAAACTTGTTACTGCTGCGTTCATAATTAGTAGAGCATAAAATTAATAATAGTTAAATCTAAAATATTTAACTGTTATTCTTCAGTTTTAATAATTACCGTCTTACCACAAGAAAGTTAAACATATGTTAAACACTTCTCTAAACAAACTGTCAACGTCAAAACGAAGTTTCACGTTGATATAAGAGTCATTTTGCAGTTACACTTTTTTAGACAGATATTTATCTTTTGTGGTAAGGCGATTAGTCTTCATACTCGTAAATTACAAAAGAGGTTACCTACAGTGTAAGAAAAGCCGGAAAAGTCCTTAGTATTCTAGTGTGTACTAGAAAAATATGAACTACGTTATCAAAAAAACATTCAAACAAGGGAATAGAAGACTCAGTTTCCAAATGTGAGTTGCAATGGTCTAATTAGTAAGGCGTCTGGAGTACTTATCCAGAAGACGCGGGTTCAAATCCCACTTGCAATAGAATTTTTCTTACCTCAAAAATCATCTTTAATAATAATATGAACTATTTAAGAAATATGCATATGCATATACCTTGCATAGAATGTAGATGAAGTTTTACTCACACCAAAAAAAAACTAAATAGATTTAAGATTCAACATGCTATCCGAAAAACTGCTGCAAATTCACACAATGATAAAATTTGTAAAAAAAAAAAAGTATAAGTCAGTCACATTTTTCTTGATAGCTAATATTATTAAACAATCAATACTACAATCACTTTTCTTTTCATTTACTTAGCTTCTCGCTTTATTTATCAATCTTTCATCCGCCATTTTCATTTTTCAGTGTTCGTTAAGGGTAGAGCCACAGAGCTGACTCCGGTGGGATATGACCCGGTTTTGTCACGACATTAATAAATTGCGACTTCCCAATTAAACCTGAAAGCTTTTCCTTTCAGCAATATTAGTCACGCAAGCATTTTGCAATCAGAAATACGTAATTTATACAATTTAATGTTCGCGCGGCATTAGGAAAATTACTATAAAATTATATTTAATATTATCAGGCGAGCGGCCGTGAGATTAAGCCTACTCCAATCTGTCAATAAGTATAAATTTCAATAAAAAAAAGTTGCTTAGTCTTTTGGGAAAAGACAAATTTTGAATGAAGCAAAACTAGTAAATATGTAAAGATCCTAGCAGAAAGTTTTGTAGTTTCTCTAAATAATAAATAAACACGTTCTGTGTTCAGTTAAGTCCTAGCTGATTTTATATTTAAGTACTATAAATATTCTCGGTAAAATTTCTACGAACGTCTAAAACTAAAAAAGGCTCCACGAATCTTTGCTTTATAATAAGCTAACTTAAATTACACTGTCATCCACCAGAAACCGCTTGAAAGGTCTGAAACTGAAACAAGTATCGGAAGTACAATAACCAAAAAGTCTGACAAAGAACAAACAAGGTTTCAGGAGGCACACGTTAACTGAAACAAAAGAGGCCAAACTCAAAAGAGTTGCCAAGTAAAAAATAAAGCATTATTAAATGTAATTTTACACGCTGAAAAAGAAAAAGGTAAACAATTTTCGTCCGGAAAGCTGAAATTGGCAAAGTGGATGAAAGGTAAGCACAGGTTTTTGGTAGCTTGTTGAATATTACGTTATTTTAATTCTGAACTAAAAAATGCTCCTGGATTTTTTAGTTTGGAATTTAATGTTAGTTTATAAAATGCAACTTTATAATGGAGAAATAAAATGCGATTAAGATGTGCTTCATTATTATTCGAACTGCAGTTTGGATATCATTATTGTTACTAAGTTAGAATGGCTGATCAAATATTGATGTAAAACGGCCTTTCTGTTTGAACCCCGTCCCTTCCCTTGTAACACTCACATGCACCTACCTATATGTCGAAAGTCAAATGAAAATACATGAAAAGTGTATCATTTCCTTATATGGCAACAAGCCTGTAAACCATGGGAGAAAAGTTATTGAGACTTGAAAGTCAAAAAACGAATTTGGTATTTCAGAAGAAAACGCATCAACTAAAAAAGGAAACGCCCAAGTTTTGAAACCAACATGACTACTACCCCTTACCCCCGACCCCCCGACATTTAGTTCCACAAACTTCTACAATTTTTCCACGTAGAACGCACGATAAATGAGCTAGTGCGCCATCTATCGTCATAAGTGCTGTCTGTCCAGAATGTTCCGTAGCCTAAGGGTGTTTGCCTCCCTTTTTTTCTGTCGCTTTTCAGTGGCTGTGTAAAAGTATGAAATATTAGCCGAACAGTGTTCACACTCGCGTCGACGAAGAAGTTTTTTTAAGCACCTTTTATGAGGGCGGAAATGTTTTTTTTTTTTTTTTCTTGCTTTGTAAAGGGTAATTTCGCAGTGAGGAGACATAATGTGTAAAGTTTTTTTACGGATTTTGCTATTTACAGTTTATGATTGAGTAATTATTGGCGTAAAACTGCTGGTTGAAATCTGATGTGAAAGAATAGGAATGTTTTGGACATAGTTATAAAATAGCATAGCAAGACCTAAATTAACGATGGGATGCAATGCATGAAAGATTAGAAAGTTAACTAAAACTTTGAAGTTTAAGGGCCCGTTGTTGATGAGTAGTTAACTATTACTTAATAGAATGCAAAACATTTTTAACGAATAGTTAAAAACTTAATTAGTGATCAGTCAACTGGCCATAAGTGTGGACGACGACGGTGAATTACCTAACTTATGATTTTCTACATCCCCTGTAATTTATGTTAATTAAAATTTTATACTTAAAATTACCTCCTTTCTTTTATGAAGTCGGTAAAAAATAAACAGGTTGTTAATTTGTGATTATGGAACGGTGTAAAGTAACAATTATTTACAGTTAAAGGTTTTTTTCAATTTGTTGAAAATGTGGCAAGAAAGTAATCAACATAAGTTAAGTTGCTGTTAAGTAAACAAGGTGATTATTATTGACCGTTAAAGTTATCTTTATGACTTTTCTTAAATTTATTTTAATTGAAATGTGTTATATCTTTATGGTAATTAATAAAATTTTATAACGATGAAATGTGTCATTTACCATGTTAATTTCACAAGATTTTAAAACTAATAAAAATAACTGCGGTTTTGATTTTTATAAACTTTCATATCATTTTATATTGCGCATTTACTATAGTATTAATCACGATAGTTTTATACTCAGTACAGAAAACTTAAGTCTTTAGTCTTTTATTTTTTTAATAATCGCCTTTCTTTCCCCTCAGATCCGGCTCGAAGGACAAACAAATTTAGGAATATGTCAATACTGTATTTTTTTCGGTTATCAATAACGAGTCGCTGACATAATTAACGTTTAGAATAAAAAGCCCTAATAAATGAAAAAAAGTCAAAATTTGCTCAATATTCTCCGACACTACTCACTTTCTAACTATGACTTGACGTTTCTTAGTCAACAAACTAGCATTTTCTAAGCATGCCTTTTGTGTCTCATTTTCACACAGGCTGTTCAAAATAATGGCCCATTACAGTTTTAAGTACTTGTGTACTAACTTACAGGTGTGACGAGGGAGTTTTCTCTTCATGTCGTGAAAATTTAAACCAGCAGCCAATTAGCAATGCCTAGTAATTCATTTCGTGAATGTACAATAGATGACTAGGCAATGACGTTGTTGATTACGAAGTGAAGTAGGGATATTGCTTAAAGTGGCCGATTTGGACCAGCAGTATCATGATGTCTTTGAGGTCGCAGGAGTGTCCGGGGTCGCGGGACTGTGTCATCAGGCAACCGTGACCCTGGAACGTAAAGGGCTATTGAAGGATCACCGTGGATTTTAGTCAGTACAAGTCTGGCAGTCCCTCTCGTCCGGCCCTGAGCGGGAGGAATTATTTTGCCACGATAAAAAAAAAGTTTCATGTTGTTCAAGTAGTAATGCATGCAGGTAATTTTAGGGAAAACTGATTGTTAAGCAAACTGATTGCTCTTAAAATGTAAGTCCTTAAATGACTACTATCAGTATTTGAGAGTTGTATGTACCTGGCTGTATCGCGGTGAATATACATATATCTAATATCTTTAAACGAGCAATTCTTGTATATTTATATATAATCAGGATCTCGGAAACGGCTCCAAGGATTTTCATGAAAGTTACAGATTAGGGGTTTTTCGGCTCAAGGAATCGATTTATCAAGGTCCCAGGTTCGAGAAAAGCTCGGTTCCCAAGATATAGACATTTTAAAAACAAGAATACAAGAAAAACTAAATCAAGAACAACACAACATAAATTATGTACAATATCAACCAGATATTGTGCATAATTTATGTTGGTTATACGTTAATTTATTTTCCCTGACTGAACATTTCAGTAAGGATCACTACGATTTTTTTTTGATTTAATTTCTTTTTAGTTAAAATAGAGGCTTTCGGCTCAAAAATAAAGCTGCCTTAACTGCCTCATAATCATAACTCATTCAAAACTTGAAAAATCCTTCCCGTCCATAGAATACGCGGAAAAAACCCAGAATTTACTTCAAAAACCACGTAAACAAATTAAACACGACTGCAATTAAACGAAAAACAGGCCAATTACACTAAAAACCTACTTAAAAACAGAGGCAATCCGCCAAATGAAGAAAGATTTTATGCAAAAAACCTCGGCCGGGTGAGGAGTGCCTGGAACGCGGGCAAATTGGCCACTAGAACGGCTCGTGGCAAGTGGCTACATCACTGAGCTGCAGTATCTCGTCTCTTCAACTTCTGGAAGCTGGAGTTATCCTCAAGTACCCGTTGGCAGTGGTAGATATTTTTTTCTTGAAAGATTTTTTACAGTGTTATTATTTGGCAGCTTATTTTTATGTTTTGTTGCTTGAAAGTGTAGCGGACATAATTGAGTTGATAGCAAAAATTATGTTAGCGACATCTATGAAGTAAATAACGAACTGTAGTAAAATTGCTGCGTCCCCTTTTTTCAATTCTCAGCGAGATTAGAGCAATTATCGGTTTATTCCACTTTGTTCACCTGGGTGATATCACCTAGGTGAACAAAGTGAACTACATTTGGTGTCCTCAATTCACCTGGGTGATGTCACTCAGGTGATATTTTTCCAAGGTGAATTGAGGACACCAATGTTGTCCACTTTGTTCACCCAGGTGAACAAAGTAGAATAAACCCAATTATCGATGGCATAAGCGACATTATTAAGGTCGAAAATGCGTTATTAATACTATCCTATTTCTAAATGTTGTCCATCTAGCTATGGCGTAAGTCAATACGACTTTTTTAAAACCTCGCCTGAACTATTTTAGGGTTTTTGTCGCTTATACCATATTAACCTTTATCTCGATATAAGACAATCAACAGAAATAACACATTTTAATGGAATATCGAGGAAATGAACACCCTGTTCTACACGTTTTGTAGTAATTTTTATTTCTGTCTTTTCTTTTATAAAATTGGCTACTTGAGGTTTTTCTCCTGCAGTCTTTCGTGCCAGTATCTCGTCTATTCAACTCTTGGAAACTTGGAGTTATCGTGAAGTGCTTGAAGTTGGCAACGCTGGAATATTTTCTTAAAAGATTTTATCTTTTAGAAGAGATGTTATTATTTTTTAGTTCCATTTTTCGTTTTGTTGCTTGAGAATTTTTGTAGACATTGTAGTCTGTCTTGTCATTAATGGCTAAGTGTTTATGTCGGTAAGTTTTTTACTTTATTCTTAAGTTTTGGTTAATTTTTGGTAAAAATACGTCTTTTACACGCATTATTACTTTCATTTATAATTACTGATTTTGTGGTCATACTTATCGTCTCTTCATTGTTCCAGTCCATTTGATATGTTTTTAGTAAGTGACATGATAGCACACATAAAAACATTTACATAATCCAAAAGCCCAAAATCGATACCTATCATCCCCTTTGCGCTAATGATTCGTCCGATCCCCACATAAATACATCAAAGCTGCGTGCTATACAGGCAAAGCCGTGGGATTAACTAGCCTGTTTGTTTACACTTTTTACACCAATATCCTGATTAAAAGCTACGATATCGAATCCTTTTTGTAAATACAGTTGGTAGTTACTCTCATGCCAAATGTAAATCAAAATAAGTAAAGAAAATAACATAGAAAAAAAATACGCAATTGCTTTAACTTTGACTTTCTTTGCTATTGAAATTTCCAGTCTACTATTGGACAATTATATACTATTTTTCTGCTTCTTATTCTATTTATTTATGGTACCAAATTAAAAAAAAAATGTCGTTCAGAAACGAGTAAGAACCTATCGCATTCAAATGTTTCTAATTTATGCAGTGTCTTTCAACAGGATTGCCAGTCATATTTCGAAATATATTGAATATTGATAGTAGTAGACTAATATTAATAGTAGTAGACTACCGCAACTGTCGCTTATGTCATTTAAATACAAATCTTATACCACTTTTCATCACCGTTTTCCCTGATACAATTTCACTTTGTCTAAGCCCTCTGGTCCGTACATTAATAAAAACTTACACAATACCAAGTTTATTTTTGTCCATTAAAAACAACAATATAACTAAAACTTGCCAGACTTTTGTAAGCGACCATACAAATGCTTTACTTCCAAACAATATAACTTCACCAAACATTCGTAACTAGTTTAAAATTCAATAAACAAAGGAAAACTGACCCGCAGACCAGTCCAATCCAGTAAAATGAGAAAATTCGCAATAAAACAAAAGGAATGGCGAATAAATTGAGCAGCCATTGCGTCGTAAATTGGCAACACTGTATGGCGGTATTTTAGTGTAGCAACACTCGAGCTGTCCAGTCAATTAGCTGTCCGAAAGAGGATATCCCTTTGTTGTGAACTGTCAAAAATGTCTGGCAATTTCCATAACCAACTTTCTTTTTTTCCCCTATTTCTCCATGATTGAATGAATTTGTACCTAATTGTTTTGTCGGCACCTAGTTTCCTGGTATTTCTGCCTTTGTAAACGAGTATAGTACCCTTATACCTGTTTGCTTATTATGCTTACAAGATACTTGGTTAGATCAAGATAGCAGTGTAAACCTTGAGGTTTGAGAACTTGAGAGGCCTCTGAAATTTCTAGTGTTCTCGTTTTTCTTAAAAAAAAACTTCCAGAATAAATTAAACAAAAAAAATGGTAAAGGAAAACATCATAAAAAAATCAGAAATCTAAATATATTTCAGAGGCATGTTTAGTTCGCAGATGAGGCTTAATTATCTGTGACATCAAAGGCTTAATTATCTGTGACACCAAAAAAAACTACATTGTGACCATAAATGCTTACACGAAACAGAAAAATCAAGATGATGATGACAACGGCAGTCTTGAACTCCTGATCATAAAAAAATTGAAAACTTAGCTAAAGAAAGATACACAAAATTAAATGAATACACCGAAAATAGGTAGAACTATCGGAAGACCAAAAAGTCTTTGCTAAGAATTTATTCGAAGAACAAAACTCGTTCTACAAAGTTCCTTACACCCAAAGACATTAAACTATATACGAGCAGTAGACGGCACATCAAGAAGAAATTTGTGATCCAAAATTTTTTACCAATAGGTAAAAAGTCCCTCAGTCTAGTAGTCGCGTTGCTATGCAACGCTTAGATAGTGCTACTGACGCACGGCATCAATAATTTTGTATGACAATTTTCCCAATGCCCGCTCTATAGGTTCTTTTAAATCTCTTTGCTTACACCCAAAGAGAATTACACCCCATTTTAATAGCATACGAAATTAAACTAGGGGTACAAAAGGACCAGATAATCTACATCATATTCCAGTTATCAGTTCATTAATCATGATACTTGACATTCAACGATCATGTAAGTAATCATATTTTGTCACTACGGAGTAATTGGCTTACAAAAATAGATTGTAAAATGATTAATGATGTATACCTACAGTCAATATTTGCAGTAAGAAAGACCAGGCGGGTATGAGAATTCCTTTTTTTTGGATCCCTGGGAACCTGGAACGCAAAGGGCTACTGAAGGAACAGGGTGAACACATGTTTAGGGTTTGACAGTCCCTTCCGGGCAGGATGTTTTATTTGATGTTTTACCAACCAAAAAAAACTACATTGTGACCATAATTTCGAAATCAGACAAGTTTGAAGATTATGATTCTTTGATTGATTTGACAGATTCAACTGATTCTAGAGGAAAACTAAGCAAATGATCAACAGTATTGAGAAAATACAGTTATTATTTGAAACTCAGAAACAACAACCCATCAGGAACAGGACAAAATAACAATAGGTAAGTTTACATTCAACATACGAGTTTATGATTTTTTATTTAATTAGGCACAATGTTACCGCGGTGGTAGACGCCCACGGCGACGGACGTCGCTAGATGATCTCCGGCCACCGTAGTAGGCGCGGGCATGCGGGCAGCGAGTAAAGGGCAACTCGCTGCCCGACCAAGGACCATGCCCGGGTCGACGGCGCGTTGTGTCCCACGCGCGCCTCAAAGAGCGTCAGCATAATGACGGGGCCCCCCTCTCAGAGGGCCAAAGCCTGCCGGGGTCGCGGGATTATTTTCTTACCGTGATCCCGGAACAGAAAGGGCTATTAAAGGACACCGTGGATTTTAGTCAGTAGAAGTCTGACAGTCCCTCCCGCCCTGCCCGGGGTTGGAGGACTCATTTGATGATTTTCATCATCATCGGCCTATAATGTTCCCACTGCTGGGACACAGGCCTCCTCTCTGTGAGAGGGAGTGGGCCATAATCCACCACGCGGGCCCAGTGCGGGTTGGTAGATGTCACATGTCTTCGAATTTTTGGTTCTAGGACATGCCGGTTTCCTCACGATGTTTTCCTTCACCGTTTTGAGAGCAGTGGTGAGGAAATAAATTACACAAAGTAATGCGCCTGGCGGGGTTCGAACCCACGATGATGATTTTACCACGCTAAAAAAAAAAAAGGCACAATGTTAGCAAGAGTACAATGTACAATATTAATAGCGTTCACAATGAAATTGAACATGAAAATAATTTAACAAGTCAACACAACAAGTTGGCGGAATAAAGTAAAAATGAAATATCCAGTACTGCTGCTGACGCATAATAAATGAGCGCTGATGAGTTTTATAATTTATCTGTCGCTGTTCCGGCCTTTGTTTATGTCGCAATCACTGATACTATTGTTGTTTACCCGTATTTAAAGGGAACATCCCGATAAATAGGTATTTTTATTGTATTTTTGGTGCGGTCAGGAAAACCTGAATTCAGCCTAAAGTCATGGGTATGCTAATGAGCTTTGGTGCAGTCCGTTAGGAATGAAACTTGACTATAAGAAAAGATAAAAGTTTAAGTACTTAATAAAAAAAGAAGTTTAAGAAAGGAGTAAACTATGACGAGACGTTTGTCAAGAGAGTATAGAAGGGCAAAAAGATGATAATGATGAAAGAATGAAATTTATATTAAATTCGATCCGTGATTTGGATAAAAGGAGATCAGATGAGACATGTAACTGATGAAAACACGGACAAAAGAGCCATATACCTACATAGGTGACAAAACAGACAAAAAACTAAAACAAACAACAAAACATTTAACTTCAAAGCCAAAAAGTTACAATTCACAGCATTTTATTTGCCAAAAAGCATTTGACCATTTAGCGGAATAGTTAAAGAGTCGTCCAAATACACAAAACGCACAAAAGCCGCAGTTTTAGCTTACAAAACGCCAAGCATTGTGCACCAGTTAGAAGTGGTGGGCACAATAGAAATGGGTACTGCCTGGTTTGTACGGCTACGGATCAAATACACCGTAGATTGTGCTTTACGGAGTCAGATCTTTTGATTTTAATGATGTTAACATTATTAAAGGCCCTTTATCACAAAATTTTTGGTGGAAGTGTTGGCATTAAGAGAGGTTTAGGATGATAGGGAATTAGGGAAGGCAGATCTGAAAAATAACTCTGGAGCCAAAGACATATTTGACTTTCAAGATAGATAAAATTACCTTACTCGTGAATTTGGTTAATTTAATAAAAAAAAAAACAAATGTTAATGATTGTTTAATAATTCATGAAAGTAAAAGCAGAGCTTTTAATAAATCTTTCCAATGACGCACTTCTAAGCAACAGTTTTTACAACGGCAGGACAAACACCAAGAAGCATGTAACACCTACTACAAAGTTAGCAAATATCAAATATAGGAAAACATAAATGTAAAACAGTGGATAAAAACGATACATTAGTATCTAGACAACACAAATGCCCAATAAACACAAGAAATAATGGCGAATGCTTAGAATATTTTGATACAACTCCTACTTTTACTGCAAGTTTATACGCAAAGGGGATAGCTCGCAGGAATGTTGCAATTTGTTGGGAGATATGAATAAGATACGGGAATGTAAATGAATACAATGCATTTACTGTGGAATACAAAATGTAGGAGGCGTTGCTTTTCTGTCTGTGCAGCAAAATAAATGACTTCAGTAGTGACTGTTACGCAAGTAAAAGTTGGAAGTATCAGGAATGAAAACACGACCATTGAAAGGGTGGAGCATACGGTGGATGTCTGTCTTGCTTTGGCGGAAGAAACGCAGTGCTCATGGAGGCGATCGGCGGCGATGAACTCTCGCATTCAACCCTGGGCTACACCATGGTAACACGGTACGGAGCTACGAGACACAGGAAGCAATCACCTCCTTCTGCAAAAATAAGCGAAAGAGGCTGCGGACATGGGACAAGGGCAAGATGTTATAGTAACTGATTGTAAAGCAAATAATACATTAAATATATTCATTATCATTAAACATGATATTTACGAGACAGGTTTTTGACAGATTTCTGATAACCGTGTTGAACTTTCGCATTGGTCTGGTAATTGCTTTAATATAGAAGAAATCTTCCGACAGGAAACTTTTGAAAGACAATACAAGGATTCTCTTAATATAATTACTTGGTGAACAAGAACTGGATATAAACAAGATGTTTTAAGTAGGTATTGTCATCAGCAATAACTTTGCATACGGTGCAAACTTTAAGGTGCTGATAAACTTGAGCATTCGCTTGATATGGTTTTGCGAATGTTACATTACAGAAAAATAAACGAGAGCATTATAGCGAGCATTCTAAAGAACGTTATGGAAAGCTCTTTGCCGAGCCGAAGAAAAATGTATTAGTGAACGCTCCCGCTAGAAAGATCGTGAAAATGTTCGTAGCGATGATTGTCATAGAGACGTCTCTGTTCGGTATTTTTTTTAAACTTTGTTTAATGTAGGACCTTTTCTCGGGTTTTATCGTATCATAGGTGTTTTTATAAACATTAAGTTGGCATACACAACCAGCCAGATCCAGAATTAATTTCTATAGACCATAATAGTATAGCCACAAATTGGTGTTAATGACTGTACAACTAATGGAAAGCAAAAATAAATGAAATATACTTATATAATACTCAAAAACTGAGAAAATGAAACATTAATCACTTAGCCAAGGATAAGAAAGTAATTTATCATTATTGTTGGCTTCCAAAAGCAATGGATTTGTAAAAACAAAGGAACTGAAATGAGTTCGCTCATTTCTGAGAATCAGATTCGAAGGTTCATGTTTCACCATTATCTCGCCTGATGGTGTGTGTGGTCGACGGTGAAGCACGCTTGCCTAGAAGTAACCTGTTCACTCTTGACTTAATTTAATAGCAAAGTAGCGTGAAATATCCCTGTTCATGGTAAAATAATAATAGATGTTGCTGATAAGAAGATCACAGTTCAGAAGATATTGTGCAGGGTTCCGAATGGTATTAGGGAAGTTTTAATTTTGGGAAATACCTTAAAACTGAAAAGTTCTAATTATACAGAGTGATTGGCAGTTAAGTCTCATGAGAACCGAACAATCCACTTAATGCATTTAACTCTATTAGGGTCCATAGGCATTAATTTGATAACAGCAGTACAATGTCAGAAAACAAAAACAAAAGCCATTTTTCAAAAATCAGTTCACGTTAAAAAGGAATTCGAGTAGCCTGAACAAAAAAAAACAAAACTCTGGGTCTCAAAGTTGCCAGTGATGAAAATATAAAAGTTGAGTGCATAGGCCGAAGAGTCAACTGACACAGCTTAGTGCTCAACTTTGTGACCCGAGGCTTACACAGTTTACTGATCAGCTCGAAGTTGGTCTGCAGAATGGAGGATTATTGATGTAAATAAAATGGAGTGTTATTTAAACGTAGTTTTAAAATGTCTTTATTTTACTTGTATACAAACTCGTATAGTGTCATAGCGAGTTTTCTCTGTGCCTCTAAAGTACGTAAAGCCGTAGCTAATCTTGGAGTATTGTATTATCCAGTGACTGGGTTGCGGAGGTCCGACAAGCAGTCGCTCCATGTAACAAACTGATATTCAGTTGCATCTGGTTCTAAATCAATACATAATGTCAGAATCAACAAACTGTAAAACACTAGTAATAATGATTAATATTGCTGCTAATAAGCTAAGCAAACGACAGCAGTACAGCGTTCTTCAACCAATAAGACACGATATATCTCCTCTCACTTCAGAAAAATCATAAATGTAACATTCCCTTCTAATTAAAGCTCGAAGTAAACAAAGATATTAATTAAAAATTTTATTGAAAGAAAATTAGCTCTGCTACAAACAAGATTAATATTAGATAAGTTGGACATGTCTTAGGGTTGTTACACACATAAGCTGGTTGGCATTGTCGGTTCGCCAGTATTTGACGAACCAAGAAGCCGACCCGAAGGAATTAATACACTTATTCGCGTGCAAGCGGCACAAGCCGATTCGCTTTTTCATATGGGTTGACACATCATTCGATTCGGCAGTATTTGTGGAACTAAAAAGCCGACTGTCGATAATTCGGCAATGGCCATCAAGTTTGTAGTTCCCGGACATTCATCTGCTGCTTATATTCGATTTTACCGCCCGGTTGTGCCGACAAATGCCTGATTTTAAGTGTAACAACCCTTACAAGCATCTTTTTCTACAGAGCTGCTGCCAAGTTCTTAATTACATTCATTGAACAAAGAAGATTGGTCAGTAGGACAAACGCGAGATAACTAGACGGTTAAACTTGGTCCCATGGTAATTCTACACCAGGAGAACACGACCCGTACATTTCGAGCCGACCAAGTTGACCTGGATTACCTGATCACCGACGGGGTCAAATTATCGGTGTATTCCCGTTCGTCCACTCGACTTCGTCCCACTAGTGGGACGAACGGGAATTTACAAAAATAATATTTAATTTGTTCCCGATCGTCCCACTCCTAATTCAAGAGGGGACGAACGGGAATATGTTCTTCGATTAGAACCATTCGTCCCACTAAAAAGATTTGTGCAGAAATATGTTTATTCATTGTTTCGTAGTTTGCTTGTCCTTTACTCCACTTCGTTCTCGACAAGCGCTATATTATTCTTTTCCTTATATCTCATATTCAAATTTGTTTTTGAATTCCCGTTCGTCCCACTAGGGGGACGAAGTCGAGTGGACGAACGGGAATACACGAAATTATCAGTACATCAGACCAACTAAAGAATTAAATAGATTCCTACATAGCCGTATATTGAAGGTGAAGGACATTCCAATTTATAGAACCTAAAAACTGATGCAATAATATAAAAAAAAAACTCAAGAAATGAAACTGACAAACTAATACAATAAAATTTGCAGAGTCAATTAAATTACAGAGTTAATTTTTGATTTTACTATTTCCTGAAGACCATATTTTTTTTGTTTTATTACTGGTTTTTCTGTTTTCCTTATCTATGTGCGCTGTCCGCAAGGCATACCGCAGATGTACATTATTACTTCACAATCTGAGAACAAATTAAAACTAAGATAAAGTTATAGACGGAATAGCTGATCAAGACGTGAAGTTGGCAACTCCGCAAGTTTTGTAGCCAGCCCTCCAGCCTGCCAGCCTGGCTGGCTTCAGATGATTTACAACGTTTTCAGACTAAAATGTTATGACGGAATCTCTTAGTTTTAAAAGGAGGTTGTAGTATGTATTGTGTAAGATGTTGAATGTTCCAGTAAAGTTACATAAAAATTTGGTATACACGACGCGGTGAATTAAGAATGGAAATAAAATATATGTATTATCTAGAAAACGTTCTTTTACTCATTATTGTTTTCGTACCAGGTATTAAGTTTATTTCAAAAGATTAAACATTCTATTGAATTTTCCGATCATAATTTCACTTATTGAAGTTCCCAAAAATCATTTTATTTAATCGGATGGTAACAATAACTACTACAATACACATAAAATAATAATACTGTTTGCCTACTCTAACCCCTTTGTAACAGACAAAAAGAATATTACACAAAACACGTACGACACAGCCGTTTACAATGAAACACCAATTTTCCAACACAATATTCGGGTTACAAGGAATCGTGTCAGCAATTTTTCATAAAGAAGCATGACAGGAAAAAAATACACCACATACAAGAATTACTTTTGCCAAGTTCCTGCCATTCTTCTTTCAAAACGTTACTTAGTAGTCACAATGGCGTCGCACTTACGAACGGGTGCAAGGCAGAAAAATGACGAGGGAAAATCCTCTGATTTGCATAGAACGCATTGTCTCTGATTAGTAATCTTATCGCGGTTATATTATTATGATCTAATATGTATCCATCGGTAAAGGGGAAAACGGATACGAGGAAACTGTTAAATTTTGTTGAATTTAAATTTTATGCATAATATTGAGTGTTAGTTCTGCGAAAAAAATCCAGAATGCAAGATGCGTAATGTCTTATGTTTCCGCAATATAAGTCCGAGTTCATAATTTATTGTTGAATTTGTCAAAAATATTTTTTGAAAATGGCCTCTCGTCTCGCCTAATTAATTTAATTAGTTTGAAACGGGCATGAATCGATATATCGATATGCCACTTGCTACCTAGAGATACGTTATGAAACATTTTCCGAAACATTTGACGAATTTGAATGCAGTAGTTATCGCGATGGGTCACCTACACAATTAGTTACAATACCAGGCATACTCTTTGTAACATTTTATAACTTTTAGACAATTTCGTGCTATATAAGCCCCAATGTATGCAGCCAAAACGACTTCAGCATTGCTTGAAAAAGCCACGGAGGTAGTGAAATTTTTTGGCCAATAAAATATAATTGTGGGCCAGCGACACTTAAACAAGAAAGCACCCTTTTGCACCAATTATTATAATTATTTGTTATTTATAACATCCATAAACAATTTTTTCCAGCCAGTTCAAGTTCCTAACCTAACCCACAACCGGGTCAGGATTTCGGGTCAGGTTAGGAACAATCCGTCAGGTGGATGTCGGGTCAGGTTAGGAATAGGGTTACGTTAGGAACAAAATTACTTTTTTTTTCAAATTCCTAACCTAACCCGCACCCGGGTTAGGATTGCGGCTCAGGTTAGGAATATACCGTAATTATCTGCATTTAAAACTATATTATACTGAGGGAATTTTCAAAAACATTCCGTTAGTTTCCGAGTTTATCTCCCACATATAATACTGGTACAGTGAAGTAGCGAGTTTAAAACAATGGCTGCCGGGGAACAGCGGACAGCGTGCATGTTATCCGGTTACGATTTAACGAGCTAACCGTTTGTACGCTATAAGTTAAAAAATATACAAGATATAAATAAAGACAGGAGGAATTCCTGGCAACATTTTCTTTATTATTATTTTTAGCTGGTCACCATTTTTAAGAGGAGTATCGTTTTATTGTCAGCCAATTACCGTCTACTGCAGAACGTAAGCCTCCCCCAAAGAGCGCCAACCCTCCCGGTCCTGGGCAGTCCGCATCCATCCGCTGCCAGCCACATTCTTCAAATCATCGACCATTCTTGCCGCAGGTCGTACTACACTACGTTTGCCCATTCGCGGTCTCCACTTTAGCACATGTCTGCCCCATCTACCATCTGTCCGTCTACAGACATGGCCGGCCCACTTCCACTTCAGCATGCTGATTCTACGCGCAATCCCGGTAGTAAGAGTATGGTATATTACCCAGTATCTGGGTGGTAAATAAAATGGTACCTTTTACGGGATATGTACCATTTTTACCCGGATTATTGCTAGCTATAAGTTATAAATAAAAATAATGAGACACCATGTCAGTTTAAATCTTTAGTAATATAACAAAGGTTTGACACCTCTTTTGCTCTTCAGACATAATGTAATTCGATTTTTAAAGCGAAAATGTTGAATGTTCTTTTCCGTTTTTAAAATGACTTTACATTTATTTTTTTTATTGGCAACGATAACGTGGCTCCAAAATCACGTCTCGAAGAAGGAGACAAGGCCATTTATTATGCATTAGCACCCTTTTTCACCCTCCGACGAATTTTGACTACCGGGTCGTGTCAAGCGTTTTTAAATAAATGTTACATTTGCGTCTTTTACGCGTTTTTAGTTTGCTTATCATTGTAAGGCCGTAATGACAAATGAACTTGAGGACAACTGAAGGATCTGGTTGAATTTTAAGTCAGTAACAGTCTTGACAGTCCATTCCGCGCCATCACCATCTAAAAATAAAAAAGGCTTTGATTGTATAAAAAAGGCTTTGATTGTATAACCAATTATGACGAATGCGAAGTGTTTTTTGTTTTACTAGAAATGCAGGTGTTATTGCGGATTCTGCCTACCCCTTTGGAAGAAAAGGCAAACGATTATGTATTTATGAACACGTACACAGAAAAAAAAACCTGACAATGACATTTCAAGAAATTCGAACCCATGTCCTTCTAATATTATCTTACTTCCTATCCTATTAATCCTACCCTACTATCCTACTAATAATATTATTAACGTGAAATTTTGAATGGATGGATGATTGTTACTCTTTCACTCAAAAAGCATTGAACGGATTTATATGAAAATTGGTACACAGATAGTTTTTAACCCGGATTAACACTTATAATTTTTATCTCAATCTTATGCTCCCATGGGATAATTTACGATTTGTACAGGGTGAAACTGCTAGCAACAGCTAATATATTTTATATGACGAAACGACACGACGCACTTATGAGACAATTTCCTACGACAAGAATTAACACCCCATGGCACCTCTAAATATCCTAAGACCTTCTAGAAATCCCGGTATAACAAACGATCTTAAGCCAAGCCAAGCGTAACGGACACAGTTTAGAGTTATGAGCACATTGGCGGTGCCAATACCCATCGCTTTAATTTAGTCCCTGAGGCTGCATTTCCACCAGATTTGAGCTACCGTTGCGTAGAGAGGGACGTGTGTGTAACTTACTTAATACCTTACATCGCGTAGGTACTAAAGGCCGCATAATCAGAAACTTGGCAACGTCGCTAATAGCTGTCAAATATTTACAAGTTTTAATTAATTTGGCAATTTTACTGTATGGAAATAAAAAATATGGCTCTGTAGCGCACTAGAAAACTGATAAATAGGAATGCAATTAAAACACTGAATTTGATATTGTAACCGTTTCAGGTGTATAAAAGGCATTTGTAATGTTTCCAAATGCTTTTTTTACGTCTAAAACGATATATTCGGTGTTACGATAATAATTATTGCATTCCCTAATCAATTTTTTGTGCACTACAGAGCCACATTCTTATTTTCATACAGTTTTGTAAAATTAATTAAAACTTGTAAATATTTGACAGTCATTTGCGACGTTGCCAACTTTCAGAATATGCGCTCTTCAGTATCAATCTATTGCAAATCTAATAGAGTAATTATGCTTTTTCTAATCAATTAATATTGACAAAGATAAAACACTCGGGCTCGTGTCGTTCGAACGCACTAATTTTATATCACGACATGATAATTGAGATTTTTTATTTGCTTTGTCAATCTTTTTACTTTGTACTGGCTAAAATCCACAGTGATTTATCGATAGCCCCTTACGTTCCAGGGTCACGGTTACCTGAAGAGACAGTCAGTGCCGAATTAAGGCAACTTGATGCCCTAAGCAGTTCAAATCTATGGTGTCCCCATAATACACGGTAGACTAGATTCTTCCCTTAATTTTTGAGTCAAACTCGCGAATCTTGGTTCACGTGACTGCTTAATGTTTTTTTTTAATTGTTTTTTTTTAAAGGCCTGCCTTTCCGACCTAGGAATTAAACACAAGACCTGAGCAATCGCAGCACTCACTTATCAACAATATTGCTCTTTTCTCCAGATCCAGCTAAGCTAGCTAATGCGATTATTTACATTTTCGCACATCGTTGCACATCCTCATACATTTATGTTGGAAATGCAGCCTTAGGGCGGTTATACACAGCCGCGCAAACAGTCCAACGCCCACAGGCTGAGATACGGTGCTGTTGTTTTTTATTACCTTTATCTAGCACTTGTAGTGAACATACTACGTAATTGATGACCGGCGGCAACAGAGCGTAGACGCGACGTTGTTTTTCCTCGTGTGTGTGGTCACTAACTTTCTGGTTATATCAAATAGAAATACAGAAGTTTCTACTTCTTATTCTTGCATACCCTTGGTTCTAATAACTAAAGATTGATATATTTTTTCTTGTTCTTTTTGAAGTGCAATAATATTTGTGATATAAATTATTTTGTTACCTAATCTAAGTTGATATAAAAATAGATTATACTTCATTGTTTAAGTGATTTGATTTCTGTAATTACATCACATCAGCTAAAGCCAAGCTAAACAGCAAATAGATCCGTTGGATTACCGACTTTATTAAGCCATTCATAATCCAACTAAAAAAACGTAAAACTATCCATAAAATATGCAAATGCAATCAACTCGATATCTTTTTTCGCAAAAATAAAGCACAATATTGTCGATAAAGCTCATATCTAGCGGATGCAGCACGCAACATAAAAGGGATTTTATCATCACCCGGCTCGCAGCCAAAAAAACCGGGTAAAATACGAACGCCACGGTTGCTCGGTTCCACGGTATGTACATAATCGGGTTACAGTCAAACTGAAACCGTGGGTACAATTTAACACCAAGTTGTATTAAATACCTGTGCATTGAGCTTTTAAAAAGTGTCAACAAAGGCTTTTTATTACAATAAAATGCCCGATAGGCAAAAATATGCACTCTGTGGGAGCCGGGGTCGTAGGACTGTCTCATCAGGTACGGTGATCCTGGAACATAAAGAACTATTGAAGAATCACCGTGGATTTTAGTCAGTACAAATCTGACAGTCCCTTCCCGCCCCGCCCTGGGTGGGAGAGGACTCATTAGATGAATTTAACACGATAAACAAAATGCCTGAGGATACGCCAAGGCCCTTCGTACACAAGGCGACTCAAGTTTCCGATACCTTACGAATTCGGTATCCAAGCGGCTATCGCAATACAAACCCATAGAGGTTCGAACAAAGCACGCGTCAATGAATACCAAAATCGTAAGGTATCGGAGACTTGCGTCGCCTAGTGTACGAAGGGGCTTATTGTACGCACAGCTAAGGAGTGGAATTTCATGCTGGGGTCTGTATTACCGATGACTATAACTTTGAGATCTTTAAGTCAAAGGAGAATAGGTTACTTCTATGCAAGCGTGCTACACCGTCGACCTCATCATCGCTTGCCATCAGGCTTCAGGCGAGATAGTGGTAAAACACGAACCTATCGCTAGATAAAAAAACGACGTCACCAAGGCCGGGCCAAAAAGTGGTGCTGAAGGTCTAAGTGCGCACTTTGATGGTTGGTCCGAAGTGGCATTCGAAAAGAGCACTCGGATAAGGTGGAGGCCTTTGCCCAGTGGTGGAACAACAATGGCTGATGCTATTGTAGCGAATTTTCCTGTTGAAATCATTGGAGATTTATTTTCGATTCAAATTCATAACTTGTCGCTAGGATTCTATGAAATGGCGTCTCCTGAGACAGACACAAGGCGTAACTGAAGAAAGACAATTCGACGATGCGTTTCAACGTCGATTCCACATAGAGAATACAACTTTGTTTTCTCTTAAAGTATGGTAAATTACTACTACAACTAGGCTGTTCTCTACGACGGACTCGTAGTCGAGACAGAGACTCCACATAGTGTCGCGACACAACACTGTCAGTAACTTACCAAAGTGTAGTTTCGGCGTTTCACATAAGGTCATAACACCGCTGGACTAGTGACTAAATTCACGCTTATTTCGTAGAAGTTTGTTATAGTTTTCAATCGATTTTGCCAATAAAAAAGTGTCAATAAATCACTTTTCAACCATTCCTTAAGAAATCTCTTTGTTTCATCTTGCTCCGTAAATCTTACCTTACATCTTATCTCAAAGTGTACGTAGATAGACCTTTTACCGATAACACGTGATATTGGATTCGAGGAAATTAGATTTTCAGTGAAAGGCTCTAAAAGGCGAGACGGATGCGAAGTAAATTTTTAAAGACCCCCTTCTTAGCTCTTATCTTAGTAAGTAAGTTTAGATTCAAAAATAGAAGCAGCATGACAAAATTATAGTTACCTTTATAACGGTTGTACACGCCGGTACTTTGCCTTTTGTGGAATGGCGAGGATGGATGTGGAATGATGAGACTTTCTTGAGATTATTACGTTTAATAACGTTTACAACTGTGAATCTTAATATTACAAGAAAAATAATTGTTAGGTAGCGCGTGATCACGGACGCGGTCTTCTGTCGAGTGAGTGGAGCGCGGCGGAGGGCGCGCGCAGCTGTCAAACCATAGACTATTGCATAGACTGACTCGATGGTACGTCGTGTGCATGGGTGTCTATGTTAGCACATCATGCTAGGCGTCAACAACGGTTTAAAAAGACAAAGTGCACTACTCTACGTACTCTCGACGTAACAAAGAAACGCTCGTATGCAACAGAGTTCCAAATGGTCCAAAAATTCAGGAGACCGTCCACAACAAGGACAGTAGCCCGGGGCTCGGACGTTTTTCATTAATTCCAGGATAAACAAAACGAAAAAGAACCCGGTAATAGGAGCAACTGCCGGGGACGTTCCACCCCCACATCGATTAACATGAAGGGGGTACACCCCCTGTCGAGATACGACGGTGAAATATTTAAATGGTCTCGACTTTAAACACTCTCGTCTCCTCCCCATATGCTTGCGGATTTGTTACGAAAGGTTTAATTAAACTGTTCGTGTCAATCCGCGAAACACGTTTCATATTTCGACTCCTGTTCAGAACAAGCCGTTCAGAAATTAACTTTGAACATGATACAAATCCGTTTACATCAATAAAGGAAATATCAAGGGAGCTCAGTCGGAAATTTGTATAACCTAGTCGTAATCTCGAATTACCGGCCGAGACCGCTATAGAAAATAATTACATATACTCCCGGACGAAAAGTCTCGAACGAACTGGCTGAATGCGTTAACATCATAGCCTTAAAGTTCGAAATATGAATCGAATCGACTCGGCATGAAGGTCGATTGGTGTTCGGTTATGCGCTAATCGAGTTTGAAGTGTCGGTATCGATTACAATTCGGTAGCGCCGTCGGAGACTACTTTAAACTTGTTTGATTTACTAACTCGTTAATCTGGTAGGTGTTGATTGTCAGAGTGAATTTGATACGGTTCATCTGTTCCGAATCATTGGGTCTTGCAATTGGGAGCATAGTTCGGTACATGATTATCTACTTAGTGTAAGAACTACTTATTCAATCCTAATAGAAAATTAACCACGTTACATTAATTTTTGTTATGCTCTGCATATCATTTGCCCTCAGTTGAAGACTGTTGATGAAAAAAATTGATATAACATGATCATCATCATCATCTGTCTAGCCTTTTCCCAACGATGTTGTGGTCGGCTTCCAGTCGAACCAGATACAGCTGAATATCAGCATGTTGCATGGAGCGACTGCCTATCAGACCTCCACAACCCAGTAACTGTGTAATACGATACCCCATTGTAAGACTGGTTGACAGATTTGGTAAGACTGATAATAAAAATAAATTCATACAACAATTCCCGCGCCTTTGCCATGTTGGATTTTCGTTAACATGGCATTTATAGTTGCTATTTTTTATGTTTTCCTTTTGATAGAAAGATAATAACGGTGTTTATAACAGCGTGTTAGACAATCGTGCAAGGGATAAAGACTCATATTATGATGGGAAAGCGCTATCTTCCCACGTTCTCCGCATTTTGTATTCTCAACGAAATAGAGCCTCCATGGCGGATGTTTGCAAACTACATATTACATGTCATATAAAATTATACGGACGTGTTTCATTTCCTCATGCATGATGCTACAAATATAGTACGAATGCAAAAACGGTGATAAGTTGGAATTTGAATGCGACGTAATATTTGATGTGAGCGTACGTAGGTACGCATGTAACAACGACTATATATTACTAGACTACGCATTGCACGTTTTAACGAACAAAAACATTCTGCCAACTCGCTGAGGTACTACGTAAGCGAGGGGGACGGGGTACTGCGTTGTGATTGGCTAACTCAAGGTCTGTTCTGTCTCAACGTATGTTTACGGCTCACAGGATTGGTCGAAATGAGACGGATATAAGACTTTTTTACCTAATGTGTTGGCAGACATCGGTCGCCTGTTATTAGGAGTCTAGTATTATATCGTCGTTGGCATGTAAGGACCGAACATATTTGAAAGCGTTGAAAGGTTTCTATGCGAAAGTCGTTAGGAAAACTGAAAAGAAAAATTCTTGGTTTTGACGTTCCATACTCAATGTAAGAACCACCTCTGTAGGTTCATTTGCGAAAGCAATAGATGAATGGAATGACTTTTCGATTTACGATAGAAACTTTCTGGTATAGATCGAAAATTGGAGGACGCTTTCCAAAAGTGTTATTCGATGTACATGGATGTCCGTTTCGGGTCCAGACACTTAGTCGAGGTATCCTTGTTCAGTAAAGTGCAATTTTATTTGCTTTTCTCACGTTTCTATTGATCTCGTACCTCTGACAGAATGGAGCAGTGAAAACGCTAAAAGGGACGTCAGAAAAGGCACACCGGCTCTCCCGGTTTTTCGCAATGTAGAAATTCTGGACAGAAAGTGATACCTATGCAAAATTCGCCATAAAACTGCCATACACAGAGAATCTAGGGACATACTAGTTCTCCTCTATAGCGGGCGACGAATCGAACATTCTAGCTTCTGACGTTTCAAAAGTGCCCGGTTCTCTCGGTTCGTGTAAAAGAAATCCTCCTCTTGTAGCCTCCATTTTAAAAATAGGAGAACTTTATTAACATGAAAAGGCTTAGGAGTTTGTTTTCTTGCCTCAACACGGTTATCTTTGAAGGAAGTTCCAGATCAGATATTTTTTGGTCGGACTCTTCTGGAGTGTTAGTTTGTACTACAATGTCAGGCTGATAAGCCCTGAGGAATGGCGAAATGGTGGCCGAAACTACTGAGGCATAGCTGGTCCTCAGACACTCATATTTCAATCTCCTATCGACTACTTCTGTTAAAAGGGAGTAAATGAAGAGATGACGTCTGACAAGGGAGAATGGAAGAAAACGTGCTGCGCCGACCACATTATGAAGGAAATGAGCGCAGAAAGATGATGAGAAATGTTCCACTATATCAAAAGCCAACAAAAATAATATAATATATCTAGTCACATAACTCGTGGAATCTCTCATTATATCAAGAGTATGGACAAAGGATCGGCCACGGTATTAATAACGTACGGGACTAATAATCCCTCGGCCAAATATGTTGATTGCGGCTTCATCCGCTTGGTTTCGGCCGCAACGGTCTAATATTGGTATGGTCTATCGGAAAAGCCTATGTTCAGTGGAGAATGATTAAGTACGGAGAATAAGGTTTATTATGGCTTGAGTTTTGGTCGAAGTTAATTTTACTAGATACTTAGCAGACTTGGTGAAATGAGATGGCAATTTGACTAGGGGAGCAAGGCAAGCAAAGAGCGCGAGCATGCGGACGGCGACTAATGGGCAACTCGCTGTCATGGACCATGCCCGAGTCGACAGCGCATTGTGTTCCACGCGCGCCTCAAAGAGCTGGCAGCAATATGACGGGGCCCCCCTTAGAGGGCCAAAGCGTGCCGGGGTCGCGGAACTATCGAGTGACCGTGGCCCCGGATCGTAAACGGCTGTTTAAGGCCACCGTGGACTTTAGTAGTACAAGTCTGACAGTGCCTGCACTGGGTGGGAGGACTCAAAGAGCACTTGAAATAGTTATTTGTTATGCAAGGCTGCAAAGTTGATTTTTGGCGCGAGTACTTGAATTGAAAACTGAGCGAGCGAAGGATTCTAAGATTGAACCGCGAGAGAAACGAGCGGTTCAAATATAGAATCCTGAGCGATGCGAAGTTTTCAAAGGTACGAGACGCAGAAAAACTTTGCTGCCGAGTGCAACACAAAACTTTTCACCTCACATAGCGAGGAAATGCAGTGGGGGCGGCTCGCCTGCCAGTGTAGAAAATGGTTGAATACAAGACGTGTTCGAATTTTGAACAACACTTTGTGCTCTAGAGCACAAAATGGAGTTTTGCGCTCAGATTTTGAATGAGAAATAGTTATTTGTTATGCAAGGCTGCAAAGTTGATTTTTGGCGCGAGTACTTGAATTGAAAACTGAGCGAGCGAAGGATTCTAAGATTGAACCGCGAGAGAAACGAGCGGTTCAAATATAGAATCCTGAGCGATGCGAAGTTTTCAAAGGTACGAGACGCAGAAAAACTTTGCTGCCGAGTGCAACACAAAACTTTTCACCTCACACAGCGAGGAAATGTAGTGGGGGCGGCTCGCCTGCCAGTGTAGAAAAGTAGAAAACAATTGAATACAAGACGTGTTCGAATTTTAAACAACACTTTGTGCTCTAGAGCACAAAATGGAGTTTTCCGCTCAGATTTTGAATGAGAAATAGAATCTTTCCGAGCGGGTGAGGTGAAATAGTTATTTGTTATGCAAGGCTGCAAAGTTGATTTTTGGCGCGAGTACTTAAATTGAAAACTGAGCGAGCGAAGGATGCTAAGATTGAACCGCGAGAGAAACGAGCGGTTCAAATATAGAATCCTGAGCGATGCGAAGTTTTCAAAGGTACGAGACGCAGAAAAACTTTGCTGCCGAGTGCAACACAAAACTTTTCACCTCACATAGCGAGGAAATGCAGTGGGGGCGGCTCGCCTGCCAGTGTAGAAAATGGTTGAATACAAGACGTGTTCGAATTTTGAACAACACTTTGTGCTCTAAAGCACAAAATGGAGTTTTGCGCTCAGATTTTGAATGAGAAATAGAATCTTTGCGAGCGGGTGAGGTGAAATAGAATCTTTCCGAGCATGTGAGCTGAAAATAATTATAGGTATAGGACAAGCCTCAGCCCAGCATTTCTTTAGCGACAGGCTCACGTCTGACCTCTATCTTGCCTGATAGCCAAAGAGAACAAAACTTACAACAAAAACACAAAATTACTATATTTAACCTAAAATAGCCTAGATGCTATGTGCTCGGGCATGTGGACGGCGAGTAATAGGCGACTCGCTGTCCGATCACGGACCATGCCCGGGTCAATGGCACGTCGTGTTCCAGGCGCGCCTTAGGCCCATTGTCCACGTAACCGCACGTCATACGCACGCTTTCGACAATTAACGATTGCAAGACGAATGCTTGCATCTTGCGTAGAAACAATGAAATCTGTGTCCTACGAAAGACGACGTCTTTCGTAGGATGCATGTAAACTACAAATGAAGATAGGACCCCTTAGAGGGCCAAAGCCTGCCGGAGTCGATAGATAAATTATGCTATTTTCTTATCTAGAAAATTCGGTAAGATCGCTTCGTTAAATTCGGATCGTTTCAAAGCGAGTCTCTGAAAAACATCGTAATCTGTTTTATGTATGAGATAAGAAAAATCTTTTATGGAGGTTCTATATTGTACCTACACCAAATCTTACAAAGAGATAAAAGCATGTTCTCTTGAAACACAATGGGTCTTATCTACAAAGAGTTTTTCTGTTACTCACCTTATCCTGATTAAAATAAATAGTCTAGGTTCAGGTACTGTATTGTTAGTCCAGTGGTTGGAAACCCTGCTACTTAGCTCGACGTCCTGGGTTTGATTCTCGAGACGGGTAATGTGTTATTGGGTTTTTACACCCGGAAATTCTCAGGAGGTAAAATATGGGTGTGCAGACTTTGGAGGGACGCAGAAATAACCACACCAGGAACACAATTGTCCAGACCAGGAAGCAGTTTCAGACAGGGCGCTACTGCACTATTCATGGGGTCCCTCACCCTACAAAATGTAAGCTTGATTATATAGAATCTCCAGATTCCTAGCAGGCCATCGAGAATTAAAGCCAAAACAAAAGAAGAAAAAATATCATGGCGTTCGAATCCTACGTAAATAAGTGAACATGTCCAAGGAAAACATTTAAATTTATGCGTGGCGCTCAAACACACATTTACAAAAAAGTGACTTCACGAAAATCTGGACATTTTATAATTTTAAGCCTTTGGTTTTGTAGCCTTAATTTAGCTCTAGTAAACACAAACTCCAAACTTGCACCTAGGGTTGTTAGTACACACTAGAACAAAGTACTCAAACATAAAGGGAGCAGTGAACAAGAGGATCCAGTTCAGTGAGCTTGTATGTGGCTATCCGTTTAGTTGTTTAGTCTAGTCAGTGGTTGTACAATAGTGTTTAGTGTTCAGCGAAGTAATAGACACACCAATGATCTGACATACTTTTGAGTTGTCAAAACGTTATTTTCCCGTAGATTTTGTATGTCAATGGCCGCCTATGATGTTCTTTTTTCAACTCAATGACTGAGTGGACAACTTTTTGATTTAACTTAACAGTTACGTATTTAAAAAATATTGAGGTTTCAGGCCCGACGCTGCGTTAAGCGGTGTCGCGTCGTGACGCGAATGTAAATAATAATTGTAAATAATTAAATTACCTGGCAACATCTTGAGCAACGCATCACAACGAGGTCTCCATCTACTCTATGATGAAGAGTGAATATTTGTCTATGGTAAGTTCGTTTCTGAACTCTAAAACGCCGTAGACGGCCATTTTGTTGGCGTCCTTTTTGGTGGAAGCGTTCGTGCTCGACGGACTGATATAAAGCTAAGTAGATGTAGAACAAATCTAAGTAGAAAAGGATTTAAAACTAAGTAGATTTGGACTAAGTAGAATTAAAGCTAAGTAGAACAAGTAGCTTAAAGCCAATTAGCCTAAAGCCATGTACTATATCTAGATAGCATATGTAGCTGAGTGTGCCGAGTAATATTGCATGTGGTTAAAGTCATGAGCCGGTATTGGTAAATGATTAAGGATAAGTATCGCTTAATAATAAAGTCTGTGCCGTGCCGGCCTCGCGGGCGGCGCGTGGAGGTTGGGCAAGCTGTGCCAAGCCGGCCACGCGGGCGGCGCGGGGAGGTAAAGCAAGACTAGCTTAATAATAAAGCCTGTGCCGTGCCGGCCTCGCGGGCGGCGCGTGGAGGTTGGGCAAGCTGTGCCAAGCCGGCCACGCGGGCGGCGCGGGGAGGTAAGGCAAGACTAGCTTAATAATAAAGCCTGTGCCGTGCCGGTCTCGCGGGCGGCGCGTGGAGGTTAGGCAAGCAGTGCCAAGCCGGCCGCGCGGGCAGCGCGAGGAGGTAAGGCAAGGCTAGCTTACATACATGTCACAGTGGCCCAAAGAGGTATCTAAGTTACGGGTGATTGCAATCACAGGATAACGCTACCTATATGAGATCAGTAGGGCGAAGACTAATATCGCCTACTTGATATAACAGTCGGCTAACGTGTTTGCCATTAGACAGCAGGAGAGTACGAGGGTTGACCGGCAGATGGTTTAAACACCCGAGCATCTGCGCTTAAAGTTGGGAATGTATGACTTGATCATACTGGCCTCCATGTATGAGTGTGTTGTTAATACTAGATTATGTTTACAGCTTGGGAGAAGTGGCATGGTCTTAAGTATCCTACGAGCATGCTCCTTTCTCCTCGCCCGTGGTACAGAAGTAGTTAGTATCAACGGGCATTAACACCTACAGATGGTGAACAGCAGCGGCTAGCGGCTTGGCGGACAGGCGAGGCAAGGACAGGTGAAAGAGCTGTGGAAGGAAGTGAAATAGGGACGGGAGCAATAAAGCGAGGTATGATACTTAAATTATTTATCACCATGACAAAGGAAGAATAATATTCGTGCGCCTGCTAATGTAAGCGAACCCGAGGCGTAACTATATTACAAACCCCCATAGGACTTACATTATAGAGCAGGGCGTTGCGACATGGTGGAGATGCTGGGGTGTTTTAAACCATCTGCCGGTCAACCCTCGTACTCTCCTGCTGTCTAATGGCAAACACGTTAGCCGACTGTTATATCAAGTAGGCGATATTAGTCTTCGCCCTACTGATCTCATATAGGTAGCGTTATCCTGTGATTGCAATCACCCGTAACTTAGATACCTCTTTAGGGGGGCCACTGTGACATGTATGTAAGCTAGCCTTGCCTTACCTCCTCGCGCTGCCCGCGCGGCCGGCTTGGCACTGCTTGCCTAACCTCCACGCGCCGCCCGCGAGACCGGCACGGCACAGGCTTTATTATTAAGCTAGTCTTGCCTTACCTCCCCGCGCCGCCCGCGTGGCCGGCTTGGCACAGCTTGCCCAACCTCCACGCGCCGCCCGCGAGGCCGGCACGGCACAGACTTTATTATTAAGCGATACTTATCCTTAATCATTTACCAATACCGGCTCATGACTTTAACCACATGCAATATTACTCGGCACACTCAGCTACATATGCTATCTAGATATAGTACATGGCTTTAGGCTAATTGGCTTTAAGCTACTTGTTCTACTTAGCTTTAATTCTACTTAGTCCAAATCTACTTAGTTTTAAATCCTTTTCTACTTAGATTTGTTCTACATCTACTTAGCTTTATATCAGTCCGTCGAGCACGAACGCTTCCACCAAAAAGGACGCCAACAAAATGGCCGTCTACGGCGTTTTAGAGTTCAGAAACGAACTTACCATAGACAAATATTCACTCTTCATCATAGAGTAGATGGAGACCTCGTTGTGATGCGTTGCTCAAGATGTTGCCAGGTAATTTAATTATTTACAATTATTATTTACATTCGCGTCACGACGCGACACTCCCGGCCCGAAGGCCTGGTTAGAGCATTGTTACGAGGTTGCGCGTCCACTCCTTTATCTTTTCTAAAGCTCTAGTGGCTGCGCTTCTTCTCGGTTTTGTTTCCTCTTTAGAGTTGGGTGTTTCATCTGGAGTGCGGCTGTCGGATTGTGTCTCTGACCTATCGTTCATCGTTATATCTTCTGACCCTTCAGCTCTCGTGTTGATACTGTCATGATTTATAATTTCAATTGGGGTTTCTATTGGATTCCACAAGGGAAAGCCAAAGTATTAAAAGTCATTAAGAAGTGCCCGAAGTGCGTTAAACACGGAGGAGGACCGTTTAAGTTGCCACCAACCCCAGCCTTACCAGCAGAGAGAGTAAATTATAGTGCGCCCTTCACTTTTACGGGAATAGATTACATGGGCCCTCTCTTAGTGAACGAGAAGGGTCCCAATAAGAGGTGGATTTGCCTCTTCACATGCCAAGCAGTGAGGGCAATCCATTTAGAAGTGGTGAAAGACCTCTCTGCCGAAGAAGGACTACTAGCCTTGCGAAGGTTCATAGCAACAAGAGGGGTACCGACTCTTGTTACCTCCGATAACGCTCTCTACTTTAAACTAATAGCTGAAGTATTATCAAAAGAATATTGTATAAAAGAAAAGATTCGTTGGAAATTTATTCCACAACTAGCACCTTGGTTCGGGGGATTCTACGAAAGACTGGTAGGAATAATCAAGAATTGTATGAAAAGAACACTACAGAAACATCTACTAAACGACTCACAGCTAGCAACAGTAATTAAAGAAATAGAAGCAGTAATAAACACACGCCCACTTACCAGCGTAGACTCAGAATTAGATCAGATTTTAAAACCGGCAGACTTTCTCACTTTGGGAAAATGTATTACAATGGAAACATCTAATACAGATGAAGAAATAATAGGAACAGTAACTAAAACCGAACTAGTGAAAGGATGGAGGAAAGCCATAATAATGACAGAAGAATTCAAAGAAATGTTTATAAACCGGTACCTACCGAGCTTAAGGGAGAGATATCGACATTCTCATAAAGAACCAAGAAAAACGGTTAAAGTAGAACCTAAAATCGGTCAAGTTGTACAGATTAAAGGAGAAACAAAGAATCGAGAAGGATGGAAAGTAGGGAAGATATCATGCCTACTCAGAGGAGCAGATGGTTTGTGTAGGGTAGCTAAGATCAAAATAGGAGACAAGGAATTTACGCGATCTATAGCCCACATCTACCCTCTCGAGATGGATGATAATGACATAATCGAAAACGAGCCTGATAACACGTACAGCGATGCAAACAAATCCCTAGAGATAGTATGGGAAGAACCCGAAGACCATCCACTATTGGAAGAAGGTCCCAACGAGACTCCAATAGAAACCCCAATTGAAATTATAAATCATGACAGTATCAACACGAGAGCTGAAGGGTCAGAAGATATAACGATGAACGATAGGTCAGAGACACAATCCGACAGCCGCACTCCAGATGAAACACCCAACTCTAAAGAGGAAACAAAACCGAGAAGAAGCGCAGCCACTAGAGCTTTAGAAAAGATAAAGGAGTGGACGCGCAACCTCGTAACAATGCTCTAACCAGGCCTTCGGGCCGGGAGTGTCGCGTCGTGACGCGAATGTAAATAATAATTGTAAATAATTAAATTACCTGGCAACATCTTGAGCAACGCATCACAACGAGGTCTCCATCTACTCTATGATGAAGAGTGAATATTTGTCTATGGTAAGTTCGTTTCTGAACTCTAAAACGCCGTAGACGGCCATTTTGTTGGCGTCCTTTTTGGTGGAAGCGTTCGTGCTCGACGGACTGATATAAAGCTAAGTAGATGTAGAACAAATCTAAGTAGAAAAGGATTTAAAACTAAGTAGATTTGGACTAAGTAGAATTAAAGCTAAGTAGAACAAGTAGCTTAAAGCCAATTAGCCTAAAGCCATGTACTATATCTAGATAGCATATGTAGCTGAGTGTGCCGAGTAATATTGCATGTGGTTAAAGTCATGAGCCGGTATTGGTAAATGATTAAGGATAAGTATCGCTTAATAATAAAGTCTGTGCCGTGCCGGCCTCGCGGGCGGCGCGTGGAGGTTGGGCAAGCTGTGCCAAGCCGGCCACGCGGGCGGCGCGGGGAGGTAAGGCAAGACTAGCTTAATAATAAAGCCTGTGCCGTGCCGGTCTCGCGGGCGGCGCGTGGAGGTTAGGCAAGCAGTGCCAAGCCGGCCGCGCGGGCAGCGCGAGGAGGTAAGGCAAGGCTAGCTTACATACATGTCACAGTGGCCCCCCTAAAGAGGTATCTAAGTTACGGGTGATTGCAATCACAGGATAACGCTACCTATATGAGATCAGTAGGGCGAAGACTAATATCGCCTACTTGATATAACAGTCGGCTAACGTGTTTGCCATTAGACAGCAGGAGAGTACGAGGGTTGACCGGCAGATGGTTTAAACACCCGAGCATCTGCTTAAAGTTGGCAGCAGGAGAGTGCGAGGGTTGACCGACAGAAGGTTTAAACACCCGAGCATCTGCGCTTAAAGTTGGGAATGTATGACTTGATCATACTGGCCTCCATGTATGAGTGTGTTGTTAATACTAGATTATGTTTACAGCTTGGGAGAAGTGGCATGGTCTTAAGTATCCTACGAGCATGCTCCTTTCTCCTCGCCCGTGGTACAGAAGTAGTTAGTATCAACGGGCATTAACACCTACAGATGGTGAACAGCAGCGGCTAGCGGCTTGGCGGACAGGCGAGGCAAGGACAGGTGAAAGAGCTGTGGAAGGAAGTGAAATAGGGACGGGAGCAATAAAGCGAGGTATGATACTTAAATTATTTATCACCATGACAAAGGAAGAATAATATTCGTGCGCCTGCTAATGTAAGCGAACCCGAGGCGTAACTATATTACAAACCCCCATAGGACTTACATTATAGAGCAGGGCGTTGCGACAAGCGGATGCCCGCGCGGTTCTATACAAAAGTGCTCCGTCGCGGAGCCACGCGCGGGACCACGGACGTGGACCCGCGACGGTTGCCCGTCGCGGGCGCCCGTTTAACGCAGCGTCGGGCCTCAGGACTAAAATCCTCACCCTCATCGTCCTGTCCTTATCCCATTTGTTTACAGGTCAACGCTTCGTTTTCTTCTTCCATTCTCCCCTGTGAGACGTCAAAGTATTTACTCCTTTTACATTCTTATCATTCTCCACACAGTCAATTCGCACTTTTCTTGGTCCTTCCTCTTTCACTCCATCCATCAACATTCATACCCATCACTCTTTAATCACATGACTGTCATCACTCCTCATCATATGTCACTAAATTAACTGTTAATTTATCAGAGTTTATTCTTGGATCTTCTGGTTGATGCCAGCCATACATGATCCAGTCTACTGTCAAGTATGCAGTGCGCTTGAAGCGGCATGCAGTAAGTATGGATTAGTGTGCTTGACAAGTCTACTTCTGATAGCCATACACCGTCAAGTTTACCACACGCCCATTCAAGCTGCAAACTTGACGGTAAACTGGATCATTTATAGCTGGCATTATGGTGTCTTCTACTGGTTAGCCGAAACAAAGACGAGTCATACGATAAATACAAACATATTATTACATATAGGTAATCCAACAAAGTTGTTATTCCAAAACATGCTTCTTACAAAAACATTATTTCATTCACGTATTCAAAACTCCTGCATTGTTACATTCCATGGTAAGTTTAAAGGATAAATTCATAAATATGGCTGGCAGCCACAATGGTGACTTGAGGAAGTGAGCATTGGCATAGAAACGGAAGTGACACGTTTTACCGTTTGGAAGCCCTCCAACAATGCCCGAATAGGGTCACACCCGTAAGAGGGCAAGATTGAGACATTGCTGTGGAACAGGGGGCATTGTTAAGCTTAAGATGCAGACATACAGTTAGACTGCTAACGTAATTGGCTGTATTTTCTGATGAGGTGTTGGCCATTGGCAATAGATGAAGGTAGATTATAGGGCACATTTTTTGACTGAGGGGCCGGGCCTGATTGATTGAGGTTGGTTAACCTGCTGGCGTCTGTATAACATTGGTATTGGTAACGTTAAAGTAATTAAGCATATGCAAATAGCACGTTTTCTTAAGCTTTAACTAGACATACAGTCTGCATTTCACTGCATTCCGACTGCAAAACTAACCGTGCAGCCGGTTGCAATTAATGTGTAGTTGGTGAGCAATTCCACGCTGAATAAGCTAGCTGCTGCCTACGTGCAGTTCAAATACAGTTGGACCATCTTGGTCAATCACTAAGTATAATAAGCAGTGCCTTTGCACTATTAAGTTTAAGTATGTCCTTATATTTTGTATTGTGTCTACATAAATTAATGATTAAAAAAAAAAAAATGAATCTTGATTGAGTGCTATTGTTAAATTTTAGGACGATGACACTTGTTCTAACATACCTAACGAGTCGGAAAATGAATTCAATTTCAAAAGCCACAATTAACCTCAACCAATTTGACGCATTAATTTTCTGGTATAACAAAAGTAATTTCGAATGTAGGTAATTGTTATCCTGTTGCCTTTAATTGAAACCACAATTTGCACATACTAAAAGTTAAAACTAGTAGCTTTCATCAAGCATAATTTCAAGCATCTAACTGAATTTTTCTCACGCAATTTTTGCCGTCCGTTTCAAAAACTAGAGCACTAACCGAAGATGAGCGAGCCCGGGAGGCAAACTAGTTATTACAATAAATCTTTGCACCACAATCTGTGCAAGTATTCCTGCAGCTCTATAATCTAATACGTCTATTATTAAGGATGGTTACACACGAACAGTCGCGTGAGACCCGCCAATCACTCGTTGGTAGAGTCTGTGTCTGACAGTTTGTGGTCTGTGGGACGCCTTTTTTTTTGACGTAGACACGATTTGTGGGTTTGAAGAATAGGTCCTTGTCATGGGTTTGTCAGGATGTTTTGTCTGTTGTGGTGGTTGAATGAAATATTGTTTAGTAGATTCTATAGGTAAATTAATATAACATTGGAATTTAAAACGGGGGAATTGTCAAGTTTATAATTTGTTCTAATTTTCAAGCGGGCGCCATGATCACGCATAAATTAATTGTTTAAAGTTATCATTATAATTTCATCACCATACCAGTTTAAAATCTTTTAAAAGGATCTATGCTTCACCTTTTAAAAACTAACACGTTACAAGTGAGGGATATATTAATATAGATAGGAGGGCCTACTCTTGAATAGGTTTATTAGTAAATTATGATCAAGGATTGATTTGTTTGAGTCTACTACAATCTGTCCATATAACAAAATACGCGCATATAACGTGGAGTTACGAATAGTAGCCCGATACAGTACAATATTATAGGTATACAAAAAAGAAAAATATATGACTTATGGTAAAAACTTGGGTGTCATCTGATAAAAAATTTATCTCTGAAACCATTAACCACAGACGAAAAACAGTATTTAAATACCTACAGATTTTACTTACGATCGCAAAAAATATAAAAGGCAAGAAATAAATAAATTGGTTTCGCAATAACGTCTAATATTTCAGACATGCCAAATTGCCAACTTGAATTCTAAAGGGAAAACTTCACTGAACATCTGTTAAGAATTTTGTTCAAAATTGGAGGATTTCCAATGGATATTAATTTTTAATTGTTAACTGTTTTGGCAGTGTCTCTCTAGATTTCAGTTTTAAGAAAAGTTTGGCGATAAAAAATAACGATACGAAATGTGGATTCTAAGACTGAAACCAAACAAGCGTAATTTTTGAGTCGTGAGAATTTCGGTCGCTTTCATTGTCGCTTTTGCGTCGCGGAAGACTTTTTCTATGAAATCAAGCGAAATTCTGCGACTTACGACTCAAAAATTACGCTCATTTGGCCTCACCCTATAATAAGTGGTACCAACTAATGCGTTTGAATTAAGAATAGGACGGCTTTTGCGCCATTTTGTGACTTAAAGCACGCTTTCCTAATAGGTTTACGCTGTTAAATAAATAATCATGTGAAAGTAACAGTGTCTTATGCGAGTCTAATAAAAACCTTTCTTCTTTCTTTCTTTCTAAGTAACAAGATAATAACGAAATATTATTAGGCCCACAGCGGTAGGACAAAAAACTAAGAAAAAAAAAAACAGAAAATTATTTTGCATCAAGTCTCTAAAATAACCAATTATGCATAATCAAGTGTATGTCAGTTTATTATCTGAAATAGATTGAAATAAATGTATTTAAATAAAATAACCACATCAATGAAAAACAGCAGCAATGAATTAATTAAGGATAATTGTTATAAACTGCAACAACACATTTTAATTGCCGTGTTATCAGTCTAATTTTAGGCCTTTCATTAAATTATTCTCTTGTGCTCATTTTATTATTAACAATGTAACAGCCGACCATGACACTAATTACAAAGTTTGTAATATATGTATGTATACGTGTTTGATTAAATGTAAACTGTTCGAATTTTTCATTGCAAAAATAATTAAAAGTAACGTACGTAAGTAGAGCTTGCAAGTAGATACTCAAGAGTTTTCTTTTTAGCAGAAAGCAGAGCTTCTGGACACGGCGCGCTTTGTTAGGTGCCTTTCTCTGGAGCCCTGACGGCCGATAGCTTGTACCCTGCTCCCAATACCGGTGGGCCACAACATGTACATAATAAGAAAATGAATAAAGGATAATTCACAAAACTACCAACAAATTCAGTGCCCAATCCCAGCTCTTCTCATTTCCACCACAATTAATATTTATTGCTCAAACAGTTTAGGCAAAGTTGGACAACGCTCGCCCAAAGCGTTGTAGTAACTGTTTAAATTTTAACCAGTTTTAATGCAACTTCCAGAATGCAGCAGTTGGATTATTGTTTCATTATTCAAGGATTAGTTGAGGATACGTTACTGTTAGTTAGATGCTCGAAAGTCTGACAACCAGTCTTACCAAGGGGAATCGTATTACCCAGTTACTGGGTTGTGAGTGTTGTGACCCCAGTATATAGGGGAATTGGGAAAAAGGCTAGAGAGATGTTGAATTAAATATAACGGTTAAATCTGATTTTAAGGCGACAAGAAAGTTAATTATGACTCCTTTTTTAATCAAACTAAAGAACTTTATATCCATTATAGCACATTCGAATGAATGTTTTGGTCAACGACTACGAGAACGCAGTTTGGGATCCCCACAATCATAGATTTACGACACATTACAATTTACTGCCTTAGTAGATCCCCCGGAGCACTAACGTCCACCTTTTACAATAGATTTTTCTAGACTTTACTGGGTACTCTAATCCACAATTTGATCCCTAGAACAACCCTATATGTTAACTCGAAAATCTTCTATACGAGAGACCTCAAAAGAACATATAATAATATAAGATCACCTCTGAAATCTCCAAAGGATTAGAAAGCGTGTACTTTACACTCTCATTTCGGTAATGTTTATTTCAGACTATTGCATTCATCATCATCATCATCATCTCAGCCATAGGACGTCCACTGCTGAACATAGGCCTCCCCTTTTGATCTCCACAGATACCGGTTGGAAGCGACCTGCATCCAGCGTCTATTGCATTGCTGATCAACAATACTTTGAAAACTCATTCTGTTCACGTGTTTGTTTATTTGAACCCGATTGATTATCTCAAGAACAACTTCTTGTCCGAATAGTTTTTATGTGAAAGATTAACAATCTTCCATCCAGCCATCCCACAAGCTTTCGCATTTATAATATTAGCAAGAAGTATATGTATATATATGTAAAATATTTGTAAGAAGTAAGATATTTCTCTCGCTCTAAGAAAATCTCTTAAAATTACCTTCAAAACTACTGTATGACTAATAATATAAGACAAGTATTATGGGCGTTACTGGAGCAGAGGTCCATAGATACTCCATACTTTGGGCATTATTCAAGTGACAATTTTTTTTGCTATTGTCACAAAACTTTCGCATTTATAATAGTGAGAAGCAAGTTGAAAACTACGGTGCTCAAGCAGCCTCAATTTAAAGCTGTAAAAATGCCTTGAAAAGAAAGAAAACATATAATCAGCTCAAGTTAAGGCTCCAAAATATAGTTAGTGATCTTGTAAAAGCTCTCCCATTTGTGGTAGACACAAGATGCTCGACTGGCTACCTTAAACTACGGGCACACTGCCAGTTGTATAGCAAATAATACTACTTACATTATGAAATTGAGAGATATTTCACTGATTAAACTGTTTCAGAACATTGGCAACGGCGATGGTCTTTTGTTTTGTTACGAAAGATTGTGTTTAGAAAATCTTTGAAGAAATTAAAACGTATTGATTCAATTTTCTAACGGTAGGGAATGAAAGACGAAATTTTCGCTAATCTGTCTTCCATACTTTGACTAGTAAAACGATGGAAATACTGGAAATATAAATAAAATGATCAATTTTTTAAATAAATTGATCACTTTATTATAATTTGATTTCACAGGACAATTAACGACTTTTACTACGCAACCACCTCCTAAATTTCAAACAAAATATAGAAACATTTTATGGAGAAACTTTTATTTATTTCAGGGCTGGATGGCTTTCTGAAAATTACTAACTTTCATGAGTTACCCCCTTAAATTATGTCACTCATTTAACCTTAACAGCTTATATAGCATTAGCAAGTTATATAATAGTACATTATACTATATAAAGCTCGATTTATGATATAAGTGCGGTAAGTTGATCATTACAGCAGAGGCGATATTGGTAGCACAAGCCGTAAGGCGAGTGCTATAAGAAAGCAGAGGCTGTAATTATCAAACCGCACGTATGTCATACGACGTTTTATAACACATTTGTGAGTAAATAAATAAAATCATTACATCGAAAAGGAAAAGCAAGCGGAATAATTTTTACTTTTTCACAAATTAGCGATGCGCGCGCACCAGCATCTTTTGTTTATGGCAAAGGCACAAAAAAACAGCCAGTATTACTAATAAAGTAAATTAATTCGTTTGTGGTTTTATTACAGATAAATGGTTGTAATTAATTGTAAAAATTAATTAAATTAAAGAATAAAATGTTTATTTATTATATTTCATCTCCCAAATTTAATTTTAATAATAAAATGTTGACCGCTTTTCTGACATAAAAACTCTTTGCTAAGATTTAAAAAAGTACCGTTCGTTTTAGACGGAGCATCTTGATAAACCGTGCGATTTACTTTACCATTACCGCACTAGTGCGTTTTACTTTACCATTACGCACTAGTGCGTAATAAGATACATTACGATACTGAAATAGGTGCAGTAAGAGACCTTTTACGAGCAAATGTGTTATAATAGTACATTATGATATAAGTGCGGTAAGTTGATCATTACAGCAGAGGCGATATTGGTAGCACAAGCCGTAAGGCGAGTGCTATAAGAAAGCAGAGGCTGTAATTATCAAACCGCACGTATGTCATACGACGTTTTATAACACATTTGTGAGTAAATAAATAAAATCATTACATCGAAAAGGAAAAGCAAGCGGAATAATTTTTACTTTTTCACAAATTAGCGATGCGCGCGCACCAGCATCTTTTGTTTATGGCAAAGGCACAAAAACAGCCAGTATTACTAATAAAGTAAATTAATTCTTTTGTGGTTTTATTACAGATAAATGGTTGTTATTAATTGTCAATATTAATTAAATTAAAGAATAAAATGTTTATTTATTATATTTCATCTCCCAAATTTAATTTTAATAAAATGTTGACCGCTTTTCTGACATAAAAACTCTTTGCTAAGATTTAAAAAAGTACCGTTCGTTTTAGACGGAGCATCTTGATAAACCGTGCGATTTACTTTACCATTACCGCACTAGTGCGTTTTACTTTACCATTACGCACTAGTGCGTAATAAGATACATTACGATACTGAAATAGGTGCAGTAAGAGACCTTTTACGAGCAAATGTGTTATAAATAATCTTGAAGGAAGCATCATTGACTGGCCTGTTGGTCTAGTGGTTAGTGACCCTGACTGCTATGCCGGAGGTCGTGGGTTCAATTCCCACCCAGGACAAATGTTTGTGAGATGAGCACGATCATTTGTTCTGTGTCTGGGTGTAATTTATCTATAATATGTATGTATTTAGAAATATATATGTAGTTTATCAGTTGTCTAGTACCCATAACACAAGCTCTGCTTAGCTTGGGACTAGATGGCGTTGTGTGATATTTGTGGAATATTATTATTATTATCATTTAGTGTGATGAATCAAGGGATAAGACAATTTTATCTCATAATACGTCAAAACAGTAGAACACATGAACCTTGTGTTAGTCCAATTTGCATTGGCGTATCTCCTTCGCCCTAAACCCCTCCATTAGTTTCCATTTTATCAAACCACAAAGCATTCAATATCGGTATACCAATCCTGAGTTCCTGACAGACTACTTGACGGTTGGTCGCCAATCAAAGACGTTTCCCACTCTGTATTGGAAATACCGCAACCCGGGGAAGCCTTTGAAAGGGATACTAACTACATCGACGCTGCTACGAGTAAGCTTTTGGCAATCTTGAGCAATATACCGTGTGGTGTAATGCTTCGTACGCAAACTCAAGCGATGCGTTTGTGACGCGACATATCTGCTGAGTTCGAGTCGTAGAGACTCGTGGCATGCTCTAAGCTACATATATTTCTTTCATTTCTAATAAAGGCAATTTCCAATTAACCGTGCAGATTAGTGCTCGGATGAGCTGAGAAGATACAAGTTGCGGTCAAATACGGTACAGTCAAAACGAGCGCATTTTACTGCTTTATTTGACACATTTTAAACTTCTTACATTAGTTTTCATTACAGTCGTTCTCGAACACACTCGTCGCTTGAGCTTAAAGGGTGGGTAAAATTTCAGCAATCCGAAGCAATCTAGCGTGTGGTGTAACGAACTAAAACGATACAACTTTTTAATTGAAGTGACATGCGCGTTTTACCTTTTTCTAAAGCAAGAGCAAGTCATTTCGAGTTTATTTTTGGCGAACTCTCAAAAACCTCTGCCATTTGTTTCACCGCATTCGCTCTCGCAAGACGCTTGTCGCTTGTCGTCTAGTTCGTGGCCATAGGGTAATCTTTTGGCAATCTTGAGCAATCTACCGTGTGAGTTAACGGTCGGTCTCGGTCCGGGATGAACGGATTAAATGGCATTTACACGTGATATCAACTGGGGTCATGACTTGTGAACGATAGTGAATTAGTAGGAGGTACTCGAAAGGAGATTTGAGGATGTTAGTGGTAAAGATAAAAGTAAGATTTAGGTCAAAATGGTTGTTCCGCATTTCCGTATTGTTGTTGGGTTTTCTGTGTATAAATGAATGATGATTTTAGAACTCTTTGTGTATAAATATAAGATAAGTGGACCCCAACAGTAGTACCACAAAAAGTTAAACAATGAATACACTTATCTAAAAAAAAAGGGAAACTGCAAAACCGACCCCTTTATCAACATCAAATTCTGTTTTGCAGTTGGCAATCCTTTTAGACAAGTTGCTCAAACGGGAATACCTCAGGACGAGGTATTCTTATTTGAACGAGGCCAACTTCCATCTCAAGTGGACAAAAAGTGTTTTAGTCACATTTTATTTTGTACCTTGAATTCATCAAGACTGTTCTTGTAAATCGATTGAAGATGCAGAAGAAGAAAGCCGTTTCACAGATTATTAGAAAACGCATTTAGTTAAATTATTGCAGCGCATGCCTATATGATCATGTCAAACTTTAGATATTACCAACTACTGCAATATTAAATCTACCTTGTATTACATAGTTGCAATCATTTACATAACCTCGTAATCCGATTCACAACCCAATAATATTACGAAACTAGCATTACCCAGTCATATAAAACTGTCTTCGAGCTTCCATAACCCACAAATATTATAAGATTAAACTTCAAGACATGCAGAGTTCCTTCGCGTTTGCAAACTACCGATTTCTGTGATAACTTTGTTCATCGAACATTCCCGAACTTTACCGAAGTTTGCCGAGAAAGAATTTGCTAAAGATTTCTCGCGAGACGCGGGTAGTTTGGCATGTGTCACCTTGGTATGGGAACTTTTTAAGGGCGCCTTTGTGGTAAATAGTGCGTAGGGTTTAGAAGTTTGTTTAGAAATCAATGTTTTTTTTTTTTTTAGCGTGGTAAAACATCAAATGAGTCTTCCCACCCCGGGCAGGGCGGGAGGGACTGTCAGACTTCTACTGACTAAAATCCACGGTGTCCTTCAGTAGCCTGTTATGTCCCGGGGTCACGGTAAGGAAATAATCTCGCGACCCCGGCAGGCTTTGGCCCTCTGAGAGGGGGCCCCGTCATTATGCTGACGCTCTTTGAGGCGCGCGTGGGACACAACGCGCCGTCGACCCGGGCATGGTCCATGGTCGGGCAGCGAGTTGCCTTTTACTCGCTGCCCGCATGCCCGCGCCTACGGTGGCCGGAGATCGTCTGCTGAGAAATCAATGTTAAGAATATAATATATGCAAGATAAGTAGAAGAAAATTAATCAAACTTATAAAGCAATTTAGGTAAATAAGTGTCAGTTGGAAATACCATTTACTAAAAACTTATTGTACTGACTGAACTGTTTCATTCTGTCCACTTACTTGCTCTAAATACGAAAAATCTTTTTCATTTCTCGTACTCGGAAAGTAGTGTTTGTTTGATCAGAGCAGCGGGTCGAAAACGATGCTTCCCTCCCTTGGGCGGGAAAGACTCATAGTAATTGCTTCCCTCCCTAGGGCGGGAATGAATTTTAAATATAGAACTAAAATTGGTTATTTAGTCGGCTATAATTTTTTTTACATAATTAAGAAAAATATCGATTAAAAAAAAATGCTGCGGTCTTGTGACTGTATACGGCCAATGTGAATTAAAAAAAATACCTATTAAAGTGGGATGGTAGGCGCGGCGGTGACGCGGGCGGTGTGTTCCATATTTGAAATTAAAATTAAAAAAGACTATTAAATAGGTACTACTCATGTTATTACTATCAATAAATATTTTAGAAAAACTACTATTTTTTACTTTCCTTATATTTGAAATGAAAAGTAGAGTGTTTAACACGGGTGAAAGTCATCAATTCCCACTCGGACTATAGCCGCCCTCGCTTCGCTCGTGCGTCTAAATACCTCGTATGGGAATTGATTTCTTTCCACCCTTGTATAACAATCTACTATTCTGTCTGACAGTTGACGCCACGGTTGGCGCAGTTGCTGTACGATCAACTGTTGTTCCGGGTCTGGGTGTTTGTGTATGTCATTTTCTACGTTTGTAAACGCATCCATGATACAGGAGAAATTCCTAGAGTGGGGCAACTTAAAAAAAAACAACTTTCAGTTCTATGTTTTTTTGACACCTACTTTCAACACCAAGAAATTCGATTAGAAGGTAACTGTATTGCTTTTACAAATTAACACCACCACGCACCAACTAAATGGAAAATGGAAAAAGGAATCGAGACATTTTTTTTTTTTTTAGCGTGGTAAAATCATCAAATGAGTCCTCCAACCCCGGGCAGGGCGGGAGGGACTGTCAGACTTCTACTGACTAAAATCCACGGTGTCCTTCATAGCCTGTTAAGTTCCGGGGTTACGGTAAGGGAATAATCCCGCGACCCCGGCAGGCTTTGGCCCTCTGAGAGGGGGGGGGCCCCGTCATTATGCTGACGCTCTTTTAGGCGCGCGTGGGACACAACGCGCCGTCGACCCGGGCATGGTCCTTGGTCGGGCAGCGAGTTGCCCTTTACTCGCTGCCCGCATGCCCGCGCCTACGGTGGCCGGAGATCATCAAGCGACGTCCGTCGCCGTGGGCGCCTACCACTGCGGCTGGGGCGGAGGGAGGACGCTGTCCTCTCTCGCTCGCGGCCTGCCTCCTCCTTTACGAGCATTACTGCCTCGCAGAAGGAGCTGACCGCTTCCCACTCCGTCTCGCCCCGCAGCATGGCCGCAACCAATGCCGGGCGCGAGAGGTCTCCGCCTATCGCAGCCGTGAGGACACGTCGGTGCTCCGCCCAAGCTGGGCAGTCTTGCACCGTATGCTCCACCGTGTCCTCCGGGCGATCTTCGCAGTGGTGACACCCAGGCGTCTCCTCCTTTCGCATCAGACACAGGTACCTCCCGAAACTTCCGTGTCCGGTGAGGACCTGCGTCAAGCGGTAGGTCAGGACGCCATGACTTCTCTCCAGCCACTCCTCAAAGAGGGGTCTTACCGCCGCAATTGCGGCGTGCCCAAGGAATCGAGACATAGGAATAGTTTTTAAGTCGCCGGCGAAATGAGTTTGAAAGTAACGGCTAGATAGCACGCCGTCCCTCCAGTGATTAAGACTTAGTTTAAAAATGTCGGAGGAAATTAGATTTTAAAACAGGAACGGCTTATTTTCCAGGTTTATTTGGTGTTGTAACTAACTTTGCGTCAGTATTATGGATATTAATGGTAGAAGTTTAATGAGTCATTTATCTGAGTTTCAAAAGACATGACAATGATTCGTGGTTTAGTGACAGAGCTATACAAGTCGTCTAGCGCTATCTCGTTTCCACAGCGGCATAACTCACGCTTTAAGACGTCATGGTAAGGCACCAGAGGCCTTACCACGAGCTCTTAACGCGATCCAGTTTAGGCTGTGGGAAAGAGATGACGCTATACTAATTTTATAGCTCTGTCTCTTTCCCACAGGCTAAACTGGATCGCATTATGAGCTCGTGGTAAGGCCTCTGGCATTATTCCTGTTCCCTACTGCTCAACTAAAATAAAGAAAATATCTAAGGAAAAAGCGTCCACGCCCTAGCGATACTTTTTATAATGATGACTTGGTGACAGTGACAGATAGATCTTATCATTACCTGTAGCTTACCAGCCCACTTTTCAAATACAAATAGAGCAGTTTGTATTTGAGCAGTGGGGAATGTAAACGACACAACTCAGTTGACTGAGTTGTGTCGTTTACATTCCCCACTGCTCAAAAGTCAAAAGTCAAAGTCAAATCATTTATTCCAATTAGGCCATCAAAGAGGCACTTTTGAACGTCGATATTTAAATTCAAAGGGAATAGGAAGGGAAGGGATTGATTCTACACCCATTCGCTAAGGTAGGTTGTATGGAGAAGAATGGGCAAGAAACTCCATACTTACTCTTTTTAAAAAAAATGTTTTACAATATTTTTTAACAGCGTTTGAAATAATTAATGTCAAAGCAATGCACCTTGAAAAACTAGACTAAAATTAAAAAAAAATAATAAGAGCAAAAAGGTACATGGCGTTCACATTCCAACAAAATATTGAAATTACACAATTTACAAATATAATTTATGTGTGTGAGCATTCAAATTTCAACCAGCTTGACCTTGTTTAAGCCCTACATTGTACTATGGAGCAGGACCAGCGTGTTTCCAAACATTTTTATCTTGAATATAATCTTCTAATTTATAATATGTGTGGGAAACGGAACGCAATTGGAAGAAAGAGATAGAGTGCTATGTGTGAGTGAAAGGCGGGATGACGGGGGACGGAAGGAAGGAGGGAGATGCAAGGACTGTGTGTGCTGTGCCGCTAACCGCTAAGACGTTACGAATACGAATTAAAAAGCAAATAATTTGTGAAGACGAATTTTATTACAAGAACCCTATACCCCACAATTTTGGGGGCTCGTCCGGGATATAGGGAAGAAGACGCGACGATTGACGACGGATTTAACTTCGAATCGAAGTTTTTTTCTCGCTGCACGCGGCACGTGGTTGGGTGCGCGGCGACAAGACGTTGGCAACGAAAAACCGTATATTTTACGATCTACGACTGCTACGACGAAGACTGAAGACTGAAAAATGCCGAAACCCACTGAAGACGTGTCATCAAGAGGTGTACAATATGCTGAAGACTTTATAACCAATTTTTCGGGCCAAGACCATACCTACCCAGTGAGCCGTTGGATTCAAGATATCGAAGATAATACGGAAATATTTGAATGGACGCCGCTCCAACAGCTTGTGATTGCGCGTAGATCATTGACGGGAACAGCGGCGCTATGGCTACGAAGCGAAAAACCATTCAAAACGTGGGCCGAAATTAAGCAAGCCATCAGCAAGGAGTTTCCCGATGCGATTGACCAGAAGACGATACATGAAATTATGAGTGCACGTAAGAAAAAGTCTGACGAAAGCTGTATGGATTACGTGCTAATAATGAAAGAACTCGGAAAAAGGGGTAAGATTCCCGATTACGTTGCGATCAAGTACATCGTCGATGGCATTCAAGACTTAGAAACGAATAAAATATTATTGTATGGTGTTACGAGCTACAGTGAGCTGAAGGAAAAATTAAAAATTTATGAGCAGGTGAAAGAAAAAATGAAGGCGCGTCGTGACACGCAACGTAACGATGGATCTGGTGGTCACAATCGACATTCAAAGAGGAATACAAACAGTGAGTTGCGGTGTTATAGCTGTGGAGAACTTAATCATTCATCGCAAAACTGTCCTCATAAGGAAAAGGGCCTCAAGTGTTTCAAGTGCAATGAATTCGGCCATATTTCCTCTAAGTGCACGGCGGCGACGACGAAACGCGAAGACGATCGGAAGCCCTCGGAAAACTTCGACAGCCGATCAAGTCGTCCAATCAGCGGCGGAGATGACCGACAGCGCGGCCAACGTGACGGACATCGTTCGGGCAGAAATCCGACGAATCCCAGCACTTCGAAGTCCGCCATGTTTACTACAGATTATGTTGGCACCTCTAACGGCGATGACGTAGATGACAGCTGTCACTGTCGGGAAAATAAAGAAGTGCAGATTGTAAACAAACCTAACAAAAGGTCGGGGAAGCCGGTTTTGAGTATTATTGTCGAAAATACGAAAGGAATGGCGCTTGTTGACTCAGGAAGCGATGTTAACTTGATGTCACAAGATTTCTATGACGTGATCGGGCAGCCAAAGACGACTGAAGACGGTGTTGTGTTGTCGGGTCTCGGACTAAAACAAGTGCGTTCTTTCGGAAAGTTAACAACTTGTGCTGTGATTGACGGACGATGTTACGACGGAGTTACATTCCACGTTGTGCCTAAAGACTGTATGCCTTATAGTTTAATATTAGGTCATGAGTTTCTCGCTAATGTGATTATGGTTATGAATGAAGGAAGTGTGTTGTTGTTACCCTCAGGTGAAGAATGGATGAATAAAATTAATTGTTTTTCCGTAGGTTTGAGTGTGGTTGTAGGTTCCACAGTCAGCCCAATTGTCAAAAAGGAGGTTTTAAGTTGTGTAGATGACTACAAGCCGGTCCAAGTAAAAGAAGCACCCATACAACTTAAAATTATTTTGAAGGATGACATCCCAGTGGCTCAAAAACCTAGAAGATTGTCACTAAAGGAACAACAAATAGTTGAAGATCAGGTAACGGAATGGTTGGATAGCAACATAATACGGGTAAGTTTCTCAGAATATGCTAGTCCCTTGGTTTTAGTCAGGAAGAAAGATGGTTCAACACGGGTCTGTGTAGACTACAGACAACTCAACAAGAAGATGGTAAAGGATGAGTATCCACTACCTGTCATTGAGGATTTAATCGACAAACTGCAAGACTCCAAAGTATTTAGTGTTATTGATTTAAAGAATGGGTTTTTTCACTTGAAAATCAGTGAAGAGTCAATACACTACACCTCATTTGTGACTCATCATGGTCAATTTGAATTTTTGCGTGCACCTTTTGGACTGTCAAACTGTCCAAAGTATTTTATGAGATTTGTGTCAACCATTTTCAGGAGTTTAATTGACAAAGGCATAATGTTAGTTTTTATCGATGACATTATCATTCCAGCAAAAGACGAGGAACAAGGTGTGCAAAGATTGAAAGAAGTTTTATCAGTTGCTTCAGAATATGGACTACAGATAAATTGGAAGAAGGCAAATTTGATATGCAGTGAAATTGAATATCTGGGTCATCGCATACGGAATGGTGAAATCAGTCCAAGTTTAGAGAAGACAGACGCTGTGATGAGGTACCCGGAACCAAGAACAACTAAGCAGGTACATAGTTTCATAGGACTTACTTCTTACTTCAGAAAATATATAGAAAATTATGCTACAATAGCAAAACCCTTAACTGACTTATTAAAACAGGATGCTATCTTTATTTTTGAAGAAAATCAACGTAACTCTTTTAATATTTTGAAGAAGAAGCTGGCATGTGGTCCAGTATTGAAGATTTATAATCCCAAGCTGCCTACAGAAGTGCATACAGATGCATCCAGCATTGCTTATTCGGCAATACTATTACAGCAGCATCCGGATAGTGGCTTACATCCAGTTCAGTATATGAGTAGGAAGACAAATGATGCTGAACAAAGGTACACAAGCTATGAACTGGAGGCTTTAGCGATAATTGAAGCTATAAAGAAATTTCGACATTACCTGTTTGGCATACATTTTAAGATTGTTACAGACTGTCAAGCTTTTGCACTAACCCTTAAGAAGAAGGACTTATCAGCTAAGATTGCAAGATGGGTGTTGTTTTTAGATCAATATGACTTTGAAGTTGAGCACCGAAAAGGTTCGAGTATGAGGCATGTGGATGCATTGAGCAGACACCCTTATGTTTCAGTAATGGTAGCAAGTCTTCATGACCAAGTCAAGGACGCACAAATCCAGGATGAAGGACTGAAAGCAATAATCGAAATTGTAAAAGAAAAACCCTATTTAGACTATTGGTTGGAAAATAATATTCTTTACAGGAGTGACCAGAAGCAGCTGGTAATTCCTAGAAGCATGGAAAAAGAAGTTATACGAAGAGTGCATGCCAATGGTCATTTTGGAAAGAGAAAAATGAAAGAACTCCTTGTTAAAGATTTCTACATCAAAGATATAGATAAGAAAATTGATGACTTTATTGCAAGCTGCATACCATGCTTACTAGCAACGAAGAAGCAGGGGAAACAGGAAGGTTTTCTTAACCCTATTCAAAAGGAGGGAATCCCTCTGCATACCCTTCACATGGATCACATTGGACCGATGACTGAGACCAGAAAGAGGTATAATCACATTTTAACAATAGTTGATGCCTTTACTAAATTTGTGTGGCTTTTCCCTACAAAGAGCACCACCAGTAGCGAAACTCTAGATAAGCTGAAAATACATCAACAGACATTTGGGAATCCAGATAGGATTGTCACTGATCGAGGTACCGCTTTTACTAGCCATGAGTTTGAAGAACATTGTAAGAGTGAGAATATACAACACATAAAAATAACAACAGGAGTGCCACGAGGAAACGGACAAGTGGAAAGGATTCATGGAATCATTAAACCAACTCTTACGAAGTTATGTGCAGAAGATCCATCAGTGTGGTACAAACATGTAAGTCGATTGCAACGTGCAATAAATAGCACTTACCAAAGAAGCATTAATACGAGTCCATTTGAGTTATTAACAGGTGTCAAGATGAAATCCAAAGAAGATATACCTTTAATTGATTTATTACAGCAAGAGAGTCTAGAACAATTCAGTGAAGAAAGAGAAGAATTAAGAAAAAAAGCTAAAGAACAAATATTAAAAATGCAAGAAGAAAATACAAGTACTTATAATAAGAAAAGAAAGGAAAGTAATAAGTATGAAGTTGGTGAACGAGTAGCAATACAAAGAACACAGTTTGGTCCAGGACTCAAATTAAAGCCAAAGTACCTAGGCCCATATAAGATCACAAAGGTCAAGCGAAACGATCGCTATGACGTCGAAAAGGGTGATGTCACATCTGAAGGTCCCATAAGGACTACTTGCTCTGCTGATGGGATGAAGAGGTGGCCTGACAATGATGAAGAAATTGAGTAAGTATGCTCTGCTTGTGGTGAAGTATGGACGTAAGACTGTGTGACGGATGTTTGTTTTTTTTTTTCCTTTTATTAGTTTATAAAATTTTATGTGTTTTGTTTTGCAAATGAAAATTGAAGTTCAATTGTATAAACTGGTTAATGTTGTAAGCTAACTTACTACTGTTTTGTTTTGAAATAGTACTTAAGTTGATAACATGTTTTATAAAAGTTTACCCTTGCATTGTGTTCACTTACAAGTCTATGGTTTACCTTTAGTTAAGAACTACATAAAACAGGAATTTCATTTCTTTTGCTGTTAATGTTTAAGATTAGTTCTATAAGCGTGTATTAAGTTTAATGGTGTATTTAAGTAGTGATAAATGTAAGCGTGTAATGATGATGGATGAGGAGGTAAGGTAAGAATGAAATGAGGAATGAAAGTCAGTTTAGCATGTCTGGGGACAGACATGAAGGTCGGATGGCCGAATGTGGGAAACGGAACGCAATTGGAAGAAAGAGATAGAGTGCTATGTGTGAGTGAAAGGCGGGATGACGGGGGACGGAAGGAAGGAGGGAGATGCAAGGACTGTGTGTGCTGTGCCGCTAACCGCTAAGACGTTACGAATACGAATTAAAAAGCAAATAATTTGTGAAGACGAATTTTATTACAAGAACCCTATACCCCACATATGCTTGTTTACTAAGTGTGCTTTTTATGTAACTTTTAAATTTTTTTTCATTTAGATTTAAGATTTCACTCGGGATTTTATTGTAACATTTAACACAGAACCCCATAAAAGATTTTTGTACTTTAGACAATCTAAAATATGGTTGATCAATTTTATCTTTATTTCTCGTATTAAAGTTATGTCTGTCGCTTATTTTGTTAAAAAGATGAAGATTTTTCCTAACATGCATTATATTTTCATAAATAAATTGACAAGGCACTGTCATTATATTAATCTTTTTGAATAATTCCCTAAGAGATTCGCGACGACGTAGATTGTAAATTGCTCTGACAGCTCTTTTTTGCAAAATAAAGATAGATTCAATGTCAGCTGCACGGCCCCACAATAGGATGCCATATGACATAATGCTGTGAAAGTAGCTGAAGTAAACCAAACGCGCAGTTTCGACGTCTGTTAACTGCCTTATCTTTCTAACAGCATAAGCGGCTGAGCTTAGTCGCCCTGCTAGAGATGCTATATGGGGGCCCCATTGCAATTTGTCGTCTAACGTGATTCCTAGAAAAACTGTCTGATCAATAAAGTCCAATTTTTTTCCGTTCAATAAGATGTCACATTCGCTACTTCTAACATTTGGTAAAGTGAATCTAATACATTTTGTTTTCTTTTCATTAAGAACTAAATTATTAACAGTAAACCAATTTTGAACCTTAAGAATACAGTCATTAACAGTGTCTAGATTTTGTGCACGTCTGTCAATTTTAAAAATTAAAGATGTATCATCAGCAAATAACACCATCTGTGGTTGACTCTTTAGTAAATGAGGTAAATCATTAATATAGACTAAGAAGAGGAATGGACCCAAAATAGAACCTTGAGGCACTCCCATAGTCATTTCAGCCCCCAATGAGTTTGTACCGTTTATCTGAACTTTAACCTGTCTATCTTTTAAGTATGAATTTAGTAAATCAAGGGCTTTATTTTTAATACCATAATGTTCTAACTTCAGCAAAAGCGTTTCGTGGTTAACGCAATCGAATGCTTTTGAGAGGTCGCAAAAGATTCCTATGGCATCCTGTGCTTCCTCCCAGGAGTTAAAAATGTTCTTCAATAGGGTAACACCGGCGTCAGTTGTACAACGACCTTTGGTGAAACCGAACTGTTGATCATGAAAGATGGAGTTTCTATTGAAGTGACATAGCAGTTGTGCAAGCATTAACTTTTCAAACACTTTACTGAAGACTGGCAAAATTGACACAGGCCTATAATTGTTCGGTTCTTTACAATCACCCGATTTGAAAAGTGGAGCTACCTTACTATGCTTCATGAGATCCGGAAACACTCCTTGGTCTATACTGCTATTAAATATAAAAGCTAAATAAGGTGCCACGGTTTCTATTATAGATTTACAGGCCTTTACAGACATTCCCCAGAGATCTTCTGTTGACTTAATTTTAAGATCCTTGAATGCTTTAATCACAGCTTGGGGGTTCGTGTGCTGAAACCTAAACTCCTTCGGGCAGGCCTTTACATTATTTCTAAGTAAGGCAGCAGAGAGTGCGGGTGACGAATTTAAAGACGCAGTCGTCTTAAGAGGTATATTCGAAAAAAACTTTTCAAATTCCTGAGCTACTTCTACGTCTGTGCTTATAGGGCCATGTGCAGTTTCTAAATTAAATTCGTTATTGCGCTGTTTATTCCTACCTGTCTCATTATTTATAATTTTCCAAGTTGTTTTAATTTTATCATCGGCTGATTTAATTTTATTACTAATATGAATAGCTTTAGCTGTTTTGCATACATTTTTAAAAGTTTTAGAATATTTAGCAACATACTGATGAAAGGTATCATTCACAATGTGTTTCTTTAGACCATAAAGTTCAAAAAGCCTTTCTCTGCTCTTACGAATTCCAGGTGTCGCCCAATCACTAAATAAGAATTTTGTGACGATAGTTTTAGTTTTAACTGGAAACGTGTGAGTAAATTCTGTATTTAAAATTGCAAAAAACTCGGCGTAAAACTCATTTGGGTCATTTATATTATTAAAGATATTTTGATCACATAATTTACTCGCTAGTGTATCATTAAATTTTTCTAAATTTTTACATGTAATTGGCCTATACCTTATTTGGGTTTTTTGCGTAGGTGTGTAGGCGCAAAACGTTATTGTTTGGCCACTGTGATCAGATGGCAATTTATTTATAATTTCCTTATGCAAATAATCACAATTAGAAAAAACATTGTCTATACAAGTGGCAGAAGAAGCTGTCACTCTGGTAGGTTCCATAAAAATATGTGACAAGTTAAATGATTTAAAAAGACTCAACAATTTGATACTATTGGAGTTATTTTCTAATATATTAATATTGAAATCACCACAGATGATGATAGATTTACTACTACTACATACTTTATTTAACACATCTTCCATTATAGAATCGAATAAAGGAAGAGTCTGGTAATGTGGGGGTCTGTATACACACACTATAACATGCCTATCAAGCTCAACACAGGACAATTCAATTATGTGTTCAACTGACAGTTCCACAATGTCATTTCGAGTTTTAGATTTAATTGATTTCTTAATTAATATTAAAGATCCGCCATGTAACATACGTTTGCGGCTGAAATGACTAACTACACAATAATTATCATAACAAATTGACAAAACTTGATGATCTTTTAACCAATGTTCGGTAAGGCAAACAATATCAAACTTGGTTGATTCCAAAAACATTTCTATTTCCAGTAGTTTAGAAGAGCACCCTTGAATATTTTGATTAAACAATTTTAAAGTGTGTTGCTCTCCACTTGTTATTTTATACTTAACTAATTTGCTAGAAGAAACCTGTTTATTGTTCACTGATAATGAGTTACTAATTGCAGAGGTTTCTTCTGTTGTCTTACAATCTAGTTTAAAGTAATATCCGGAGTGATCTCCACGACGGGACCGTCTAGTGTACCAGCAGGAAGGGAATGCCCAATCTGAGTAGTAGTGGTCTCCAAGGCCGGTGGTATATTAGGTAGACCCTCCTTCGTACAGCATGCAAGTACAGAACACTGCATCACTATGTTTTTAGGACAACCTAACAACACAGACTCGTCACTTAAACTACTACTTAACCTACTTAACCTAGAATCTAATACATCAGCAACAACATGGTTAATATTATATGCTATCAACATAGCAATCAAATGTCGACATTTCAAAGACAGAGATAAATGTCTCCGATGCAAAACAAAACTACTAACAAAATTGTTAGAATCAAAAAACAACAATTTGTCACTATGACAACATGTCAACATGTGAATGCAACAGTTTAACTTATAAATATGGTTATTTTCACATTCACTTAAACTATCCGAGTAAGGAAAAGCGCACAACATCAGCTTTCCTACGTTTAACTTCAATAAGGAGTCCACACCATCCACTATGTCCTTTTTAGTTACATTAAAGCTATTTCCTAAAAGTAGAACTAAAGAAGAACAGTCCTCCAGATTTGTTTCAGTTATTCTATTTATCATTTGTTTAAAACTTATGTTATGATAACAGTGGTTAGTAAAACTATGGCTTAGGTAGTTATATAATATTTTTCCAAAGCCAGACCCTAACTCATCACTAAAAAGTATAGTTTTACTTGTTTGATTGTGATTATAATATGTCTTTGCTGGAGAAGCTGATAAGTTAAGTTAAGTTGGGGCTGAGGGGGAGGTGGTTTATTGGCACAGCTGCAAGGGAGATTATTTGTCAGTGACTCATATCTCTCTGCATTGTACTTCACCAAATCCAACAATTCCCCGGCTTCAAACAGACGGTCACTCAACTGTTCCTGTGATTTTTCATATTTTTCAAAAATGTCCTTCAGCAAGCACTCTTTGTATAATAAATCATTTTGGAGTAGCTGAGTATCAGTATCATATTTTCCCCTACATTGATCTAACTCGCTACAGCATATATTAAGACGGTTTGTAAGGATCACACGTTCCTTTCTAAGGGAAATATTTAATTTTAAGAGGTTTTGTTTTTTAATTGATCTTTGTGACCGTTTTATAAATTTCTTAATTTTAATATATTTCTTTAGTTTTTTGTGACTCATAATAATAGGACACAATGGTATGGTGTCATCACCAGTTAAATCTATGGTTACAGATGGCTCACACACTAAATTGGACTGACTACCAACCAACTCTTGGAAAAGGCTATTGGTGTTAGAAACCTGATCGCTAATCTTTGCAGATTCTGAGAGCGAAAGGGCCTTATGGGCATCACATAGCTCCTGTTCCAGTTCTGATATACGGTGCATGGCCAGATCATAAGTTTCACTGCACTGTTGGAAAGTCAATACTTGATGTTTAAGTTGACTGTGCTGATCGGCTAAGTCCATGTGTTCAATATGAAGTTCAGCCAGTTGGTTCTTGAGGAAGGTGTTCTTTTCAACAACCTTCTGCACCTCCACTTCGCTGTCATCCATCTCCTGGAGAAGTTTCTTGCATTCTGCTTTAGAACGGTCAAGTTCCTTCAATGTAGCTCTCAGCTTTGCTTCCAGCTCCTTGATGGTTGCACTGCGGGTCATCATTTTGTTTTGGAATGTCACCTGAAATGTGTGAAGTTAAGCAGATTAATCTTATTTGAAAAATAAAGATGTGATATTTTAGAAAAAGGGAGGTAGACTGGGAAAAAAAAAATATATATATAAAAATGGAAAAGAAAAGAAATTAAATTGAAAGTTATTCTTAGTTACAAAAGTTAAAATTGATTAGAAACTAAAGTAATAAGCAAATTTAAAGAGATTTACAGGAAATTAAACTGCTCTAATTCTGAATTTTATTTTTTGAAGTTTGACAGTAAAGGTTTGGTCACATTACAGGGTTTTTTTTTTTAAAGTATTGTAGTAAATAACGTAGCTGATGAGCCCTATTTTGTGTAGTATATTATTGAAGTGTTTATTGTCTGGGCGAACGTTTACGTCTTCGATTCTGCTTCCACCAATTGTCAAGCAAAAGGAGTCATAAACCAGTGCCGGTGTGTGATGGACGTTGCTCAGAGGCCGGAGCAGTATTGTGTTATGTTCCGTGTAATGTAAATATAATATACAATTACAAAAACATATAAAAATACTCCCCGGGTTCGATGATTGTTTGAAATCCGTCACCGTTGAGATGTCTGTTGACAGCTGGTTTTATAGTCACTGATTTTACGAAGATTTCGCGATAAAAAACACTGTATAACTACTGTTTCATGTATCTTATTCCTAGATTAAACTAAATAACACTTATTTAACTTTATTTTAACACTTTTTACTATTTTTAATAAAATATTTCTAGAGACCGTTTACTTTTGACAACCGGCTACCAGTGTGGCCAGCCTCCCTCCTCAACTCTCACTCTCTCAACTCACTCCTCAACTCAACTACAATTGGTGTACTGCTCAACTAACAACTCAAAGTTGAGCAGTACAATTGAGCAGTGGGGACAAAGGGCTCATGTCCTTCAGAAATAGCGCCGAGGACAGACATAAGAAAAATCTACAAACGATCGTATTACAAACAACGCTAGTCAGGTCTAGCAGTCATAAAATTCGATAGTTCTCGTCAAACCAAGAGTCAAAGAGTCATAAATCCCATCGTGTTACGCAAACTACATCGACATGAATTTGATGCGAAAGGGTTTATACGCTTCACTTGCTACCATAAAATAAACTCGCTAATATTTGTTTTTTTTTTTTCGTTGCTGGCAACCCAGTTTAAACTGAATTGCAACGTAATTTAGACCTTCTATGGCTTCCCGAAAGTGATAAATAAAAGTTTTAGTGCTGAATGATTATTTTGGTGATGGTGATTTATTCGGAATTAAAGACACCATTTTGCTTATAACCGATTTAAAAAAAATTGGTTATTTGAGGTTGTTTCTAGTCCTTTCTGACTAAGACAAGAATAATTATGGAATAATAAAGAAATATTAAGGCTCAGGAGTGGGACTGAACAGGCTAGAAAAAACAAATAAATAATTATATCACTGGAAAATATTTTTGTCTCAAAATTACACTTTACTACACGTTCAGAATTCCAGACATTCCAACATAAAATAATAATGGTTTCCATAAACAACAAAACTCTTCGATTTAATATAATGACGCAAATATTACCAATCACCCCATAACGCCCCCCAAAATTAAACCCCCTGCCATTACCGTTAAATAAATTAATGAAAAATATTTCAATATCGACACTAGATACACTGAAAAAAGTATTTTACAAAACTAGTTGAGTTAATTCACAAATAGCCAAACCTTGATAAGTAACAAACGAATTTCATTTACGTATTGATCAACTGCTTTTGTTGAATTTTACAAAAATGTTTTAGTTATTTGAGTTGGTTATAAGTTACCAAAGTTTATGTTATCTAATACAAAATTCGGTTTCGACACTTTGCAACATAATATGTTTTGCTATACTCGAACACACTTGTGACTTTGCAGTTGACCCAACTAAAACTATTTTTTTAACGAATAGTCGCAGTTTTTCAACTCTGCTATTAGTTTGTTACCAGCTGTAAAGTATTGTTGAGATTTTAGTTGCAAAGTTACTACAAATAAACAAAAAATTTGGCTGAGATCAACTAATATTGATTATGTTGGTTTTAGAATATTTTTGGTTATCAATAACACAGCAATATCGATGCTTCCGGCAACAAATGTCGTAAACGCCATTTTGGCGAAAATGAGTTAAGAATGCAGCCCTACTTAATTTTTGGCGCTGCGTCGATCTAAAAACGTGAAAAAAATATCCGCCTAAAAAAAATACTTTTACACCCAAAATTTTTACTAGTATAATCAAGATTTTTTAGAAAAGAGGGTATGTATAACTCATATTGCTTAGAACCGAATAACCGTGCAGGTCGTATAATACAACGTACAAACAGCTGTCGGTCGTAAAAACATGAATACATCATTAATTGTAATTACACCCCACAATCATTTTTAAAACGTAAGCTCTGCTGAGAAACAATTGTCGTAATGTCACTTGGTCTTGGATAATTGGTTTGAAAATTGAATTATGTAGGTCGTACTATAAGAAAAAAGAAAGAAATACTATACTTTAAGAAACTTTAAAGAATATTAATTGGAGAAACATTAGAGTAGCAACTTTCAGAAAGACCAATTTAAACCAAATAGAACTCAAGTATTCAATGAAAGAAGATGCAATTACACATCGAATCAAGTTGTTCGAAGATGTCAAGCGTAAAAGAAAGGGAAAAGGGAAGAATAAATCAAAAGAAAATACAGAAGAAATGTTAGAATTACAATATAATCGAGTAAAACAGTTGAATCCAAAACAGCTATATACGGATAAACTACCAATTACCGCAGCTAAATACAAAGATCTGCAACGATTGTGTGATCAGGGGACAATACACAAACGGTTTCATGCCGAATACAAACAGCTTCCTTGTCAGTCTCATAATGTCATTGATACTCTTCCTCAGACTGACGAGGAAGATGAAATTTCTGATTAATTATCTTCTATCAGAAAATCAGGTCTTCAAATTTCTGGTTAATAATCTTCTATCCAATGACAGAAGATTTTTTTTTTTATTAACCTATATTGTCCCACTGCTGGGCAAAGGTCTCCCCCATAACCTTCCACTCCAATGACAGAAGATTATTAATCAGAAATTTGAAGACCTGATTTTCTATAACTCGTCGTCGTATTATGTTTTGCATCTACGTTTTTATTATCTTGTCGATAACACTTTCCCATTTTCACCAACGACACTAAAAGTTAGGTAGACCATAGTACAGAAGCTTTCCGAACAAACAAGATCTAGAAAGATGAACTACCTAAATTTTTAAGGGCGTTGGTGAAAATGGGTATTGTTTATTAAAATTATTAGAGCAGTAAGCTTGGTAGAATGTTTACTTATATTTTTTTGTAATTCATTATCAATACGTTTTAAAAAAATGTCGCGATTATAAAATCTTCTTGAAATCAATGAAACAAAATGATTACTTAACATTTTGAATTATGTCTGGCTGGTTAGGTACGCCGTTGGAGGTAGAACACTATAGGCATCTTGTAACAAACGCTTGATTAAATTATACGGGACGATGCCTATAATATACTTACTCAAGTGTTTTTTATACCTTTAGGACTTGCCAGGTCCTAAAGGTATAATTTTTAATTATGTCAATTTGTGTTTTATTTTATTGTTTTTATTACAAGTAATGAAAACTCAACTTACAGTCTTAAATTCATTGATTTGCTTCAGATATTTCCATGTTTGTTACATACCATCGCATCAGATCGTGGTGTTTACACTCATTTTTATTTCAGTATATGGTTTTTAAAACCAAACCCAGAACTATTGTATTTAAAAACTGGTGCATACTTCTAACTTCCGTTAGACAAATCGTTCTCCATTGATTTTTTAGTGGTCGTAAATACCAACTTCTTGAATTTTCTGGGGTGTATGTCCAAGCTAACTTTTAAAATAAGGCTTTGACATAAATAGCAATAATATATTATGAAACACCATCGTATTTTACGTATTTCTTTTATAGAACACAGTTTTACAACTTTTAAAGTTAAAAAGATATAAGCCAAAAATGAAATTATTTTTTGTTTTTCGCTGATTACCAAAAGTGCTATTTTGGTGTTTACGACCTTTGTTGTCGGAAGCATCGATATAATAGGTGGTGATTAAAGTTATGCTGCGCATAAAGAAACGTTTTGTTCCCGCTCGCTGACAGTAGTGTTAAATCAAACAGTACCTAACGGAACCTGTAGAAACTTCTTCTCGTGTTGTGAGGCGAGTGAGCGCGTCGAGTAATTTGCGTTGTATTTTGTAAGTTTTGATTTTATGTATGAATATATCAAGCAACGTCAAGAAAATTTCAAAAATGGAGCTGCCGTCGGCAGACGAGGCGGCAGTGAAAACATTCTCGGACTATCTGCAGTCTTGGGAATTAGAAGCTTACATTCCAAAATTTTTGGGTGAGTGTTTTTAACTTCTATTTCTTACATAATTAGGACAATAGTGTTTCATTCATTAAATCACAATTTTAAACAGGGCATTTCCCGTTATATGCACTTCTGCTATTCTTTTTAGATGCGTAGTGTTCGGCAAAGTAGAAAAGCAAGCACCATACCACGGTATTAATATCTAATTATACTTTCCTTAATATTTCAGAAGAGTCCATTGATGTGGAGACCCTCCAAATGTTGTCAGAGGCTGACCTGAAAGACTTAGTGCCAATTATTGGACACCGGGCTAAGCTGACGACACAAATCAAACTTTCGACCAATATAATGTCTAATGCTTTTGAGAACACTGTAAGTAATAATAACAATATTTAATAATTAATACTTAATTAGTCATTTAAATCTACAGTTGTTCCCAGTTTGATTAGGATAATGCAGGCCGAACCAAACCCAGTGTTGTTGTCTGTTAAGTAAGATATCCTGTGCTTTGGAAGGCATGTTCAGCTATCAGTCCCTGTCACTGTCTCTGACAGTCGTCGTTATTCAAATTCAAATTCAAATTCTTTTATTTCAGGTAATTACCCATAATTTTATATATAACATTAAATTCATAGGTTAAAATCAAATACAAAAGCATGTTAGAGTTTGATCAGATTATTATTTTATATTTCAGTGTCATACTACTCCGGACTCAAACAACAAAATAATGCTGTATACAGTGGAAGACTTGCCAGTTGTAACATACCCTGATGATGAGGACCCCCCTGAAATGTCTGAAACAAATGTAATAGAAGAGGACAAGCCGGAATATGATTGCGTTAGTTATTTTGACATTCTTTTTAGGTTTTTGCTAAGATTTTTTAATTCTAGCTGTGGAGAGGAAATGGGGATAGTTGACTATTTTAAGACTGTATTTAAAATTAATTAATTTGATACTTAATAAATAAATATACATGCAACAAATAAAGTAGTTTTTCTTATTCTATCTCAAGTTTGTAACCGAAATTAGTACCGTATATGAGGAGTTTCAGTACGTAAGATTTGGGGAAAGATATATCTTGCTAAAACTTCTTATAAGTAGGTACATGAAAACCTATAAGAAAAAAAAACACTTAAGGCTGATGCTACAGGGTAGCCCGCGAAATTAAAATTTTCTTACGTTTTTTGCAATTTGCAATGACTTTGACGTTGAAAAAATATTTTTTTTTGCTACACTTTTATGAACTTGGAGGATTGTATTTATGCTTTTGATGATTATAATTTTGTAACTACATACGTCTTACAATTGCGAACAATATTTTAATCATTATTCAACCTAGCACTGGCCTGCAAATTGCAAAAAACGTAAGAAAATTTTAATTTCGCGGGCTGGTCGGAGCATTCACCTTAAGTAACTAAAAAGTTATGTTACTTTTAACCGAAAAGTTCATTTACAGATAACAAAACAGTTTGGTTACAATAAAATTATAGTGATGTAACTAATAACTGAACAATACCAAACCCATGACCAAGTTTTAACCAAACGGTTTTGTACGCGCTAACAATAAAACGTGGCTATTTTTAACTTAACACTTTTGTTCATAATACACATATTAAGTTATTTATTCTAGAACACTTCGGTACAACGTGAATAATAAATTTGTTACGAAGTTATCATTTTTGTCGAGCTACTAATAACAGAACTCTAATAACAAAACTGAATTTGTCTATTAAGAACTATAGTTATGTAGTCACTATTTTTATGTAATAGGTTACTCAATTGTTTGTTATTTGTTACTCAAAACTTTTTTCAGTGTACGCTCTCCAATCCATTTTGACCCCGTAACTTAACGCTTGGCAATATAATATGACTCGTAGAATAAGTATAAATCATGTGTGAAATCATACACGTGTGCACCACCCCTGTTTACGTCCGTAGGGGTGTGCGCGCATTGTTCTTTAGACCAGGGTTCGCCAACATTTTTAACCGCGTTTTCTTTATTTGTTTGTGGGGTTGCAAATTCTTTGTGCCGTTGTGAGCGCAAACGGCATTATTTTTTACAAGGACTGTGTTTCCGTTTACCGCGTACAAATGCCGTTGTGTAAGCACTAGAGTTAGTATATTTCTATATGTAGGTACGGAAATACGACTGTAAAAGCTAGACTCACTGAAATTTTTAATGCTATGACGCCCGTAACGAAATCAGTGTGAATGTTTGAAGTTGGATTACTGTCTTTTATATTATCCTGGACAGACAACCTACGTTAAAAATGGCAAACTCTCCGATGTGTTAGGATTAAAAAATTGCCGCTTCAAAGTAAAACTTACGTTTAGGCTAAGATTCGTTCGTTATTACAAGCAATCTATCAAAATCAAGAGTAATTTATTCCAATTGGGCTGATGTAATGATCAACACTATATCAAAATTTACAAAAGACCCCCGCCCCTTGTCGCTTGAGTAACCATAATATGTTGAGAACCCCTGCAAAACACTCACTGGACTTGCATCGCGTCATACAATTGATATAATATAATAAACATTTTACTATATTATATGAAACATAATGGTTTCAATTAATTACAATAAGCTCGCGTGTCGCCCCTTGTCGTGCGATACTAAAACAAATATGACTAACATATGGTCCGTTTTATAAAATTATTGCATTTCATGTAAAAAGTAATTTTCGCGAGTAGGTAATTGTTTCAGTACAGCTCAAGGATTTTATGTAAACAAGGAATGATGCTAAACATTATTTAATTATGCATTGTTTTATTATGGAGTTCTACTCCAGGTTATTTTCAAATTATTTTCTCCAGGACATTTTCTTTGGAAAATAATTACAGCCGCACAGGCCGATCTTCCGGGTTATGCCCCGGTGCCGAGGTTGGTCTATGGATGGGTGACCATCTGTCATACCGAGTTTCCTCCGTGCCTCGGAAAGCACGAAGCAGTTGATCCCGGCTTTCATTTGTAGATGTTTGACAGTCGTACATGCTATTAGTCAGAAGCTCTAAAAAGTCTGACAACCAGTCTTACCATGGAGTATCATACTACCCAGTTACTGGGTTGTGGAGGTCCGATAGGCAGTCGCTTCATCTAAAATTCTGATATCAGCTGCATCTGGTTAGACTGGAAGCCGACCCCAATGATTATAGTTGGGAAAAGGCAGGCAGATGATGATATAGTTATTTATGATACTAGTGCGGTAAGTTGGTTTTTACAAACGAGTAGACGAATGTAAGCCCGAGCGAAGCCGAGGGCTTACCATAGTCACGAGTTTGTAAATACATACCAATTTCTGCACGTGTGTCTTATAATGTTTTTCAACACATTTGCGAGAAAACAGTTCAATATGTAAATAAACAAGCTTTTTCATTTGACTATTTTAACAGCAAATGAAAATAACCGTTTTCTGCAATTTGCGCCTCATTCAAAATATCAGGTGAAGTAGAGTGCATACTTATAAATATCAGATTCCTCGCTTGAACTCATATTATTATTTTGTTTATAATTATAACAGTGGGAAAGTCGCAACAATTTTTGAAGTTTCTAATATTAAAATGGCGCCACATGCACGTGGTGAAAAATTGAACTACATCTTGCGTCTCATTTACTCTTTAGTATTAAAGTGAGACAACGTATTGAGCAAAAGCGCTTCCAAGGAGGTTCGATCAGTCAGGTTGTTTATTCTCATAATGTGAAACTCTTTGGTGGAATTCTTATTTTTTTTTATGGAAATTAAAAAAAAACCGTAAAGAAAACGCACGGTGCTATACAACGGGTGTGCCGTAAAATAGGTACATAATTATGTGAGAGATACCTATTTTACCGCACTCTCCGTTGTATGGTGCGTAATTTTTAACTTTCGAACAATGTATACAGGCTTTGTAAATGCATTTTTCGAGCAACTGTGTTGAAAAGGACATTTTCTTTTCAAGTAACACCTAATGGACTTAAGACTAATACCTAATCCAACAACTGGATTTGCTCACAGATAATAAGTAGTCTGATCAACGAGGATATTTGTTGCACGGGAACCTCCGAGAAATTCTCCCGACACTGTGTCATAACTGTGGCGAAATAAGGTGAAAATAATAGATGGACAGTAATCAAACACATAAATGTTGGATTATTGGTCATACATCTATAATTTGGCAATAGGATTGTTTATGGATTAAGAAACTTACACGTGATAAATAAGTAATACACGCTAACTTAACACCGGAAAACTATCCTACGTTATGTTAATCCAGGTTATAAATTATCCATAAATCAAACAGTGTGAAAGAGTGAGTAATATCCATCTATACATCCTCAAACACTCGCAATTGTAATACTACGTCAGACTATTTCAAAGCTCTATTTAGTTCTTCCGGGATTAAGTTTAGTCGTAATTTACCTATGTAATTAACTTGAGTAATCACGTATCAAAACACGCATACATGTATATCACAAATAACATAAACCATAGTACATTTCGATAACCTACATTTCAACTAAGTATAGTGTGATATACAAGTTATTAATATCAAATGCTACGTATTTGAAATGTGGTTTCTATGTTCAAATGTGTCAGTATTACCTTAGTTATATACTATTAATAGCTTAGTCGTAAATAAGTAATTACAGTAATATTTGTTACATAATATTATGTGTACCGACATAGAAACACGTACCTACTTAGTAGGTAGCTTAGTAATTAACAACTTCATGATGTTTTAAATTAATTAACCTTGTAGTAGTTAGTCTCATAATATATTAATCTGTGTTATTCTGGATTTGATTAATGTTTTTCTATTTCATTCTCCTATGTTATTTACACTCTTTTCTTTCCATATCTTTATAATGCGCAAAGTACAGACGCCAGCACATCGACCTACCTCACCTGTCAAATTCTCTCTGTCAAATTTCTTTAGTAGATTTTCAACCCTTTCTATTCTATTCTATTTTTGGTGTATGGCAACCAAGTCGATATTCAACCCTTTCACAATAGTGTAAGGTTAATGATTAGTAAAATTTGACAGATTGGGTTTGGTTGACCCGCTGGGGCTGTACAATAACAAGGTAACTAAACAAACCTTTTTACAATACAATAACAACAAAAAAGAACAACTATCTCATTCAAGCTTGCTCAAATATTAACCGGTAAAAACTTTCCCACCTACCCACCATCAATATCAATTATAAAACCACTCTCAACCCGTGTACCTACCCGCAATTCGCAAATAATAACATTCGTACCGCGAGGGTAGTTTTCACTCGGCGGGTGGCGGGCCGATCGATTATGCGTCTCGCCATAAATTCGCGGGGAAGGACCTAAAGTACTTAACTACTTAGGTATAATGTCGCTTTGAAAAGAGTATAAAGAATCGGTCTGGGTTGTTGAAGGCGAGGGCGTGAACTAGGGTTTTTGGGGTAGGTTGTTTGTCATGAAAGTTTTAGGAAAAAAGGTTATATTTACGAGAAAAAAAATGGTATTTTACATAAAGACACTACGTCTGTCTATTCGTGCGTTCCCGAACGACTGCACCACATTGGATAATTCCTTATTCGTTGTGTTCCTCATAGTCAGGACTTCAGATCAAAGAAATAGGCAGATAGAACGCTCAGAACACGCGAGTGTGACCACCAAAGCAAATACAAATTTATTTATAGCCAACTTCAAACCACGTAGCTACAACAATGCAACTTGAAACTGATACAATCTGTCGTGCCTCTGGATCAATTTAGCATTATTAATATCTAACTACCTACTACAAAGCTACGAGTACCGTGACCCGGAAATCTGTACCAACTGACCGATAGATTGGCCGATAATAGGCCGAATCTATTGTCAGTTAATTAGCTATCAATTACACTAAACCGGTCAAGTGCTAGTTGGGACCATTGTGTGATTGATAGAATGTGTATTAGGTATTTAATTTGAGTTTAACTTCCCGTTCATACCATTATCATTAATTGCTTATTTGCGTTAGCAATTGGAGTTACATTTAGAACCGAGCCTTAAGTACCACCCATCAATAATCTTATTATTATCATCCCCTAATTCACACGTACAATATTTATTTATTTAAAATGCCTGTTTTATATATAAGATATTTTATATATACAGCCAATGCAAATTTTGCCGCACCCCGTTTACGATCTCTGCCGAGTCGAACTGCCCTAATTTTGTATACTTAGCATGCATTAACAACATTGTCGTTTTTACCAGCTGTTATCTCAGTATTTCCCCACATTTTGGCATCATACGTAACACGTTGCTAACCATCTACCATTATTATGCTCAAAACGCTTAACCGCCTCATTCCTTATACAACCCATCCATCTTTTCTTTGCTATTCCTTTTTCTCTAAATCCATCCACATTCATACTCGCCAGTCTCTTAGTAGCATGCGTGCGTATCGTCCTACTCATCATATTATCTCCATACAAACAGTGTTTCCTTTTTACTGTAATTGACGCTTTCAAACTTCTTATAAACCAACTCTTTCCTCATTTTATCATATGCCTTTAATAATACATTTAGTTATCATCATCTGCCTGCCTTTTCCCAACTATATTGGGGTCGGCTTCCAGTCGAACCAGATGCAGCTGAATATCAGTATTTTACATGAAGCGACTGCCGGTCAGCCCTGCCGATACCCCATGGTAAGACTGGTTGTCAGACTTTAGAGCTTCTGACTAACAGTAACGACTGTCAAAGATCTACAAATGACAGCCGGGACCAACGGCTTTACGTGCTTTCCGAGGCACGGAGGAAACTCGCTATGACAGATGGTCACCCATCCACAGACCAACCTCGGCAAGCGCGGCTTATCCCGGGAGATCGGCCTGTGCGGCTGTAATTATTTAGCCACGAGCTCCTCATAATAATACATTTTATTTATAATAATACATTTAGTCATAATTATACCCTTTAATAACCTTCAATATTTTCGCCGCACTCCGTTCCACTCATTTACCACTCATCAAAGACAAAAATATTAAAAGGAAGCAATAAATAAAATCTTTTCGAGATAATTTTCATGAAAGCTAATTAGACTCGGAGTTCCATCGTCCATTAACGGAATTACTGGCGTTCCCCTCTTTGAATCCTTTAAAAATGTTTGCGTTTTCAGACGAAACCTGGGGGTAAATGTTTAAAAGGGTGACCGCCCCCTACCGTATTGAATTCTACTTTTTATGGCGTTTTGTACTTCATAAACGTGTGTGATTTTAACGGTAGCTCTAGGGGAAATGACGTTGCGTTTGATGTAAATAATTTTGGGTCGCTTTTTTGGAGTATAACTTGTGAGTAATGATTTGCGAAAAGCAAAGGTTTAGTGGTTTTTTGATGACATTGAGTTATATGATAATAGAGTTCCGCACATTTCGAGTATGTGAAGGAGTTACAATAAGTTGAATAATGTTTATTATTCTAATGATTCATGTAAGCTTTGCGTAGACTATTCCCAGTAATAATTCAAATTCTTCAAAACAATTTCTGTAATAGGTACGTCGCCATGTTAAATTATTATTAAACAAACGTACTAGGCAATACATTTAAGACTTAAAGCTGAAACATACTTGGTGTAATGTGGATATTGTACTTATGCTTCGCCATTGGGTAATGATAGAACCGACCCCAATCAAATGTGAACTAAAATCAGGGCCTGATTAACCCTTAGGCAAATTAGGCTGCAGCCTAGGGCGCGAGGATCGAGGGGGGCGCCGAAATCGTGTCTACGATGATGCCTCTTCTCTTTTTTTTTAAATATTTAATTTTTTCTCTAGTGTAAATATTTAAAACAAAAATTAAGTCGAAGCAACTTCACACACTAGATGACCACGCTCATGGTCAATGGTTGCTTGTCATGATTTTGGTCTTATAATGCGTGAGGTACTTTGCCTTTATGTACGGTCAGCTTAAAAAATGGTTTGCCACCCTAAGCCCCTAAGGTTGAATGTCATTGGCACGCCGCTATCGCGGCGGTAAGACCCCTATCTCGGCGTCCTGACCTACCGCATGACGCACATCCTCACCGGACACGGAAAGTTTCGGGAGGTACCTGTGTCTGATAAGGAAGGAGGAAACGCCTGGGTGTCTCCACTGCACTGCGAGGATCACCCGGAGGACACAGTGGAGTATACGGTGCAGGACAGCCCCGCTTGGGCAGAGCACCGCCGTGTCCTCAAGGCGGCGATAGGCGGAGACCACTCGCGCCCAGCATTGGTCGAGGCCATGCTGCGGGGCGAGACGGAGTGGGAAGCGGTCGCCTCCTTCTGCGAGTAATGGGCGACTCGCTGTCCGACCATGGACCATGCCCGCGGGTCGACGGCGCGTTGTGTTCCACCCGCGCCTCAAAGAGTATCAGCACAATGACCTTTTAGAGGGCCAATGCCTGCTGGGGTCGCGGGACACAACGTATACCGCGACTCCGATACAAAAAGGGCTAGGTACTGAAGGACACCGTGGATTTTAGTCAGTACAAGTATGACAGTCCTTCCCACCCTGCCCTGGCGGGGAGGACTCATTTGATGAATTTACCACGATAAAAATAAAAGTTGAACGTGTAGATTAAAAAACAACGTTAGTTTCGCTTGCAGATTGATCTGAAAAATGTTATAGGTAGTATGAAGTAGTATCTGATAGTGAACCATGTTAAAATTCTCACACTACTACTCAGTTACTACTTTTTAGGCCGTCCGTAACGCACCTGGCGGGGTAGTCCAGTCATTAAAGCCCAAACCCGAAAATAATTAGTAACTTGCTGAAATTTTAGGGGGTTCTTAAGGAAGGTAAAATAACATACCGGGTGATTTTGCAGCGTTCTGGGGTGTACGGAAAGGGTTGAAAAGGGGTGAAAAGGTGTTTTTTGCTAATAACATTGCCAAAAAAATTAGTAACACGCTGCAAATTTGGAATAAGGTTGTTCTTACGGTTTTGTAACGTGTATTAAATTTGCAGCGTTTTGCAACATACGGAACATTGTTTTTTTTTAAAACAGTGCAATTAGTTAAAAACAGGGGTAAGAAAATTAGTAACACGCTGCAAATTTGGAATTAGGTTGTTCTTACCGGTTTGTAACGTGTATCAAATTTGCAGCGTTTTGCAACATACGGAACATTGTCTATTATTGAAAAAACAATGAAATTATTTAATCACACGGGTGAAAAAAATTTGTAACTCGCTGTAAATTTGTAAATAAGTTGTTTTTACCGTTTCGTAACGTATATCGCACTGTTTTTTTAATAATAAACAATGTTCAATTTGTTGTAAAACGCTGCAAATGTGATATACCTTACGAAACGGTAAAAACAACTTAATTACAAAATTTACAGTGAGTTACAATTTTTTTTAACCCGTGTGATTAAATAATTTCATTGTTTTTTTAATAATAGACAATGTTCCGTATGTTGCAAAACGCTGCAAATTTAACACACGTTACAAAACCGTAAGAACAACCTTATTCCAAATTTGCAGCGTGTTACTAATTTTTTTGGCAATGTTATTAGCAAAAAACCCCTTTTCACCCCTTTTCAACCCTTTCCGTACACCCCAGAACGCTGCAAAATCACCCGGTATCTTATTTTACCTTCCTTAAGAACCCCTTAAAATTTCAGCAAGTTACTAATTATTTTCGGGTTTAGGCTTTAATGACTGGACTAGGGGCGCGTCCTCATAATTAGCCTAGGGCGGTCAGAACTCTTAAGGGGCTACGTCAGTACTTATACGGTTTTTATATTTAACTTTCTGTCGTACATGACTGGACTACAGATCTTACAACTTGGAATATAGTTATTGACTATATGATCTAAATTCTCACAAAGTTGAAAACACGATTCAATTAAATTTTCTCGATACAAAAAAAATGCAAAGTTCGGTCTATGTTTTTTATTTTTTGAACTTTATGGCATAACTCCTATGAGTTATTGAAAGGATGTTGTTTTCAATTGTAGAAAATACTAGTATCTAAATTCTGTAAAGACAGTTTTTTAATTAATAACAATTTTAATTCATAAAAAGACGTCAATATGTTTGGGCACATACGCCGTTTTATTCTGAGCACACATTCACTATCGTCCTCTCATCTTTTGCCTTTTAAAAGTAGTGTCATTACTTTCGTTCCTTGACGAATCAGTCAGCCAGCGTGGCTCTTACAGGCTAGACCTGTGACACTTTTTTTCAGATCGCGGCTGTCAGATTTTCGTAATAATAAAATTGGAAATGGATAAAAAGATCGAGAAAATAAAAACGAATGATACGTAGGCTTATAGATTATTCAAAACTATGTTTCGCTGTGTTCAATGGGACGTGATTAAACGGACATGACTGTAAATAAGTCACGTAATTTCTCTATTTTAAATAACACATTATTTTCATTAATAAATCAAGAATAAAATAAACCAAACTTACTGAAAATCATCGCAGGAAATTCCTGACGACCCCTACAGGGCAAACAAGGCAAATGTTAGAATACGTATGATTCTATACATTACGAATTGTTCCTATCAATATAATAAATTACTCACAGTAATATTATATCAATGCTATCGTGATATCGGACCTACTATTGTTGTCGGATGGTTCCTCTGTGTCCATCCTCCTCCCATGTAATCTTTATGCATCTAAATACCATTTCACATGAACTAATGATAAATGCACTGATTTGCAGTTAACAATTTGAGACAATATGTAACTGAAAACAACTTCTAATCGTATCAAACTGCGATATAGGATAAGAAGCACTTCACTTTCATTATTATTTATTTATTTTCGTCACAGATTTATAACAATTTCGAAGAAACAGGATTAAAATAAATTAAATGAAAACTGCTGTTGTCATTTTGAATACTTCAAAATTACTTGTCAACTACAAATAAGGCATAGCACCCACCACCCTGTTAAATATCGCCTATAGTATAATGCTGCGACTACGATGAAAAATCGGTGGTCATTGATGTCTCACCGCGTGTTCGGTACAAGTTGCTTCTCGCTCTATTTATTGCTTTGGAGTCAAAAAAGATCAGTACTGGGCTCATGCTTTTGGAGTCGATAGATAATATCTCTAAGGGTTTCATTTATCAGAAAAGTGATATTAAAACCTTGTCCCAAAAAAATACTGTGGATAAGATATTATAGAATGAAGATTTAATTATGAAGAGGTTACTGACATTAAACTGTTTTACTATACCTGTACCTCATATGAGTAAAAAACTACTAAATCCACGCCGCTGCTCGACTAATGTCCATTTTACGCGGCGCTAGTGTCTGTCATTACATCAAAATGCATTAAAAATTAGTACCAACACCAGATGGTGGAGGACAGGGTGTCAAGAACCCTTAGCTTTCCACTCTCGAACATATAAAGATATCACGCAACCAGCTTTGTGAACGCACGATAATAAAAGGAGTGTGTGTTTGGGGCTTTTTTTAGCGTGGTAAAATAATCAAATGAGCCCTCCTACCCAGAGCAGGGCGGGAGGGACTGTCAGACTCGGAATACTAACTAAAATCCTTATTCCTTTATTCTTTCCTCTCTAAACATATCTCCTTCTGTAATTGGTTGGTTTAATTCTTATCTTCGGGGTCGTTCGCAGTCGGTTCGCTGTAATGAGGCTTCCTCTGAATGGTGCAATCTTACTGCGGGGGTTCCCCAAGGTGGTGTCCTTTCTCCACTTCTTTTTTCTATCTTTATTAACGCCATCACTAAGATCCTAGTTTCACGCTTCCATCTCTACGCAGACGACTTACAGATATATCGCCATTTCAAGCTTGAGGAGCTTCCTGAATCTTTGGCTGCCATCAATAATGATTTAAAGAGTATCGCTCAGTGGGCTAAAAGTTTTGGACTTTTAATTAATCCAGTAAAATCTCAAGCAATCATTATTGGTGGTAGGTATTTTATCAACTTGTTGAATCTCCAGTCTCTCCCACCAGTCATGTACGATTCTGTTCCTATACCCTATTCCAGCAATGTTAAAAACTTAGGTGTATTTCTTGACTGCAACCTTTCCTGGAATGTTCACATTGCGGAAGTGAGCAGGAGGGTGTTTAGCTCGTTTCAGTCCCTCAAACGTCTCTAGAAGTTTCTGCCGTTACCAACTAAAATAACTCTCGCTCAGTCTCTTCTTCTACCTTTAATAGACTATGCTGATGTCTCCTTTCTCGACGCAACTGAGGAACTTCTCGACAAACTCGAACGTCTGCAGAATTTGTGTATCCGCTTCATTTTCGGTCTTCGAAAGTACGACCATGTGTCGGAATTTCGGAGACAGCTGAAGTGGCTGCCTATTCGGCAGCGTCGAGATTCTCATGTCCTTGCTTTCCTGTTTTCCGTGCTTCATAATCCTAATTCTCCTATTTATCTCCGGGAGCGGTTTGAGTTTCTTGTCCCTAGAGGAAAGCCTTGTCGCTCATCCTCATCTCTTCTCCTTCGTGTCCCTTCTCATACTTCGAGTCGTTATGATGGATCTTTTACTGTGCGTGCTGTTCGCCTTTGGAATTCTCTTCCTCATTCCTTACGCGATAGCCCGTCGTTGGAAGTTTTCAGGAGAAGAATTAGGGAGCATTTCCTGTCGTCATGACTTATAGGTATGTTAGTATGTATTATTTTATATATTATATTGTATGTATTATTTTATATATTATATTGTATGTATTATTTTATATATTATATTGTATGTATTATGTTTACACACGCATTTGTTTATTTAATTATGCATTAAATATTATTGTTAAATGTTGTACACCGATCTGTCTTCACTAAAATAATAATCACTCTATCGCTTTAAGGTTTGCTGTTAGAAAACCCAATTCTGGGTTAAGCTCGCCTTTGTACATAATTTACTCTTATGTGAAGTGTTATTTTAATTATATGTGTGTACAATAAAGAATAAGAATAAGAATAAAATCTACGATGTATTTCAATAGCCCTTTACGTTCTGGGGTCACGGTATTCGTTAGTCCGCAACCCAGGTAGGCCCTCTAAGAGGGAGCCCCGTTATTGTGCTGTCACTCTTTCAGGCGCGCGTGGAACACAACGCACATGCCCATGCCCGTGCGCGCGTGTGTTTGGGGCTTAACGATAATTGGGTATTGTCACTTTCGTAAGGTATGCCAATTATCATTAATTTTCTACCAAATAGTAGTTTTTTTCGTAATCTCGGGACGTCAAAATCTGTGTCAAAATGTTATAAAATAAGACTGTGAATGATAAAAATATTTACAAAATATCAATAAGTATTTCTATCATTTTGTTTTGGTAAATGTTTCGACATCCTTATATTAAAATATTTCTACTAGAGTAATACATGTATTTTGCGTAAAGGGAACACTATAAGAAATGTTGAAGTTGAACAAAGAGATTTAAAAGAAACTATAGAGCGGGCATTGGGAAGATTGTCATACAAAATTGTTGATGCCATGCGTCAGTAGCACAATCTAAGCGTTGCATAGCAACGCGACTACTAAACTGAGGGATTTTTTACCTATTGGTAAAAAGTTTTGGATCACAAATTTCTTCGTGATGTCCCGTCTATTGCTCGTATATAGTTTAATGTCTTTGAAGTTGAAGAAATGAAATACATAAAACTTTGGATTGCAATCATTTCGCGATAGTGGCGCCTGCTGGTGGCGGTGCGTGGCAACTTTCTCGACGCATGAAACAACGCTTTCGCTGAGCCGCGGGGCCTTAATCAGTCGCTGACTAAAATTGCTACACTCCCCAGAAAAAGAGTAAAACATTTGTAGGAGAGTATGGACATTATTGTAAGCGTATAATTCTCAGTCCATGCCACAAGTCTATGGGTTATACAATCGTTAGCAGGTAAAAGACGACCTCAAGTAAAATTGCCAGTAATAAATAAGACTTTTCATAAAATTCACAAAAGCTCTAATTTTAAAAGAAAACAACATAAATACTTAGCTATTTTAATTTTCATTCGTTTAAGTACCAGTTTCAGTGGCAAAATTAGCCCTAAGTTGAGATAATCTTAAAAATAACTTGTCAAAGTGAAAGCTCGCCATATTTAATTTCATTTACTTAGCGGCGAGTTCCTGAAATGATAACCTGAGATGCACTTAGTAGATGAAATATAACTCCTTTGAAAACCTCGGTGCCTTTTACTTAGCCGGTAACTTACGGATTAAAATGTCTGTCAATGGGGATGGCAACTCAAAGCTAATCGTAGATGGCGCTGCGATAGTTGGTCCCTACGTCAGATTACTGTTGTATAAAAACAAACAAGATTTATTGTTATAAAAATTGAGTATAAATACAAAACAAATATGGAAAATTATTCGTCAATGCAAGTGCATATACTAAAAGAAGAATTAAGACGCCGCGGTGCATCTACAAGAGGAAAAAAAGTGATTTAATTAAGTGGTAATACATTTGATTTTACCGTAATAAATCCATAATTACTTGTAGTTGAGGTTTCAATTTTTGAGTTTAGGTCTGTTTTACCTGTCCTCTCCTTTTACAAGAATATAATGCTGCTTCTGACTTTCTATTTTGATATAATATCATAATGTTTTAAGTCAGTAATTTTACCCCTTTTTTCTATTTAAATTCGAGAAATATCACAATATATTTAATTTCTTAACACCACAACTATCACAAAACACGTTCCAGGTGATAATTCTTCCACCAGACGAACCATTTCATGATTTATGGAGCGATGCAATACTGGTACTTAACCTCCAATAGAAAAGTAGATATTATTTTGAAAAGTGTATTCGATTGTTTAGTTAAGGTATAATCATAGAATTTCATTAATAAACTCAACTAACGGCCTGTCTCGGCTTCACAAGGCTGGATATTTGTTTATTAAATAGCTTTTCCTTAGTTATAATTCTATTTTTGTTCTCAAGGCAGTCACAGCAGCTACCCATTATTTCTTGATAGTGTGAATTGTCGGAAATTTGTATGTTCCATCATTTTTACAGCTTATTACACAACATCTATTCATTTTACATCAATAAATCGTTTTTTTTTTTCAGAAAATTCCTTTGATTTGACAGTTCTTTTGGGACCAAACTGTCACTTGTCACTTTGACACTTGCCTTCCCCATTGACTAGCCAGATTCTGTTTGATTTAAAGATAGTTGGGTCTAAGTAAGAGAGTATCTGTTTCTTTTGATTTCAAGACTTTTCATCGGATTAACGTTTTGGAATTGGTTTTGAAGCTCGATAGCTTTAGACCACGGGTTTGCCCACAAGTTTATGGAAAATAACAAGAAGCTGTACGCTATGACGACTTTGTCGTCGAAACAGCCTTGAAATAGTGTCAAGAGACATCGCTGTCTATAGCTTAGTGAATACCAAACTGTAATAGTTAAGTTGGAGCAGCGCTGGCCTCAATGGATCCTTGAGAATAACAATGCTATATGTATGCTGCTGATCTCTTCAGCTCGTGTATCCGACAAAATATCTATCGATCAAATCTAAAGTCTATTAAAGTCTACGGCTCAAAAAGACCTTCCAAATTCAAATCAAAACGGTCGATAGGAGACCTTCGATTTTCTTTTGTTTACCGTCATTCATTTGTCTATGCCCCTCTAATTTATTCACATTTCAAACAGCGAAATAGTGACTCATTTCAGCGGTATAATCGACTAGCTATTGCCGGTGGCTTCGTTCTGGTTAAAATGTTATAAATAAAGAATGTTTCTGCAGTATGGAGCAAATCGAAGGACATACGAGTATTTGATAACAAGATCCATACAATATTCAACGTCTCCCGGCCCTTCTGGCCTTCTATTTCCAGTCAGGTTTTACGCAAAAAAGTAGACTATAACTACTATAATACTGGGTCTTCTCCGTCGCTGAACCAAAAAATAATCAAAGCCTGTTCAGAGATTTAGGTATAAAAGCGTAACAAAACAAACAAACCCAGTTTCACATTCACAATATTAAAACTAGGTACAAAACCCCGGTCGTAATCTAGAAACTAGATTAATTTTCGCAATAGAAGCCGATCAGATATCTTAGGACACCGAATGCTGACAATCTATTTGATACGGTCGAGTTACCGTAACGCACGAACATGAGAACTTTGACGCAGATATCAAATAAATATGAAATTGGATTATTAAATGGTAAGCTGGAAACTTGTAGTGCAATGTTATTTATTGTATGAGACAAGTAATTATAAAAGCTGTTAGCTATTTCCAACGACTTTACAACATTATTTTTAGTATATGCGAAACCTGAATATAGTTTGTTCAGAATCAGTAACTGATTCGATTCCAATATTTTTTACACCATGTTGTTTTTTTTTCAAAAATATTTTAATTAAATTTTATTACCAGTTAAATACAATACAATCACCATACGGTTAAGTACCTATTGCCAAACTATTATCACGAGTGTATAACACAGGAGACGCGGTTTACGTGGGTGTACCGCGAAATGAGCATGTTTTTGAACGGAAAACCAGGTAATATACAAGCTTATAACTTTGTGATTTTTTATGATACGGTTTTAAAATTTTGTACATAGATTCTTTACACAAAAATATTGGACAGGTGCATCAGGTTTCGCATAAACAAGAAATAATGTTGTACATATATTACGCTACTTCAAATAATGCGAAATAATAATAATAAATAATCTCAGCGATAATTTTAGGTGTGAAATGTAAATCAATTGACACCAAAATTAAATCCTTATGGATTTGTATTTAGTTTAGTATCTTCTGATTCTTTTGTATTTATGACAATCTAATATCTCGTGTCACGGTGTTTGAGATTGGACTGCAACGACGATATAATACTAGACTACGCATTGCACGATCTAACGAACAAAACTATTCTGCCAACTCGCTGAGGTACTACGTAAGCGAGGGGGGCGGGGTACTGCGTTGTGATTGGCTAACTCAAGGTCTGTTCTGTCTCAACGTATGTTTACGGCTCACAGGATAGGACAGGATTGGTCGAAATGAGACGGATATAAGACTTTTTTGCCTAATGTGTTGGCAGACATCGGTCGCCTGTTATTAGGAGTCTAGTATTATATCGTCGTTGTTGGACTGCCTCGAAAAAGCTCGTTTGTTTTTTTTTTTTTTTAGGGCGGATATAAGAAAAGGACGTTAAGTGTTTTCACCATCATACCTTGGGGAGGTATGATGTGTCATAATATTTTTGACGCTCAGCACCGTCAGAAGTTATTTCTATAATACTTCACCATATTTTCTAATAGAAAAACCAAAACAACCATAACCTTTCCCAATCAACTCATCATCATCACCAGCCTGTACTTATCAACTGCTGGACATGACCTTTCCCAATGTACGCCACTGATCCCGGTCGTGTGCATCAAACTCAATATCATTTGAGGAGCCCCATATATGCATCATAATCTCAAAAGCTCCAAGCTTAACTCAAAACAATCAATAACCAAGATCATCAACACGAGAACAATTCCGAGACCAATCATTAAATTTTATAGCCCTATTACGAGGATACGAGCAACTATACAAACGAACATTCTATAAAAAGTACCAAAACATAGAACGGTTCACTTAAAACACTTAGCTTCCCCTTTTAGACGCGCTATATTTAAAATGCGTTAGGATAACACACACCACCCTTTGCATTGGCGTTTAAAAAAGTTGTGTTCATGGAGAACTGATTAAGAAGGGGGTTTCTGTGGTCATTACTCGTGGTAGAACACGTGAGGAAGTTAGGAAACAGATAAATCTTAACGTTTGTTTTGGCAAAAAATTGCGTACATATGTTTTTTTAGGGTCGTAGTACTGTAAGCAGGATACTGGCTCTGGAACGTTAAAGACATGTGAAATAACTGGGTTTCTTTTAGTCAATAATAGTCTAAAAGACCCTTTCGCTTCACTCAAGGTGGGAGATAACTATTTGATGACTTTAACATTCTAAAAAAGTATTTTTTGGGTCTGCATGTAGCCTATAGAGTATTAGCTTTCTGAGGTGTCAAAAACATGGTAAGCAACTTACAAGTATGCAGATATTTTTTTATAGGTGGTACAGTGCTTTCAGAAAGTAAAGATCCTACATTACCCCAAAGATTCCTTAAACAATAAAATCGAACTACTCATTACTGTTTGACTTCGTTATGGTACACTCAACAGTTTTATTTGAACAACATGCGGTAACGCCAAGCGGTAAGCATTTTTCTTGTTAGCCGTAGATCGCTTCATATTATGAAAAGGAAATTCTTATATTAATGCTGCAGTACCAAAACAAAATGGACGTCGCCGATCGTCGCCCGATCTTTCCAAACTTCAGAGGTCAAGTGCCTTTTGAGGATCATAAAGCTGTTTTCCTCTCGAGAGGTTCTTCATAGAGACACAAATTCTGGAGGCCCTTTAGACCTCACTTCAGGGATAATATATTCTAAAGGTGGATAAAGTTGATTCGTTAGCAGGATTATCTTAATGAGGGTTTTGTTAGAAGATCTAGTATAATCAAAAGCTTTTGTAGATTCAAATCCCTGTATAATGAATGAACACAGGAGATCTAGATTTTTTTTTTTAATATTGTAAAGGTATAATGCATAAGGCTTGATAAACTTGAACATTAGCTTGTAATGATTAATTATTTCATTCTTCCGAATGTTACATTACAGAAAAACAAACGGATGTTTTAACGAGCATTACTAGTGTTCTGGCGAGCTTTTTGGAGAGCCGAATGTCAAGTCTGACATCTTCATGAAGAAGAATTTTTGACGACCATTGACTCGAGCGTTCGTTAGAAAGATCGTGAATATAATTGCAACTGTTCGTTGTTCCTTTCAACAAAATTAAAACTCCCAATGCAGTTGGAAATAACAATTTTACATCACAAACAGAGGCTGCAAACGTTTTGCAGATACCTTATACAGAGAACTTCAAAATTAAACTCAGGTCAAAAGTAACAGGGTGGGATATCATGCAGGGTGCTGGTACATTCGTGAAATATCGTGGTTTTATGTAAATCTCTCCGTCTTGCTCCAACTCACACCGGTCCGTTCGCTGTTTATGTAAAATTTATTCAAAACGTATGCCGTTGCATGAAAATGTATTTATTTTTTATTACGTAGCACGTGGTCATATTAATTTACAATTTCTTGAGGGGTTTGTGCGAAAGTGTGATATTCACCGACTGAATGCTCTTTTAATATTAAAAAAAAAAACAAGGAGAAACTATAACTTCCATGGATGCAACATTATTTGAATCATCTTCAGAAAGATTCGTAGCTAACTGTAGAATTTTTTTCTTGTAGTATCAAGATGTTACTTACTCATAGGAGTTTTGTAGTTTGATAAATCGATCGTCTCTTTCGATTCAATATTCCTGTCAAAAGCTAACAATCAACTTTCTAAGATTGCAAAAAAAAATAATTCTAATCTTCATTAGTTTTTTTTATGCTTCATTTCAAAACCTTGTTACGTGAATCGGGATGTAGCCGTCTAGACATAGACAAAACCCTATTCTTATTTCAAACTCGTATGAAACCGAACAATTTCTATTCGTACGTCAAATAATTCCGATTTTATCAGGCAGTATCCAGTGGTCAAAGCTATTTCAAGGGTATGCCGTGTGTGGGACGACAATACCTTGTATTGTGCTCCTTGCAACGGGGTTGCTAGATCAAGTTTGAGAATTTTACCCATATTCAATAACATCATTATGTTTTTCTACTATTTTCTCAATTTCATTGTTTTGGAATCAAACCAAGAAACGAACTGTGAGTTATTAAGTTCATTTACAAAATGGATGGCTAGATATTGAATTTTGTATCTTGCTAGGAAAAACACGGACGACAAGATGCAATCAAAGTATTACACGCAGGTTTATTATAACCTGTAAAATCTCTGTAGTCTTGATTTCATCACATACGACAGTATTTCTCTTCCTTTACGAAAGCTTCTGCAAGTGCGAGGACAAGAATGATTTTCCCCAGAAAAGGGTAAAAGACCCCAAGCTCCCAACAGCCTGCGAATATCAGCCAACGCTTCAATGGCGTTTACCTTGTCGATATCGCGACCAGATTCTATTGAAAACGAGACCTGGAGACGGTTACTGGTTTTAGACGACTGTAGGTAAGTTTTCTTTGTTTGGTAACTTTTGGTTCAAGTATCTAAGGGATACTTATATTTTTCTTTTGTTGCTTTGTGTTTTACAAGATTGTGTCAAATTTTGTTAAAGTATTGTGTATTGTAACAGGCTCCAGAACATCTTCTGCATCTCGCATGGATTCCGTTGTGGTTGTAGGCTCAGGAAAATCAGTGCTTGGATCGTAAGCCTGATGATAAGTTTTGATAACATTTTCCAGACCAGAAAATAGTTTCATCGATTCTTTATCTGGAGGTTCATCAACATACTGATTGAAGCCAACAGAGAACCCAGACCCATCTATATTTTTGATAACGAATTTTTAGATCTAGCTGCGTGGGATCCTGAACTCGATTTCTGAGATTAAAATTAAGAGTGTATCCAAATCACACCTTCTGTCAATTACTTGTACCTACCTGTCTTGCCTTTTCGCAACCATGTTGGGGTTGACTTCTAACTTGACGGAGCTGAATATCAACATTTTACATATAGCATTTGTCTGTGCCAGGTTTTGCCTTCTGACTACCCGTCATTAATATTATTTCGATAATATATACACCATTAAGATTTGAACTATTTATTGAGAACTTAAGAGCATATAATTATTATCATCAACATAATTATTCACAACGAATGGAATCTCATCAAATCCAAGATTAATTGCCAAGATCGAGATATCCAGCGCAATATGCAACGTCGAAACTAATACCCTTTCTAAATACCATATCAATTTCTGGCTCCAGATCCTTTCTAACTCCTTCCCAATTATATTCAACTCTACGATCATCAATTTTAGTTTCAGAATTGTCTGTGTTAATGATCGATTGAGCTGTCGGGTTGCCTGTCTACCGAAGTGTTCAGCGCTATTTGCCAGAATGTCTCAATCTGGGGATTCATCTGCTTAATAGGTGATTAGTTTGAACCAGCTTATTGAGGGTTCTTCATTTTGAGATGTGGAGGTTTTAGTAATTAAGGATATAATTGAGTGGAACTGTAAGACAGGGACAGGGAAATGTAAGACGTTGTAATACCCCCCCCCCCCTGAATACTGATTCAGGGGGGGTATTACAACGTCTTAAAACCAGGCCTGTTTCAGTGAGTAAACGAGATGGCGCTAGACGACTTGTATAGCTCTGTTACTTTCACTCGCCGGAACTTGGTTTTAAGACGTTATAATACCCCCCCCCCCCCCCCCCAGATGGATATTATATATTGAGTGGAAATTTAAAACAGGGACAGAGTTCCACTAGACATTTGTTTGTAGTAGTTGTGAGTATATGACATCTTTCATGCTTCTGGTTTGAAAAGCGTTGATTGAAAGGTGTTTATGGACCTTTTGGGTCCACTGACATTGATTGTCATTGAAAGCAATTGTTTAATGATAAAACTTGTATCAAATAAAAATGACCGGTCGATACCTACTTCTGATATTAATTGAGCCTTGTATTACAGCTATATTATTTTGGTGCTAATATTAGTCCCAAAATTCTGACAGTCTAATTTTAGCCGGCTTTTTAACCCAGCGTCCCACACAAAGATTTTTTACACCCAAAACTTACCTGGAAATCGCAAGGCCATCAAGAGCCTCTTAATGTTATCATCAATTTAATCTGCCCCTTCCGAAGTATCCTTTTTTAGTTTCATTCGCTAAATTCTGTTCGCAAACCGAATATCAAAGTCAGGAAAAGGTCAAATATTGAGATAACCAGAATTTGAAATCTTAAAGAGAACTTCTTGGCAATAATCGTTTGGAGCGTTTAATTTTAAATGCTTTAAGTGTCTCATTTGATAGATCTCTATGTCGGCAGCTCTTTGAAGTGCTGACGTCACGAAGTTAGCTAGACAACGATAATTTTGAAAGCGAAAACGTGGCTATTTCATCATTTATAGGCCTCGAGGAATGCTTAGCGTTCATCAAGGTCGCTTTAATGAACAGTTTGTTAGCTTTCGATTTTCATTTCAGTTAGTCCCATTGATGTTTTCGTCTGTAACATATTTCCTAGAAATCCTTCCTAAATCGGTATAACAAAAATAGCTGTCATCCATCTTAGAAGTAAAAATCACTATAATTTTCAAAAACAATCCAACGAATTTTTAAACAGTTCAACTTTGAAAATAGAATAGTTGTGGACTTGCTAGTTGATGCTGTATGGAGTCAAAACCAGTGTCGGGTCGCTGGTAAACCTGTAAAGACATGTATACTTACGTTTCCAAATACTGGAACACCCTGTACACCGGCTTTCTGTAGACCAGGAATCCATCGCACCGCTCCATGATCACCACTTTCTAGAACTTTCCACTGTTTAACACCACCTCACGTTATCACGGGACCACCACAAACCACACCCACTATATACCACAAGTACCATTACTACAAATATTCGTTGATAACGTACAAAAGGATCCAGTAAAAAAGGTTTTATTTTCACTGTTATTTATTTACACTTAAACTATTATCCCGTAAAAATTTAAGGCGATCGTCAACTACAAAAAAGTTTACAAAATTCTTTTGGTCCTTTAAGGTGACTTCGTTCTATATTTAAGGCTGAATTATTGGTTACAAGGTATAAATATTTGGTAAAGAAGCACTTAAAGTAACACTAGAACTAATAATTTAACGCCTAAAAGGCGATCACAGTCTCCACTTTTGTTTTGGATTCTCAAAGATTTGGCAGAATATTATAAAACTGCTTGTCTGGAAAAGAAGAGAAGAGGTTAAAGCTTTGTGCAAAGATTTGTACAAACATTGCATTAATCACAATAGCTTTAATTTCCCCGAGTATCAGAAGTCTGAGCAAATTATCAAGAGTTGAGCCAACAAAAGGTTTCAGGTACACGTTTTCCGACCTTGGAGTTAAAAGTCGCCTTTCTCGACAACCCTCGTCATTACATAAGCGTCAATATCGCTTTTTCTCCCGCTTACTTAGATACGATGCGTTGTATCCCGAATTGACTCGAAGACGATATGAAAAACTATGGCTTTTAGTACTTTATCTTATAGTTTCACTCGGAATATGCGTGTTGGGGGATTTTTGCGTCGGTGAATCATTACATACTCTATAAAATGAGTAAAATACATTTAGCTCCTGATAAAAATAGGTACCTATAAGTTATGGAAAAAACATTGTGCAAATACTAAAAATACAGCGGCAGTCAGTGGCATACATTATCATTTAGCCGTTGGGACTGTCAGCAGCATCCGGCGGCGGACAATTGTTCCGGCAGAGATAACGAACACGACATACATACAAAACACTGTCCACACCATTCAGGGCGTCCTAACTAAATACTACTTTCCAAATAATAAATACAAACATGTCAGTACAAACAGCCGCTAACTTTTAATAAAAATGAGACCCAGAAACATGTTGCTCATAAATAAATTTCACTTTAATCGTAAGTCCTTTTAACATTTTTACTTATTTACAGACATCGACCAATATGGAACCTTGTTTCGAAAGCATGCTAACCGGCGCCGCGCATGTGTACGCATCGAGTGTCCAGACACGACTGACCAATAAAGCGTCCGCGACATGCATTCTATATCCCAAATATGCGTACGCGCATCGCCGGAAGCAGGTGTCACGCACGCCACCTGTTCCCGTCGCGAATACCAAAAAGCGTGCTGACTTAAACAGTCAGTTGGAACAATGACCTGTCTGCACAACGGGTACCCCACACATGGCTAATTAGGACTTATTTCGGCATCGATACAGGCGCATGCGGCTATCGAATGTCATCTGTAATCTTCACTCAACAACGTGGCATACATATTGTATTGATCAATTTTACGTGTACAGTTAGACGGTTAGCTTTTGTTGTACCGGTCAAGCAGGTTAATAAATATTTGATGGACTGCAGCACCTTTTAAGTGGTGTTAACATATTCATTAACATACTGAAGAATGAAGGTAAATAATGGGTGTTAAAACTTTCGAAGAAAATGTTGTATAATAGTTGATTAATTCTGAACATGAGTAGCATATGATAAGTGTGTTTCAACATGAAAGTTAACCATGCACTAACGGAAAAGTTGACGAGCTTGCTTTATAATTTCACTAACAGCATACCAAACTACACATGACAAGAGCCTCCCAAATCTCAGAAGTTACATTTCATGCACTTTAATATTTCATCTAAAATTTCGCATAAAAGTCGAGACGAAACCTAGACATTCAGATGCTACAGAAGCTTTTAAGAAAACAGGTCACGAATATCGTCCAGAAATATGAAACTTAATAAAGTCTGCTGGAAAAGATTTATTCTTGCGGACGCATCCAGTAGTACGGCACAGTGAATCTACGTGGGAAGTTTGGAAGTTACCAACTGAAGTACAATTCTGATGTAAGTCTGAAGTAAGCAGTTAGTACTGAAGTCACGGGACTTAGTAATGTCTTGAACTGAAATTTAGTTTTGGAAATGGCGCTGTCTGAAAAGTCGTGAATCTGCTGAGAATTCTGAATAGTGAAACTAAGGATCTTGAGACAACCAGCAGTATTATTGTAATTATAGTTTTGAAGTAAAAAAAAAATGGAGTTATGCGAGACGTTCGTCTCTTTCCTACATAACAACTACGTATACATAGGGTACTACTTTTCTATTTTGACTCGAAGGTAGGTACTTAGTACTCCAGTGCTGCAGTTTTTGAGCCATAGAGAAGAGATTGTAATGAGAGTGACAGCTGTCAATATCACAATGACAGAACTAAGTGCGTCCGTGTCATCAACATTTTGTATGGTTTTCGTCACGTCGTGCTTTGAATTAAAATTATCCTTTTACACACCAGAATCAAAGCCTTCTCAAGCGACAAAACAAAGTTGAAATCGTTACGAAATTTTAACCAAGTGTTAATACTGAGTTTTATCACGCAGTTTGTGATTTAGTCGGGCTATAAAGTTTTCATATCGAGAGGTTAATCAGCCGAACTTTTCAAAATTGGAGTTAAACACGCTAACTTTAACCCCACAGGAATTATTTGGCTAATTTTGAATAACTTAGCGTTGTTTGACAATGTTATAAAATAACTGAAGTATACTTTTTAGTGTGACATTGTTATTTTTGGCCATTGTGAGACATGTTAGAAGCGTAATTGGTAAACTTTTATGAAAACGAATGAAAATATTACTCCTATTGTAATTTGTAAGTGGATGTTTGCTCCTCTGTCATGTCAAAAAATACTGAATGGATTTTTAAGAAACTTTACAGTAATAGACGGTAAAGTTTACACGTCAGAAAATATAGGTTCTAATTCTTAAAAATATTGTAAAAAAAAAGTGCATTGACCCGGGCAAAGTTGAGGGCAAAAGTAAGAAAAACAATCTAGCACCGCCATAATGTTTTACAGCTAGTTATTTTCTATGACCTACGCGCCACACCTTTAATTAATGACATGCAAAAAACACGGCAAAAAATACAGTTCAAACGAAACTCAATTTAGGTCTTCTTTTCATACCTTAAAACACCCCGTTCCTAATTAAAAAAACGTGCCAGCTACATCAAAGAAACGAAAATCAGGCGTACTCATTGAACTTCTATATCCCACTCGTGCTCGTTCGTGTGGACATACACTAACTACCGCAGGATTAAAACCTTCAAAAAAAAAATGGAACTCTTTTCATACGAACGTGTTGTCAGACTGTCTTTTTTTTAATTTGTCTCTGATTTGTTTATGGTATTATACTGTCCTTTCACCGTGTATTCCCCTTTTAAAAATGGAACGATAGAGCGTGAACGCCGAACTACATTTCATTCAAACTTTCTACTAATTTTTGAAATGACAATCGATTTTAGCAAAAAACTTCACAGGCATAATTATGTAGATATAGGTCTTAAAAAAATGTCTTATGATACGGAATATATGGTACGGAAAAAGAAATCGGTCTTATTTTACACTATTTAGAAAATTTTACTTGTGCAAATAGAAACCATATTGAACTTCAATGACAAGTTCATAATGGGATTAGTCGTTATTTAGTTAATGAATGAAGTATTTAGAGTGCACAATAAACGTCGTCTGACAGTCTAGCCATCAGATCGGGTGGGGCAACGAACTGTGATGCCATGGAGTAGGCAGAAATGGAGAGATAAGAATGGATGTAAATATAAAATGGACAAAGTTGATTTATGACCCACCATAAGCTTAGTTTCGAACAGACATTCAAATACAATTAGGTCCACAATCGCGTAAACATACATATCCATGGTAACGACTTTGATCTTTGTTATTTTGACGGATTCAAATGATTTATTGTCAAAATGGGTCATGATTCAAATTTGTCGATTGTACAGATTGATATTAGTTATCATTTGATCCAGAGTCGCCTCTGCTGAAATTGTTGGTGGGCCTACGAAGCAAACATACTCTCTTCGCACCCGCGTGAGGAGTAATTGAGTAACACACCCTCAATTTCATTGGTCAGAAACATTAATTGCGTTATACTTTGTCAAACTTACTAATATAAAAAAAATAGGATTTTATTAGAAGTTTCCTTCATAATCCTTCCTTAAGTGATAGAAATGTAAGTTTAACAAAAATGGTTAATTTTCGGTCTTTAAAACAGTAACGTGCATGAATATTCCATTTACTAATTACTCGGTGACTGCTGTAAATGACCGACTATAAAATTGTTACTTGTTACTCCATTTACAGAATTAGATAGTCGAGCCGCACTGTCTCTCTCTCTGTCAATGCTGGTTTGATGCAAAATGCCATTAATTAATGACATTCGAGATTCAAACGCAACGTCTTCGTATTTTAAGAACTTCTTTTGATGTTATTTCGTGACAGACTACATGAACAAGTCAAAAGAGGACCAATTTTAAAGGCTTCGGTTGCTCAGTCCTTTTATATCATCATCTATTACAATCGACATAGCAGTAGGCTATAGCTTTTAAAGCATTTAGTTTCTAAAATGATTTTTAACTAGGTATAATCAGTTTTTTTTTTAAATAATGTAGAAAATAGTGAAATAACGCAATGTAATTGTTTTTTAACACAGGAGCTACTCGTAGATGACTTTTTATAAGTGTTTTCACAAAAAACGTTTCGTAGTTTCAACTGTTACCGCATCAGACTCTTTCTTGCCGAGCTGTACTTGCATACTAGAAAGACTGGAAAAAGGCGACTAAAAATAAAAAAAAACATTCGAAAAGGTGTGCACGCCGTTCTCATAAATTGTTCTACACAATTAAGCAGGACAGTGGGCTATTACGGGACGCATAAAACCCGTAAAATTACTGCGAAATAATCAAACGGGGCTGAATTGGCGTTTTTTAAGATTGAATGAAAGAGTGAATGCTACAAATATTGGCAAATGATGTGATTTTTATGAATATAATATCTTATGACATTTAGTTTTTTTCTTCTACTATAGCCACAATACATAGGATTCAAATTTGAAATTGCCAAAAATTCAATGTTTAAGAATTTAACACGTCTGCCGTGTAGAGAATACAATAACAAAATTCAATATTAAACTTCCGGGAATCTAGGATGAAAAGATTACTTACATAATTATTTCGATAAAGCTCTAGAATCGAATTAAAAAAAAACTTTATTAGTGCTGCTTAGAACCATAAAGCATGGTGAAAAACATTCCAACACAGACGCAATAGCATGTCCGCCATCTTATCTAGCTACTACAAATAAGTATATTTTCTTCCCTTCTTTTCTTTACTGAAGAATTTTCCACAACAAACTCCTTCAAGATTTTTCTTTAGAATTCTCGTCATGCGACGTTGGATGTCGTATCTTGTTCCCAAGGGAGACTCCTCGATGGTATTATAATACCTACATTCTGCATTCCTCTGGGAGGGCCGGGATTAGGGTTACCCATTCGTCAGGAATTGGTCGGACATGACCTTGCCATTTGTGGCTTTTTTTGGGTCAAACTTAAGGATGAATTACGTACGCAGCTCTAGAGACTTCCACAGATATTAAAGTGATGAACGTATTTGTCTATGTCAAGTAATTGCAGATTGACAGATTTGGCCGAATCAATAATTTTTTTTGCATAATTTCATTTCTTTTTGCCAATCTTGAGGATATTACGTTTTGTCATCAGAACTTTCGAGAACCGAAATGGTAACCTTACTCAGTATGAACCTAAACAACGGCTTCGATAAAATTCGAAGTATTTTGTATCGATAATAAGTTTAGGTTGTGGAGAACACGTTTTATTAATACAATGACTCGATGATAGGCATTGCATATTATTTGAATAAGGAAAAAAATAAGTTAAAAATAACTAAAACCCGACTACGACAAAAACGTGCACTGAAAAGTATAAAACAAGAACAATATTAATTTGACCGATATTGTGCTAGCCGTGGTCGTGTGCCACCTGCGGTTGTTTCACACAATCTTCGTTAGGTAGGTGGCACACGACCACGGCTAGCACAATATCGGTCAAATTAATATTGTTCTTGTTTTATACTTTTCAGTGCACGTTTTTGTCGTAGTCGGGTTTTAGTTATTTTTAACTTATTTTTTATTTACACTATTTTGGGGTTAGGTATATTATTTGATAAGTATATAATAATAAAAGCAGAGTAGCGAGTAAATTTCAAATGTACTCATTAAGCCTTTTCATTTGATACCCATGTTGACACTGTTAGAAACAGGCAAAGTAGCTATTAATGTATATAAAAGCTATATAATGTATATATATTTCAAATGTGCGTATCAAGCCCTTTAATTTGATACCCATGACGACACTGTGCGAATTTTTTTTTTTTCGGTCACGACTTTACATCATCTAGAGGGCGCCATATTGGATTTGGTGACACGTCACCTACCCTATAACCAGCGGACAACTGAGACGCTTCTAACGACACCTCATTTGTCATGTAATGATAAGTAGTTTAGAAGATATGAGGGAACAGACAAACATACATACATACAAACATACATACATACATACATACCGGTCAAAATCATAACCCTCCTTTTGGCTTTGCCGTAGTCGGGTAATAATGGGTTAAAAATGCTGGTTTGTATGTCAACTTACAGTAGGTATTACTGATTACAGCTGAATAACAATATTTTGTGATAGTATAAACGGAACAACTATTACTGACATTTTATTTTAAATTATTTTAAGTACATAAATACCACATTTGTTATATTCGTATTATTATTATTTAAAAGTGAAAGAACATTCGATTTTTAAGTAAAACTACTTTTGCGGCTAATCAACAGTCGATAATATTAATTAATAAAACTTTTAAAACTTTTAAATCGTGACAAAAGAACATCAGGCTTCCACAATTTAGTCCTAACACTTTTACAGCAAAAAATACGCTATCTCTTTTAATTGTATAATATCTACGTGCGTGAAAGAGGCAGCAACACTTATTCACAGTCAAACGATGTTAAAGAAGACATTTGTGGGCATAACATAAAATCTAACGATGTCATTGTTTTCATGGCGACGTCGTAGAATGCCATTGACTCCGGGGCTAGGAAACACGAGCCTTCGTCTAGTTGAGCCTGTCTATTTGTAATGTAAATAAGGGTTAAAGAGGTTGGAAAACTAATTATTCTGAGCACGAGATAGTAAATGTTTTATTATTCGTTGATTTTTTATTTTTTCTACCAGGAATTTCCCAATGGTAACGCAGATGCGTGGTATTATTAAAAAACTGTTTTTTTAACTGTCAATTAAGTTTTTTTTGTCTATGGCAACTACAGCTGTCAAATCAAAGTGCAACGCCCTTTCGGCCCTTTTACAAAAGAAAGGTGTGAACACACTATCAAACACGTACCTAATCAATATTCGATTTCAATTATGCATACTTCGAATAATTAGTAGCATTCAGATTCCTGTCATACCTTCCTACTTGGTCTGATTAAGGTATGAGGAACGGGATTTAGACATTGTTTATTCAAGCCCTTTGGTTCATTATGAATTTTTAATAAGTGTTATTTACCGTTATTGTTACTGATCTTGAATCTTCAGAAAATTGGAAGTTAGTAGTATTAAAATAAACAGTAATTTATGATTTTAATGTCCTATTTTTCCGGCACGATTCATAAAAATCCATTTTGTTCCACAGATCTATACCACAATCAACAAGAAAGCTCTAGACTTTTCGTGTCGATCTGTGTGAACACTTAGATTAATTTTACGCGGTTTTTGGCATCAATACGAGCATTTATTCCAGAACATTTCTATGTATGTAGGTATTATACACATTTATGACAGAAATGACGCTTCTCTGACTTATCGCCATGTCACCGTCGTTATTGCAGTAAATAATTAAACATCTACTTACCCAAGGCCAAGGCAAAGGGTAAACATTCTTTTACCTGCACTTCCTGCCTTCCAAGAAACTATCCTCCCATTTAGGCTAGCAACTCACGATTCTTATAACATCTAACAAATCCAAATCACACAAATTCATAGTTCATGATAAAAATACACAACCGAGAATACAGTCTAGTCATTTATAAGAGAAACATCGACCGGCGAAATGCCATTAACAAAAAAAAAACAATTAGAATAAACTGTCACTTTTTTTCTATATTTGAAAATTTTAAAACACGGCTTAGTAATCTGCGATATTATTACGACTGACTCCATACTGACTATGAAAATAATGCAGGAAATTACAATTGCTGCTGTAATAATATCATATCGGGTCTTCAGGAAAAAGCTATGAATAGGTACCCCCGTATTCAGTATAAAACAATACTGCTTTATGTATTGTTACTGCTCAATAACATTCAATTGCATAATGAAATATTTTCCTTGGCTGAATGCTATGGTACTGAAATCATGCTTTAAGCGCCTAAGGTAGATAGGGCATTTTTTTTAGCGTGGTAAAATCATCAAATAAGTCCTCCCACCCAGGGCAGGGCGGGAGGGACTGTCAGACTTGTACTAACTAAAATCCACGGTGTCCTTAAAAAGCCCTTTACGTTCCAGGGTCACGGGTAATTCGTTAGTCCCGCGACCCCGGCAGGCTTTGGCCCTCTAATATTTCGAAAATATGTTACCTATAGATCTAAAAAAAGGAACAGGAAAAAGTGGACGTTTATTTGAAGACCGTTGCACAACCGAGGAACAAAGTAGGTTATAAATAGGTATACCTCTTTGCATTCGTCATAAAGCTGTCACTCAAATGCATAATAGATTAAATTGCTCTAACCCTCAAACCACCAGCATAATATCAAAGGCCTCCTTTGTGTCATGCAGATGATTAAAGAATGTCCAGATTATTAGTAGGTCATTGAGAATTGAAGCCAAAACACGGAACGAAAATTACGCCCGAGGAAAACATTTACATATATTATGTGCATGGCGCTCACTCCCATAAGAAGTGGCTGCACTAAAATCGTTACGAGTACGTTTTGTTTTAAGGAGTCAGTGTGCTTAGTGCGAGTTTTTTTACGTTGACGCAATAGTAACGTTTAACCGCGTTTGGCGCTCCTATTGGCCCGCTGCAAGGTCGTGAGAACTCTCAACCAATGAGAGCGCCAAACGCGGTTAAACATTACTATCGCGTCAACGTAAAAAAACTCGCACTAAGCACACTGGTAATTTTTATAATCTAATCATCTAGGTAAAAGAGTCATAATTCACTTTTAGTTTTATCACACTTGTTCGCTGATTTCCTATTTTGATAATTAACACGCCCTTAATCATTTTTCATAATAACAATGTTCCTTTGTATAAGTAAAATTCAAACAACGAATACAGTTAATAAAGACAGAGCCAAAGCAGAAGCAATGACAAAAATTAAGAGCCGTACATTTTAGTTCTCAGATCTCCATTTTAAATTAAAATCTGACGTAAAATAATAATAAGCAGCTAATTGTATGTTTGTGTTTAATCGCGAGGCTTGCAGCTCTAACGAATGCTGCACAAACAGCGTCGGTGCCTGCCTAGTTGCCCACCATGACGTCTTAGTGTAGTTGTGCTGAGGGAAAGAGACAGAGCTATACAAGTCGTCTAGCGCCATCTCGTTCACTCAGCGGAACTACTACGCTTTAAGACGTAATGGTAGGCCACCTGGTATAAAGAGGAAGTGACGTGGAAAATTCAGTTTTATTTAGTCAGGAATTTACACGGATAATTTACTCCATTCGCCTCATCTACGGTTTTATTTTAATTACTCATCAAAGAGGGGAACATAGTGTGTTATGTTCTTGCTTTCTTTGTAAGTATGTAATGCTGCAAAAGCTTCGACATTATTAAAGTATTTCAGCAGTGTTTCATTTTAAGTATCTACTGAGGAATATTTCCTTAGAAAAGTTGCATGATCGGCATCGCGGAGGCGATACTTCGTGTGTTGCTGGCGTCTATAGGCGGTGACCGCTTTCCATCAGGCGGGCCGTACGCTTGTTTGCCACCTTTATATTATAAAAAAGCTGTTATGTATGTTTTTAAGTTCCACTATGTCGACACGTTATTTAGGAAACAGCATAACAAAATGACAAAAAGGTAGTTATGTTTAAGTTTCTTTGACTGGTTACTAGATTACGATGATATTATTACTTGGCTTGACACGCTCCAGCGTGTCTAGATGATGGTTCTAAAATAAGCAATAGATGGAAGAATTCTGTCAAAGCAGGAAGAAAAATAGATTACCAACCAGCTTAAAGAGAGAGAAAACTTCTAATATCAAAACATTACATACCAAAAGCTTTACTAAAGTAATAGCTCCACACACCTCTGGAAATAACTTATTATTTAAAAGTTCCCCCTCGGCTAAACGGTAAGGTCCGGGTAAGGCTGACCCAATAAATAGCATTTACGATAAAAACGGAAGAAAAACGAATAACAATAACGTCCACCACGTTTTCTCATCTCGGCCAAAGTTATATAAATGTTACGGGAAATTGCTTTTTTTTATAGTGTTGAAATTATCAAATGAGTTCTCTTACCTAGGGAGGGGTTGCTTATTTTGCGGTAAGGCTAGAATTAACACTGATTTTAACGAAATTACCCTACTTAAAACCTTCATCATCATCATCAACCGGGAAAACGACCACTGCGGAACCTAGGCCTCCCCTTAGACCGCCACGCCTAAAGTAAATTCGCCACTTGCATTCAAAAAAAAACATAAAATCTTTATCTATTTATTACTCTCCTCCTAATTCTTCTAGAATATACTTAAAGTGACGAAATGTGTGTGTTTAGATATACAGTCGCAATGTAAACGATAAAAACAACAAATTTTTCGTAGAACATTTAAAATTAGACTCTACACGCTGAAAGCTTTACGAGAGAACGTGTACCGAAATAAATAAAAACGCAATATGATAAAGAAAATTTAATATGTCAGGATCTTCTCGCAGCTCGCCGCCGACGCCAGAGGCGATTAGGGCTACAATTGCTTCCATATTTGTGGTGGCACGTCATACTAACTAGCTGTTATTAAACTGGAGAATTCAAGCTATAGTCACCACATTGGACACAAGTAGATATTAACACAGAGGTCTTTTTTTTTTAGCGTGGTAAAATCATCAAATGAGTCCTCCCACCCCGGGCAGGGCGGGAGGGACTGTCAGACTTGTACTGACTAAAATCCACGGTGTCCTTCAGTAGCCCTTTATGTTCCGGGGTCACGGTGAGGAAATAAACTCCCGCGACCAACACAGAGGTCTTGGAAATTATATACCTACCAGTATTAATAACTACTGGTACAGCATGTCCAACGTTATTGTCAACTGGACGGCCCACGCCTTCTTACAGAGAGAAGGCCAATGGCCCAGCAGTGGGAACATTGATATATTCTACTTCTACGGCTGCACTACTTTTTTTTTTTTTTTTTTTTAGGTGGTAAAATCATCAAATGAGTTCTCCCGCCCTGGGTGGGGCGGAAGGGACTGTCAGACTCTTACTGACTAAAATCCACCCGTGTTCCTTCCTATACCCTTCACGTTCCGGGGCCACGGTAACCTGGGTTAAGAAAAAACCCGCGACCCCAGCAGGCATTTGGCGCGAAACACGACGCGCCACCGACCCGGGCTTGGTCCTTGGTCGGACGGCGAGCTACCCATAACTCACCGTCCGCAAGCCCGCTCCACCGCTGTGCCCTCTGCTAATCAGAGGGACACGCGTTGGAGCGTCCACACGACAGGCTATTCGCATACGGGCAAAGAGACCCCTTAGGCACACAGTGCCTAAGGAAGAGTTTTTGCCCGCATCCCAGGGTGCACCGGCCCGAAAAACTGGTCTTCCCCCCGGACGTATCCGAGAGGGAACTCCAGTCCACGGGCGCACGTGGAGGTTTCCTGTCATAGCACCCCGCGGCTGCACTACTTAGCAACAGTTTAAGCAGCTGTTATCAAACCTCATGTTATTGGCTATTTCCTCTTGTCAACAAAGATTACCTCAAAATTAATAAATTGATCGTAGACTTGGTCAAGCTTTTTGAAGCTTAAGCGGTTAAGTCACCAGCTGATTAAAATCAGATTGGGTAGCTCCTGCCCGTGGCATTATAAATAAGTATAGCCTATGACACTTGTGAATATCATAGGTTTGTAATTTTGAAAGAATTGTTGAAATAGGATTTGTAGTTTCGCAGATTTCGAACGTCTACTTCCAAAATTCACAAACGGTACCCGTTTTCTACTAGTATACATTTCCCAACAGAAAATAACTACCAACTTCTTCGCAAACCAAATAAAGTTATGACAAACATCAAACCGGGTGCATCTGCACTTCTAAAGTCTCAATAAACTCGAGGGCATAGTGTAAGCACAGCTGCTACGCATACCCTTTAGACAGCTGGCACCAAACTTGAAGACATGAAAATTCAATTTAATAGCACAACTTTATTGGAGCCCAAATAGACTACAAGAGACGGTGATATAACGAAATGCAACCTACATTCTAAAACTCCACGCAATCAGTTTATGTAAAGGGACTTCCTTGGAGAAACCTCGTGAAGTAGACATACAAGCTTCATGAAGTATACACGAAATATGTAGCATATACGGGTGAAAAGTGGGCCGGAATATAGTCTGCGATACGGCACGTTTGCCACGAAAAATATGGGCTTAATCCGGTAGAAGACTGCATGTTACTACGCAGAGTTATGGCGAATTTATGAAGCTCAACCCGCAAGCTAGCATGTTGTACTTGTTCGCATTTATGATGAGAACAAGATTTATGTCAACTGTCATAATGGTACTGGTATATTTTTAACAAGGAGTGTTCTCTCATTATAAAAAGAAATAAGAATAGTCATGATTATAACATTTTGCATGACTTGAGCGGGAGAGGAATACCAAAATAAAGGATGGATGGATTGTCTGAGAAATTAATGATATGGTCGAAAAAGCATAGTATGATGGTTCATAGCAGACTGTAAGATAAAAAGATATTGCACCGTCAACGCCAAGTAACAAGGCAAAAAGATGATGATAAAAAATACGTTCATATTAATTAATTTTTCACAAAAAGTACAATTGTTTATTTCATCTATTTTATTTCTCCCCCATTTTATCCTAAGCAAAAGCTGTAAATAGATATTGTGTTTATGGTCAACATTACGCAGGAAGTACCCAATTGATTTGATTTGATGAGGGCCTGAGAGATAGGCTACAATAAAAGCCGTAATAAATTGGAAACATTGTCAGAATTATCATAAATTGTACTTTCCTGGATCAACTTAATAGGAAGCAAGCATTCATTTGAGCATTTATTTTCCCACATAAAGGAAGCTTGGATAGTGGGAATGTTATTATTTTATTATGAATAGTGTAATTTACAGATTTTATTACAAAATGGTAACATAAAAGTGTACTGCAAGTGAAGATTTCATTTAAAAAGGTCCGCAATACTAGAAGTTCTGTCACGAAAAAAGACCGCTAACTTACAACTGGCTAGCAAGAAATCGGCCATTCATCAAACAAAAGTATGGCACCAGAAAAATAAAAATTGTTCCTTTTTCAAACTAACTTCACGCTTACGCTTTACGTACACGTGAAACTGCAAACAACCCTCATTATGTTATCGAGCCGCCATTAATTGAACAGCGTTGAACAAACATTGGTTGAAACATTTTTCATTCACAATCCACAGGGATGGTCATTGAAAAGTTGACCGTCCACTCGACCAACAATACCAACATGCCGTGTTAATTTACGCCGAGTCCAAGTGCTATTGTTGGCACTAATTGGTGCTTTCATCAAGTGTTCCGTTCAATTTGTTTATTTTATATCATCTGCAATATTTGAATTATGAGCTGATGATGACTACTTTTAGCTGTAAGGCTTGGTGCCTATTGTTTCAATCAATCAATTCACTGACTGATTTATTGATACCAAAACGTTTCACATTAAAAGCATTCGTTTCTTCTTTCTATGTATCATAAAAGACATTTTGGTCTCAAATTCTCTACTAAAACATACATAATTTCTCTGGTGTCCTCACTTTTTCAGTTCATTTGTAACCTAACCCATAAAATACATCTGACGTTAACAACAAAGATGATTTTACTTCGCTAACAGCGTGCAAAACGGGAGAAGAAACCCATTTTAAATGTGATACCATTCCGCAAACAAATAAAGAAATCAAGCAGAGATTTCATTAGGACTCAAGAGAGTCCCAACGCGGCATAATCGGTAGACTGCCAGCACACAATGGTAGCAATTTGCCGTAATTACTACAGTGGACAACGACGATATAATACTAGACTACGCATTGCACGATCTAACGAACAAAACTATTCTGCCAACTCGCTGAGGTACTACGTAAGCGAGGGAGGCGGGGTACTGCGTTGTGATTGGCTAACTCAAGGTCGGTTCTGTCTCAACGTATGTTTACGGCTCACAGGATTGGTCGAAATGAGACGGATATAAGACTTTTTTGCCTAATGTGTTGGCAGACATCGGTCGCCTGTTATTACGAGTCTAGTATTATATCTTCGTTGACAGTGGAGACCGCGCTTAAGTTACCTGAGCGAACCATAGACGAATGACGAACGATGGAAGTAATTCAGTATGAAAAGAAAACTTTCTCTAGGGAGCTGATTGCTCGGTTAGTAAATATATTTTATTATTTTCACAGCCTTTTGTATGAATATTTGTGAACTCCAGAGTGGATAAAATATTTGTCGATGAAACTTCAGATTAATCAGACCGAATCGTTTATGGTAGACTTTTTGAACTTAGAACTTCATTCAAGATTGACGTTAAAGCAAAAGGTTTTCCCAGAATGCTTTAGACGTTTTGTTCGTATACTCGACTCGATTTGAAGTAGAGAATCGTTTGAGTTCCTCCTTAAATTCATTTCCTGGATGACTCGGAGAAGCGGGCGTCTCGATAGATCGAATACCAACCGTGCTTGGCCCGTGCCCGTGTTCCGAACGACCAAAAAGTAAGACAAAAGTCTGTAATAGGTTTAGCGAACTCCATTCTAGACGTGTACTAACATTTTAGACTTTGGAGCGAACGGTGAGTCTTGTATTTGGCTTACGGGTTATTTTCTGAAATGAAGGTAAAGAATTTTCTAGTTTAATTTACTTTATAAGAATGTCACTCCTTATGCTTTCCATGTTTACATTACCATGAGTTAGTAACAACCGTGCAAGTCAGAGAAATATGACACAAAAAGATGTTGATGAATAAAACAAGCATCTTTGAATTAACACAACAAATAGATACCCTAGAAATAGGTACCTGAAAACCCTACCAGCCAATGTAATAACAGGCTGAATCCATAAATAACAACTAAAGACTACAAAAGGGCCAATTAGTGCTCTTACAAATAAACAGTTATAATTAATAACAAACAATACCAGTCCTTTAATTAGAGCATCTAACCATACTTCCCATAGTCTGACACACAGTATAATGATGACCAGTAAAGCAACTCGGAAAAAGTTGCAACAAAACTTGACGAACATTCATCATTTTCGAGTAAGTGTTCTTCTTGAGGTCGGCGCAACACGTTGTCTATTTCCATTCTGCCCTGACAGACCCCACAATATCATTTATACCCTTTTTTTACGTCACACAATCCGCACAATTAATCAATCTTTTATTCTGCCTTTCTCTCCCCTTCTCACTCATCTCTTTCATATGCATCACTCTTTTACTCATCAACAAAGTTTTGGCACAAAAGGCAGCTACTTGTCTTGCAAACATCGCCACTTGTTTTAACATGTGGAGCTTCTCTATGAATGTCTTCCAAAGATGTATGGCTGGAGGAGCAGATAAACTCCTGCTGAAAAGAACCACACGTAATTCGTACTGCTTATTTCTGGCCGGAGTGCGGGAATCACAATCACATCAACAGTACCTACATCTTCATTACGTTTACGTACTAGGTATTTTTCCTAATTATCCACTATTCTTTTCTGATTAATTTCGTTGCAAGATCCAAGACAGTTATTGTATTCTTCCGGGTCACGTAGAGCTCCACTGTCGTGTGATTTTTCAGGTGGTCACAACTTTTGTAAACTGTATTAGGCTTTCAGGAGTTGCATTGGTTTGAGAATAGTGTGGGATTAGGATTGTCTCAATTAAAAGTAATATTTGTCATATCTCTGATAGAAGATGATACTAACGTGTGAGCCGATTCCGATCATCCATTTCTAGTTAAATTACTGTGAAAATAATATACGATTGTCTACTAAACTATGTCCTGCGAAGCGTACGTCCGGCGCACGTGACGACTCACACAGCAATGGCGACGCCATCGCCAATGATAATAGACATAACAAAACAATGATTAATAAAGGTAGGAACATACCATTTCTCTCTATTTGGACCGCACGTGCCTGATCACAGGCATGATTCAACGACCTGTGTAAAGGTGCTTCAGATGGCAAGTGTGGCTAGGACGAGTGTGTTTGTTTTGAAGAGGTTTAAAGAAAACTTCTTTTCCTTTAAACCTCTTCAAAACAAACATGATAATGGTTTAGCAAATTTTTTATAAAAAATTGTAATAAGCAGGACAATATTTTCTTAGTGTTGGTTGGAATTCAGATTTGCATACGGTTATTGGCCAAAGGCACGACATAGGACATTAATGAAATGTGGGTGTACATCTGTAGGTGCACTATAACTGCACCTACAGATACTGATTTAAAATTCTTTCGGAAAACTTATGACTTCCTACATAATAGTTAACATAATTTACCGATTTGCGAATCACAATACAAATGAAAACAAGCATAAGCACACTCATTTACTCTCTTTCAAAGATTAGGTAGTTCACGCTAAATTTAAAAAATATTTAAATCATAATAATTTCATTCTTCTTTCATCAAACACCGCTAGAATTTTTGCACCCTACCCTCAAAACCTTCCAAACGTGTTATTTCTACAAGAATTTCCGTTCCAGCATTGCCAACACGTTTCCGTCTGAGAGAACCTCATTCCATGGTTTACTCTGACCGTATCGACACTTGGCAGACCGTAGCATCGAAATTGGCGACGAACGTGTTCAGCAATTTTGCTCCAAGTCAGTAAAAATACGAGCGAATTGGATTTACATACGTAATGGCGGGAATTGTTAGCAATACCTTGCAGTTTCTTGTTTGTGGTCTAATGGGCAGGAGCGATCTTTTGTTTGCTTGCGAATTAGGGCCCATTATGACTAGGTTGCAATGGATCTTAATACTAGGCTATGAATATAAAGCCTTAGGACTTACGATCTTGTATGGAATGGCGCACTAGCAAAGGTCTTAATCATTTAGATGCAGTTAGTTTAAGAAATAAGAATTGAAGTTTTTTGAAGGCAGTTCTTTGTTATGATTGATTGATGAACTTCAATTCAGCCAATAACTTTCTCTCTATTTAGACATATAGAGGCAGTTTTCTAGGATGTTAAAATAGAAAAAAAATTAAAGGATGTTCAAATTGTCGTTTATGATTCATTCAAAATCGTTTATTTTTGTCAAGGTGACGTCTACGATTTTAGAAATGTCACCAAAAAAAAAAAGAACGGCACGATTTAAAGGCGATTTTTTCAACGCAAACTGGACTAGTACTATCCTCAGTAACCAATCGTCGTTATCTATAATTACATTGCGTAGTCAAGCCGACTTCGTCAAAGAAACCTTTTAATGAAAGGTCTCTTTAATCGAGGCAAGGAAAATAAAGATTGTTTTAATTGGTCTTATACGTAAAACATTTCGTTTCCATTCAATTGACAGTGTTACCTTGCGATATTACAGTTTAGGCAAAACTTAGCTCAAATATATCCTTCAATACATGGTGCTATAATTAAAGTCTCAAGATCGCAAATATTCCCTTTTAAAAAATATCATTTTACAAAGAAACAGAACTCCCAAATCACAGTACCGAGTCAATTTATTGAGCAAAACAAACCCAATCACTCGGGACCCCTGTACACCCGTGTCAAGTAATCAGACGTGTTATCTAAAAAGGTTGAACTTACCGCCACGTTTACCGATCGTTTCGCCTTTAACGGTTATTGGAACTGCCACCTGTCAATAAAAACAATTCTAAGCCCAAGGCAAGTTTAGTAATGAAAGCGAACCGTATCTAAATGTAAAACAACTTTTATTTTCAAAGTATACCGACGTCACAAGCCGACTCCATCAAATGTATTCGCTTTTGGCGCCTGCAACGTGCAGATGCAAAGCTATTTCAATATGCATCCAAAATACAGGCGTTGAAAAATTCATCTACGAAAAGCATCTTTTACTTTTCCACTTTGAGACGTCGAAACTCCAGGCTTCTAGCATATTTCACTGCAAGATTGCATTAAACTTGCTGGAAATGTGGGCATAATAAGACCAGATGTTCAACTCGAAGGTACGTGGGAATGGAGAGCTGCACAATTGGTACAGATGGTATCTGTCTGAAGGCCAGCCAATAGCTAGATTTACGTACAGCCATAATACCGTTATTTCGCTCGTAGGTAAGTTTCTAGGACTGCACGATTATCAATGTGGACAGATATTAAAGGACGATAGACCTTTCCTGGAACATCGGTTCTACGCGATAGCTTTCAACTCTCAACAGCAGTGAAAGTAGGACGCTAAAGGGCAATTTTGCAAGCGACAGGATAATTGGTAAATTACAGCGAGCGGACGCGAACACGAATGCTCATTACGACTATAGAATTAGGGGCAGGAAACAAAGCGGTAGTTTGTAGTTCCACGAAGCCTTTGTCACGGCGGAAACGAGCTTAATTCTCACCTGCGCAAAGATGAAAATGGCGGCGTTTATTCCAGAAATGTTTTAATATTGTAAGTGCCATAATTACGTAGCCATTCGAATGTTTAAGATGAACATCAGTACATGAACAGCAAAAAGCGCAAACTACGGCACTGACGGAGGAAACAGGCCATTTGCTAAATTAACTTAAAATTCCGGGAGGATTCTCTGGCATGCTTTCGAGCGTATACTTTGTCACAAAAGCGAAATCGCATATTGAATAGAACATATTGGGCATGGCTGTCGGTCACGCCTGTACATCGAAAGCGTGCCGCTCTATCCAATCCGATGACTGTTCACATGCAAATTCGTGCCGGCAATAGATACAGATAACGAAAGGTCATAGGGGATCGGCAAACGACAAATACCTATATTATCAAGACAACCTCTGTAGCCAGCTTATCGACGGCGACAGAACTGATTTACAGATAGCTGGAGTTTAACGATTCGTAAGCGGCCAAATACCGAGAGATTATCCGAGCAAATTCGAATTAACAAGACTAATTATAATGATACGTTTTGAACATTGAACTAAATGGCGACTCAGCCGAAAAGTGGAGCAGACAAGATTAATTTATCAAAAATTTTATCGTTAAAACATAATTTAATTCGAAAAAATTCTCACAGCAACAGTTGACAAAGAAGTTTCAGTAAAAAATTTGCGAGGAGAAATTCTTTAAGCAATTTTACCTTGTTCTCGTAACACAGAGAAATCCTGCGGATTACAAGCACGATCAAACTTTAATCCACAAAAGAAGTCCGGAGACGGGGAGGCAGAAAACTTCAACAAGACTAAATATTTTGAAATATTCTTCAACGTGTTTTATCTCACATAATTCTAAGGAGATATGAAGAAAAACATAGCCTAAGTACCTAAGTATAGTATATAAAAGGTCTTTGTGGGAAAGTATGATTGATAGAGCAGATAAGGGGACGACTGCCTGTCACTTAAAGACTTTTTGTACTGCCTAGTGTCAGCTTGATATATATATAAGAACATAGTTTGTTGTTCTATTCTTGTGGAAAGAATAGTCAGCGAAACTTTTACGAGGCTATCAAAGATGTCAAATTAGGTGCTAATTTAGATGCTCCTATTTATACAATCAAACTAATCCCACAAGTATCGTTCGGTTACTAAGCACATACATTCAAATAAAAAATAAGAAACGATACGACACAATAATCCGTTGTCGTTCGACGTAAATAACTGCATTTCTGACATCAATTCCGATGATGTCACTGCCGACCGAAGGCTAAAAATGGCTGTAGTCTTGTTTGTGAGGGCTAAGGACGAAGGCCGAATTTCAATTTGGATGTACAGACACAGTTGAATGGGCTCGCCGAATCGACGACCGTTGTGATGCAAATGTGGCGCCGCAGTGTTTATAGCCAGCCAGTTAGTATGTAACGACTTTATTCAAATTTTGAATTTGGTATGAAATTGGGAATAATGGCTTCGATATTGTTTTTTTTTTTATTGGCAAAGGCAAAGGTAATCCTAGTTCCACAGGGACAATCGCTTTTAACCAGCGAACTAAAATTATAAAGGCACTCCCTCACCGCAAGCATTCACCTGTAATATAACATAAAAGTGCGCAATTTGATGCTCTATTGTCTTCGAATGTTCGAATCTGTAACGTAAAGGTGCGTACAGACCATGTAACATGTTATATAACACTACAACTCTATGAAAAATGTTATATAACAATGTTATATAACATGACCACACTATGAAAAATGCTCGCGGTGAGGGAGCGCCCTTAGGTATGTTCAAAGAGTACATACATCATTTTCGAAAACGACAGACTTCATGGTGGAACCTTACAAAAAATATTGTGGACCTATGAATTAAATAACGAACACGTATATTAAGACTTGATATCGCAGATAGGTTATACCTACTTATGACTTCAATTAGGTACCAGACTACTTTACATTCCACTTAAAAAGTGATACCTAAAAATAATATACCTATAAAGCAGAGATATGGCTTTTCAAAGGATTAGTAAGTTATCAATTTTTAGTTCTGTATGTAAAAACAAGTGATTTATGATAAAACTGTCTTATAGGTCTACAATTTATCTATTTTTTTAAGAATGCAAACTAAATATTTGATAAAGCACACCTTAGAATCGTTAATGGAGATAAAATACTTAAAACTATTATCTAATGACAAATGCACATGAATATTTCTAATTGCTTCAAATAAAATCTTTCTTTTTTCTTCCCAGTAACGCAACCTTCTTTATTTAAATAACCAACCTATTTTCGAAGTAAATAACTACCATTACTCATCAGACTTTACATAACAAACATACATACGTCTAAAAACCATAACTGTCTACAATTCCCGTTCAAATTAAGTAGCTATACCAACTTGACCCACATAACTTGACACATCAGGCTGTTTACTTAGAAAATACCTAAATATAACATCATTCATCTGTCAAATTCAAAACATTTCAAATGTAAAGGGTAGTAGACATTGATAAGCAATATTCCTAGTATTAGTGCGATCCAACTAAGAAGGTCACCTTCTACTGACGTCACACCTGTCAAATCGGAACAGTTGTCTAATACTAATATTATCCGTACTTTTAAAGTGCCTCACCATAGACACTGACCTTCTTAGTTGGAATGGAACGCATAATACATAATAACTTCTCTCAATACTTATTATTAAGCCCGAATATCCTATTATTTTTCTGTAAAATTATTTAGTTGCTTTGAATGCATTAAGGTTGAATCATTATGTTGAAAAATAAGTGACACCAAGTCTATGACGTAATAGAGTTTTGACAGCTTTTAAATAGTTGGTATGGCAATTGATTGGTTTGTCGATTCGCTACCATATTCCACCGTGTCTCAAGTTATATTGGTTAAGTAATATAATAGGTATCTAGCAACGCAAACAAAACCCAATGTTATTATTTAACAAGCAGTTATTAATAACCAGAGCTACAATTCACAAAGTCAACAAGCGCCATTTTGCGAAGGAAAATTGAAAATAAATGCTTTACTTAACTTTGCCTTATCAAATTGGACCACTAGTGAAACATTATGGATTGTTTAAAATATCGAAGATCACTTTGCCTCAACAATTGATTTATAATTCTTATTTTGTCTTAACAAATAAATTCTATAGGATCGCTTAGTATTCCTAATGAACTATGCTATGGTACAAATCTGCCTTAACATTCAGTAAAATACAGACGTGATGGTAGTTATTTGTAAATTATTTTTGTTCATAAACCCAGCCTTAGTTTTTTTCTACTAAAATAGATTAGAGGGACAAAACAGACATTTTACCAATCACCAGGGGCAGAATGGAATAATACTTTATATAATCTGTGGAAGGTCGCGCCCACGGCCTGTCTAGTCTAAACCATGCTTTAGAACTAAGAGCTACAATCATGAATGATTCATCTACGTTTATTAGCTAATAATAAACTTAGGCCGGGAGATGACAAGGGAAATGAATAGGTACCTTTTCTTATGCTTTTGAAGTAAGTACTTGTATTGTTTTCAATTGACGTAATATCGGAGCTTGTTATAATGATAGATTGTGCGAATGAAGCCTTTGTAAAATGATTTGAAAGTTAAATAAAAGGAAAATGCCAGAATTTCTATTCACCTTCTATTGACACGTAGTCTGACTTTTGTATAGGTACTTATGTAATCCAAAATCAAAATCAAATACTTATGTATTTTTATTTCACATAGGCGCATGAGGGCCCTTATTAAAATATCGACAAAAAGGTGCTCGGTTTGGGTTGGTCATTTCCATGGAAAAGAAACGGCAAGAAACTCCATGACTTCATTCCAAAGACAATGTTCCCATTTTTAACCGACTTCAAAAAAAAAAGTAGGTTCTCAGTTCGACCTGTATGTATGTATGTATGTATGTATGTTTGTCCGCGATTATCTCGCGTTTGGCTGAACGGATTTTGATGCAGTTTTCACGAAAGTGTTCATTACATTCTGGAGAAGGTTTAAGTATATAACACTAATAGATATCCCGTGACGTTGCCCGCGTGGATCCGTTTTGCTTACTTGGATCGTAGATTTTCAGGGACGATTGCATGTTTGTCCGCGATTATCTCGCGTTTGGCTGAACCGATTTTGATGCAGTTTTCAGAAAAGTGTTTGTTACGTTCTGGGGAAGGTTTTAGTATATAACAATAATGAATATCTCGTGAAGTTGCTCGCATAGATCCGTTTTTGTTCCTTATTAGGATTGTGGATTTTCAAAGAAGCCGATTTTATGAAGATTTTTGTTGAATATCTCAACTAAAAAGGGGAAAATAAAAAACTTTTTTAAAAAAAGGGAACCGACTTCAAAACCAAACACAAAAAATTTATAAAATAACTTTTCTTTCGGAAGTCGGTGGCCATATCTCAATGAAATAAAAAAAAAAACAAAGCCACCGACTTCCGAAAGAAAAGTTATTTTATAAATTTTTTGTGTTTGGTTTTGAAGTCGGTTCCCTTTTTTTAAAAAAGTTTTAATAATAGCATTTTTGCAGTAGAGAAAGACGGGCGTTTGGAGGACTGTCGTATGTCATCTTGACGTTTGAAGTGTTATTGTCATATTATTATTATTATTATGAGCCTACGTTGTCCCACTGCAGGGCAAAGGCCTCCCTTCCCTCTTTCCATCTCTCGCGATTTAATGCGAGTGTAGGCCAACCCCTTAAAAATGAATCGAGTTATTGTCATCCTTGCTCTAAATGAACGGCTTTTGAATTTATGTAGGATAAGGATAATACATTTGTTAGCAATCAAAATATGGGTCTATCTTTCTTTATGTAGGTAATAGGTATGTTGCTTATAGCTCAAATGTGCAAATTATGATTATAAGACTGGTCAAGGCCCACAAGGGTTACTCTAGTGCCTGAAGCGATCATAACAGTAAAAAACTAGTTCATTGCAATTTAGGGTTATGTCATGCGAATTAATTTTTGACATAAGGATATACAATAAGTAAGTACTTAAGTACATCATTGATTTCAAAACTGATGAAAACAATGTCAAATATTTATTTTTAAAAATATCTATGGCCATCTCCAGGTAACAATAGAAATTGGTTTTTCTAGAAAATGATCACAACAATCAAGTTTTTATGAAGTTCCATACCCAACACAGGGGGCCTTACAAGTGTCAACGATTTCAAATCATTTCATTTGTTTACAACGGAATTCAACGTAGGTTGTGTCAATCACATATTTTTTTTACTTTATCATTATCGTTCGCATACAGCAAATCAGCACGACCGAAGTCGCAGGCAAAATATTAGTAAGTAAGTAACATTTATTAATATTCTACTTAACTGAACAAAAAAGATGTCTGCCTCCGAGCCTAGAATACAATTAAGTAATGGCAGAGATTGCGAGTCAACAACACCGTAGGCTGTAAAACTTTTAGCCCAGGAGCCACCAATCCTGAAAGCTCCGTGATCACGGATTCTAATATTTTTAATAAAAAATATAAGTTAACGTTTAGACGAACAAGATTTGCTTGGTCGGCGTGGATTTGATTGGCCGGAAATATTTTAATTAAATTTTTTTATTATTAAATTTCCATAATTTTTTTCCGTCATCACGGATTTTGATTAATCTTATATAGAATTGTGTGAAATATTCTGTTCAACAAGAAAAAATCCGGCCGACCAATGATTTTTAGCCGGAAAGGTCACGCATACCTATTTGAATGGTGTGATAAGGGGTAAAATTTATCCATTATCACGGAATCCTTTTTTTTTTTTTTTTAATTCACGCGTTTTAATGTCACATTTATGATTATCTTGGTATGCGTGCTTACAAACTGCCGAAAGTATCGCGCATACCAAATTTTAACTCTCCGCTTTTTAACGGTTTCTATATTTCTGTAAAGAGTGAGTGAGACAGATTTTTGGTTCAAGTTGAAACCATGCATGAGTTCGTCTCTTTCTATTCCCTACGAATTTAACATTTACCTGCCTCAAAGATTAGTAATCCAAAATTCAAAGACGCAATAGTTACTTTTTTACATAATCATTGGACGGACACTACATGTAGCTCAATTATTAAAGACAAAAAAGTTTTTTTAACAGTTGAAGACAAGTGTTTTGTGTACACTCATAGTAATGGAATAATAACTCGAATACTAGATGAAAATTATGAATGCTACCATGAAGAAGCTGATACAAGAATTTTTTTCCACTTGAATAAATGTTCGCCTCAACAAAAAATCCTCATAAAATCATTAGATACTGACGTGTTAATTATTTGTCTCGGAAACATACATAAATTCAAAGAGCAAGAAGTATGGATCACAACCAAAACCAATAACGAAATAAATTACGTAAATTGTACACAACTTGCAGAAAAGCTAGGTTCATCAGTCTGTCGAGCTCTACCGGGCTTCCATGCTTTTACAGGTTGTGATTATACAGCAGCTTTTGTTCGTAAAGGAAAAATTAAAGCCTACAACCTCCTGTTAGAAAATGAAGAATATCAGAACATGTTCGAGCATTTGACAAATCCGGAAGACATAAATGATAAAGAAAAGACAGATTTAGTCCAAAGATTTACAAATGAAATGTATAACGTAAAAAATAATAATGTTAATGCGGCAAGATTTGAATTATTTTTAAATTTTTTTGCAAGTACAACCGACAAAGAAAAATTTTACAAAGGTATGATAAATTTCAATTCAAATAATATTCCACCATGCTGGAAAACTTTAACGCAAAAAAATTACGCACCATTTTTGTAAACGCAATGTGGCAAAATGCTACTGAACCCATTTGTACATTATATGATCCAACAGAATGTGGATGGCAAGTAAATGAATCCAGTAAACTCGAACCATTGTGGTACATTGGCCCATCAGCACCGTTAAAGGTTGAGGAAATATTAAGTTGCCAACAGAATGAGGAAGAAAACGAAGAATCAGAAGAAGAGAGAAATGATAATTTTGATGATAATGATGTAGATGATTATTAATTAATAAACTTGAATTGAACATATTTTTTGTATCAACCTTCATTTCTTATATAATCAACCCAAATAAAAATTTTCCTGTATTTCCTCTTTTCCATATTAATTAGTATAATAAATAGTTAAAAACTTGAAGAAGAGACCAGAGGTAGAAGAAAGACTAAAAGAAATGTCATCAAGTAAGTGAAATCTATAATAGTATGATCCTCACTCACACAATAAAATTTGGTATGCGCGATACTTTCGGCAGTTTGTAAGCACGCATACCAAGATAATCATAAATGTGACATTAAAACGCGTGAATTAAAAAAAAAAAAAAAAGGTTTCCGTGATAATGGATAAATTTTACCCCTTATCACACCATTCAAATAGGTATGCGTGACCTTTCCGGCTAAAAATCATTGGTCGGCCGGATTTTTTCTTGTTGAACAGAATATTTCACACAATTCTATATAAGATTAATCAAAATCCGTGATGACGGAAAAAAATTATGGAAATTTAATAATAAAAAAATTTCATTAAAATATTTCCGGCCAATCAAATCCACGCCGACCAAGCAAATCTTGTTCGTCTAAACGTTAACTTATATTTTTTATTAAAAATATTAGAATCCGTGATCACGGAGCTTTCAGGATTGGTGGCTCCTCGCCTATTTAGTGTTCGAATATTAATACTGTTTTCGCATTTTGAATAATGAACAGAAGAATAAAGAATTATTTAGTACAACCGGCTTGTTTTCAGCCAGTCACTTTTTAAAACAAGAATACGAATGTAAACTGTCGGGTTAGTATGCTTTCGTATCGATTTGATAATCGAAACAATCTTATTTCGATTAAACATTAGTGATATCGAGAAGTTATGATCACTTAACACTTTAAAAAAAAACGAATGTTAACAAAACATTACTTTTCTTTTTTGACAGATGTTAACGCAAGTTAAATTTAATAGCTGATATGATGTTCAAAGATTTTCTTTGGAAAGAAAAATTCGAACCGCGGACAGGATTCGAACCTGCGACCTTCGGATTCAGTTCAGTGAATCCTGTCCGCGGTTCGAATTTTTCTTTCCAAAGAAAATCTTTGAAAATTCGCTACGCATGCGTTAATGCGTTTAATATAAAAAAAAATATTAAGTATGGTTGACGTCATCTGTTACAGCATTGATTTAACTGTAATGTTAACATGTTGGTGCAGTAGTTGGAATACTCTGCAATAGATGGCGCTAAACGTCACCATGAGACGTTAGAAATGGAATGAAGAATTCGCCGTGGCGGTTACGATCCTCGGTGGCTCGGTTGGAAATGAGCGTCGGATGTACTGAATCCGAAGGTCGCAGGTTCGAATCCTGTCCGCGGTTCGAATTTTTCTTTCCAAAGAAAATCTTTGAAAATTCGCTACGCATGCGTTAATGCGTTTAATATTTAAAAATATTAATACAATAACTGTCTTGGATCTGGCAACGAAATTAATCAGAAAAGAATAGTGGATAATTAGGAAAAATACCTAGTACGTAAACGTAATGAAGATGTAGGTACTGTTGATGTGATTGTGATTCCCGCACTCCGGCCAGAAATAAGCAGTACGAATTACGTGTGGTTCTTTTCAGCAGGAGTTTATCTGCTCCTCCTATTTCTTTCTTACTATCTATTTGATATGATGTTGATTATTATTGATGGGCGTGCTGGCTAAACAAAACTCAAATTTAAAAACAATTATACAGGGACCAGTAATTTGCACTTACTTAGGTACCTACCTACCTAAAAAGTTATTTCAAATTATTAAAATAATATTAACAGCAAAAAGGCAATAAATCTTGTTCGATAATAAATGAAAATGTGGAACAGCGCCTCTGGTGTGCGAAAAAGGAACTAAATTTTTCCTTGAAAAATTGTCAAAGTTCCAGTTTACTTTACGTCTCAAACCTACTGAAAACTGGTGCTAAGGGTACTGGAACTTTGACATTTTCAAATTGACAAACAAGGAAAAAAAATTTTCCTTCTTCGCACACCAGAGGCGCTGTTCCATTTTTCCATACAAGAAACGCTGTAAATACTGGAAAGACGCTGTAAAGTAAAATAGTGAAAACTCGTGATAAAGGTACTGATGATTTGATTTTGACAAACTGAATTATAGATAGATGACATTTTCCAGAATGCTTGCAAAAACTTACAGTATCAATGAAATTAAACAGCTGTGTAACTATTGTAATTTATTTTGAATTAAACTACAAATGTATGAGCAAGATTTTTATGTAAAACATGCAGATATCACTACACCGATAGCGCAGTCCAATGTCCATTGTCATTGTTTATAGTTATTTTAAGTTTAGCTTCGCATTTTTACTGTTGAGTCTATGAATTTTATTGTGTTCAGTCAGAAAAAAAAAATACTTCTGACTGGGTATTAAATCAACGAAGTACAAGATTTTTTTTTTAGTTTACTTAAAGTAAACTGGAACTTTGGACGTTATTTTGATGGAACAAATTATTTCCTCGTTCATACACTGGAAGCTATTTATTTTTTTCCAAACAATAAACGCAATAATGCTTTAAGTACGCTGTAAATAAATAAATAAAAAAAAACAGAAATCTGTGATAAGGCCTCTGTTGCCAAAAAATGATGATAATGTTGTTAAAAAACCTAAGATGGCCGGGTATTATTTAAATTTTGGCCACGCCTACAATAAGTCCTGGTAGACGTCAGCACATAACCTACCCCAATCTGTAAAAACCGGCCAAGTGCGTGTCGGGCCACGCACAGTGTAGGGTTCCGTAGTTGCCCATCAAAATACTTATGCGAACTAACTAAACTGATTCGCTGAATTTAATTTTAAAAAGAAGAATTTTCAAAATCGGTCCAGGAGTCTTTGAGAAATCGGGCAAAATACATTTAAAAAAAAGATTACGACGAATTTAGAACCTCCTCCTTTTTTTGAAGTTAGTTAAAAATAGTTGACGATAAAAACCTACCTATCCCCAAAAAACATACCGTAAAACATACCTATTAAAGCTGTAAAAATAAAGTTGACAAACTTACATTTGCAGTTGAATAACATGTTCTCCGATACATTTTGTTTAAGAAAAATATTATCCAAGTACATTTTATAAGTTGGTCGACTATTACTCGTAAAGTTGTAAAGCCTACTAAGTCATGACAATTTTCTTTTAAACTTCGTTATATATACTACTATTGTGAATTTTTTCACACCCCCAAACATAACCGTTTAGCTGGTAGAGGGGGGGGACACTCGAGTCGAGCTAAAATTAGCTCTTTAAAGCTTAATATTTCACAAACGAATCTTTTAATCAAAAAATTGTTAATGAAAAATATTAATATTTTTTAAAGACCTATTTAATGATACCCCACACTATGGGGTTCGCGAGAAAAAAAAAATAACATCCCCACTTTACGTGTACAGGAGATACCCTAAAAAAAAATATTTTACGAGATTTTATTTTACCACTTTTTCGGCACAACAAATCCATATATTTACACCAAATTACAGCTCTCTAGTACTGTGCGTCTCTGAGCTAAACTGCGGACAGACGGACGGACGGACGGACGGACGGACGGACGGACGGACATGGCGAAACTATAAGGGTTCCTTGTTGACTACGGAACCCTAAAAATTAATAGAATTCCAACTTCATTCCCAAAAAAGAAGGATCATGTTTGATTGGGAAAATTTCACAGGACAAACCCACCACACTATTCCCAAACCACTAACTCCTGAAAGCCAGAATCAACAGTGGCAACCACCAGAAAAGCGCTGAGACAATGAAGCTCGACGTGTCCTGGAGAATGAATTTACCTGTCTTGGATCCTGCAACGAAATTAATCAAAAAAGAATAGTGGAGGAGTAGGAAAACACAGATTGTTTGTTGATGTGCTGGCGTCTATACAATTTTTATGCCCAACATAATATTAACAAACTAGTAATAACAAAACACAAACATGAGCCGTTATACGGTATTTATTACATAAAATGATCATGAATTCTGTATAATTTTCAGTAGCGTACCATCTAACTCCCGCCGTGGGTCACTGACCTCGCGGTTGATACTAAATTGTGTCGCGGTTTAGTACCTAAGTTACAGCGCTAATAATAATTTCAGTCTGTTTTAGTACATTCTAGAAGTATAAGTTTTACTGGCATAGTTGCTAATACTCATTATTACTTAAACGTAATGCGAGTTTATTATTTGCTTTGAGATATTTACGTTATTTGAGCACCGTTTCAAGTGCCATGATTTAACTACGGGAGTATTTTTTTAAGTTGTTTGAAGCAATGACTTTTGAGATAGAAGAAAAAAAAAACAGTCATAATAATAATTGAAGAAGACGTATAGGAAACGCTGTAAATACTGGAAAGACGCTGTAAAGTAAAAGAGTGTAAATTCGTGCTAAGGGTACAGTTTACGTTACGTCAGAATAACTGAAAACTCATGTTATATAAATTCAGTCAGAGCCCTCTGACTGAATTTAGCATTTATGCACGTTGTCAGATGTACAGATACAGAAACGGATATTGGGTACCTTTTACCCCGAAAAAACCTACGGTTTTGGAGGAAGACAGCAAAAAAAAACCGATATTATGATAAAAGCCATCCTCACATGCCTTTCAAATTATAATCGATTTGCAATAATTACAATTGGCGTGCGTGTGTGACCAAATGTATGAATGTGGATGATGCAAAAGCCAAAGGAGGATGTAAGGCCCTTCGTACACAAGGCGACTCAAGTTTCCGATATCTTACGACTTCGGTATCCAAGCGGCTATCGCAATACAAACCCATAGAGGTTCGAACACAAGCACGCGTCAATGAATACCAAAATCGTAAGGTATCGGAGACTTGCGTCGCCTAGTGCACGAAGGGGCTAAGGATCGTAGCAGGCGGCGCTCTGTAGATCTGCCTACCACCATGGGAACAAGGCGGTAGTTTATATGTATGTATTACAAGCAGAGTACAACCCAAATTGTCTGTCAATAATAAATAAACGCGAGCATAACCGCAGGAAAAGCCATATTTTGTATGAAATAGTGAAGAATAATCGCTATACGAACGAATGTTTTCCAATAATTGGAAGATTAGACACATACTTGGCCACCAATGTGTTCAATAATAAAACTCGTGCCAATCTACAGTTCATAAGGTACAGTTAAATCACAAATTGCTTCTATATTAAGATCGACCTACTATTTGTTAAAGGTGTATAAAGATTCGCATGATTATTCGGCGATTTGTCCGAAAAATTACACTTTTTTTACAGCGGACCTTATCAAAAATATTTGTCCAATCAATGAACGGCAATGAATGGTTCAAAAAAAGAACTGTAAGCAATCAACCGTTAGCTATCAAATCCTGGCAATGTTGAGAATGTTAAATCGATTCGATGACAAGAAATGTCAAGATACGGTCAAATTACGGAACTTTATAACCAATCATTAATCATCAAAAATGTAAGAACAAATTGAAATTGATTGATGGAATTTTCTAATAAAACTTAATAAAAATACCAGTCGTTTATATCAATCGACATTATTAATGATCTGACTTATTCTTTACGACTTTTATGTCAAGTTTCATACATCGTAAGAGACCGTCATCATATAATTTAGCGGTCTTATCAAAGCATTCCTTAATTTTACGTTTCATCGGTCGAGAGAAGCGCTAATTTTCTTGTCGACATCAGTAAACTAAGGCTATAGTTATTTAAAATAAGAAATTAAATTATAGAGCTGTCACAATTAATACAATTTACGAGTACTAAACCTGAAAATACGGTCTGGTCCGCTAGTACTCTCCAATTCTGTACTAGTGGACCAGACCGTGATTAAATGCTACCCAGAAAAACACACGTCAGATTTTTGGACTCAGTAATATATTTCCTTTACCTCTTCGTTTGATAGCAATATTTCTAATTTTAGCTAATGAACTAACATAATTACATATTCCAAAGTCGTCGATGCGTCTGCAAGCGCCTTTACCAAAATGATATGGACGTGACACATTATGACAGGATAAATGCGTTGTTATTAATTAGTACATTAATGTGCATACGGGAGCGATAGTGTAAGGAAAAGGAAAAAACAAAGACTAACAAGGTCGTTTATAGGTTATTATTTATTTGTTATGGCATAATTAGATTAATAATAATGAAGAAGAAGCATGAAGCGATACTTGGGGGAATCGTATTTCCAGTCCAACAGTGCACATCTTCTTTTAAGAAGAATTCTTTCTTCACTACAAAGGTTGAATTACCCTTAAAACTCATTTTGAGTAAGATTGCGATGATAGAAATAAAGCGAAAACCTACAGAATGTCAAATTGTTCAGAGGCCTTATCACAAGAATTCTGAATTCTTACAGCGTACTTGAAGTATTTATATCGTTTAATGTATGGAATATTGAAAAAGCGGCTCTAGTACCTACGAACGAGGAACTATTTTTTTCCTTCAAATTAATGTCGCAGTTCCAGTTTACATTACGACACAGAAACTGGAAAAATCATTATAAGGCCTGTAGCCTGTTTCGTCGGAAAATGAACGCAATTCTTTTTCAGGAACAATTTATTTCTAACTTGTTTATGGTTCAGTCAGCTCCCTTCTTTGTGATGACGATCAGAACTCTTAGAATATTGAAAAAGCGGCTCTAGTACCTACGAACGAGGAACTATTTTTTTCCTTCATATTAATGTCGCAGTTCCAGTTTACATTACGACACAGAAACTGGAAAAATCATTATAAGGCCTGTAGCCTGTTTCGTCGGAAAATGAACGCAATTCTTTTTCAGGAACAATTTATTTCTAACTTGTTTATGGTTCAGTCAGCTCCCTTCTTTGTGATGACGATCAGAACTCTTAGAATATTGAAAAAGCGGCTCTAGTACCTACGAACGAGGAACTATTTTTTTCCTTCAAATTAATGTCGCAGTTCCAGTTTACATTACGACACAGAAACTGGAAAAATCATTATAAGGCCTGTAGCCTGTTTCGTCGGAAAATTAACGCAATTCTTTTTCAGGAACAATTTATTTCTAACTTGTTTATGGTTCAGTCAGCTCCCTTCTTTGTGATGACGATCAGAACTCTCGTGTCTGTTGACATCGTAAAATAATTTCAAATGCGAAATAATTTTAATATAATTCAGATACGCCTACGTAGCAACAACCTCTATGGTTAAGTTCCGAACAAAACATTGAATAATTGGCATATTATCATACCGCCATAATATGGTCTCCGTATAAGTATAATATTGCTTCGCAAAAAAATATGCAAGAAATTACTGCTGAAGGTATTTGGGCCAAATAATGTTGTTTATGAAATTATTCAATGCTTGGGTATTTACCTGAATACTACAAACATGTTTTTCTTACGCCAGGTTTTATTCATCATTTATTCTATTAATAATTCTGCTGCACAAGGTATAATAAGTCACAACTTAAATGCAATGTAAGTATGTCATTGTTTCATTATTTTAATTCAATTCAGTATCTCCAATTAGATTCTAACTTTCAAGTTCCTTTTTGGGCAATTCGCCAAAATACCGTAACCATTCGAGCCTTCGTCAAACCATTAATTAATTAGTAAAATAAACCACAGACGAACCCCTCGATTGCCAAGTAATCACTTAAACATCGATCCATAACTTAAACAAACGTCCCCGAAAGACAACGTTTACAACTACGCAAAAAGCGATCCAACTTTTACGAAAACGCCTTTCGAAATACACCTGTTTAATTAAATTACCAAAAGTATCCTGGGATCTGGCCAAGATTTCTTTATTCGAATGTATTCCGAGTGAAACTCTTTTTCTCTTAAAATAAAAGCTCAGTAAACGGGGAAATGTAAGCTATTGTAGAAAATTAACTAAAAAGTTAAACAAACCAATGCGCAAAACTTTGAATTTCCGTCACACACTCACATAACTAAAGCACTAACTTCGTTAAATGCGACATACAAAAATTCAGCACTTTATACACTGTTATTTGTATTTATTTTATTTTTTGAAAACACTAAGTTTCCCGCACGAATGCCGAAACCTTCGGCGAACGTTCGTCATACGAAACCTACCGCAACGCAACGCTTGCTATCGAACGAATGTTCCCGAAACAGGGGATGCAGTGACGCGGGCGGTGGTGCCGGCGACCGGCGTGGCACTGCGGCGAGCGGCCGGCCGCGTGGAGCCCGCACCGCTCCGAAAACAAACCGACTTAACTCCCGACACAGCCACGCGAAAACACCCTAAACACAAAGCCGCAGAGACGTGTCTCGTATGCCACTTACCGAGAACTCCAATCGATGCTCCTGGAACAGGACAACAGGATCTTTCCGCCTCCGCTCCTGACCAAAACAGCCAATGCGAAAATTTTCGACGATTCCACCGACAACAACACCCGCGTGATACGATTGCAAAATGAAGCGTAATTTTAATAAGCAAATCGACATTATTGAAACTCATCAGCATCTCGGATTTCATTAGGCAATCGTATAAAACTCGGATACTTCAGCGGCACATGTGCAATAAACAGGCTATAAACGCTAAAAATATGGAATCCTTTTACCATAATTTCCTCTTTTTAAATTGTATGCGTTTGTTGCGGTAAAATGTTGCAAAGTGGACGACACGAATGTTTATGTACAATAAAATGCGGGCCACTCCAAAGCGCACGTAACGATAACTTTAAAAACTGACAACATTGTTTACAAGGCAGGAAATCGAGTCGAATATGTTGGCGACACAGAGGAAATAACTACTTAATAGCGCGGTGTAAAGGTAAGATTGGAATGGATGCAGATCAGTTAACCGCAAGGATATGAGTACACCCACTGCTTGAACCCACGCTACCACACCTGGATCAGTTGCATAATATAAACGATGGCTTAAACTAATCAATTCTTGCCTTCTTCAAGTCAAAATTACAATAACACCTTTGTATTGCACTGAGTAATCCTAAACTTCTCAGTAGAGCTCATCCAAGCTTAAGTAACAATTTGTGAGTTAATTTTATCCATCGTTAGCGTTAAAAGCTACATATGTAAACATTCGAACACCAGCTCATGCTGATGTTTCAGTTTCTTGAACAATCTCATCATTACCGTTTGGCAGACCATTGACATCAGTTTATCCTAACTTTCTAACCATCCAATTACCGTCTCGATCGACCTCATGTATACTATCCATTTATTTGTACCTACGTTCCGTAAAGCCGGCGGATCGGAACGATCTTGTTTCAATATCAAACACGAGACGGCTCGCATTACTGACAACACATCCTACGTGTTTGCAAAACATTTCACATTTGACGGGGAAACTATCTACGCGAACGTGCATGTTTTATATGCATTTCGTAATGTAGATTGGAGTAGACGCAGAGGAAAATAAAGCAGAAAAATCTATGCTTCTTTAGATAAATATTATCGGAATGCTAAATTGACAATTTCAGAGAGCCAATTATGTCTGTCATGTCGTTGAATGATTCTAGCAGATTCAAAAATTAAATGGATACGATGCTGCTGTGGGCGATAGTTGATTAGATTGTTTATCGGGGATTAAAGATCGAAAGAGAGAATTGATTTTAAGTCCGAAATCGAAAATAATTGCATTTCGTTCTAGCTTTAAGAATATTGCACTAATAATGAATAATGACGAAGAATGCTACATTGAAAATAAGAAACCATAACCTTTTATAGTAACAGAAGGACGCTGATGTAATTCAATAAGAATAGGTAATGCTCACATCATAATTCCAACAACCAAGCCCAACCATAGCGAAAAAATACATTTAATTTACAGCAAACCATGTTTTTCGCAAAATTGTATTCCGAGAACGCATTAACCGCGATAGTTAATTAGTGTACGGCATTTAAACTGTGTCGTCTGGATTCGCACAAAGCGTTTGACTCGTCACAGCGTGCCTGGGTGAAAGAGGTGACCTGTTCCGCTCTGTGAGTCCGTGGCGTGGGAATGGTAGACCGAACTAATGCTAAAGGTGGTTTTGCATTGGCAGAACAAGGAAATGAGCCGATGTTTAAAGGAAAAGACATGACGTTGAGGCTTCAGGATAAAGCTAGTATAAAGAATGATGAAATGTGTTGTTTACATGAATATGGCTGCACCAGATTCATCATACCAATATCCAACAATGAAGGTTTAATCTTCGTTTATAAATTCTCGTCTCATTAGATCCAACGAACTAGAATTATTAGAGGAATGCTATTAACTTTCCGACGTCTTGAATCCCATCCGACAGTAAAGAGAATCAAGCAGATAAATCGATTTGTGTCGACACATTTCTTGCCCAGAACATCGGCATGATTAACACCAAGTTCTTTAACACATTAATGCTTGATTACAATTTTCTTGCGCCGCCGTCTAATCACGTCGGCTTATGAGAATCCTCCTTAACACACGTCATTAATTTTAACATTGCATTGTGCACTTTAAAATGAGGCAATTAAGTTTTATTTTGCTGTACTTAGGCATGTAGTGGGAGTCTATTGTTCGAACGATAACGGCCGTCAGCTGTTACTCATTATGTTTTAATAAGTGGATTAGGTTTACGGTACCCGCGGTAGCGGTGGGTTATCTTTTTTTACTCCGATGTTTGATGATTGGTTTTTAAACGCCTACGTAACTTGTTTCGTGTTGGAAAGTAAACAACTTCGATTAAATCTCACCAGGAAGAAATTTAGTCCTAGATCCAACAACGAAAAACTAGAAGTTATGAGGAGGGCCTTTGTCTATCAGTGGGTAACATTATCAATATGAAGAGATAACCCAAAAAGAAGATCCATTTAGTAACGATGAAATGATAATGATCTGAATAAATTCCTAGCGTCTACTACCAAATCAGCCCACATTTAACAGATAATCACACACTGCCACTAAAACCGACCACATGGCATGGCAACATTATACTAAGTGCCACATAAAGCTAACCACAGCTGCTGTGGTGGTGTGTCATAACTGCCATCATCCATCTTTTTCTACTTCGCACACCTCTTTAACGGCTTAGAACATTATGAAAATTATTCCAGCAAAAGAAAATGCAATTATGCTAAGCTGGCAGTGTCAGTCAAGGTTGGGGAATGAAGTTAAATTAGACCTGAGGAAGCCAGCTCGGCTGAATGGTAAGATGAAGATTGAACGCCGGGGTTTTGTGAAGCAAATTAGGAAGAGCGTAGACAATATCGTATTTTTTTTTCTTTTGCGGTTAAAGCTCTAACGCTTTAAAGTGCATGAGGTACATTTAAACTCAAGTTTGGAATGAATTCCTCTAGGTATTTCTATAATTAGTTCAGCATTGAAGCGCCAAATAAAATAAGTTTGAAACATTACGTATTTCATCAATTGCGACAGTATTGGGTGCCTTTCTATAATTACCTACTCATAAAGTGCATCTAGTTGTGAAGAAAATAGTGTTATGATTGCAACGAACTGTGTTAGCTCATCAATAAGTTGGCACATTTCTTATTTTTTTACAAACAGCTTAAAAGAAATTAATAGTTTTTGCGATTATTTAATTCCATTCTAAGCTCACTTTGCAGCTTTTTTACCACAATTATTTGTTAACCCGGAGATAATAATCATCGCCAAGATTTATGTCATAAGTTTCTCTGGTTTCTCATCCCCAAGCAATGCAGCCATCTTGTAATACGGTAGTGTTAATAACAACTCATTACAGTGGTGGTTAATGGCAAGAAGTGGTCACAAATCTACCACAACCACTACGTTTACCGCTGCATCATATGATGAATAATGAGTGAAGATCTCAGATTGTAGAAAGATGGTGGATGCGCTGAGAAACATGGGTGCCGTTATATGACAAGAAAACTGAACATTATAGGTGTTTTATGTAGTATTTATAATACTGCAAAAGATCGTTATTAGTTTCTTTGATGAGAGTTTAGATTCGGACTTTTTAAATTCTTCTTTCTGTTACTTTATGGGCCATGGGTGTCTTTCAGTTCAGAACATACTAAATTGAAATTAAGTCATTTCTGGATCAGATAGCGGCATCCAGCTGTTTCCACGGCTTGTCATCGTTAACATATTTTATAGTAGAGGCTTTATTTATCTGGATGGAGGTCAACATCTAGCAACAATTTGGTGGGGTCTTGGACGATTGAGATGTCTCAAAATCCTTTTTTTGTGGTATATAGTCATCAAATGAGTCCTCCCCGTGTGGAGCGGAATCCCTCTGTGAGACTCTTACTGACTAAAATTCACCCTATTCCTTCAGTTGCCTTTTTGTTGCAGGGTTACCTTTACAGAGCGAGAGTGACGTGGAGGATGTCGTCTCCCTCACGTGTTTAGCCTCTTTGCTAGCATTAATGGCAAGAGAAGTCTCCGCCGATTCTTAAAATGCGTGACATCGATCTCCTTACTTCTTTTATCAACGGTCGTCATTTAATAACTTGGTACGGATACAAAAAGCCGTGTGAATCTGCGAAGGATTCACCATTGTGTATTGTAGTAGTAGCTGTAATTAAAGTGATTAACTTTAATAACATCGTCACACAGTAGAGAGTATGTGGATTTGTGGAATGAGGTCACCAGCATTGTGTCTGCTTGTCGTGCTGATGAACAGTGTGAAATACTCTAGAGATGCAGTTATTTCTATGTTCATTCGGTGAGATGAGGATTGATAGAGAAAATAACTGAACGGGTTTGCCTTTATTTCCCAGCTTCAAAATAACTTCAGCAAAAAGCTAGACATTCTCCTTCTAGCCGTTTTCTATGACGAGGTCGGCTTCCAGTCTAACCAGATGCAGCTGGATATGTATTCAACTGGAGAAACTGCCTATTTGAGCTACATGACTAGACATTAAGTGCGAAGAACAGATGAAATGGAGAGCGACATTGACCCCAGATTTACCTTTTTAACATCTATAAGTATTTCCGGTGCACAGAAAGAAACTCCGCTCCCCAACTTAGGTCTTCAAAAATTATAACAGATCTTTAAAATTATGTAAAAGGGTTATTCTAACATTTCCAAAACTTTACAGAAGTTCGTAGCGCATATTGTAGCAGACGCCAGCAATTCTCAAAAGCTTTTGGGTTGCTTCCTGACATCGGTAGCCGTACAAAAGTTTTACGTACTTTTACTTACAAAAAAAAACTTTAATTGTAAGCCCACATTTTGGAACTCTGCCAATAAATGCGAATTGGCTTGCCGCCTACCACATTAGGACTGAATAACGACAACCGCGATTCGAGTAGTGTTCAGGAATACCAACACTGTTAGCTATCCTATCATATATTTTGTATTACGAACAATATGAGGGGACTTTAGCCCGCATAAATAATTTAGATTTTTTTTTATTCGGAGGCCCGTGACATGTCCTAGGCCCGCGAAGATGACAGTCCATATAACTTTCTTCTTCTTACCCATAGAGAAGATCTGTGCTTGTGTGTCGATATTTTTATGACATGTTTTTTTTCAACTTCTTTATTATCTTTTCCTTTTATATTTTACAATTCCTACATAAAAAGTTTATTACAGTATATACTCGTATCTACTGTTGCTATACACTTATTTTAGCTAATTAGTCGAACACTGATCGGTCAATCAGCCACACCCACCCATGACCCAAAATAGCGTTCAATTAGCACGTTGTTTCGCTAAATACTTAGCCCATATAAAGAAAGCACATGGTCATGATCATGGCCAATAAAGAAGCGCTGACACTTCGCTCCATAAGTGGCATATATGTTACATCAATACTAGGTTTTCATTACAGTAACTGGGTTTTCAAGGTCATAGTTGGGAAAAGACTATGTGGATGATTGGGATATTGCTCCAGTTATTTTAGTTCATGTTCAGCCTTAAAATAGCGGTTAACTCTCCTCAAAATTCCATTGCCTACAATTATCACGAAATCAGTTGCATACTTAAGCTCATTCAAAGTGCAGTAGGAGTAAATTGCACAGCCCTTGAGTTACTAAAAAGTGGGACACGGTCTAGTTTAAAACATTGCACTTGCGTTAAGAGTGGGATGAATCTCTGAGGACCCATTTCATTAACAGTTTAAACGCGCCAATACACAGCATAATCGCTATAAGTATAATATATATTTTCCGAGTAAGCCTTCTATAGCTAAAAAAGAGTCACGGCGAAAAACCTCGAAAACACGCGAGAATCGTGAATGTAAAAGGTTTCTACGTCGCTTTTACTAGACTATGCGTCTCGAGAAGACATCTCGCCGTGAGTCTGTATGGCCTTTTATCACTGTTCCATGTCTTATGGGAGAAGGGCAACACGTTATCTTCTTAGATTCTACCATGTCCGCCATCACGCCAATATGTCCATCCTTTTCTATCATAATTATCATTCTTCTCATTCTGAACTGCAGTTAACGACATATCCTGCACAGAAAACAATTTGAAGCGGTGTTGCTGCAATTTGAAGCTGATCAATTTTATGGTAGGAAGGACCGATGGCCACAGTGACCGGCCACAGGCCAACCTTTGCTTTACCTTTCATTTTTTAAGAGACCTACTTTTAGAACTAGAACTATTTTTTTCCTTCACGTTAACGTCAAGGTTCCGGTTTACTTTGGTTGGTAGTTTACTTCGGATCAGTTTTTACAGACACGACGAAGAGAGCAACGATACGGCAAATACCCAACAGGAAATCTACCCGCATTCTCTACCATGCTGAGAGTAAAACCACAGACAACAGCCTGTTCTCAACATACTTATATTAAGCAATATTCTATATAGCGTATGCTAAATCTGTACCCATTCAGAATCAAATGGATGACTAACACTAGCAATCGTCGGTCTATTAAACGTAACATAATTTGATGTACCGTTGACCCGTGCAATCTGTTAGACCTTCACAATTATAGACGTTTAGCAGTCGTGTCATAATTTTAGACTGCTATAATGATACTGTTTTTGTTCTATAGAACTGGAACATAATTCTGTGAAGCTATTAGAATTTATTATCGGAAAAGATTATGTAGTTTATCGGGGAAAATCAAAAATAAGTTGCTAAGGCCCACTTGCACGAACCCGAGTTAACTTTTAAACTCAAAGTTAGTTGCTATTTTGCTAACACGAGGTTAAATTGACAATATTGTATGACAAACTGTCAATTTAACCTTGTGTTAGCAACTAACTCTGAGTTAAAAGATAACTCGGGTTCGTGCAAGCGGGCCTTAGTCGTTATAGTGTAGCGACAAACTTGAGGATTTTTTAACGAGTTCAGCGAATAATATAAATTATTATTACGGGATTAGTCCCGGAAAAATACCCCGGGAAACACTCTCTCATCAAGACAGTCTTGTTCATGGACCTTTGAGCCGGATGCTCTTCAATCACTCAACCAAGAAGTCACGTATTTCATTACCTGTGAATTAGACATTGTTCTAGCAATGATTTCGCAAATTACTATGCTTCCGAATTCAGACCAGCTGAATACCCGTTTGCGATAAGATAAATAAAACACCAAAAATCCCGCATCCCTTTCCAAAATCTGCACAAAGGGGATATTAAGTCGCAAAAAAATTCACCCCACCCGCATTTAATGTATTATCTCATATCGCAATCTACACGGGGCGACGGGTGACACATTGTTTAATAACGGTAATTTGAGCGGATCCAATCTGTGACCAATCGATCGATTCGGTACAAAGAACCGCGTGACTTGTTTCTGCACATCAGCTGTTGAAGAAACAATACAATAAAAGAGCAACGTTTTTATCTTTATTTTATTGGAGATACAGATAGACAAAATCTTGATTGAGATAAGATTGTTTTTTCATACTAGCAATATGAGAAGAATGTTCCAAACAAACTCAAGGAATAAGTGGTCAAACGCGAGCCTATCATTAATAAAAAAAAAGGTATTACTAAAGTTTTTAATTGTGAAAAATTTAGTTAACATTTTCTTTTATGACAAGACTATGTAATGCAGTTGCTTGCATTATCACGTTTTTGGTTACTTTGGTTAAGTAGGCAAGTTTTCTTTTGAAAATTTTGAGTTTCTTGATTGATATTCTTCTAATCTTATTTTATCTTTTCAGACCAAACATAAGTTTCATAGCTAGCATTTTTCAATCTCTGAAAACAAAATATGCAAAACTACAGACATTATTTTTGTTTGAATAAAAATGTGAAGATATACTTTATATTACAGTACATAGCGTTACTAATAATATTCATCATCATATCAGCCGTAGAACGTCCACGGTTGAACATAATATGCCTTTCCGATAGATTTGAAATAGGACCGGTTGGATGCGACTTGCATCCAGCGCAATCCTGTGGTCTTGATCAGACCGTGTCCACCTTGTAGGTGGACGTCCTACGCTGTACTTACCGGTATACTAAGAACTACTGATCCTTAATTATATTTCTATTACTACGAGAAGAATACACTGTCAAAACAAGAACGATTCAAAGGCTAACAGAGATTCCAACCACAATTTCCCGTAACAATTCCGGAAAACCTCAAGTCCTCTCAATCTTGGCCTCATACGTGCTCAAGTGGGAAACTACGAACCTCTTTTTCTAGGCCAGTAGGTAGAATACCTAATTACATACGGCCTACAGGTTACGAACTCCAGGCTACAGAGCAAAAACTAACGCTGTTTGAAACTTAGTCTGTGGATATTGTGAACTAGGATTGTGGTGCAGTAAGTTGGTCTGGGAAATTGGATGTTTTTGTAGCAATGTGATTTAACTTGGTTTTGTGAAAGAGAAGCATTTGTACGTTTTTATGGCATGAAGGAACGTTCTGGAATTGTATTGGGAGATCTAGTAGTTCTTATGATAGGAAGGGGTAAGTACCAAGAAGTCAAAAGAAGCGAAATATCGCACAGGTAGGTATATCTGCTGTAATGTGTTTCGTGTTCCTACACGTCTTCTTATTGTAGACTATGACTATTACTAGGTAGTGATGCTGAGTTCAATTCCGCTAAAATTACTAGTGATCATGATCTAACATCGAAGATTATTATTCTATTTTGTATTTTATAACAACCAACAGTAAGAATCAACCCGTACAAGAATAAGCCATAATAACTAAAATCGTAGAACTAAAAAAAACTGATATACTTGTGGGAGCGCGCGTAGGGTCTGCGGCAGAACCGGCATCAGGAGTGTTGCCCGCGTCAGGCTCCGACATGGCGTAGGTGCTCGAGCAAGAAAATCACACGCACTCAAATCAATATTGTATTTCGTAATAATTAATCACAACATTGCACTGTACAAAATACGTTAACACGAAATTAGGTGAAGAGACAGTTTCAGAATGGTGCTGTCGCTTCGACAGTTCGACTAAGACTGTTCGTCCCACACAGCGTCAAGCCCACTATGACTCTGTCCACGTGATCTAGTCACGTGCTTCACCAACCAACGTCACAATACAAATCAGCAACTATTAATTTTAAAATCAACCGAATATCCGACACGGCCAGAACTGACTATCACACGTCCTCGTGTGGTGGTGGTATGGAACCTGTAAACAATGAAAACACAACTTAAAGTTAACTGTTGACTCGGCCTACCTGACCAAGATTCAGTTCACTATCAAATTATGAAAGACATCTGAATTTAAAGGTCCAATCGCATTAATTCAAAATAATTAAAACTCGCGTCAAACAGTGCATAGTCAAATAAAGCAAAAGTACACTAATTGCACAGTTGCACACACACTTGCAACCCGGCTACCCTAGGCAGCAAATTCTAGTGACACTGTCACCCGGGGCTTACGAAGCCCAAACACATAAGTCTCCATGACTTTCGGCTACCCTAGGCAGCAAATTCTAGTGACACTGTCACCCGGGGCTTACCAAGCCCAAACACATAAGTCTCCATGACTTTCGGGTCACTCCAAGTCGACCAAACACAATAGTCTCTACGAGACCCGGGCCCCCGCCACAACGCCTGCCGCGCACTGCGCCCTGAACAGCCACGAGTGACTGCAGTTACAGCTACGACCAGACGTGCAGTGCGGCCAAATAGTTACAAGTGTGCATACAATCAAACAATGGAGCCTTCATTAGTCTCTTCATCACTCTCGGCAATAGAATCTAGCTCTGGAAGAACTCTGAGGCATTTTCCGAATGCGGTCATGAGCGAACTTGTACGTTCTATTTCTTGTCAGTGATTTTAAAATATAGCAATCGTTTTCGAGCAACTCAACAACTTTGAAAGGACCTTTAAATTTGGGTTCTAATTTTGTTTGGTTTCTCTCTTCAATTTTGATTAATACCAAATCACCAACACTGAAACTTCTTTGGCCTTAGTTTGCGTTTGAAATATCAAAATCAACATCATAAAAATCAATTGCGGGAGGTAATTCGCAACAACCTACATTTTGAATTTTCGAAATACGTAGGGTAGATTCAGTTAAATGTACCGCACAACCAAATGTCAAAATATCGCGTCCGATCATAACATCGTATTTCATACAATGCATACGCGTCAGGTAGTACGTAAAATAAAATTGACAGTTTGTTATTATTCACAACAACTTCGCTTAAAATTTGTTCTGTGGTTAAAAACATTCAAATTATTACCAATACCACCAATACCAAGTATCTGAACTTTTAAAAGTGTACGTTTGCCCGAGAATTTAGAAGCTACACTTTGTTTAACAAGAGAACATTCGGCGCCGGAATCAAAACAAAATGAATACGACTCACCGGATTGTTGTAGCTGCCCAAGGACTCCGCGAACTTCACAGCTATCCATGCGTCACTGCGGGATGGTGTTCGAGCCGGAACCGCTGGCTTCGTGAGCACCTGCGGTTGTGCTCGTTCCAGGTCGACTGCACTGCGAGGAGATATGACCTTTCTCGCCACATCGTAAGCAAGTGATGGGTTTCTTGAACGAAGAAGCCTGCCATAACTCTGCGTTCAGGCCTGGGAGTTGTGGTTGTGGAGCGGCGCGAGTAGATCCCAATTCTGATGTGGGAGCGCGCGTAGGGTCTGCGGCAGAACCGGCATCAGGAGTGTTGCCCGCGTCAGGCTCCGACATGGCGTAGGTGCTCGAGCAAGAAAATCACACGCACTCAAATCAATATTGTATTTCGTAATAATTAATCACAACATTGCACTGTACAAAATACGTTAACACGAAATTAGGTGAAGAGACAGTTTCAGAATGGTGCTGTCGCTTCGACAGTTCGACTAAGACTGTTCGTCCCACACAGCGTCAAGCCCACTATGACTCTGTCCACGTGATCTAGTCACGTGCTTCACCAACCAACGTCACAATACAAATCAGCAACTATTAATTTTAAAATCAACCGAATATCCGACATACTTAATAAACAGTCTAAGAATAACAATGAATGCATCTCCCAGTTAAAAACCAGGTACGCATTTAGGTCATCTACCTCTATTCTAAAACATTAAACCAATAAACATTCTAGAAAAATATTACTAGAACTATAATAAAAACTCAAAACTACTTTCAAGATTGTAAACAGGAAGAACGAAAAGTAACAACAGAGTACAAAAACAATTTTAATAGTTGTTAGCTCGTAAATTATGAGAAAAAGTTATATTTTCAGAAACGCTGATAGAATTTTTCAATACTTAGGTAGGTAGATTATAAAAAGAAATTCACTTACCAACTGGACCGAGTTGTTTCAGGAATATGACACCTGAAAATAAGAAAATGGATTTGAGAAAATATATTTCGAGACATTTGTGACAAACACAGCTTGTTTGATTAACTATTGCTGAAACCTAGTAGATTTAAAGAAGAAAGACATATATAATAGTAGCCGATTTAAAAAATCATTACGCGCTGATTGTGGCGATCACTCCGGCGCGTAAATATTTTCGAATATGGCCTCTCCCGCCATCTTGGTTTTCCAATTTCCACAGACAATTCCAAAATGTTTTACTAATAGCTGACATTGTCATTTAAGTACTAAGAGATCCATACCGCCCGGCTATTTGCGTTACAGATGAAGCTAGAAGATACAACAGGAACCTAAACCTTCCGTAAAACATAAACATCAACTACTCCTCCATTTAATAATTAGCACCAGATCAAAACTTACACAAGCACGACAAGCACTAACCCAACTCAAACCATAGACTAAAATCCGGTTCAGAAACACAATATTGTTGATAGAGGGCCCACGAACAAGGCAAGCCATTAGTCCGCGTCATAAGGCGGTGACAGACACTTCACTGAAGGACAGGTCTAAACAAGCGACGCAAACTTCTCGAGATGCTCTCTAAACACTTCTATGGAGGCGGATAGATGTGGTAAATATTATTCTGGAGGTGAATCTACCTAGCAACGGGAATAGAACCTGTATTTTTCGTTTTTATTGCATTGGCTAAGATTCTGAGTAATGGCGGTCAAGTAGCCGCGACTTAAAATTAAAAGTTGCAGGTGACAGATTATAATTTATAACGCAGGCATTTTACTTTAATTATTGATGTAAGCCAAGATCACTGCTCTCAAAACGTTAGTGCAACAATCTCCTGGTAAAAATGTTAAGAAAACCATCGTGAGGAAACCAGCATGTCGTAAAGCTAAATTCAAAAGACTTATGACTTCTCGAATTGGGCCTTCTTTGTGGATTACAGCTTAAACAGCCCATTCCTTCTTACAGAGTAGAGGCATATGTAGTCTAACAGTTGTAACGTCGTGGAAAGGAAAGAGAAGAGACGTTTGCCTGTTACGATCTGTTTGCCGTAAAGAAACCCTACTAGCCCGGCAAGATGTCCAATTTTCCAGCCAAGAGCTGCATTCTTTTTCATTCCAATTTCAAAATCCATTTCCCAGCACAATAAATAAAAATATAGCGTGATATTAAATACTGGCTGGATGTATGTATGGAGTGCGAATCGTGTCGGCTGGAACGGTCGGCGGCGCCATTTCCGGGAAACGTCCGAACGAAATGGACCAGGCTGGAAATGGGGCAGCGGGACAACCCTGTTTGACGTTTAGTTTTATTATTGTTTGTTGCGTTTGTACATAGTTAGTGCTTGGTTTAGATTCTAGTTACGGCTGGATGCCTGAGAACTTTTGATTAAACTAGCTGGCGGAACTTTGTGGGAACCTGTTTTATGACCATTGGTATTGGCCATAGGCTTGTTCAACAATGAATGGATGGTGGAAGGAGCGGTCGGTAAGCCAAACTACTTCCTTGCGGCCCGTGATTTTTTTGTAAACTGTAGATTTTCTTTTATAACTAAGTAGGTAACCTTATTAACATAAATACAATTCGTATAAAATTGCTTTCCGTTTATAAAATTAAAACTCCCGCACGCCGTTACTTGATTTTGTCACTGCAGCCCTTGCATACCAAAAGATTGCCGACTGCTGTTGTAGACGATGGTCATTTATCTGCTTAAGAAGAATTTTATTACAAAAGCGTCACCATTTTTATTTTGAAGTTACGGTTCATCTACAAATTAATTTTTCACCAGCCACAAATACCCTGGATTGCTATCTTTTCCAAAACAGAAAAGCCGTCAAGCCCGCAAGTGTCAAATTAGGATCAACCTTTTTCAATTATGGACCCTTCTGATACATAAAACAACGTACAACAAAATTTATTAGGGTAGAATACTTAAGTACTTATTAGAGATGCATAACCAGTTTTTGCAAAGACGTAATTTAATGCAAGCGGAGCAAGTTTTCCTTTACCAAGCTGAATATTGAAATGTAGTCGTTTTAATAAAGAGATAAAAACTATGAATATGAAGTCCAGAAGTGGATTGATTGAGAAAATCTTTGCCGACCGAGTGCGGTTTGGTGGATGTGAAATATTAATATTTAGACTGGTAAAACTTACGTTGGGATTACTCATAGTACCTAATTCCAACATTCGTTCCTCAAGATTCTCCGCCGATTCATAAGAAGTGGTCTTATGAAAAATCGCCGATCAAAGAATGAAATAAATATTATTATAGCTCCTTTGGCTGATAGAGCAGTTCATTAAGAGCGCTAGTACACACTGAAAGAACACAGTTTCTGTCAATTTGACATCGTGATGCCCCCCGCATAAAAACAAAACACTAACGAAACAGCTATGCCTCGTATACCAGGAAGAAAACAACATGAGCTTTTGCCACTTTTCTTTCGAATAAACAAAGTAAGATCCCGAGCTTCTAGACACTACTTGTATTCTTAAACGAATGGATAATATGATAAATGTATACCTATCAAAATAAAATAAGGGCCATTCATTATATTACACTTTAAACCGCACATTGTGTCACACTACGAATTGGATATATTTGTAATTTACAAAGTGTGCATTATAAAGATTAATTAATTCCATTCTATAATACGAGTAAATTATCTTGTTATGATATCTTTCAAGTGCTAATTTTGTTTCTAGTGGCTAATTTGAATTCATAACTTATTTAATTAGATTTTTGAAATTATTTAGAATTTACGATTTGGTGTTTAAAATTTTTCAAACTTTTTCTTTGACTTATATTATACATCAAACAGTCATTTATGCCATCTATTCAGATACATAATTATGGACGCAAAACCAGCCACTTGGGGTGATTACGGTGACATAGATAAGGAGATATAGCCAGAAGTGGTCGGTTTAATGCTCGAATATTTCCAACCAGTGGTACAAAATATTTGTCAAAAGAGACGGATAATATCACCAAACGCCGTGATCCAGGAAGAAAGTGAGTAAGGCCCAAGAAGACCATCAAGTTCGTTAAACCGCGCAAAGAGAGCGATAATCTACTGCGCGGATCATACAAACTCCATTGCGACCAGCCACAAGGTCCCCTATAATTGATAAGACAATTTCGAATCGGCACCATGAAGATTTCATTCATTCATTCATCATCAGCCTATAATGTTCCCACTGCTGGGACACAGGCCTCCTCTCTGTGAGAGGGAGTGGGCCATAATCCACCATGAAGATTAAAAATTAATATTCAAGAAGATTCTTGGTTCGCCTGCAGTTAACTGTGAGCGAATGGTGCAAATCGTTAAACATTTGCAAAGGAGAAAATTTATTGAACTGTTTTGACTGGGCTTCAGTGCTTCATATACTGGGTTACAGCTGGATTATTTTTTTAATAAAGACAGATCTATCAGAGTTCAACAGGTTTCGGATCATTTCACTCATGAAACAGAATGTTTTGGTGAGCTTTAAATTATAATCTCTATCTCGCAAAACTGAGCTTTCACTTCCTAACGAAGGTACGTAACTGCTCAAAATTGCGTAGAAAATGTGGTTTAACTCCACATTATTTCATTTGCACAGCAAGTAGTACCTGATTTCATCTTCGATCAATCGCGACTAACAGTGCATAGATTCGTTTATGCTCGAATTACGATGCTACAATTGGTCACTCAGGCTTTTTAACTGATTTCTATTGAAATGGTATAGAAAATGTTCGTTATTTAATACAGAACATTTCACCTTCAGTAAAATAACACAGGGTTTAAGAGAAAAAAGAACTCTCTGGAACATTGAAAACATTATTTTTTCGATTTCATTATTTTATTTATGAAACTTGACACATTCCTGTAATTTCTCACTTTTCATTCAATTTCGCTTATTTTTACGATTTATTGGAATGCTAACTTATTTTTTGTATGTTTTGTTCCGAGTAGGTAGTATCTGTATTCATGAATAAAATTCACAAAATAATATCAGGCGAAAGAGCCATGGCCGGCTGAGTGCTTGAACTTCAATGCTGCTAAGACGTGAATTTTTCCGCAAAAAGGAGCCAATCCGACCCGGTTCTATCTTTCTGAGGTGTAACCGTAAAAATGACAGGCCATTGGGGTGCCGTTGACATCGACCCACAATATTAGTCCACTTATTGAGTTGGCTGCAAAAAAGTTAGGTACATGGAGTGGTACAGGTTTGCCAAATCCCAACTCAAACTGGAAGTAGTCCTCGAATCATTATGCAAAGCAGTCATGCTAGCGAAGTAGGAGGTGGAACACGTGAGGGAGTGGACAGCCGCGTGACCTACGCCGCCGAGAAGCGATTTCCAATCAGAGAGGTACGCCTTGGAGGGCCGGAGCTTGTCTTGGTCACTGGACTGTCTTATCAGGTAACGGTGACCCTGGAACGTAAAGGGCTACTGAAGGATCACCATGGATATTAGTCAGTACGAGTCTGGTAATAAATCCCGTCCCACTCGGGAGGACACATTTGATGATTTTACCAAAAAAAAAAAAAAAATACTATGCAGCTGCCAAAACGGAATACCGCAATTGACTGGATGCCGAACCTGATACAAGACTTCAACTCTCTTCGATCAAACCTAATAACAAGAAATCGACTGATAAAAAAAAAACTTTTTGAAAAAAAGTACCGACTTCAAAAACGAATCCAAAAAAGTTTAAAATAACTTTTCTTTTGGAAGTCGGTGGCTTTGTTATTTATTTCATTGACTATTGCCATCGACTTACAAAAGAAAAGTTATTTTAAACTTTTTAACCGACTTCAAAAAAGGAGGAGGTTCTCAATTCGTCGGAATCTTTTTTTTTTTTTTTTTTATGTATGTTCCCCGATTTCTCGAAAACGCCTGGACCGATTTGGAAAATTTTTCTTTTGTTTGAGAGGGTATACTTTCCAATTGGTCCCATGATCATCAGGTCAGGATCTGATGATGGGATCCCAGGGAAATCGAGGGCAACCTTCAAATTTTATAGGCACACAGTACCATTTTCATATATTTTCTAAAGCTGTTCAAGTATTTGCATCCGATAATCATCATCTCAGGTGGATGAGCTGATGATGGAAGGTACAACTCTTCTAGTAAGGAGTCGGCATCGACTGATTTAGTAAATTATGTTTGTGTTCGCATATCTCCGGAACTACAAGTCCGATTTAAGTAATTCTTTTTATGTTGTACTAGGTATCGTTCAACTTAAGGAATACTGCAAGTTTCATCAAAATCGGTTCAGTAGTTTTTGAGATAGGGAAGGAATGAAGATGTTAACGATGTTATTACCGGTGCTACGGATTTCTTACATACTCGTATGTAAGAAAATTATGTATTTGACAAGAATTTTGGTTGAATATTAATTTATACTAAAAAGAGTTAAATAAAAACTTTTTCAAAAAAAATGTAACCGCCTTCAAAAACAACCACAAAAAAGGGTAAAATAACCTACAAAACTTTTCTTTCGGAAGTCGGTGGCAAAAAAACAATGAAATTAATAAAAAAAAACCACCGACTTCCGAAAGAAAAGTTTTGTAGGTTATTTTACCCTTTTTTGTGGTTGTTTTTGAAGGCGGTTACATTTTTTTTGAAAAAGTTTTTTTTGTATTCAGAAAAGTTATTTTAAACGAAAAAGTTAAAATAAATTTTCTTTTGGAAGTCGGTGGCTTTGTTATTTATTTCATTGACTATTGCCACCGACTTCCAAAAGAAAAGTTATTTTAAACTTTTTTGTATTCGTTTTTGAAGTCGGTACTTTTTTCAAAAAGTTTTTTTTTAAGTTACTTTTCTCTGGGTTAACCGCTACCTAAAAATTCCTCAAAATCAGATCAATTTTTCACGGATTTTCGGGGCGCACGTTAGAGAGCCAAATCCTGCCGGCGTCGTGGGACTGTCTTATCAGGTATCCATGGCCCCGGATCGCAATGGGTTATTGAAGGACACCGTAGATTTTAGTCAGTAGTGTCAGCACAAGTTTGTATGTCCTTCCTGTATTCCTGTCCTTCCCTGGGTGGAAGGGCTGATCTGACGATTTTACCACGTAATAAAAAGACATACCACCAGGGGCATGGTCGGTGGTATGTGGTTCCCGCAGCGAGCTATATTATCCAAACGAACTGGAATGTTTGGGAAGTTAGCAAGTCTAAAATTACATTTAATTACCAATTCACAAAAAAGCTATCAGAATTATTTACATTATTTTATTATCTACAAATTATATCCACTTTCGAATATAGTAGGAAAATACAATCAACACATTTATATATTTACACTAGCACTACGCCCGCGACTTCGTCCGCGTGATTTTCGAATTTTGCCTTTGTGAATTTCTAGTCCCGGCGACCCTCTATATGGGATGCTGTTGGAAAAACTAAATCAATATTCAACAAAAATTCTATGAACCCGCAAAATTCCGTCTTAGGTAACACCTACGTCCTAAAAATTTAAGCCTCCTAACTATCAACCCCAATACAATTTTTTAGGGCTCGAATTTCGTATCATCCTCTCTTACGGCCGTTTTCAATAACCTATCTATCCATAATTCTAGTTACTACAGTTAGGCAAAACTATCCTTTTACGCTTACTTACTTTTCAATAACCTACCGACAGATAGCATTTCCTACCGAAGTTGTCTATCTATCGCTGGGAGGACGGATAGTCTACTAGAGATAGGAACTCCCATACTAATCGATCTTACTTACATTTCATTAGAAGTTTCTTGTTATTCCCCGATAGGCGTAGCTAACTCTGGTAACGTCATTTGTTTATCTGTCAACATTGGCCGGTTACGCGGACAGATAGCCTTTCAAAAATAATATTTAAATAACTAGCTCTAAAATAATGGAATATTTTAGCAGTGATGATAGCGATATGGAATTATTTCAAATTATAATAGATTGTGATGAAAGCAGTGACAGTGATACCGAGAACATACCGTTACCGAAGGAATATAAACCACGTGTGAATTATATGACAAAATTAAATGATTACGAATTTGCTTATAGATTTAGACTGAGTAAAAGTGCTGTGAATCAGTTAATTGATTTGATACAACCATATTTAAGTGTCACATCCAAAAGGTAAGGTTATTTTAATCTCTACACTAATATAGGGGTTGTATTGCTATAGTATCAGCATTAAATAAAGTTCTTATTTTTCCAGAAATCATGGCATATCTGCCCTTCATCAGATACTTTTGGCTCTACGATTCTATGCATTGGGTACCATGCTGGTGTCCGTTGCAGATTTTATTGGAGTATCTATAGCATCTGCTAGTCGTATTGTCTCTGATGTGTCTAGAGCCATAGCAAGATTGTACTCAAACTTTATTGTGCTACAAAATCACACTCAACAAGATTTTTATAACATTGCTGGATTTCCTAGAGTACATGGAGCCATAGATGGCACCCATATATTAATACAATCACCAAGTAAGTAACCTCATCCTTACTCTTCATCTAGATCTCTGCTACATATTCATACTTATAACTATTTAGATTGGGACGCTTCATTGTTTTTTGTGGTATATATCTTCATATAAGTGTTTCTTTTACAGATTCAAATATAGGCGAAGAGTTCCGAAACAGAAAAGGAACATTCTCTATCAATGTGCAAGTTGTGTGTAATAACTCTCTAGAGTTTCTAAATGTTGTTGCCCGATGGCCAGGATCCACTCATGATGCAACAATATTTAACCACTCTAATTTAAAAGGTTACTTATTTTGTTGTTTATTATGTGAATTACACTGTTCCTAATGCATAAAGGTCTTACATTATTATAAAACTTGCAGATTCGTGTGAACAAGGTTTACTTGGAAATCGTTGGCTGCTTGGTGACAGTGGCTATCCGTGTAAGCCCTATCTATTGACACCTCTACTCAACCCAAATACTCCATCAGAGCAACAGTATAATGAAGCGCATATTAAAACAAGAAATACTATAGAAAGGTTTGTTTTATTTAGTAAAATGGATGCAGTGACTAAAAATAAAAATTAATACCTACTGTAATTTCTTTCTTTGAGAGCAGTGGTGGCCCAGTGGTATCGGTCCTGACTTACGAGTTGTAGGTCGTGGGTTCGAACCCCGCCAGGCGCATTACTTTGTGTAATTTGTTTCATCACCACTGCTCTCAAAACGGTGAAGGAAAACATCGTGAGGAAACCGGCATGTCCTAGAACCAAAAATTCGAAGACATGTGACATCTGCCAACCCGCACTGGGCCCGCGTGGTGGATTATGGCCCACTCCCTCTCACAAGAGAGGAGGCCTGTGTCCCAGCAGTGGGAACATTATAGGCTGATGATGATGATGACTGTAATTTCAGATGCATTGGAGTTTGGAAAAGAAGATTCCCCATACTGTCCTTAAAAATGAGGCTTAAATTAGAAAATATCCAAGCAGTTATTATAGCCACTGCCGTTTTACACAACATTGCCAGAAATTTGAATTTGGAAGAAATAGAGCCAGAAATATCAATTCCGGATACCATACAGGATGAAAATGTAATTGTTAATGACAATTCTCCTTCTTTAAATATATCAGAACGGCAATTGCTAATAAATAATTACTTTCATGTGTAAAATAAATAAGATAAATACATATTTTGTGTACATTTTTATTTTCTATCACAAATTTCACATTACAATATCACACACTTAACAAACTAGGTAATAACTCAATTAAAATATAGGTAATTACAAAATTAATTAACTAACCAATTAAATTTAAATCTTTTTTTAATCTAGCATTTTCTAATCTAGCATTTTCTAATTCTATCTTAAGTTTATCTATATTTATCTCCTTTTCCTCATTTTCTAGTTCTATTTTTCTTTTTTTAACTAATAGATACTCTGCTAATGCATTTTCCCTATATATGCGGGCCTTATATTTTTCCTCTTCCATCTTCTGTTTCCGCTTGGCTGTAACAATGATCAAAAGTTATTAAAAATGCCATATATATGATCCCCTTTTCACTCTGCAGATAAGCCCATTAATGAATTGGATTTTTTCCCTACTTTTGCATTGAAGGTTTGCAAGAAAAAAAATCCAAAATAAAACTTATGTCTGTTAATAACTAAAACTCATTACTGATTTCTTTGGTGGTCTTAAATGAAGTGTTATTTTCTACTTAGCATGTCTCAAACAGGGAACAAATAATACATAAATTTCCAATACTTAATGGAAAATTACCACCACAAAATTGCAAAAAAAAAAACAATAAATAACCTTCACTCACCGAGTGTGCCGCTGCCGCTAGCTCTATTACAGAAAAAGTTTTTCTGTTTAAGGGGAGGAGGAGGTGTCTCAAGAATTTGTGTTTCTTTCAACACCTCCCTCTCATCAAGACCTCCAACACAAATACCATCACCACCGGCACCTTGTCCATGACTATTAACAATAAGGTTGATAACCTCCACATTCTCAACTTCACCCATCACCAAGTTAGAGTCTGTTTGAATGGTAGCATCTCCACCAAACTCCACAGAAAAACCTTGGCATGTACTACCTAACAGTGAAGCTACTTTGTCCAGAACTTCATCAGGTGGAAAGTAGTCCTTGCCTCCTCCAGTCTGAAAAAAAAAGTACTTACTTATTACAAATTTTAACTTTAACTTATCGTTGTGAATAATTACCCAAAAACAATCAGTAACTAACCTTATTATGGCTGATTCTCATGTTCGCGCAGCGTTTGCGAGCAGCCTTCTTCAAGTTTTCCCATTTTAAACGAAGCTGCGCTGGGGTTCGTCGGGAGCTTGAGACTGATGAATTGAAGTCGACTGCTAAGGTTTCCCAAGCCTGATCCTTCATTTTATTATTAGTGGCATTCGTTGCTTTATTGTTTATGACCGCACTTGCCGCCACAAGTTGTACGAGAAGCATCGTCTCATCTTTGGTCATTGGTGCCGCTTTATTATTAGTTGACTGTAAAAAAATAAATCTTTAAAAGTTTGAACGCATTTTGGAATGTGAAATATATCAGAAATGTAGATAGGTACTTACAGGATTCATTATAATTTAATTAAATTCACTTTTCTATGAAACAAAACAAACATAAACAAACAATGGGGATGGCAACTCAAAGCTAATCGTAGATGGCGCTGTGATAGTTGGTCCCTGCGTCAAATTACTGTCTACCTTGTACAAAAAACAAACAAGATTTATTGTTATAAAAATTGAGTTTATATACAAAACAACGGAAAATTATTCGTCAATGCAAGTGCATATACTAAAAGAAGAATTAAGACGCCGCGGTGCATCTACAAGAGGAAAAAATTGTAAAAGTGATTTAATTGAGTGGTAATACATTTGATTTTACCGTAATAAATCCACAATTACTTGTAGTTGAGGTTTCAATTTTTGGGTTTAGATTTGTGTTTTACCTGTCCTCTCCTTTAACACGAATATAATGCTGCTTCTGACTTTCTATTTTGATAAAAATATCATAATGTTTTAAGTCAGTAATTTTACCCCTTTTTTTATTTAGATTCGAGAAATATCACAATATATTTAATTTCTTAACACCACAACTATTGGGTGCTGCGCAGCGACCTCCCTGACGGCGTCAGCGTAATTTGTTACGCTGACGACACGCTCGTCCTGGCACAGGGAGAGTCGCACCAGGCGGCGGCCGACGTGGCGACGGAAGCGGTCGCGACAGTCGTCGACAGGATCCGGCGGTTGGGACTCGACGTGGCGCTGCACAAGACGGAGGCCATGTGTTTTTATGGCCGCCGCAACGCGCCACAGTCGAGTTACAGCATTACGGTGGAAGGAGTTCCTATCGGCGTCGAGAGGACGATGAAGTACCTGGGATTCGTCCTCGACAGCCGGTGGAACTTCAGGGAGCATTTCCTGAGTTTGGCCCCAAAGCTGAACCGTGCAGCGGGCGCCCTCAGGCGACTCCTGCCCAATCTCAGCGGGCCAAACGCTTCCTGCCGTAGGCTGTACGCCGGCGTCGTGCGGTCCATGGCCCTCTACGGGGCCCCTGTGTGGGCCTTGAGCATCCGGACGCGACCACAGAAGCTGGTCGCATGCCAGAGGGTCATGGCTATCCGGATGATCCGGGGATACCGCACGATTGCCGGCGAATCGGCCAACCTCCTTGCCGGATTGCTGCCCTGGGATCTGGAGGCGACTGCCCTCCAGCGCGTCTATGAGTGGCGCGTGGAGGCGCAGCGCCGGGGCGTGACCCCGCTGCCTCGTGAAGTCGAGGCGCGGCGGGAAGAGCTCCGGCGCGATCTCAGGGCAGTATGGAAGGAACGACTGTCGCGACCGAAGGCCGGGCACGCCGCAATTGCGGCGGTAAGACCCCTCTTTGAGGAGTGGCTGGAGAGAAGTCATGGCGTCCTGACCTACCGCTTGACGCAGGTCCTCACCGGACACGGAAGTTTCGGGAGGTACCTGTGTCTGATGCGAAAGGAGGAGACGCCTGGGTGTCACCACTGCGAAGATCGCCCGGAGGACACGGTGGAGCATACGGTGCAAGACTGCCCAGCTTGGGCGGAGCACCGACGTGTCCTCACGGCTGCGATAGGCGGAGACCTCTCGCGCCCAGCATTGGTCGCGGCCATGCTGCGGGGCGAGACGGAGTGGGAAGCGGTCGCCTCCTTCTGCGAAGCAGTAATGCTCGTGAAGGAGGAGGCGGGCCGCGAGCGAGAGAGGACAGAGTCCTCCCTCCGCCCCATCCGCGGTAGTAGACGCCCACGGCGACGGACGTCGCTAGATGATCTCCGGCCACCGTAGGCGCGGGCATGCGGGCAGCGAGTAAAGGGCAACTCGCTGCCCGACCAAGGACCATGCCCGGGTCGACGGCGCGTTGTGTCCCACGCGCGCCTCAAAGAGCGTCAGCATAATGACGGGGGGGCCCTCTCAGAGGGCCAAAGCCTGCCGGGGTCGCGGGATTATTTCCTTACCGTGACCCTGGAAAAGAACAGTGGATTTTAGTCAGTAAAAGTCTGACAGTCCCTCCCGCCCTGCCCGGGGTTGGAGGACTCATTCGATGATTTTACCACGCTAAAAAAAAAAAAAAAAAACACCACAACTATCACAAAACTCGTTCCAGGTGATAATTCTTCTGCCAGACAATCCATTTCATGATTTATAGAGCGATGCAATACTGGTACTTAACCTCCAATAGAAAAGTAGATATTATTTTGAAAAGTGTATTCGATTGTTTAGTTATGGTATAATCATAGAATTTCATTAATAAACTCAACTAACGGCCTGTCTCGGCTTCGCAAGGCTGGATATTTGTTTATTGTATAGCTTTTCCTTAGTTATAATTCAATTTTTGTTCTCAAGGCAGTCACAGCAGCTACCCATTATTTCTTGATAGTGTAAATTGTCGGAAATTTGTATGTTCCATCATTTTTACCGCTTATTACACAACATCTAGTCATTTTACATCAATAAATCGTTTTATTTTCAGAAAATTCCTTTGATTTGACAGTTCCTTTGGGACCAAACTGTCACTTGTCACTTTGACACTTGCCTTCCCCATTGATGCAACAAAGCGAAGCGTGGCGTCGCCACAGAGATAACGATATGTCAAAACTGTCAAAACGTTTTATTTCATGACTGAATTTGTTAAACAAAGAAAAAAAAACAATTCAATGTTTATTCAACTTCAAATCTATGAAAAAATATTACATTTTAACTTTCTTTCTTTCTTCTATTATTTGTTTTTAGAATTAAACATTTGCGCAGCAAGGAACTAAACGTTTCAAGAGGGTAGAAGCTATCGTTAGTTAAACACAGGTATATAACACTTACCCTTGTTTGTGAAACGCAAACTATGGATAGATAAGATCTTACTGTTATCCGGGGATAGCGATCTATCTGTAATCGGAGATAGGTTATTGAAAACGGCCGTTAGTGAGAACCTGTATCCTAAATAGAATCCCCCTGCAATGTTGAGTCCTCTAATTACAAACACCAAAGACAACCCCTAAGGGGACGAATTTTGTAAAATTCCGCCTTAGTAAGAACCTAGGTCCTAAAACAACCCCCATGCTGAAACTCCTAGCATTTGTAGTAACAAAGTTTCATACAAACTGTCAACCCCTTAAACATCCCCTTAGGGGTAGAATTTAAGAAAATAGTGCCTTGGTGTGCATTTACGCCATAAAAGAACAACAACCTTGAATACTCCTAGCATTTGTAGAAACGAAGTTTCATACAAAACATCAAAGCCTAATTCAACCCCTTGGGGTCTATTTTCACAAAACACCCGCAACTACGTCCAAAAAAGAATCTCTATGCAAAATTTGAGTCTCCAAACTATCAACCCCGAAAAAGCCCCTTAGGGGTCAAATTTCGCAAAACCGTCTTAGTGAATTCATTTAGGTCTTAAAAAGAACCCCTCGCAAAATTCGAGACGCCTAGCACTTGTAGTAACAAAGTTTCATACAAACTGTCAAATACAAAAACAAACCCCCTTGGGGTCGAATTTCGCAAAATCCCGCCATGGTGTCCATCTAAGTCTTATATAGGAACCCGGTGCAAAGTTTGAGGCCCCTCGCACTTATATTGACAGAGTTTCATACAAACTGTCAACCCCAAAAACAACCTCTTAGGGATCGAATTTCGCAAAATCCCGTCTTAGGTATTACTTACGTCCAAAAAAGAACCCCTATGTAAAAATTTGAGTCTCAATTCTATCAACCCCAAAAACAACCCCTTAAGGGTCGATTTTTCTCAAAATGTCCACCTTGGTGAGCATTTACATCTTAAAAAGTACCACCATGCAAGATTTGAGACGCTTAGCACTTGTACTAAAAAACTTTCATACAAAATATTAACCCCAAAAACAAACCCCTTAGGGGTCGAATTTCGGAAAATCCCGTCATAGTGGGCATCTACGTTCTAAAAAGACACCCCATGCAAAATTTGGAATTCCTAGCACCTGTAGTAGCGAAGTTTCATACAAACTATCAACCCCAAAGACAACCCCTTAGGGGCCGAATTTCGCAAAATCCGTTCTTAGTGCTCACCTACGTGGTATAAGGAGGGCTTATGCCAAATTTCAAGTTTCTAGGCCCAGCGGTTTGGGCTGTGCGTTGTCAGATCAGTCAGTCAGTTTTGAATTTTATATATATAGATTGCAAACAGATCAAAATTAAATTAATTCAAAATATTAGCTTGTATCAAGAAAGGTAGGTTATGGTGTATTCTTGGCGATTGGGAAAATTACTGGCCACCACTCATGACCTGCGGAAAATTCGAGGTACTACATTTTTCACATGGAATTTGATGTCATGACAAAGACACTAGCGCCGCGTATGAAGGTCATGAATGGTGGCGTGTATTTTAAAATTTAATAATTACGTGACTAATGTCAAAATGGTTGCGAGCGATACGTCCTCCCTCAAAAGGCGCCCCGCGCCGTCTAATCAAAGAACAAACCGTTCTTGGTTTTATGTTGAATATTGTCATTGCATATTATAATTGTTTAATACTATTATTTTACTTTTAAATGAGCTAATTATTTTTTTAATGCAAGCTAAGATAGTAGCCTTAGTTATTCAATACTTTTTGATTGAATATTCAGTAAATATTGATAGATAAAAAATATAATTTTGGACGAAAAAATGTCAAATTCTTCCTGTTTTGAAAAATTATTTTTGGTGTATTTCTGAATGGAAAATAAATAAGTGATTAATGCAGTCCAAATATAATCTTTCAGATGTACCATGGACATTTTCAAATATTATTTTACTATTATACCTTCTATGTAATTCGGTACCAAAGTATGACAAAAAGTAGAATTTTATGAAACATCCTTTGCAGAGACAAGGTTTTTACTCTTGTATGTAAACAAATCTAAAAATTTGTTTAAAGCACTCCACACAGAAATAATCAAACTTTCACGAGTATATATCTTTTTTTTATTTGTGGCAATGACATACCCAGAATCAGGTTCCAAAAGTCGCACAAAAACAACGAAACGTGTGAAAGCCCTCATAAGGAAACTGTTCAAACAATGTCAATAACTATTCACCTTAATGAAAATGCAGCAATAGATTGATTGATCGCCAAAGAGAGCGGCCGTTCAATATTCATATTAATTTGCAGACCAAAGATTATAGACTTCTATTTTGGTATAGTTAAAGATAATTTGGATCAACTCTGACTTAATGTTGTACATGAATTCGAAAAAAAACTTTTCTAACGATATTATCTTGCTTGGAGCTTACTAAACATAGGATAACGTACATAACATAAGATTGCTGAAAATGCCGATATTGTGTTTTATGACAACTAACATTTTACACCTTTTTTATTTAGGTATTTGACGTCAAAACATTAAATTCGTAAATGACTATGAGGAAAAAAGAAATTAGACTCGTCGGACTTTAAAACTACATCATATCTATTTAATTCTAATGAATTAGGCAATCAACAAAAAATATTTAACTCCCGCCAAAACTTCAAAATAAATTATCTAGCGCCAACACGATACGATTTCACAAAGGAGCGGGAGGTACGCGAAAGCTTCCTGCGCGACGGTGCTGCCGCCTTCCTGTGTGGCGGGAAAATGTGGAACTAACACGCCTTTGTTATAATATGCTGTTGGTACACGACAGGGTTTGTTCTGTTGTAATTTAGTTAGGATGTGATATGATGAAAATACTAGCTTTGAATAATCTCTTCTCAATAGAAATATGGATGAGATTCATCAGATTCAGATTTTGGATATGGATTAAGTAATAATAACAATGGATTGTGGTTGGAGAATATATGATAAAGAAAAAATACTTGGTAGGATTAATTTGATTTAAAATAAATTGATAATTTAAAGTTAACACATTTTTTTTATTATTCCTGTTATCTAGTAGTAAGTTCAGTAAAAGCTGATTTGATGAATTAAGATATAAAAAAAACTGATAAAAAATAGATAATTGGCGCCAGCTAATAAACATAATTAAATGTAATATGACCTAAACTCCTTGATTATGAATGAAATATTAGTGAAGTTCTTTGTCTTGCAGTTGGAAACCACAGACTTACTTTCTTCAAGTGAATGGCAAGTAGTTACAGGAAAAATTGCAAAATGTTTTGGTCATAGAGTAAATCATTTTATTACAAATGAAGGAAAATTACCCAACTTTAGCTTGCTAAGATTTTTTTTTTTTTCTCGAACAACAACATTCCTTATTCATTTTCTAATTATGTCATTTGATGTAAATATTTTTCTGTCCTATTCATTCATTTTCCATACTGTGCTTTAAATGTACCAATCAGAAAAAAAACTGTTTTATGGTACTCATTCACATTACCATTTTTAATAAAAATTATGCTTTCTCACACCCATGACCTACGGGTTGGTGGATGTCATGTTTCCATCTTTGTTCCTATAAGATATTGATGGAATCATTTTTGTAGAAAACCTTGGTAGAGGAATGTACGTGATTTTTTGATATAATAAAAACTCTTCTTAATTCTTGGCTATTTTGAGGCAAAAAGCAAAGCCGTTTCAAATAAAATCAGGACATAGATAAAGATAAACAAGTCATTGTGATAACAACATTATTCAAAGAATTTATTGTTGTCATAGAAAAGGGTAGATTTATTTAGTTTTTGTTACATTTTTAAACTGATTATTTGAAAATTTAAATTAACTACTACCTATTCAGAACTATAGGTAAAACCAACTTAATAATTTGCTAATACTTAAAATATTATGAGGTTGGAAAGTTCTCAAAAATAGATGGCAATAACTGTTCAGGAGTTATAGAGCCACTCACCTCTAAACACAGTTTGACATCACAAAAGTATTTGTTTTTACAAATATAAAAAAAAATAGAACGTTTGGACTAAAATTCCAACCAGAAGGCGCGAGTTGCATAAAATTACAAACACACGACTGGGTCTAGGAATCGTTTAAGCTAAGTACTAGTGTCAGCAAGATTGCAACTAGCTTCGCAATTTACGTCGGTTTCGAGGCGTCAGCAATGAACGCTCATTACTCGTGTCATTCCAGCTGCTAGCCCACAGCAATTGATTCTGATTAGGCGGTAACCCCGCTTTATTATGCCTCCGCAAACCGGTCGCAAGAAACACCTTTCCAATGCCATGTAATTCCGTAGCATTCCAGCTAATGCATCATCGAATCACTCTTAAGGACTAAAGACATCATTGTTAACGTCTTATCATGTAAACAAAACCCTTTTGTTACCAATAAATCATACAAAACATTGAAATACTAGCTGCAAAAAATTGACACTTACTCGACATAGAAACTTTGTAAATTTTAAAGTAATGCCTGGTCATTTCCATACTACTTACCGTTTAAAATATGAAACTTGGGCCACACTACTATTGCTTCAAGATTCAGGAAACACTACAATAGGAATAAAACAATAACAACAAAAGTTTAATGCACTATTGAAATTATTGACACCCTTAGGAACATAGACAAAATATTGCTTTTTTAAAACTAGGTCAACCAAGCGCACAGACCACAGAGCATGTGCACAGACTACTTAGAGATACTGACCAAGCGGTTGAAAATAATGGGGAAGGCAAGTGTCAAAGTGACAAATGACAGTTTGGTCCCAAAAGAACTGTCAAATCAAAGGAATTTTCTGAAAAAAAAAACGATTTTTGGTGTAAAATGACTAGATGTTGTGTAATAAGCTGTAAAAATGATGGAACATATTAATTTCCGACAATTCACACTATCAAGAAATAATGGGTAGCTGCTGTGACTGCCTTGAGAACAAAAATTGAATTTTAACTAAGGAAAATCTATATAATAAACAAATATCCAGCCTTGCGAAGCCGAGACAGGCCGTTAGTTGAGTTTATTAATGAAATTCTATGATTATACCATAACTAAACAATCGAATACACTTTTCAAAATAATATCTACTTTTCTATTGGAGGTTAAGTACCAGTATTGCATCGCTCTATAAATCATGAAATGGTTCGTCTGGCGGAAGAATTATCACCTGGAACGAGTTTTGTGATAGTTGTGGTGTTAAGAAATTAAATATATTGTGATATTTCTAGAATCTAAATAGAAAAAAGGGGTAAAATTACTGACTTAAAACATTATGATATTTAATCAAAATAGAAAGTCAGAAGCAGCATTATATTCTTGTAATAGGATAGGACAGGTAAAACATACCTAAACTCAAAAATTGAAACCTCAACTACAAGTAATTGTGGATTTATTACGGTAAAATCAAATGTATTACCACTCAATTAAATCACTTTTTTTCTCTTGTAGATGCACCGCGGCGTCTTAACTCTTCTTTTAGTATATGCACTTGCATTGACGAATAATTTTCCATATTTTTTTTGTATATAAACTCAATTTTTATAACAATAAATCTTGTTTGTTTTTTGTACAAGGTAGACAGTAATCTGACGTAGGGACCAACTATCGCAGCGCCATCTACGATTAGCTTTGAGTTGCCATCCCCAATTATTCATCACTTTCGCTGATGAGAAAAATGAAAAATATGTATTTCAAAAACACATAATTAATAAATACCTCTTTTTCGAGGGGTATGTTGTTTTTCATGAGTTTTACTGTTTACAATAATTGCATTTCATGTAAATAAACATAAAACTCAGATTTCAATTTCCAAAAATGCCTTTTTGTTCTTGCCTATGGTTGACCACAATTGACCACAATGTACTCTGTGGTTGACCAGTAATTGCCATTATTAAAAATTTGCTCCAAAGACTGTCACACGCGTGTGCACGCGTGGACCAAACTACATTATAAATAAAAGTATCTCTTAGTCAGTGGTACCCACACAAGTAGTGCCCTCCAATTTCTCTAAAAGTTTTTTATGCAGTCTCAGTTTTGTTTTATCACTTGCAACATCAACATTTCCACATTTCCTTTTTTTGCCGTTGGCTACTTTATGATTACGTCACAACTATGTCGTTTTTTGGGCGGGAAACTCAAAAAAGGCGGATCGTTTAAAAAAACCTCCAGAAATTTTAATTAATTTAATTACAATTTATTGATACTTTTTGCGAATAGTTAATTGAAATACGTTATTCGGATGGATGGTGACGAGGATGAGGGTCCAGATGGACAGAGAGCGGCTAAGCGGCAGCTACTGGATTATGTACTGGATCCTGAGCAGCAACAGCGGCAGAAACAGGAAAGTAATTTTGCTCCTTTTTTCAAACCAAATTACATAAGACAATACCCAGAGCATGCAGTAAATACAGAATTCAAAGTCTATGTAGAATCTCTAGACAAAAATGAAAGATTCGGAAATAAAAGTCCGATCTATTTGAATCACATATTCACAACCGAAATAAAGGGTGTGGTGACCCTACAAAGAGTCAATGCAACCAAGATTGTTGTTGTATTTAAACTGGCCAATACTGCCAACAATTTCATGGCGAACTCTACGTTTTTGGCCAAATATAATTTAAAGGCATTTATACCAGCGGCTCACATTGAAAAGACAGGAGTGATAAGATTTGTTCCGACTAACATCTCAACAAAGGATCTGTACTCTAAACTTTCATCCCACTCCGAAATCATCGCTGTTCGTCGTTTCTCGAAGAAAGTGGGGACACAACGAGTTCCGCTACAGACTGTTAGCTTGACTTTTCTCTCCAATAATCTACCTGAAAATGTACAATATGATCTTTTCTCATATAGGGTTTTTGATTATATCCCGCCTCTGCAGCAATGTTACCGGTGTTTTAAGTTTAATCATTCAGCTAAAGTATGTAACGGTAAGCAGCGTTGTAGTTGTTGCGCCGGAGAGCATCTTTATACGGAATGCGATAAGAGTACTGAGCTTTGCTGCGCCAACTGCAGGGGACCACATTTGGCCATTTCAAGATCTTGTCCTATTAAAATTCAAAAAATGTTAGAAAAAAGAAATAAAATTACCTATTCCAGTGTTGTTGATAGCAAAAAATATGAACAAAGCTTTCCAACAATATCAGAAAATGCAAATAAAAAACGTGTTGTAAATAACAATTCAACTAAAACTTTTATTAATAAAAATGTACAAAATGTAAATAAAACTACACAAAACTCAAATGATAAAATTACTCCTAATACTAATAAGGTTCCTGTAGTTCCTACTGCACAGGTTCCTAAAGTTAATTTAAGAGACCAATTATTAAATAATTCAGATCTAAACTCAGCAATTATTCGTACTATTCTTGAAATTAGTAATAAGGGTGATGAGACTCCAATTAATAGCAAAACAATTAGCGACATGCTACTTAAAAACCTTACTTAAACTTATGGATATAAATTACACCTCATCACAGTCACAATTACGCATAGCACAGTTTAATATACAAAGTGCATATAATAAAAAACCCTTACTAATAAATTTTTTAAAACATGAAAATATTGACATTTGTCTCTTAAATGAGACATGGTTTAAAGATAATAGAACATTTAATATTCCTGGATACAATTTACATTTTCGTAATGCAAGCAATAACCATGGAGGCGTAGCAATATTAATCCGCCCCTTTTTAAAATATAAACAGTTGGATATTCAGTTTTATGAAGACTTACAAAGTATAGCTATATTGTTAACTACAAGACATGGTCTTCTTTCTATTTTATGTGTGTATTCCCCACCTACAAGTGGACATATTAGAATGAATAGATTACGAAACTTAATCAATGCATTGCCTCCTCCTGTTTTCGTCAGTGGCGATTTTAATGCACATCATATAGCCTTTGGTTGTGTAGCCACAAAAGGACGTGGACAGCAACTTTATGACATAATTGATGACTCCAATTTATGCATACTTAATGATGGTAGTTATACAACTATTCAATATCCAAATCGTAATCCATCTGCTATAGATGTTACTTTTGTCAGTCCCTGTATTGCACCACTTTGCGATTGGTCAGTTTATGACGATAACATGGGTAGTTATCATTTTCCAACAGTTACTTCTATATCACTATGTGTTGATAAATACAAAATAAACCCTCCTACAGAAAAATATCTGTATAATAAAACTGACTGGGAACAGTATAGTGAGCTTTCCAAAGACTATTTTAATAATGTAAATGTAGATCATGAAGACCCTTTACAAACATATAACATTTTCTGTGATCAACTTAAATCTTTTAAAGATGCATGTATTCCTAAGTTTGTTCGAACATCTAATTACAAAAGTAAACTTCCAGTACCATGGTGGAACGATAAATGCAAACAGAGTGTTATCAATTCTTATGAAGCACTAAAATACTATAGGAAAAATCCCAGTGTTGAAAATTTTATTAATTACAAGAGGTTAGATGCTATTAAGAAAAGGACAATTGCTGAGGAAAAGAAAAATGGATGGAATAGTTTGTGTAATAGTTTCAATAGGACAACTCCCATTAGCAAAATTTGGAATCAAATTAAAATGTTTAAACATAGTAGAAAAGTTAATAATAAGTCTTATTCGGATACATTCATTGATTCCTTTTTAGATAAATTGTCAGATAAGGGCTTAGAAGTTCCCAACTTAGAAACTTATTTTAATATTAATAACGATAATGAAAATACGAAATTTATCTTAGAAAAGTTTTCATTCCAGGAATTTTCTGCTTCTTTGAATTCACGTAAAAATACTACACCTGGTCTAGATGGATTTCCTTACATATTAATAAAAAAGCTTCATCTCTCAATTCAAAAACTTTTCTTAAACATTCTTAACAATCTATGGATTAATCAGATTATTCCAGAGTCATGGAAAACACAATGTGTGATACCAGTTTTAAAGGCAGATAAGCCACCAGATAACGCAAATTCCTATCGACCTATTTCACTGTCATCCTGTCTAGGTAAATTACTAGAAAACATGATAAAAACTCGACTTGATTGGTTTGTTGAGCACAATGGCTTAATACCAAATGTACAATATGGCTTCAGACGAGGGCGAAGTTGTGCAGACAGCTTTGTATCACTTGTCTCCGATCTGAAATATGCAAAAAATAATAAAAATAGTGTAATATGTACTTTTTTAGATGTACAAGGGGCATTTGATAGCATACAACCAGGCATTTTAGTTAAAATTTTATCACAACTTGGCATTCCCGGACTCCTATGTAAATGGATATTTAACTTTTTAAATAACAGAATTTTATATGTTAGACATAATAATATTACTTATGGACCTAGATCTGCATCAAAAGGCACAATGCAAGGCGCAGTACTGTCCCCTCTATTGTATAGCCTTTACTGTAGTGAAATTTGTAAATATGTAAATAATCCTAATGTAAATATTCTTCAATTTGCTGATGATCTTGTTTTATATTGTACAAACAGAAATATTGACCAAGCTGCATGTACTCTGAATGATGCTCTAAAGAAATTACAAATATATTATAATAAATTAGATCTCAAAATCAATACAAGTAAAAGTAGAGTTGTAATTTTTGGCCAGGAATCACCTAACACAATTATAAATTTTAACAATGAACCCATTCCACAAACAGACAAGCATAAATTTTTAGGTATTGTTTTAGATAAAAAACTCTCTTTTGAATATCATTTAAAGTACATTTCTGAAAATTCTTTAAAAAGCCTTAATATTCTTCGTTGCTTAGCTGGAGTTTCTTGGGGTGCAGACCCTAAGACTCTTACGATTTTGTATAAATCAATAGTACGTAGTCACTTTGATTATAGTTGCCTTGCATATATTAATATCAACAGTAAGTTTGTACATAGATTAGATATTATACAAAATAAGGGACTTAGGATTATATCAGGTGCTATGTGTTCTACACCCATTAGAGCCATGGAAATAGAAACAAAAATAATGCCATTATCACTTCGCAGATTGCTTTTAGCCCAACGCTTTTGTTTAAAATTAATATGCTGTAAAAATCAAACAGTAATGAACAGAATTTTGCCTTACCATTTTCAATATAGTGCTCCTGAGATAACTGGTGAGAGTCTTCTTCACCATCAATATCCAGAACTGTCCCAAATACTCCTACAAATAAAAAATAAATTTAGTAAAATATTTTCTGATTCTTTATGGCCATGTTATTCAACACAATTTCATATTTTATTTAATATACCAAAATTGATTAGTGCATCTGTTTGTACCAATCAAGATCTTCTACAGTTTTTGAATCACAATAGGGAATATTATAAAATATATACTGATGGTAGTAAAGGAGACTCTCATGTGCGAAGTGCCATTTATGATTCTCAAATTAAATTTGTACAAAGTTTTGTTTTAGACACTAGTTGTAGTATATTTACTGCAGAGGCATATGCAGTTTTAGAAGCCCTTAGGTACATTGATACCATAGATAAATGTACATATTTTTTAATCCTTACAGACTCTCTTAGTTTAATTAATAGTTTAAAAGGATTCAACTTTAAATTTAAATCAAATTACCTGATATATAAAATTAAAATTTTATTAAATAATCTTAGGTCTGGAGGAAAAGATGTATTTTTTATGTGGATACCTTCACATAAAGGCATTAGTGGAAATGAAATTGCTGATAAGGCTGCATTTATGGGCATAAACTCTTTAGATGTAAGTACTGTTGTTAAAATCCCTTTCACTGATTGTTATCCTGAAATTAATGAAGATATAAATGAAATATGGAGAAGTTTTTGGAAAAAAGATCAAGAAGATAAAGGAAAGTGGTATGGAAGTATCCAAACAGACTTACCCAATAAACCCTGGTATTATCAGTTGAAGACAGCAAGTCGAGATTTCATTACAACAATCAATAGACTCCGATTTGGGCATAACACCACACCCGCACATTTGAATAGATTCAAGATAATAGACGATCAGACATGCACTGCCTGCCGCAAATTTCCTGGAACCCTAGAACACATTATTTTTAACTGTGAAGAATTCAACCTCCAACGATTAATTCTTGCAAGCGAGCTTTTTGAAATGTCAGAAGAAATGTCAACAAATGTCGAATCCCGCCGCTTAAACGTGTTGCTACAAAAAAAAGATTGCTATATGCCGCTTTACAAGTACATCAAAAACACTGTTGGTAAAATATAAATAAGAAGAAGATACGACAAAAGAAGATAACATTTTACAAAATATGAGAGAAACATTATATAAAGATTTGGCATAAAGGCCTCGAAGCCATGCCAAAAACATTCCAAAAAAAAAAAACACAACTATGTCAGCTGTCGTAGTACGTCAAGCAGTTGTCAATAGAATTCCTGTTTCTGCTGTGCGTACCATGGGTCCATCACACAACTACAAGCAGAATTAAATCCAGGTGCCCTTTGCGCAGCTGCGCAAACTGTTAGGAAAATCAATAATAAGTTTCCGGGGAAATGGGTAACTAAGATGGCGCTCATCGCTTATCAGTGAACCAGTGAACTTACGTACTTCGACAGTCAAACTTTGATCGTGCGTATTTAGCAATCCGTGTGAATGAATTTCAATATTACAATGAGTGATCCAAACATGCAGTTCGGGGGTAGCCCCCAAACTTTTTTGGGTAATGTGAGTGTTCCACCAGGGATGGGTGGCCAGGCGGCACAGTTTATACCTGCGCATAATATGCCTACACCATCAGGAGTGCTGCAGAGTAGCGGGCCCCCTCCGCTACCGCCCAGAGTTGATCTTAACCAAGCTCTTGGACAACCCATGATGAACCAGGGCTACGGTATGGGAGGATATGGTGGGATGGGTTCCTATGGAGGAATGGGGATGGGTATGGGAGGCTATGGTATGGGTGGTTATGGTGGATATGGAGGCTACGGAATGGGAGGCATGGGAGGAATGTACGGAGGATACAACCGATTCGGAGGCTTCGGAGACGTTGATAGCAGGTAAATGTTTTTTATTTATTTATATTTCCTCATCTGTTTTATAAATACTCCATTTTAAGTTTCTTATTAGAATACCTATTGTTTTACTATAGAAATCCTCATATGCATATTCAATACTCAGTAAATAAACAAGACTGAAGGTAGCTAAAAATTATCCCTCTAGAATTTAAAACCAATACAAGCAGTATCCTATAATATGTTATTCCAGACTATATCTGATATCTGAGCCTTTCAACAAGATAAATGTTCTAGATTTCTGATATAATTGAGAAACAAGCATCCATCCAAGCAAACATTTATATTACTAGCTTCTCCCCTTGGTTGGCTCCGCTCCTATTGATGGTTTTATCTATATATATAAAATTCAAAACTGACTGACTGATCTGACAACGCACAGCCCAAACCGCTGGGCCTAGAAACTTGAAATTTGGCATAAGCCCTCCTTATACCACGTAAGTGAGCACTAAGAACGGATTTTGCGAAATTCGGCCCCTAAGGGGTTGTTTGTGGGGTTGATAGTTTGTATGAAACTTCGTTATTACAGGTGCTAGGAATTTCAAGTTTTGCGTGAGGTTTCTTTTTAGGACGGAGATGGTCACCATAACGGGATTTTGCGAGATTCGACCCCTAAGGGGTTTGTTTTTGGGGTTGATAGTTTGTATGAAACTTTTTTAGTACAAGTGCTAGGCGTCTCAAATCTTGCATGGTGGTACTTTTTAAGATGTAAATGCTCACCACGGTGGAAATTTTGAGAAATTCGACCCCTATGGGGTTGTTTTTGGGGTTGATAGAATTGAGTCTCAAATTTTTACATAGGGGTTCTTTTTTGGACGTAAGTAATACCTAAGACGGGATTTTGCGAAATTCGATCCCTAAGAGGTTGTTTTTGGGGTTGACAGTTTGTATGAAACTCTGTTACTTTAAGTGCGAGGAGCCTCATATTTTGCACCGGGTTCCTTTATAAGACTTAGATGCACACCATGGCGAGATTTTGCGAAATTCGACCCCAAAGGGGTTTGTTTTTGTGTTTGATAGTTTGTATAAAACTTTGTTACTACAAGTGCTAGGCGTCTCGAATTTTGCGACCTAAATGTTCACTAAGACGGTTTTGCGAAATTCGACCCCTAAGGGGCTTTTTCGTGGAGACTCAAATTTTGTATAGAGATTATTTTTTGGACGTAGTTGCGGGTGTTTTGTGAAAATAGACCCCAAGGGGTTGATTTAGGGGTGCTATGACAGGAAACCTCCACGTGCGCCCGTGGACTGGAGTTCCCTCACGGATACGTCCGGGGGGAAGACCAGTTTTTCGGGCCGGTGCACCCTGGGATGCGGGCAAAAACTCTTCCTTAGGCACTGTGTGCCTAAGGGGTCTCTTTGCCCGTATGCGAATAGCCTGTCGTGTGGACGCTCCAACGCGTGTCCCTCTGATTAGCAGAGGGCACAGCGGTGGAGCGGGCTTGCGGACGGTGAGTTATGGGTAGCTCGCCGTCCGACCAAGGACCAAGCCCGGGTCGGTGGCGCGTCGTGTTTCGCGCCAAATGCCTGCTGGGGTCGCGGGTTTTTTCTTAACCCAGGTTACCGTGGCCCCGGAACGTAAAGGGTATAGGAAGGAACACGGGTGGATTTTAGTCAGTAAGAGTCTGACAGTCCCTTCCGCCCCACCCAGGGCGGGAGAACTCATTTGATGATTTTACCACCTAAAAAATAAAAAAAAAAAAAGGGGTTGATTTAGGGGTTAATATTTTGTATGAAACTTCGTTTCTACAAATGCTAGGTGTATTAAATTTTGCAAGGTTGTTCTTTTATGACGTAAATGCACACCAAGGCACTATTTTCTGAAATTCTACCCCTAAGGGGCTGTTTATGGGGTTGACAATTTGTATTGAAACTTTGTTAGGTACTACAAATGCTAGGAGTTTCAGCATGGGGGTTGTTTTAGGACCTAGGTTCTCACTAAGACGGAATTTTACAAAATTCGACCCCTTAGCAACAAAGACAACCCGTCTTTGTTGTTTGTAATTAGAGGGCTCAACATTGCAGGGGGGTTCTATTTAGGATACAGGTTCTCACTCAGAGAGGATGATACGAAATTCTAAATCCCTAAAAATTTGTATTGGGGTTGATATTTAGGAGTCTTAAATTTTTAGGACTTAGGTGTTACCTAAGACAGAATATTGCGGGTTCATAGAATTTTTGTTGAATATTGAAGAATTTTTCCAACAGTATCCCATACAGAGGAAGGCCGGGACTAGAAATTCACAAAGGCAAAGTTCGAAAATCACGCGGACGAAGTCGCGGGCGTAGTGCTAGTAATGTTATATTATAGCCTTTGGCCTTCCTCAATAAATGGACTATCCAACACAAAAGTATTTTTTCAATTTGAACCAGCAGTTCCTGAGATTAGTGCATTAAAATAAACAAATTCATCAGCTTTACAATATTACTATAGATTAGTAACATTTTACTGATCACTACTGAAATGAAAAAATGAAATGAAATTATTTTATTCTGTAAATAGGGTGTAGATATCACTTTTACACGTCATACATCACATTTTAAACTAAGACTAGATGGGGTCGACATTTCATATCTGACTACCCTGAGAAGACATACTGAGTTCAGTTATACAAAAAAACATATTTTAGTATGATCTAACAAAACAAAAACAAAGTATTAAATAAAACCGAAAAATAAATAATAAACATTAATTTTCGCACAAATAAAAACAAAACTCTTTTCAGAAGTACTAAGATATACTTTTCTTTTCCAGATTCATTCAAATGGCTGAAGAGAGTTCTCGGCCAGCATTTGATTCCATACAAAGCTGTGTGAATGCTGTGGCCAGTGTTGCCATGATGCTGGAGAGCACATTCTTCGCTATCACCAGCTCTTTTAGAGCTATTTTAGGTATGTTGGGAATAGTGTTTATTTAAAAAAAAAACCGGCCAAGTGCGAGTCGGACTCGCCCATAAAGGGTTCCGTAGCAGCAAGTAACATAATATAAAAGTTCTTGTAGTTGGTTGTAACTTTGAAAGGTAAATTGCGGTTTACGATTTATGACGATTAAAAAAAAACTAACAACTCGATCTCGTTCAAACCAATTTTCAATTGAAGTTTACATGGTAATGTACGTCATATATTTTTTTTTAGTTTTATCATTCTCTTATTTTAGAAGTTACAGGGGGGGGGGGACACGTTTTACCGTTTGAGTTTCAATTCTAAGTACGGGGGGTACCCCCAAATTTGGTTTCTGTTTTATTTTTGTGTGAAAATCCTAATGCGGTTTACATAATACATTATACATCTACTCACCAAGTTTCAACAGGATAGCTCTTATACTTTCGTCAAAAAGGGCTGTGACATGGGACGGACAGACAGACAGACATGACGAATCTATATCAAAGATAGAAGGCTTAGGAGTACGAGGACTCACCTTAAAATTATTCCAGAACTATCTAAGTCATAGAAGCCAAAGTGTCCGTATTGAGTCGCATACAAGTGAATATGAGGAGCTTACTTTTGGTATCCCACAAGGAAGTATTTTGGGTCCCACACTGTTCCAGATCTATATTAATGACCTGTGTAAGCAATCCTTCACTAATTGCGAAATTTTTTCATATGCAGACGATACAGCGCTTCTTGTGTACGACAAAAGCTGGGAGCAGGCTAGATGTAGGTCGGAGAACGCGATGCGGTTAACCAAGGAGTGGTTGGCTACAAACTTACTAACACTCAACCTTGAAAAGACAAAAGTACTTAGATTCTACCGTCCTCAGACACCCGTACCACCTCTCCTATCTACTATAATTAAAGTCCACACTTGTCGTAACCATCACTCAACACTGTGCAACTGTCTCACGCTTAGCGTTGTGCCCAACATTAAGTATCTGGGAGTGATTATAGATGAAAAACTAGACTGGTGCGCGCAGATTGATGCGCTCTGTACGAGAATCAGGAAACTAATTTACATTTTTAAAGAACTTAGACATTCTGCCGACACCGAGACCCTGACCCTTGTCTACCTTAGCCTATGTCAATCAATTATTACGTACTGTCTCCCGGTGTGGGGTGGAACATACAAAACCGCAATGCTCAATGCTGAACGCGCTCAAAGAGCAGTTCTTAAGGTGATGTTATTTAAACCTAGGGACTTCCCAACGGATCAACTCTATTCGGATGCGCAAATCCTTACAGTCAGACAACTATACATCCTCCGCTCTATTCTGCGAAGACATTCTACTCTTCCTTTAGACAAAAATATACCTCAAAGGCGCAAAGGTTTTCCTGTCTGCAAAACTATCCCCTGTAGATATGCGTTCGCAAGTCGCCAATTTATGGCACAGAGTTCACGCATCTATAACAAAATAAATAAAGCTATTGCAATATACCGACTCTCAATCCATGAAATCAAAAAGAAACTTCAAAAGTGGCTAATGCCATTGTCTTATGAAGAAACCGAAAACATATTGCGTATTGAAAATTAAACGTACTTACACAATATTTCTGATTTTATATTATTCACACACACTTACATACACACACATACTTACATACACTCACCTATTTAAATATACACATACCTCACTAAAGTTAACTTCCAGTCACCATAAACTCAATTTTGCAGCTGACTACAAAAAATGTAACTGAAATGTCACGGTTGTATCTTTACAAGTGGTTTTGAAAAATCTTCGACCCCTAAGATACAGGTCTGCGTACCTAGTTTAGGGGCCGAAAATCTGACAATAGTTATTGACATAATTGTACAACCTTCTGTTTCTCTGCTTGCTATGCACTTTTACACCTAATTAACACTTAAACTTAACTTATCAAAAAGCGGAGTTTTAAGAAAAGTCGCACCTACTGCAACGAGTTTCTTGTTTCTGTTCGCCTGTCTGGCGCCATGGCGCAAGCAGCGCTCCCTATTGGTCGGTTGCCCCGCCATTGGTGGCGTCATTCTGGGCGCGTTTTATTAAAAATACTTTTAAGTACCTAACTATTATAGCGCACACGTTTTTATTCTTTTTCATATTACAATAAATTTTAATATAATTTTATCTAATGCACTTCACGTTTCCCTACACACATTTCCAATTGTTTATGTTATTTAACTATTTTATTTATTTATTTTCTGTTTTGCCTACCCTCGTCCGTGTGTCACTGCGTGGTGCCAACTGAAAACCAGCGCTGGGTGTCTTTTTCGCCCAGCATATGCTGAGTTGGTAACCCTTTTGGTGTGGACATGCTCAGCAAAATTCTTATTGTATTTTTTTTGAATTTTATTTTTTATTATGTCTGTGTGTGTGTCCATTATCAAATAAATGTTTTTCTATTCTTTCTATTCTATGTTTACTGTGTCTTTCTGTACAAAAATAAATTATTATTAAAATTATTATTATTATTATAAGGGTTTCGTTTTTTGCCATTTGGCTACGGAACCCTAAAAATGAGATATATGGCTACTGTACCCATGTGAGTTGTCATTATGATACTCGATCATCTATATCGACCGTGTTTGGCGCTATCATTGGCCCGCTCCAAGGTTGTATGAACTATCAACCAGTGAGAGGAGCGCCAAACGCAGTTGATGCATATGATTGAGTATCGTAATGACAGCTCATGGTAGCGGCTCTGTACATAAGTGTGAATGTCCAAATTACAAAACATGTATTTATTAATAAAAAATATTTAATGAAATTGACTGCACTAATGTTTAAAAAAAATCAATAGTGCTGTTTTAGCAGTCATTAAAATGAGGCTAAGACTCCTTTGAGTACTTATTTTTCAGTATTCCTCACAGTTTTAGATTTAGACCATTAACTGAATAAATCAACCTTGTGAAAATCACAGTCAAAATGGTTAGTTAGCCAAAACCAGTATTGAAATAAAAGCATATTTTTCGAATTACTTACTTAGAAACTTTTTTAGTTGTCAGTTGTTTTTTTGTGAAAACCATTAATAAATCCATTTTTTCACAATGATTAATAAAGACATACAGATAAATAAACTGGTAAAACATGTTTTAACACAATAAGATTGTTACTCAGACTCTCATGGAATATAAAACTGGGCAAGTGCCAATGTGCATTTTTCGTACATACATAATCTCACGCCTTCTTCCCATAGTATGAAACTACAGAGCTCCACCTGCTACAATCGTTACATACTTGAATGACCCTGGCGGCTGAGAGTGTGTCATGCTCACTCAAATGTCTCGCTGATGGTGGCGCGTGTGTCGGATCATTTAGCTCCCTCCAAAATGGTTGAGCTGAATGGTGCTGATGCATGTGTCATGTTCGTGAACGGGCGCTGTCAGTTGAGACTGGTCATCTCTTAGCTGCCGCGGTTTATTTTAATAATTATTGATCATTTTGTTTTTGAATTGTCTTTGTTTTAATTGTTACTCTGGACACTTTTAATCAAAAACTTGCTACATCGTTCTCACATAATGTACCACCTCAAATGAATGATGTAACAAAGGTTCTGTAATTATTCTGGCGATCTAAAAAGAGTGTCCATGGAGTTTCTTGCACGTTCTTCTCCATAGAGATCTACTTCTTGGAACGGGCATCTACGGTACTTTCACAGTTTTTATGTCTTGTGACTGGGACTGTAGCACCATAACTTTTGTAGTGTTCAATAATATTCCTTTGATTGTCTATGACAATTCAAAAGTGCCTGTAACTGGCCTACTTGAAATAAATACTTTGATTTTGATTTTGATTTTTGATACCTACTCCTTTCACTTCATCCACATTCATACATCCACCTCTGAGCCTCTACCATGACTTGTCATTACGATACTCGATCATACGCATCGACCGCGTTTGGCGCTCTCATTGGTTGATAGTTCACACAACCTTGGAGCGGGCCAATGAGAGCGCCAAACGCGGTCGATATCGATGATCGAGTATCGTAATGACAACTCATGGTATGGGTACATGGTCATCAACGACGATATAATACTAGACTCCTAATAACAGGCGACCGATGTCTGCCAACACATTAGGCAAAAAAGTCTTATATCCGTCTCATTTCGACCAATCCTGTGAGCCGTAAACATACGTTGAGACAGAACAGACCTTGAGTTAGCCAATCACAACGCAGTACCCCGCCTCCCTCGCTTACGTAGTACCTCAGCGAGTTGGCAGAATAGTTTTGTTCGTTATGCCTCATTTACATTCAGCCCCTGCCGCTGCCCCTCGCACTGCCGGCAATAATTCCCTAAATACTGCTGCAGCAGGATCGAGAGGAGTGTGTGTTTACATACTGCCCTACCACTCACTTCGCTTTCAAATTTCGGCAATGGCAGACGTCGAAATAATTACAGCGGCCCCGCTGTCTCTTTTTGCAATACATAATTATGTTCGATATTTAAAAAGATATCGAATACATAAAAAAGAATGTTCGTCGTAGACGATGGTGGATGATATCTATCCATCGAAATAGAACTTTTTTCATCGAACGAATCAATAGAACGGCATTTTCGATGATCTAAAGTTCTAAACGAACGTCTTTCTCCTCCAGGCGCTCGGCGAGTACTGAGCGTCGGAGCAGAATGTAAACACGCACTGCCGCTCGCGCTGTCGGTCCTTTGACTTCCGCACAAAAAACCGCCTTTTTGGGGAGCACCGGGCAGCGCGAGTGGCAATGGCAAATCAAATCAAAATCAAATCAAAATCATTTATTTCAAATAAGCCAGTTACAGGCACTTTTGAATTGTCAAAAGACAAAAAATTAAAATTAGTTCAAAAATAGTTATGGTGCTACAGTCCCAGTCACAAGACATAAAAACTGTGAAAGTACCGTAGATGCCCATTCGAAGAAGTAGATCTCTATGGAGAAGAACGGGCAAGAAACTCCATGGACACTCTTTTTAGATCGCCAAAAATTATTACAGGACCTTTGTTACATCATTCATTTTCAGATGGTACATTATGTGAGAACGATGTAGCAAGTTATAAAGTGTCCACAGGAAGTATAAAAAAGACAATTCAGAAATAAAATTATAGATAATTAAAATAAACCGTGGCAGCTAAGAGATGACCAGTCCCAACTGATAGCGCCCGTTCACGAACATGACGCATGATATCAGCACCATTCAGCTCAACCATTTTGAAGGGAACTAAATGATCCGACACACGCGCCACCATCAGTGAGACATTTGAGTGAGCATGACATACTCCCAACCGCCAGGGCACATTCAAGTCAAAGAAATAAAAAATAATTACGGCGTAGGTATCTGGTGAATGATAGCTTTCTTCACATAGAACTCACATAATATAGGCTAAGCAGCTATATAATACAAAGAATGTGAATTTATACAATGCAATTATAGTTTTACAATCTTCTGCAGCTCCGAAAATAGTACCTATATTACGCTATCAATTAATACATCCCTGTCCTATGGGGCAGGACCAGCATGGAGCCAAGCATTATTATCAGCGATATAATCGCCCAATTTGTAATATGCCCGCTTACATAGTGTGCGTTTAATACATGTTTTAAATTTTGTTTCATTCAGTTCAAGAATACTTTGTGGAATTTTATTATAGCATTTTAAACAGTACCCCATAAAAGATGAGTCTACTTTGGCGAGTCTGAAGCCCGGCTGAACTAATTGGTCCCTATTTCTAGTATTATAATTGTGTCTGTCACCTCTTTTACCAAAAAGATGCAGATTCTTTCTAACGTACATTATGTTTTCATAGATATATTGACAAGCTACCGTCATTATGTTAATATCCTTAAACAGTTCTCTCAGAGAGTCGCGTCTTCGGAGATTGTATATAGCTCTGATGGCTCTTTTTTGCAGAATAAAAATAGACTCGATGTCTGCAGCCCGTCCCCACAATAAGATTCCATATGACATTATACTGTGAAAGTAACTAGTGGCAGTGGCATGAGAAATATCGCGTTTACACACTCGTCCTGCCCACTTCCCTGCCCATTTCCCTGCTCACTACGGCTGAATGTAAATGCGGTATTAGATCGTGCAATGCGTAGTCTAGTATTATATCGTCGTTGATGGTCATACATGCACGCCGATTGCGAGTACTATGCACTCGGCCTTTCTGAAGCACTACACCGTTAAGTTCAGTGTAGGTCTTCATAGGGCGTCCCGGCGTTTTCACTCACCTCTACGTTATAAGTGCCTTTTTAAACGCATAATAATTTGTAGTTTTTATCTATCTTGAACATCACTGACATTGGTGAAGAATAACATAGTAAGTAAACATATTTCTAATAACCAAGTTTATTTTATGACACAGGTGTAGCAGAAAATGTCAGCCGGTTGAAGTCTCTTTTCGCTCAGGTGTGGTCCACATTCGCAGTGGTAAGGACCCTGAACTGGATCATCAGAAAACTGATGGTCATCATTGGTATCAGGACCGAAAATGAATTCAAGGTTAGTAACGTTAATTGTTCATATTTCAGGCTTTTTAAACATTTCCCCACACAAGGAATTTCTCCTGTATCGTGGGTGCGTTTACAAACATAGAAACTCACATACTCACAAACACCCAGACCCGGAACAACTACTTGCAGATCATACAAATATTTGTTCCGTGCGGGAATCGAACCCGCGACACGACACAGCACAGCGCAGTAGTCCATTTTCTCAGCCACTGCGCCAGACGTGCCGTCAATCTTAAATACTTATTAAGTACCTATTACTTACGTCAGGCTTACACAATCGCTATTGATCCCAAATTATATTGGAAGACTCAAGGTTCCTCTTTGAGCTGCGCGTGAAACACGACGCGCCGTCGACCCGGGCTTGTTCCATGGTCGGACAGCGAGTTGCCCATTACTCGCCGTCCGCATGCCCATGCGCCTACGGTGGCCGGACATCGTCTAGCGACGGTCGTCGCCGTAGGTGTCTCCAGTAAATCGGTACTAAGCTCAGAATTCATATAAAAATGCTCATGGTTTTTTATTCTCAGAACTAGTTGAAGCTTTTAAGTGATATTATTTTTATCAACCATTGCTAATTTATGGTGCCAAAGGTTATCTTATTAACCAATTAGATGGTGATAAAGACCCTAATCTCTTAAAAGTTAGAGTGAACAGGCTTCTACTGGGTTAACATGCTCCATCGTCGACCTTGTCTCTGTAACCCCTGACCTATACTAAGGTCAAGAGTAGGGAATCGAGAACCGGTTGTTGTTGGCAGTCCCGGGATTTTCGGGACAGGCGTCCAAGGAACCGGGAAATCCCGGGAATTTCGGGACAAAAATGCATTTTTTCCATGGCATTAGAAAACAATGAAAATAATAAGATAACTTTATAGTACAGTATTTATTCTGATTAAAATCATACAACCAACTTATTCGACGGCCTCATGGACATGGGTTTGCTCTAGCCTCTTTTCTATTCAGAGGTGGCAAATCTATTCACTCTAACTGTACTAACTATGGAAACTTGCAGTTCATCTAGATGTCCAATACTGGACATTAGATGTACCTAATGCAAGTAGGCTGGTGGAAAGAGGTTGTAGAATTCATGAGTTCGACCTATTTTAGGTCTCATCTTAGCACGAGCGAACCCAATAAAAAAAACGAAAAGAGGGAGGGCTTCACACACAGCAGCTATAATGTATATTAATGTACATTACATCCCGGGATGTATAGCTTTAAATTATCTTGATGTATCACACACACAACAGGTAATGTAATGTATATTTCCCTACATTTCATAACATCCTTTTCGAAGAGAGATATACGGAAATGTATTGAGATGTATAGGTGTATCCAAATATAAATGTATATTTTCGTATCGCTCAGTACCTTAGATTCGAAGATGTAAAAATATACATTATTGCTGCAGTGTGTGGTCTCCTGACGATTTCTATGGAAAGATGTAATGAGATGTATCGTGCTATAATGTACATCTTTACATTATTATTATTCCTTAAGCTTGCGTCGATAAGATGAGCTAAGCTGTAGAGTAACCATCCACCAGTTTCACGTTGCCAATTAGTCTAAGGAGCTCTGCATTCCACTGGGTCTAGTGCAGTAAGTTGTATTTATCTGAGCCATCCCAATGATTAAGTTGAGTAAGGTTGCTGCAATACTCCGTTAGAAAAAACATAAGAAACTTTGAATTTCGCGGGCTACTACGACGCAATCAATGCAGAAATGGGCTTGCACATATCCAGGTGTAAGGTATCGCTTCACTCTATTTAGGATGCCCACGTCAAAGTTGACACTGGATGTCAGTTCCATGCCCAAAAGCTCAAGGTCATCAGTTACAGAAACAGTAAAAATAGGAATTGGTCCAAATTACTCTATAAAAGATGTAGTTTTGATTTACTCCTACTTCACTAAGGAAATATACGCCTGTATGTTGGTGGCGATAAAAGAGAGAAGTTTCTTGTGTGAGCGAACAAGAAACTTCTCTCTTTTATGGGATACTAAGTATCAAATCTGTTTGCTCTACCATGGTCTCTCTGAAGCAATGAACTTCATCCCCACTAGATTTTGCAGTAGGCAAGTATGTCACTGAAACGGTACTGTTATCTACCTATCCAACAATACCAGGCTGAAGTGGGTAAGAAATGTGCAGCAAAATAAGAGTTGCAAAGAAAACAGATAACTGTTGAACTCCAGAGTCAATAACCAAAAGCTCAAAGGATCAGTCATCAACGACAACTCTGATTGATCGTTCACTAAGAAAGTCTGATATCCAGCACAAAAATTGAGATACCAAAAGCAAGGAAGCTTTTTGTCTCGAGACCCTGTCAAAGGCTTTCGAGATATAACCAGTACTACATTATCAACTTTTCTTCTCTGTCAACACAAAATGCATCCTTGAGAAAGAAAATTTTATCAAATTACCTGAAAAACAAATTATAAATAGTTTACGTTTGTTTCGTAGACCGTGCTACGAGAGAGCCTACACGGTCGTAGAGGCTATATAGCAACTAAAGATGCAACAGGATGCAGACAAACCTTTTATATTTTCAAAATAGACAGTTCAATCTTTAATTCAAGATATGTGAGAATAGTTGATTATGGTTGACTTTTTGTCGTTGAACTCCAGAGTCAATAACCAAAAGCTCAAAGGATCAGTCATCAACGACAACTCTGATTGATCGTTCACTAAGAAAGTCTGATATCCAGCTACAAAAATTGAGATACCAAAAGCAAGGAAGCTTTTTGTCTCGAGACCCTGTCAAAGGCTTTCGAGATAAAACCAGTACTACATTATCAACTTTTCTTCTCTGTCAACAACACTTGTATCTGAACATGTTATTCCGTATTTAACGGCGAAGTGAATAAATACCTTACATCCAATTTGATTCTTTTGTTCTATAAAAGAATTAACAAGTTTAAACAAATTAATTATACTGTTTTTCTGAGTCCCGAAAATCCCGAATTTCCCGGTTCTCAGTCGCATGTCCCGGGTTTTAAAATATACTTCAAGAACCGGGAAATCCCGGGATTTTCGGGACCGGGATTTCCCGGTTCGATACCCTAGTCAAGAGTAAGGGCATGCGGGCGGCGAGTAAAGGGCAACTCGCTGTCCGACCATGGACCATGCCCGGGTCGACGGCGCGTTGTGTTCCACGCGCGCCTCAAAGAGCGTCAGCATGATGACGGGGCCCCCCCGAGGGCCAAAGCCTGCCGGGGTCGCGGGACTTGTCTCTTTACCGTGACCCCGGAACGTAAAGGGCTGTTGAGGGGCACCGTGGATTTTAGTCTGCCCGGGGTGGGAGGACTCATTTGATGATTTTACCACGTAAAAAAAATTGTTTTAATAAATAATCGTCAATGAGTCTCCATCTGAGCAGATTGTCTTTGCTTCGGCCTACCTGTGTACGGAGTCTGTTTATAGACTTTCAGCCAATAAATGTTCCCACTGCTGGGACACAGGCCTCCTCTCTGTCAGAGGGAGTGGGCCATAATCATTCATCCAGTGCGGATGTCACAAGTCTTCGAATTTTTGGATCTAAGACATGCCGGTTTCCTCACGAGGTTTTCCTTCACCGTTTTGAGAGCAGTGGTGATAAATAAATTACACCAAGTAATACGCCCGTTTGGGTTTAAACCCACGACCTACAACTCATAACACCGGGCAGATACCACTGGGCCACCACTGCTCTTTCTTCTTCAACTTCCACTTACATTAAAATAAATATAAACAATCTTAATTTGTTTGTTTAATAACATTCAAGTCATTGAACTCAATTGAATGCAAATGATTGTATCGATTTCATTATCCAAATACATTGCTTCCAATTCAATTCATATTAAAACAAAACGAAACATAAAATAAAAATAGAGGAAATAGTGGTCTTATCTTATCAATAAACATTTTATCCCAATAAAATTATCTTTTAGCTTATCATTTGACAATGAATGTGCGATTATGGTGTATCTACCTAAGTTTGCAATCTAACCTTGTGAAGATTTTCTTTCAACAATCTAACTTGTATTATGAACACGTGTTTTCGGAATGGAGATGAGTTGATGCCCGATGCCTGATAAATGCCCTTAAACGCCAAAAAAATGACTTTTGCCTGGGATTTTTGCCCAGTTTTTGTCTATTTTTTTACTAAACAAAGTTATTAGTTGTATGCTCAGACACCAGCCATTTTTTTGGGCATAAACTCATGCCCAATATGCCAAGTTTATGCCTATTTTGTTCAAAAACGTTTCTGCCTACGACCCATCTGTAGTTTGGAAGCGAATCCGTTGAAATTCTCGTAGCACAAGAATTTTTACCCGACTTCGCTACATTAAAGAGGAGGTTGTATTTTTCTCGCACGTTTGGTTTTTTCGTCTCGTCTGTAACATACCAATTTGTTTAATATCTATATGCAACTTTCGAGGAAATCTGACATGTCCTAGAACCAAAAATTCAAATATATTTGACATGATCTTCAGCCCATTCTCTCTCTCAGAGAGAATAGTTGTGTCCCTTTTCTAGACCTCGATGTAAATAATAGAAACTTGAAAGTTAGCTACCAGAACTAAAATCTTCAAGTTCAAGATTTGTTTTTTTATCTCTATAGGCGTGATAAAAATATCTACATTTATAGTCACTCGTATGAAACATTGATAAGGAGGCTTATTTTTGCTACTTCTTATTTTTTTTTAATAATTTATCTTTCTTTATTTACGTAGTTTAGCAGACTTGTAAGAAAATAACAAACATCAAACGGTGATCCTCGGTGATCTACAACATTTTGTAATGTTGAGTACCCCCTCCCGCCAACCATCTAGCCGTATTGCCTTCAACCGTAGCTAGTTTTAGTACGTGGGCTTCAGTCTGACATATCTAATAGAATAAAACACGTACTTAATATTTTGGACACTAGCTTCTGTATAGCTTATAGACGTCACTAATTGTAATAGTAATCTCTGAACCTATGTATCAAAAATGGTTCAGACGTTTTAACGTGAAAATGGACCACACACACTCAAACAAACATACAGCTTGACATAAAAATGTAGAAAACCGGAAGTCGCCACTGTCTTCGCGCTACCAGCAATTTGAATTTTTTTTTTTTTTTTTTCACTTATTACGTTAGTTTTATGGCACAATAATAAATCTAACGAACCTGCGGTCTTTGTTTACATCAAATATCAAAGATTTTAAAACGCTGTCAGAAATAAAAATTTTAGTTCCGTTTCAATCCGTTCTGGCCAAGCTGTACTCATTTTGGCAATTGTAATTTGATGCTTTTAATAATTTTATTTTCGTCTGCAAGAAACGTTTTTATTTGGAATTATTTTACCCCAAACGCATTTACCTTAGCTGTGAAGAAATGAAAACCTAATTACACGGCTTCTACGAGTATTTAGAACAGACTATACTTTATTGTACACCAAAATTAGTGAACAGCTTTTCACAATATTCTTAATTTTAAGGGTACAATGGCGGTCTTATCGCTGATAGCGATATCTTCCAGACATTTAGGTACCCATAACAGCACCTATCAATCTTTACAGGCATGGGCTGAAGCCGTGGCTTCCACGCAGCCCTCAGGGCAGGTGAACCAGAACGGCCCCAAGTCCTCCGGATGGCCAGTGATCATGTTCTTCGGAGTTCTGGCCGCCGCTCCCTACCTCGTGCTCAAAATGCTGAGCCGGCTCAACATGAATATGCAGGAGAACTGTGAGTATTACAGAACAGTGAATCCGATCCGAACCACAATCTATGTAGTGCCAAAGAATGCTCTTGAATTTTTTGGATTTGGATCAGATTTAATTACTGCGACAACAATATCTAGACCAATTTCCTGTATTATCACGAATCCGGATCAGATGCAGTGCGAAAAGCAATATTGGTCCGAGTTCTTTTATATTCTTTTTTTCACCGGTTCGGATCGGATGCAGAGCGTAACCGCTCGGCCACAAATTCGCAACGGCGGGGCGTGCAGCGGCGCGTTGTTTTGAGCATGCACGCTGGAGTACTGAACGTATATTCTATATTCATAGCAGCGTTTTTAATTACACACTAAAAACGCTGCTACAGATACACCAAATGAGAAAGAAGTCCATACGTTCAGTAGTCGAGCGTGCACGCTCAAAACAACGCGCCGCTGCACGCCCCACCGTTCCGAATTTGCGGCCTTATGTTTGTTAATACATTTATGCGATATAATAGTTAGCAAGTGTTGTAAATTCAAGTGTGGTTTGAACATTTTTCTTTAAGTACATAAAATTAATTGTCATTTTATAATTTCTACGAAGTTGCAACATACATTAAAACAGTTGTTAGGTACTTAAGAAGAAGGAGTTGTCTTGAACAAATGATACCTTCTGCAACTTAAAAAAAAAACAAATGGTGGCTATGCTACTAAGGTTTTAAGCCATTTGATCTATCAATGGCTTAAAGTTAGATTTCGATTTTATATTAATTTTGGTTCTACTTGGCCAATTAAGTGTAACTTGTTATACAAGGAACTTTCGAACACTATCAAATTCGAAAATAACACCGCCATCTTAATAATATGTCATAATATATGTAATATGTATATGTCAAAAAAAAAGATTTTATACTGATTATTTAATCTTTTATACTGCATCTCTTTCGCTTTTTTTGCTTCTTGGAAAATATCACCAAATCTCCCCTATTCCTTACAGTGCAAGATCCTACAACCTGGCAGGAGCCGTTACCGGCCATCAGCAAGTTTAACTTCACCGCCACATCCCCCCAGGAGTTATCCTTCCCGGAGAAGCAGTCTATGACTGTAGCCCCCTCACATCTGCAGCCACAACTCTGGAACTCTGGATGGCTGATGGCCTCCATCGACGGAAAGACTGCGGGTCTAGTACCTGTCAACTATATCAGGCTGATTAACCCTGCTAAAGCTCAGAATGAAAAGGAAAGAAGGATCAGTGCTGAAGTAAATCCTAACCCCCCAAGTACTAATACTAGAGAAGAATTGTAAACTCCTTCGGTTAAAAATTTTAATGCTTACTCTGTTCTAGTTTGTCTTCCAATTTTGAATGCTCAAGATTAATCAAACACTTTTTTTGTGCTGGCAATGTTGACAAGTCATGCCACTAAAATAATTAGAAAAAATATGTTTAATGCCTAAAAAAAATAGATTGTGTAACAAAATCCTGCAATGGCAAACAAAAATGAATGGAGTAAGCTCGATATAATTATTAATTCAAACACCCAAAAGCCAGGGTGCCAAATAATACTCGACTGACTGTCAACTTTCACTTGGAGTGGGAATTGTTAAAAAAAAGAAGAGTGAAAAGACTGGAAGAAAGTGTGCTGTTTCGGCCTAGAACCAGTTTGACTGGATTTTTTTGTATTTTAATATTTCGGGAATAAATCTAGATAGGAAGGCAAGCAATGGTATTGATCATCAGAACCTCCACTTTGAGTACATAATACAATTTTGTACGGAGGTTTATTGTATGACGAAATAACAGTATTTCGAGTAAAAAAAAAGTCTTATAAGACTACATTATGATAAAACGAAAGTTTTCAAAAAAGCGCACACGTTAATTGAGAAATGAAAGGCTATGGGTGATTCACATTAAAAGCTATAATTGCTACTGATACCAGTAACAAATTAGCTACATAAAACTTAGCGTTCTTGCTCATGACGATTCCTAAAATATAAAAATTAAAATTCGTCCTTGCTACTACGACATAATGATGCAATTCGATTGACTTACGTCGTCGTGACAAGGCTGTTTTGTTTTTCTATCTACTCTTACGCACGTTTTATGCTGTTATAAAGTAAGATTTTGAGACACTCTATTAAAATGTGCACGCAGCGTCGCGTCTGGATGTGGATTAGCCCTTATAGTAAGGGACTTTACCCATGGCGCGATGCGACGCGATTCCAACTAAAAGTGAAAATCAACCATACCACTAAGAAATAGTGATGCAATTCGATTGACTTGACGTCGTCGTGGCGATCGTGTTTTGTTTTTCATATACCCGTAAATAAAAACGTTTTATGTCATTAAGTCGTAGTGGTAAGGTTGATTTTCTTTTGTAGCTGGAATCGATCGCATTGCAATCGCGTCGCGCCATGGGTAAAGTACATAAGGCTCGTTTTTATAAATAGGAATTTGTGCTGTGATATTTTACAGTCAGACGAATGATTTAATTTAGTAGCATTTGAGAACAAACCATTTACTCTATGAATAAAGAACAGTTCTAAGATGAAAATGCTGCTTTAATAAAATCCTAAAAAAATACATTATAAATCACGTTAAAATTGACGTCCATTTTACATTTTGTTACGTGATTCATATTGTCATTCTACTAAAGAGGACTTTCTAAGCCTCTGCAAATTTATTTGCACCAGATAATAAGCATTTCAGTGGTCAAACTTTTATTTAGAGTTGATCCAACAAAATGTGGAGTTTCAATGTATTATGAGGTCAGTTTGAACTAATTTTGTTACCTATTGGTAACAAAATTAGTTTACACTATTAGAAAAAAAAATTTGGTTGTATATGTTCCCTGTCGGGCATGCGGACGGGGAGTAATAGGTGACTTGTCGTCAGATCATGAACCATGCCCGAGTTGACGATGCGTCGTGTTCCACGCGCGCTTCAAAGAGCTGTCAGCTATCTGACGGGGCCCCCCTTAGAGGGCCAAAGCCTGCCGGGGTCGCGGGACTATTTTTTCAGGTAACCACGACCCTGGAGCGTAAAGGGCCACAAAATTTTACCACGATAAAAAATGTGTTACTTATCTTTCCAATATTCCTCGATTCAGTTATTCATTCCAAAGTGATGTTTGAAAGGTTGTGTTTTACAAAAGAGGTCCTTATTAAAAGTTATATTTCAAAGTTGATTACAAGATTATCCCTGCGTGGTCTATGGTTACCCTTTGTGCTACAGAAGAAACTCTTTATTATATGTATTAGTAAATAAGTCAATTTAGTTAGGTGTCTATAATATAATTCTATGCATTTTACAAAAAAATATGTCTCAAAATGATTTGTTTTTTTCTTTCTTTGGTTTAAAAGGCATGGTGTAGGTGCAATTTTTTTTTAAGTAAATGTATAAATTTTACCGATTAATTAAGAAAAAAAAATCATAATCTATCCACTAATTGACGGCCAAAATTATATTAATTTGACCAATGTTTTATTTACCCTAGTGTAACTAATAATTTTGTACTAGTCAATCACATTATTATTTCACATATTTATTGTATTTGGAACGATTCCCGTGTGTCAAAGAATTAATATATTTTGGCAATAAAATATTTCTAATTGTATGTATCCTAGACATATAGCATAGACTGATACTTCCTTAGCCAAATATCAACTCCGAATTGCTATTCTCATTAAAAAGGGAGAAAACAATTACAAATAGGAGCAAGGTTATAATTGTTACTCTGTCACAGAGGCGGCCTTACCCATTGCGAGGCCCCGGGCGGCAAGTCTTTGCGAGGCCCCTTGCCCTTCATAAAAAGTATGTGATGCGAAAGTATGTTTGGTTGTCATGTTTGAGGGCAAATGCCAAAGTTATACAATTAAATAAATGTAATTTGAGTTTTACATTCTATAGTTCATACAGGAACTTTGAACATCCGTGTTTGCGTAAAATGGAGTAGTTCTGATTTTTGCAGACTACGTTATAGAACTAGGTTAAGTTTCATCAAGAAACTTAACCCTTAATTTGGCAGAGATCCGAATTGTTTAATAGCATGATTTAACATATATTTCTGAAATCAGAGTGTTAAAAGCAACTTCGAAAAAATAGTAAAAAAAATATTTCAGTTACAGGTTTTCAGGAAATCAATGTTCATCAGGGTGAACATTGCCAAATTAGTGTTGTTAAAATAGGTAAAATAAAATCACTGTAAATAATATTATTTAGTATGTAAATGCAAAGACCAATGGAGAGATTTTACAGTTACAAAATAAAGTACTATATTGCATTTAATACATTATAACATCTGTAATTTTGCAAAATTTATGTTGATTTGTGTCTTTTTTTTATGCTGGGATTAGGTCCTGCAACATTGAACCTGATTAGGTTTTTAAGCCAGACTTATCATAAATATTTAATTATACATTTCTGCATTTCTCCAAGAAAAAGAAAAATATATAAAAACCTGTTTTTCTTTGTTTAATTTAGAATTAATCTCAGAGCGAATGGCTGTATTTTCGTTGAATTCTGTAATAGTTACGTTTATGCAACAGATAAGCATTTAATGTACATAATACATCTAGTAAATGACTTAATATTCTTATGTACTATCTTATGGATTTAAATAAACCTTTTCCTTCCATCTTTATATATTTATACCCCCATAAAAATTTTATAAACAACGGCTGTTCAATCAGTCAATTTGAGTTTCCACTCTTTACATTAGCCATAGTTTTATTTTTTGTATTGGTTCAGATCCAATAAATGTGATTCTAAAAGTAGCAATTCATTATCATTCCACCATATATTAACTAATTTGTTTTCATAACAAACAACCTGTAAAACCTCTCTTTTTTACCTGATGGTGGAGAGTCATGTGTTTAGGAGTCTATTTTATGAGTGTTTCTTCATTGCTTTCTCAAAAGGCAATTTTTTTTCCATTAGTTCTTATCTTTTTGCATCGTGTCTAGATGGTTTTAACATAAATACTTTATTTTATTAATCATATTGTTTATAAATAAAAGTTATATCTAATTTGGCAACGTTCATTACAATAAACATAGCAAATTGAAAATACTTGTTCGAGTATTTGGCAGTGTTCACTGTGATGAACAATTAAGTTTACCTCAAAAAATAAGTAACTAAAAACGCAAAATGTTATGCAAAACCTATTCCAAACTAAAGCATAAACATTGTTTAGCAAATCAAAAGCAATAAAATACAGTATGGTTACGTAAAACATGTATAACAAAAATATTTCCCATGGGAAGCAATGATTGTTTGCGCAACGTTGACATTTAGTCTCGAAAATGACAGATGAACGATGTTGTCATTAGTAGAACTATTTTTTATACCATTTAATATACTTTAAACTTACAATAATTAAAATAAAAACCGAAGAATAGTAGTTAATAATCGCTCACATTTTTTTTTCTTTTCTATGTTCATCACAGTAAACAAAATCAAATTAAGGGTTAAGCACAACTTACTTTTAGATTTTACTACAATAGAGACTAAAATGGTTTCAGTAGACTTAAAAGCTTCCGAGTTAGCGCTTTTCAAAAGTATCCCAAATCAACGTTTTTTACAACAAATCTGGAAGAGGCATCTGATATCATGTCTTCAGTTGGAATGTTTTCCAACTTATTAATTTTTTCGAAAAAGAACTTTGAAGGGGTTTAGGCCGCACTACGGTTAAACCGCAGTGGTTTTTAATGGCTTAAGTTTAAAACCGTGATTTGCTACATTTTGTAGCTCTAGCAATCGACCGTCTTGCAGAGCAGAGCCACGCAGAGCGCTGGCGCACAATTTCAATCATGTCTTCCACCGAGTCGGTGTTTGTTTTAAACGAACCAGAATACGAATTTATTAGGATGGTCTCTTAAGTTTTAATAATTCTTATGAAAGAAACCTTTCTCAGATCTACGATCCAATATTTACGAAATTTGCGTTTACGTCTTCTTTTCTATATCTTATTATCAGAGCAACAACACGCACTGCTACCTTGAAATCCATTTTCAAACTGCGGGTGTGTGCGTCTCAAGCGGTTTCGCGGTGATTGCGATTAATCGACCCGACTTACGAGTTGTAGGTCGCGGAATCGAACCCAGCCCAGATTACATGGTGTATTTATTTTATCACTATTGCTCTTAAAACGATGAAGGAAAACATCGTCAGGCAACCGGCATGTCCTCAAACCAAAATTTTTAAGACACGTGACATCACCAACCCGCACGGGGCCCGCATGGTGGATTATGGACCCCTCTTACAGAAAGGAAGCCTGTGTCCCAGCAGTGGGAACATTATAGGCTGATAAAGATGAAGAGTGAATATAAATACCTCAGCAGACCTAATAGTCTCCGAGGTAAACCCTCCCAATATTTTTTTATTTTTTTCTACAAAAGTCTCAAAGTTCTAAGACATCCCAACTCTGAAGCTTTGCCTCTTCCACACTTGTTTTTGATTCGAGATACCGCCAGAGTTACTCAAGTAGTGTCTTAAATATTGCAAGAAATTGCAAAGTTCGAAAAAATATAAAGTTTGAAAAGCTCAACTCTCAAACTACTGGGTCTACAGATATAAATTGGTTTTCATATTTTAGCAAAAGGCATCTTTTGCTACAATATGAGAACCGATATTTATCTTTCGTTCTGAGAAGTTATTATCAACAACTAGTCCTTTGCGGTCATAAACGCAAAATTTTCAAAAAAGAACGAATATTTCGAGGTTTTCTTAATTTTTTACAAAGTAGCGTTCGGTGTTTGAGGTCTCAAACTTTGATTATTCATTGGGCCCAGTGGCGTAGCTAGTTAGCTACGCGGGGGCTTAGCGGATCCTAGCTAGCCTCGCACATGACGGGGCCTCGCGCTTAGAGATTTAATCAAATAAAATAAAATTGACAAAGGCAATCTCAACTTTGTTACCACTCAGTCAAGCAGTATAATTTAACTTCTACTAGGTACTATTTCTAACTGAGAACTGATGGGGCCAAAGCTGATGGCGCTGACGATCATATTATTTAGGTGTAGCAATTCCGCTACTCGCGCGAGGCCCCGTAGTTGTATGATCATTTGGTTACTTTTTATTTCTAACTGTGAACAGAAAGAGGCAAAAGGCCTCGCAAAGCGATCTTATCATCAAGTCATCAAAAAAAAGGAGGCCTCGCACGCGGCGACCCAACGACGGGCTTAAAAAAAAATCACAAATCCGCGCGATATTTTTCATCCTCCATCAAAGAAAAGGGCCTCGCAGAAGCGTCTTGCCCCTCCAAGATTCGGTCTCGCTACGTCACTGATTCGGACTAAACCTAAACTACCGGATTTAACCTAAACTAGCCGTACGTTCAGAAGACAAAATTATTGTACTAAATAAATATTTACAAAATTAACCAACTATGAGATGATAAATTAAAAAAAAAATGGTTTATTTTTTTCCAAAACTAAAATTTTATTTAATTTTGCCGTTATGATTGTTATAGCCTTAATGAGTAGCCTAACTACTCATTAAGGCTATAACATAATTAATTAATCAAAATCAAAAGTTTAGTTTTTTCTTTTTCTTGGTTTGTTGCGCGAGGCCCCCTGCAAGCGCGAGGCCCCGGGCGAGTGCCCGGTTCGCCCCCCCCTAAGGCCGCCACTGCTGTCAGAAGATAGATTGACCGGCATTTCTTTTAAAGAAGCTGTTAATACTCGGTCCATACTACATGTCTATGGTATTATGATCTATAATAATTATTAATCTAATCTTTGTAAAGAAAACTAAACTCTATTTAGGTACTCATTAGTGTTAGTTTGGTAAACGGGGTATTCATTTTCTAATTTGAAAGTCTTTTTGCATTTTTTGACAGCCCAGACTATTATTTTATCACACTCTTGTGTTTGTGCCAATTTTTGGCAAAATAGTACTTATCTTAATAAAAATTGGGCTCAATTCGCTTTTGTAAGATGCAGAAACTTTAATATTCAATAGAAGTCATCGCTTGTTTTTAGGCGATGTTTATGTAATCATAATTGTAAGCTCTCTTATAAAAACATAAACAATTTTAATCATTATCAAAATTTAATAGAAATTATTAGTGATCAAGGACTGAATTTTGATGAATAAAGTCGTCATTTTTCAAAATTGTTGTATTATTTCTTTACTTGTAGACTGCTTCTCATAGCCGTAACCTGAGTTAACTTGAATTTCACAATTCAAACACATAAGTTACACGTTTTCCTACTTTCATGAAGTCGACAACAACGCCACCTTTTTGCACCCATTGTTAAGCTAAACAATCCATTTACCCAAACTAAAATTTATCAAAATTGGTTTAGGCGTTTAAGAGTTCAGAGTCATAGACACATACAGAAGAATTTTATAAATACCCTCTGATAAAAATTGACAGTCGCTTTTGAATGACCAATACGGTGAGTGAGCGAAGCTGCTGTTTGCCAGCAGATAGTGTTTTATAAAATCTAAAATGAATTCGGTTCAGATAGCCCCTTATCTTTCACAATTACGCAGGCCTCAGTTTCTGTAGTTAAATAGCCTAAAACAGATAATGATTTTGACTAGTTGCCAAAAACTTTCAACGCCTGCCTAATCACCATCACCACGTGAATATGGTCGCAAAATAGTTATTTGTTATGCAAGGCTGCAAAGTTGATTTTTGGCGCGAGTACTTGAATTGAAAACTGAGCGAGCGAAGGATTCTAAGATTGAACCGCGAGAGAAACGAGCGGTTCAAATATAGAATCCTGAGCGATGCGAAGTTTTCAAAGGTACGAGACGCAGAAAAACTTTGCTGCCGAGTGCAACACACAACTTTTCACCTCACACAGCGAGGAAATGAAGTGGGGGCATTGACCTATACAGGGGGCGGCTCGCCTGGCAGTGTAGAAAACAATTGAATACAAGACGTGTTCGAATTTTAAACAACACTTTGTGCTCTAGAGCACAAAATGGAGTTTTGCGCTCAGATTTTGAATGAGAAATAGAATCTTTCCGAGCGGGTGAGGTGAAAAATACATTACCAGTTCATTGACCCGCACCTAAGAAATGTATAATATTATAGAACCAGGCGTCTACTGTGATTTTACCACTCAACCTGCGTGTCTTACTTTCTATGTAGGTACTTCTTTCTTAGTGTTATCGTTAACACTGTTACGCCCATATTTTAGGCCAGCTCACTGGTGACTTTAGAGCCTAGAGCCCCTCGTCGGATGCTATGATGATTGTTGGGACGGGAGTTTCGCTGATTATGGTGACAAACAGTTCGTAGCGACCGGTACATTATGATTGGATGACAAAAAGCCGCTATCTCACTGGTGTTTTACAAGCGTTGGCGTCTCTCCATCAGACGCGACGTTATCGTCGCGTAACGTCGACGCTTACCACTAGACTGGCGATGTCAACGTCGCATTGACGCTGCGCAGACGCTCGTAAAACGCCAGTGAGATAGCGGCCAGAGCAACCGTGAAAAAATTTTCAGTGAGCGGTAGCTATTACCGCCTATTTACACTGGCAAAACATTTACACAAATAGTTATTTGTTATGCAAGGCTGCAAAGTTGATTTTTGTGCGCGAGTACTTGAATTGAAAACTGAGAGAGCGAAGGATTCTAAGATTGAACCGCGAGAGAAACGAGCGGTTCAAATATAGAATCCTGAGCGATGCGAAGTTTTCAAAAGTACGAGACGCAGAAAAACTTTGCTGCCGAGTGCAACACACAACTTTTCACCTCACACAGCGAGGAAATGGTAGGAGTAAGAGAAACAGCTTAAACAATTTACTATATAAGTATTTATTTATTCATTTTAGAAATTAAAAGTAAAATTACTACAATTGTTAATATTGAAAGTTAAATGTTTTTTTTGGAACATTAATACTTGTGTTTGACACTTGTGTGTTATTATTACGTAAATTTGCGGAAAATTGCTCAAATTCATTGGATTCCATTGTGAATGTTGGAGACAGAGACAGATAAAAGGCGGTTCGAGACGATTTTCTCGAATTTTAAAAACTCAAACTTACCTACGACATCTACTACTTAACACTTATGTTCAGAAAAAAAAAATAGGTTGGTGCCATAGATATTTCTGTGGTTGGTGCACTGACATGCAGTGGGGGCGGCTCACCTGCCAGTGTAGAAAATAATTGAATACAAGACGTGTTCGATTTTTAAACAACACTTTGTGCTCTAGAGCACAAAATGGAGTTTTGCGCTCAGATTTTGAATGAGAAATAGAATCTTTCCGAGCGGGTGAGGTGAAAAATATATTACTGTTTTTTTTTTTTTTTACGTGGCAAAATCATCAAATGAGTCCTCCAACCCCGGGCAGGGCGGGAGGGACTGTCAGACTTCTACTGACTAAAATCCACGGTGTCCTTCAGTAGCCTGTTATGTTCCCGGGTCACGGTAAGGAAATAATCCCGCGACCCCGGATATTACTGATAGTTACAATAAAAAAGTCGAGGTAAAACAGATTTACAAGTGAATACTGTTTCACCAGCGGGAGCGTGCCTTCTACAAGTGTAAAGAAAAGTCTCAAATATTTTTTTAGGTTTATTGTAAAGTCATATTCCTAAGTTTACAAGTAGGGTTCGGGGAATTCAAAGGTAACTTCGCGCCCCGTCAGCTTCTTGTATACCGACTGGAAGGTGTCCACCTGCGAATAATTACAAAACTGGATGAGTACATGAACATTCATTAATCTGAAGTTTTAAATATTTATACGCATTACGCTAGGGATCGCGTTACGTAAAGCCTTTTTTTTTTGAGGAAAGAATAATTCCAATGTAAGTGGGACTTGAACCCGCGTCTCCTAGTTAAGTAATCCAGTTGCCTTACCCATTGGGCTATCGCAACAATACTCGTCGGGGCCGCATCTTTCATTCACTTTTTTGAACGTTCTATTAATCCGCCCAAAAGTTGCTACAGAAAGGTTTTTAGCAAGGAGTTACATAGACTGCATAATAAGTAGGTATGGACAAAGCTCTCATCATCTGCATAGCCTTTTCTCAACCATGAAGGCGTCGTCTTCCAGTCAAACCAGATGCAGTTTAATATCAGTATTTTTTACCCTCACAACTCAGTAACTGGGTGGCACATTAGGCTTTTGTAAGACTACTTGTCAGATTTTCGAGCATCTACCAATAATAGCTGACAAAGATTAAGAAACGTTAGCCGGGACTAACGGCTTTACGTGTTTTCCCAACCGTAGAGGACCAACCTCGGCAAGCAATGCTTACCCCGGGGGCCTGTTATTGTAAGTGTTGTACATGCTACACTGTGGTCAAATCTTCCTGATGGTAGGTTTTATTTTTATGTCACAACTATTATAGTTGAAAAAAAAGCACAATAAAAGAGACTTTATACAAGGCAGCTTGTTGCTGATGAGTGACAGGACTTGCTGTAACATATTGACTGACTTGCCATGCTGTTTGCCTCATGATGGGGCTCACTTAGAAGTATGTAGCTATTAGGTATTGGCTTGTTTGAAATACATGCAATAGATATTTCTATTGATAAACAGATTGTAGTTGGTAAGTCTACCTATTAAAAAGACCATTTTTAGATACAAAAATCCACTACCTTATGTTCAATAGTGGTCTGCTGGTTCTTGTCAAGGTGCACCTTGATCAACTGGGAGCCGTCCAGCTTGATCCTGATGCGCTTGCCCACAATCTCTGCGGGGAAGACGAGGTCCTCCAAGATGGCGTCGTAAACTGACGTCAGTGTCCTGGAAGTGAGTTGAATAAATGGTTTAGATCAGCAATTTCCAAAGTGGGTTCTAGGGCTCCCGTAGAAATATCACCTTTGTTCCATAATGTTTATTTTTAGTTCTAGCTGTTAAATAATGCCAAAGAACCTATAGAACTTTTTTAAGCATGCAAAAATCATCATCAAATGAGTCCTCTACCCAGGGCAGGGCAGGAGGGACTGACAGACTTGTACTGACTAAAATCCACAGTGTCCTTCCATTGACATTTCGGAGTCACAGTATTTGCTAGTCCCACAACCGCAGTAAAGCACTAACATTATTTTGAAATACATAGTATAAAATATGTGGATGTTCCAATATCATAGAAGTTTAGGAACCCCGGTCAGGTTTAGATTGCTGGTTACTGATATTGAACTTGTTTTTTATTATTTTAACCCATTAAAAAGGTAAGATTAGACAATTAAGGGGTATGAATGAATGAATAGACTCAATCTTGTCTTTTGTCCAGAATACTTAGGTACCAACTCACTCACTGGAAATCACTACATAAATTAATGTGTTAGGGGCACTAGATATTTGTATTCCATTATTGCAGTTTACTAATTAGCAATTAACTTTAACCTTATAATCTAAGGAGACTGCATGTAATGCACCAAGCAAAGTTCAACCATGCTTGCAACAACAAACCAGAAATAAGTTTAAAACTCAAAACAAATAATCAACATGGTAAACATCCTTATCTTACTGTTTTATGTGTGCTACTTTCTGAGGTTGTAAAAAAAACCATTACGTACCTAGATCTGGGCCTCTTCTGTTTGTTGGCGACGCGGGTCTTGTGGCTGGGCTTGGGCAGAATTTTGCGGTCTCCAACGAACACAACGTGTTTACCGCTGAATTTCTTTTCCAATTCACGCACCAGTCTGATCTGGATCTTCTGGAATGCCTTCAGCTTGGGCATGGGCACGTAGATAATGATTGACTGGAAACAAATAATTTAATTATAAGTTTTATTGGAAAATAAATAACTTTTTATCCAATCTGTAAAATGGAATCTGTCAGCAATAAGACCACTTCTGTAACCATGGTTTTACTAATTCCATTTACACATGGGACATTTTGACATATGCTAGCAAAAAAAAAATTTCATGTGGGTATGTCGAAGAAAAAGAGTAAGACAATGTTCCTGGTATGAATTTAGGACAGTTCCTCTCACCTTTTTGTTGTGCAGTTCGATTTCCTTAGCCTTAGTAATGTAGAGCTCCCTAAGTTGCGCCTTCAGGTCGGAGTTGGTCTCCAACTCGACCAGGGCTTGTGAGATCGACGTCTCGAAGACATCGGGCTCAGCCGCGCTGGCTTTGATGATCTTAGTACTCATCTGCAACGTACAAACACTAATACAGAACACCACTCTAAACTTTTAGGTTAGGAATCATTATTTCACGATTTTAACTCTTTGACTCAATCTTTCACTTCAAAATTCAACCACAATGCCACATGCACCTTATATTTAGGCGTTTTGTATTATATTAACAGTAGTCTTATCAAAATAGCACTTTCAGAAATCAAAACAACGTTGGACACTGAGCGAGCGGATTTGTCACCACAAAATATCTAAGTAATCTTTACCGTTAAGAATATACTATCGTCCTAAATATATTACGTGGTTAATATAGAAACAGAATCACTATTTATTTGTCTAACAAAACGCTTAAATACATTAAAATAATCCAAAATTTCATATGGACGGCTACCTTGAGAACTATACGGGAGAGAAAGAGATAGACTCGTAGTGTTGTCAGCATACAAACTAAAATCTACCTATTTAAAAAAAAAAAATAGTTGATTTATTATGAGAAGTACAATAAAGAGAGCAGTATGAAATAAGAAGTTATGAACTTGTACTGCTTGTTAATAAATTAGTAAGAAAATTTATTATAAATCCTCATTAATAATAATTAATTAATGTTGACGTACTTTTAAAAAATGCGATGCTATACAAGTATAGTAAGTTTGTATAGTAAGTAAATACAATACGACCGCGACGACTGACAGTATGGTTGACACAGTAGCTGAGTGATCGGTCTGCTGTTCTGCGTGTCGCGGGTTCGAATCCCGCACGAGGTAAATATTTGTATGATCTATAAGTAGTTGTTCCGGGTACACACACATAGTGAGCAAACATAACTTATCATCATATGAGTTTATATGTTTGTAAATGCACCTACGACACAAGAATAAACTCCTACTGAGGGCAAATACATAATAAAATAAAACAAAGAATTTACTTTAAATCCTTTTTTAGGTGGTAAAATCATCAAATGAGTGACTTAAATTACCGTCTTCCTGCAATTGGCCCTTTACATTCCAGAGTTACGGTATTTTTTTTTTCATTGAGTTAAATCATATTTTTTTATTTCTGAAGTATAATACATTCAACAGCAAATACTACTATTTGCTGTTGACCTAGTAGATGATCAAAATCAGAAATTCAATACTGGTGAACTGCTTATGAACGGAGTTTGCGTCAGAACTGTGTGGCATCGCAGTGATTCAAAAGTATGTGATTGTAATAAACGAAACATTTACAAGTAGTTCATCTACACAATTCTGACACGACCTCCGTTCATTAGTATTGAATTTCTGATTTTGATCTTCTACTTTTGCTGTTGACTGTACTTACTTATGTTCTAAAGCTGCTAGAAGCTATGTATCAGATATGTAGAGGACATTCAGTTTAGGAAAGAATAATAATAGCTCTAATGGTAGCCGTACACACAAAAAGTATAAGATAATATTAGATCGCTGAGAGTAAATTGAGTACCTAATGGATACAATGTATACTTGAGCAAGTCCAGACTTTTTTTTTTTAGCGTGGTAAAATCATCAAATGAGTCCTCCCACCCCGGGCAGGGCGAGAGGGACTGTCAGACTTGTACTGACTAAAATCCACGGTGTCCTTCAATAGCCCTTTATGTTCCGGAGTCACGGTGAGGAAATAAAATCCCGCGACCCCGGCAGGCTTTGGCCCTCTGAGAGGGGGCCGCGTCATTTTTGCTGACGCTCTTGTCCGCATGCCCGCGCCTACGGTGGCCGGAGATCGTCTGCCGACGTCCGACGCCGCGGGCGTCTAACACTGCGGTTGGGGCGGAGGGAGGACGCTGTCCTCTCGCTCTCGCGGCCCGACTCCTCCTTCACGAGCATTACTGCTTCGCAGAAGGAAGCGACCGCTTCCCACTCCGTCTCGCCCCGCAGCATGGCCGCAACCAATGCCGGTCGCGAGAGGTCTCCACCTATCGCCGCCGTGAGGACACGTCGGTGCTCTGCCCAAGCGGGGCAGTCTTGCACCTTACGCTCTACTGTGTCCTCCGGGTGATCTTCGCAGTGGTGACACCCGGGTGTTTCCTCCTTCCCTATCAGACACAGGAACCTCCCGAAACTTCCGTGTCCGGTGAGGACCTGCGTCATCCGATAAGTCAGGACGCCGTGACGTCTCTCCAGCCACTCCTCAAAGAGGGGTCTTACCGCCGCGATTGCGGCGAGCCCGAACCTCGGTTGCGACAGTGAGTCGTTGTCTCCATACTGCCCTGAAATCGCGCCGGACCTCTTCCCGCCACGCCTCGACTGGTCGGGGCAGCGAGGCAAGTCCAGACTTGCACAGACCCAGGATAGTGACAAAGTTAGAAAGCGCAAGAAGCGTCTTCCAACACACGTTAGTGTGCTTGAGCTAATCTAAACTTACGCATATTATAATTTTGCACTGTGGACGGCTTCATCTCAGCAATGTCTTGTATTTTTTTTGTGTGTGTTTATTGTTTATTTGTTACTACTAATCCAAAAAAAAAAATATCTTCATGACTTTGAATTTTTTTTTTTGTACCCAGTAGCTTTTGCGCTCACCATCACTTTCTTTATTTTAGCAACAAATTACAATTTTGGTGGTTGAATGAGTTGTGTTCCTTCTTATATCAGGCAACATTAGAAGATTTCGTTCAGAAAGGAGACTTTTTGGCGGGAAGTCAAACGACGCGGTTTATTTGATTTTGAGAAAATTTAAATAAATTTGTTAAAGTACAAATACATCACCAAACCAAGTAATTAGACCTCGAACTACGATGAGTGTCACCAGTGGCGGCGAGGAGCCGCAAGACCAGGCGAAGAAAAAAAGAAAAATTGAAAATACGGGCACGAGTACCACCAACAATAAGTATAATTTTTTTACCAAACAAAATTATAAGAGACTGTTTATAGAAAACACCAATTCCGAATATATAGTGTACGTCGAATCGACGGAGAAAGAAAAAATAGGAAACAAAAATCCTATCACACTCACCAATCTGATATCGGACAATGTTAAAGGAGCACTAGGAGTCCATAGAATAAATGCACACAAAATAGGAATAACATTTAGAAAGGCGGCTGCGGCCAACAGTTTTCTAAAGATGGAAGACTTCTTATTCAAAAACAAGTTAAAAGCTTTTATACCGTCATATTTGACGGAAAGTATTGGAGTCCTGAGGTTTGTGCCCAAGGAGCTGTCTAATGAAGAAATCTATAAAAATATAGTGAGTGACTCTGAAGTCATTGCCATTAAAAGGTTTATGCGCAAAGAAGAGGGGAAATTGGTGCCTTTGAATACAGTTGCCGTCACCTTTGCATCCACATCTTTACCGCAATACGTTTATATAAAACTTTTTAGATATGAGGTGAAAGTATACATACCACCAGTACTGCAATGCTATAAGTGTCTTAAATTTAACCATTCCGCTAAGGCTTGTAGAGGCGAGCAACAGTGCTCTTCTTGTGCAGGCCGTCATTCCTACAAAGAATGTGATGTCGAAGAAATAATATGCATTAACTGCTCAGGTAATCATCTTGCCATCTCAAAAGAATGTCCCATTAAAAAGCAAAAGATCGAAGAGAAAAAGGCCAAATTCATGCAAAAATCATATGCCACTGTGGTGAACGCACCCCCGACATTTAATGAGAAATCCTTCCCGGTTTTGCCTCCGGTTGCTGATAGGGTAAGTGTTAAAACCACAGAACATGTATCTCCAGTTAAAACCAATGATAGTTTAGACATGAAAAAAATAGCAAATAATGATATTATAATTAACGCAATTATTAAATCTCTGGTTGCATTGGGTAACAGGAGTGACTTGGATGAGCCACTCACAAATAAGAAAATTAAAGAGATATTTTTAGCAAATTTAATTTAATGGACAGATATTTAAACATTTTACAGTACAACATACAGAGTTTGCAGAGCAAAAAGAGCCTTTTACAAAATTTACTTATTGATAAGAAAATAGATGTTTGTCTTCTCAATGAAACCTGGCTAAAAACAAATTCATTAATTCCACACTTTCCTTCATATAATATCATTCACAAAAATTCACAAAATTCACATAATGGAGTAGCGATTCTGGTGAGCCATCATTTAAAATACAGAGTCATACATACAAATTTCTCAGAGTCAATTCAAAACGTATGCATAGCAATAGAAACAGAATTTGGACCAATTTCAATACTTTGTGTTTACAGTCCACCTAGTATCAGATTTGACACAACAAAATTAAAAGACTTAATTAATAAAATACCCAAGCCATGTATAATCATGGGAGATTTTAATGCCCACAACATAGCCTTTGGATGCAATACTAATAATAATAGAGGCAGATGTTTATACAATATAATTGATGAATTTAATCTCTGTGTTATGAATGATGGGTCACCAACAACTGTTCCATATCCCAATAGACAAGCTTCAGCTATAGATCTTGCCCTTGTAAGCGATTCAATCGCGCATATGTGCAACTGGTGTGTCCTCGAAGATCCCATGGGTAGTTATCATCTTCCGACTTTGCTTGAAATAGATGTTCAACCATCTTCATATGATGTGTCACCTCCTGTATTGCAAGAGAAATTTATCTATAGTAAAGCAGACTGGGAAAAATATTATGTACTATCAGAAACTTCTTTTTCTCAATTAGATGTGACGAATAATTCTGCTATTGATTTGTACAATAGTTTTGTTTATATTTTGAATGAAATTAGGCTCAAAGCAATTCCAAAGCGAAAACTAAATCCAAATTCTTTAATTAGAAAACCAGTGCCATGGTGGAATCAAAAATGTACTGATGCTGTCAAAAAATCAAAAGATGCATTAAAATATTATTTTTCTAACCCTACAATACAAAATTGGATTAAATATAAACAGTTAGATGCAATGAAAAAAAGAATCTTAAAAGAAGAAAGAAATACTTCTTGGAAAGATTTGTGTAGTAGTTTCAACAGATTAACACCTATTTCTCGAATATGGGGATATATTAAAAAGTTTAAAAGAATAGGAACAAATAGAAATAAAAACTTTAATGATGAATGGGTCCCAAGTTTTTTAAATAACATAGCAGATTCTACACAGATAGATGAGACCAAACTTAAATATTTGTTTGAAAATGCCACAGAGAATAATGTTAATACATTTCTTAAAAGCTATTTTACTATAGAAGAATTGAAAGCATCTCTAAAGAGTAGGAGGGACACTACCCCAGGCTTGGATGATATTCCTTATATGTTAATTAAGAAATTACACTTGAATGCACAAACTATATTACTTAATATTTATAATAAGTTATGGGATGAATTAGTTATACCTGAGTCATGGAAAACACAATGTGTTATACCAATACTTAAACCGAATAAACCAGCAAACAATGCATCTTCTTACAGACCTATTTCCTTATCATCTTGTTTAGGTAAACTTTTTGAAAATATGTTGAAGTTAAGAATAGATTATTTTGTTGAATCACAAAGTTTAATTCCTCCAATACAGTTTGGCTTCAGAAAGGGTAAAAGTTGCTCTGAAAGCTTTGTATCTCTATTATCAGATTTGAAACAGGTTAAATTAAGTCACGCTAATGCAATCTGTGTCTTTTTAGATGTAAAAGGTGCTTTTGATAATGTAAATATAGAAGAACTCATTCAAGTTTCTTATGATATTGGTATTCCTGGACATGTTCTAAAATGGCTTTATTCCTTTTTAAATAATAGATTAGTATTTGTAAAATATAATAATAAAATGCATGGACCTAGAAAGGTCAACAAAGGCACAATGCAGGGGGCAACTTTGTCTCCTTTACTTTATAATGTATATACTTCAGAAATATTAAAATATGTAAATGTGCCTGGTGTAAATATTCTGCAGTTCGCAGATGACTTGCTTTTGTACAGCATAAACCAAAACATAGACATAGCTATGGCCAACATCAATGAAGCTTTGTCTCAATTATATAATTATTACCATGGAAAACTTAAATTAGAAATAAATCCTGAAAAGAGCTCAGTTTTAATTATCTCTAAAAATGTAAATACTCATAGTAATATCAAAATTTCGTACAATGGTGTAGATATCCCTTCAGTCAAGCAACATAAATTCCTAGGTGTTATTATTGATGATAAATTAAAGTTTGATGAACATATTAAACATATAAGTAGTAAGGCACTGAATGGAATAAATCTATTGCGACATTTAGCAGGAAGTTTTTGGGGATCTGACCCTAAAGTTATGAGTATGCTGTACAAAAGTATAGTTAGAAGCCATTTTGATTACAGCAGTTTAGCTTACATGAATGCCAGTAACACCTTGTTACGAAAATTAGATGTAATTCAAAATATGGGACTGAGACTTATTTGTGGTGCAATGTGCTCCACACCTATCAATTCATTAGAAGTTGAGACATGTATACCTCCCTTGATATTACGAAGGTTGTTGTTGGCTGAGAGATTTTTATTGAAAGTCATTTCATCAAATGATAATCTTTTACTCAGGAAATTAATCATACATTCAGAGATCTCTCAGTTAATTGCTTCCAATGCCATCACTGCTTCATCTTTGGTTGGTGGAACTCTACCTGAAATACCAACCATATTTGAACATGTAAATAGATATTCAAAAGATATTATTGTAAATAATGTATGGCCTATGTACAGAATTCCTTTTAATGGTATTATTAGCAGTGTTGTAATACACTTAGATGTGGTGCATAATGAATTTGATTTTTTGCAGTTTAAAGACAATAGACCTGAACATTATGTAATTTACACAGATGGATCTAAAACAGACCATACTGTAAATGCAGCTTTCTATGATCCACAGCTAGACTTCACCAAATGCTTTAAATTAAATAGAGTATGTAGCATTTTCACTGCAGAATGCTATGCAATTTATTGTGCACTGCAACATGTAAATAGTATTGTAAATAATGTACAGAATATTTTGATAGTTACAGACTCCAGAAGTGTTTTGTCTGCTCTAGATAATGTAAATATTACTTTTAAGTTAAATTACATTATTTACTGTATAAGATTTCTTTTCCTAAAACTACTTGACAAATGTATTAAAGTAGAAATGGTATGGGTACCTTCACACAGTGGCATTCGTGGAAATGAGGTAGCTGATAGTGCTGCCCGTTCAGACCATGATGAGGATAGATCAGAGTTGCTCAAGGTCCCATTCACTGATTATTACAGCCTTTATAAACAACTGAACAGACAGTTATGGAAGGAGTATTGGGACATAACGTTGGAGACGAAAGGCAGATGGTATGCTGGAATACAAAATGAATTATTGACTAGACCTTGGTATCATAATTTCAAGTACAGCACAAGGAAATTTATAACTATTATATCACGCATGAGATTGGGACACTGCTTAACACCAGCTCACCTGCATAGGATTCACATAATTAGTAACAGCCGTTGTGATCATTGTGGAACAGAGGATGCTGATTTGGATCATATTATCCTACAATGTTCGAGTTTCAACATTCAACGTTTAATATTGGTCAGTGAATGGGGAAGGCAAGTGTCAAAGTGAAAATGACAGTTTGGTCCCCAAAGAACTGTAAAATCAAAGGAATTTTCAGAAAAAAAAAACATTTATTGATGTAAAATGACTAGATGTTGTGTAATAAGCTGTAAAAATGATGGAATACACTTTTCAAAATAATATCTACTTTTCTTTTGGAGGTTATGTACCAGTATTGCATCGCTCGAAAATCGAAGAATTATCACCTGGAACGAGTTTTGTAATAGTTGTGGTGTTAAGAAATTAAATATATTGTGATATTTCTCGAATCTAAATAGAAAAAAAGGTTAAAATTACTGACTTAAAACATTATGATATTTTATCAAAATAGAAAGTCAAAAGCAGCATTATATTCTTGATAAAGGAGAGGACAGGTAAAACATACCTAAACTCAAAAATTGAAACCTCAACTACAAGTAATTGTGGATTTATTACGGTAAAATCAAATGTATAACCACTCAATTAAATCACTTTTTTTCTCTTGTAGATGCGCCGCGGCGTCTTAATTCTTCTTTTAGTATATAGTACTTGCATGGACGAATAATTTTCCATATTTGTTTTGTATTTATACTCAATTTTTATAACAAATAATCTTGTTTGTTTTTTTGTACAAGGTAGACGTGGGGACCAACTATCGCAGCGCCATCTACGATTAGCTTTGAGTTGCCATCCCCATTGAGTAATAATTAATCTGTGGAATTGAGTGAAATAAATGACAATGACAGTGAATGTTATCAACAAAGTGTTCCCCGCCGCGTTCAGGAATTATTAGTGAATAAGAAATATTTTACTGTATTGTACAAATATGTATGTAATACCATAGAAAAATTGTAAATATTTTTTTGAAATCTATTGCGTAGTTAAACTGTTTAAAATTTAATTCAGATTATATATACAGTGATATCACTGTACCACCACTGTACTTATTTTTATCCAACTCGAAAGGTCGGCAAGTGATAGAGAATTGCTATAAATTGTTTTAAGAAGACGTGTCGTAATATTATATTAATTATTGTAACAATAATGTTAAGTTCAAAATGTATTCGACTGAAAGACTTGTATCTATGGTCATGAATAAATATTAAAAAAAAATCGTTCAGAAAGCTTTTCTTTAGTCACAGAATACGTGGTATCTCCAAGTAGTCTGTGAGAATATGTACTAGTACTGCTTTAGTGCATTTAGTAAATAACATTTTTTTAAACAACCCTTGCCTTGAATAACTTTTTTTGTGTGTATTTATTACAAGTTATTAGAAAATCACATAGAAGCGTAGATGGAGTAATCTTCGTAGAAGTTAGATGAAAGCATGGACCTAAAAAAAAGGCGGACGGAACTTCACTAAGAAACGATAGAAGCACCACAATGGCGGCGGCGTAAATATGTGTGCGTGTGTATAGGGATGCCAGATGAAGGAAAAAATTACCCATTTTTAAACAATATTTAATTAAGATCTCCCTTGAACTTAAGTTTAATTACAATTTTTTTTGTGACGGATACCTATTTTTAAAATAAAGGTAAAATAATTTAAGCACATTGGATATTAAAATATTTACAACTAGTTTAATGTTAATAAAGTTTTACAATCCCTTTTGGTGATTAAAATTTTTGTAGACTTGTCTTTTGCTATCGACACATCTAGAAATCCCTTCTAATTTACTTAAGTGGTGAAAACGAATGTTTAAGTATTTTTCGGCTATAAATATTTAATTGATGCTATTTTATGTTCCATTCCTACACGTCTACATTCCTATTCCATGTCTGCACTCCCTTATTATTTTTATACAATCATTTTTCCATGCATCATTTGCCGTGGGGAAATCTGTAAAAATATAGAAGAATACAATAACGATAAATAGTAACATAAAATATAAATCTCCCAATTTTAAAATAATTTGAACCTTGAAATAGTTGCAACACTGATTGATTTCGAGATGTATATTAAATTTATTGACGTAAAATCGAGAAATAAGCTTCAAATTGACATGCTTAACAATGAAAAGTGATCCCCTGGCTTTTTTAATTGAACTACTATGGTTTAGACAACTTTTTGCAACACATGACGGCATACTTTGATTTTTATTAGTCAAAATAACACCGTATAAAACCGCGAGTGTCGTTCGAAGCGTAATGGCCGACGGCTGACTTACTATGGTGTGAATGTGTGCGTGCTGGCTTGTCCACATTAGCGCACCGACTTACTATGGGTGCTTCAATTGTTTCTTAGTGAAGTTCCGTCCGCCTTTTTTTTAGGTCCATGGATGAAAGCTTGTTTTTATTAATTATTCCTGAACGTAAGAATCGCTCGGAAACTGTAAAATCTTTCGCATCTCATTCTTTGAATAAAAATCGGGATTTATCAAATTCAGCTCCCTAGGTTGTCTTTTAAAAAGCGCTTGTTAAAATGTAATCCGAAGGAAAGCTAACGCAAATAAAGATATTCTATTCTATTCTTTATGATTTAAGAGAACATGTTTCTGAACGCACATTTTTGACATTGACAATGACATTAAAACCATTTGACTTTGACAATCGAAACTTTCTTCTTCCTTTTCCTCCGCCTTTTCGAATCCGGCAATTTTATTAGTAATAAATTAATAATTAAAATTACTGAACTCTAATAACCGGCTGGCCGCAATCGCAAGATAGTTTCCCACCATAACTAATCTAGTCTGCCTATTTGTGTTTTTATTTCAAAGAGAACTAATCTAACACAGGAAATGGAGCAATAAATAAACAAACATGCTATTGAATAGTGTTTCAACGTATTGGGCGGCGAAGCTTGTCTAAACAGACCTTGAAGCATTCCCATCGTTTTGTAGCAGCTGTGTAAAACATGAAGCCTGCCGAAAATGGGTGAGTGCTCAATATTATTAAAAAATCTTTTTCATTTTTATAATATTTTTTTACTGTTCCAATTAATTTACTCTTGGAATGGCTACGTCTTTGGATACTAATAATATTTAAGCTTGAATTAAGCCACCACTCATCACTCCTCATTAGTACCTACCTATTGTAATAATGGTAATATGTTGGATGAGTATACAAGGTGAAGATAATTATCCTCTGCTCATCTTCTTTGAAGATAATTATGTATAGAATAATTACTACTACAATTAATAATATAATATTCCACAACTATCGCACAACACCATCTAGTCCCAAGCTAAGCAGAGCTTGTGTTATGGGTACTAGACAACTGATAAACATACTTATATATTTCTAAATACATAAATATTATAGATAAGTTACACCCAGACTCAGAACAAATGATCATGCTCATCACACAAACATTTGTCCTGGGTGGGTCCTGGTGGGACAATAACTCATGGAATAGTGAAGTAATCCATACTACGAGGTGCAGCTTAGTACACAATTAATGTTACTGATATTTAAATATGGGGCATCAAGTTAGTGCTTTTTTAAGCCTGTTCTATTTCACTTTTTGGGTAAAGGTCCCCTAATATCCAATTTTTCTTATTATATCTTTCCTCCTCTGACAATCACTAAGGAAAAGTCCATAATGTAATGTTTTTCTTTGGTCTGAATTTGTGCTTAAATCTTGATAATATTATTGACCCAATGAGTTTGCGATATGAACGATAACATACTAATAAATCATCGAATATTTTTATCAAATATTAGACACAATATTATAAGAGCTAAACATTTTATAATATTGTTTAATTTTTGGAACACATTCGCTCTAAGAATGTACACAGATTATTTTTTTTTGTGATATGTAAACTAATGTGGTTGTCCAGTCTTTAGGTAATGTTAGGGGTGTAGTTGGCTGCCATATAATAATAATACAATAATAATTCTTTATTTTCATAATTCATAAAACATGCTTTAACTTCAACCTCTGAAAGCCTATATATTGCGCCTGTAAACGTTAGATTTTGCAACAACAAGCTTGTGCTTATACTTACCTTGGACAGATTGTTCAGTTAGGTAGGTCCAACTTCAACAAAGAGGTCACCCGAAGAATCCAACTTGGATGGCCAGCGTTTTGGAAGCTACGTGATATCTTCTCATCAAGAAACCCACAGTGTCTCAAGACAAGGGTGTTTAACCAGGTGTTGCCAGTGATGACATATGGCTCTGAAACGTGGTCTTTGACTGCTGGCCTTTTAGAGGGACTAAGAGTCACTCAACGAGCAATGGAATGTAAGAGCTATGCTCGGAGTTTCTTTGCGGGATAAAATCCGGAACATGGATATTTGACTAAGAACCAGAGTCACCGTCATAGCTCATAAAATTTGTAAGTTGAAGTGGCAATGGGCAGGCCTCATCGCTCGTAGATACGTACTGATAAACGATGGGGAAGAAAAGTTCTCGAGTGGCGACCACGGACCGGAAGACGCAGCGTAGGCAGGCCTCCCACTAGGTGGACCGATGACATCGTGAGGGTCGCGGGCAATCGACGGATGCAAGTGGCGAATTGTCGTTCGGCGTGGCGGTCTAAGGGGGAGGCCTATGTTCAGCAGTAGACGTCTTCCGGCTGATGATGATGATGAACCTTGTGTTTACACGCATGAACCTGCCTGTTTTCATGAACCAGTGACTCTGTAGTAGTATGGATTCAACATGTTCGGACTACTTTTTTTTACGAATAATATTACAGTTTAAAAAAAAGCCCTATTCAACCCGGTACGTTCCTGGCTTAAAAGACCCCAGAATACTGGCAGAATGGCAATGAATGGCAATTGCCAGTCTCTGCATCAGAAACAATCCGGCTCGAGGTCCAAACAACTGGTCCTAAGTAGTTGACCAATTTCCCCCACGAAAACTCTAGCCTCTCTTTTAAAAGCAAATATTAATCAGTGCAATCATACTTGCATCTTTTATGTTTAAAACAACAAAATTTAAAACACATCAATCATACCATGAAATGTGAGTGTCAGTATTACAAAATATCTACACAGCTCAACAACTTGATACAAGTGCTGATAGTGTAATCTGTTTGTAATAGTACTCTGTAGAACATATTGAGCTTACGTTACCATAAGACTGTCTTAGGTTCACTAGTGCCACGCGTAAAGTAAGTTAAATATCGCGAGAGAAATCAAGGAGTAGAGAGGGCAAGTGGCAAACGATAAACAAAAATGCTTTTTTATAGCCTTTAATCTATTTTCAACTTTATGTAGTAAGACATAACGTTAAAAAATAAATAGGTATTTAAAAAAACAAAAAACCCGACTGCGTAAAAAAACTAAAAAGAAAGAAACAAGCCCAGTAGTTTAGAATTCACTCATTCACACTCACAGTCGGGGCCCATTCAAATTATACCAATCAAATCTTCCCAAGGGGCCCCGACTGTGAGTGTGAATGAGTGAATTTTAAACTACTGGGCTTGTTTCTTTCTTTTAAGTTTTTTTACGCAGTCGTTTTTTTTTGTTTTTTTTAATATTTATTTTATTTTACTATTTTTAGTTTTTGTTAGCATTTATCAGTCCAAATTAAATTGAAACATATAAGTTATATATATTTTGGTAAACCATTTTTAAAATCCTTTAATTTGATACCCCACTTGAAAGAATGTGAGAGATTTAAAAAAATATTTTAAGTTCGGAACCCTTTGCACACGAGTTCGACTCGCACTTGGCCAGTTTTATGTACCCAGTGACACTCACGTTTAAGACGAATCTAACGACACCTCTCAAGTTAAAATCCATCAAGCCGTTTAGGCTGCAGAGCAACACACAGAAACATACATACATACATACAATACATACACTCGAAAAACATAACCCTCCTGGCGCAGTCGGGTAAAAATGTATGGAAGACTACAGAGCGTTTTCGTTCGTATCGTGTCTAGTCTCGTAAAGTTGCAAATGTCGGGCACCATTTATCTCGGCTAGTGTATAAATTACTCATGGCTTCGCTGCCTGGCTCCTTCTCATAGTAACTTAAGGCCCCGTACACAGAAACCACTGGCAGAATAGAGTCTATTAGGCCTATGATACAACAAAAAATGCGATTCATTTTCGGGAATTTCGACCGAACTTAGAAAATGTATCCATAAATTATTGGCGAAAAGGATGTGATTACTTTTGCCTCTACAGACAACCTGACAACCTTCTGGCAATTCTGCATTTTTTCTAATATTTTTTTTTAAATAAAGATTCAGACTGCTTCTGTGTAGGTACTCCCGCTCATTTTAATGGCCAACTCGACTCGCCTTTGACTCGCCTGAAATAAAGCAACGAGTAACAACACGTGCGCTGTCTGATTGCAAACAGTACACCCACGTCATACATTGTATCGTATACTCAATATATTTCCGCGTTAACATAGTGTACAATTTGATAAGAACTCTCCGCAGTGACCTCACAGCCGTTCTCCGGCTCGCGTGTGCTCCGTGCCTTTGCTGTGAAAAAAAAAAAACTTAGTGAGTTCTTTATTTAATTCCAGTGTTCCTAGATTTAAAAGTAGAGCTCCCTTCTTAATTCAGACCAAATAGGTTTTAATTTAAAAGGTTATTGTTATGAGTGCGTGCAACGGTTTTATTGCAATGCAATTGCGTTTTACTTATTCCACGTTTAAAAAATTACTAGTTTTGGTCGTACAGTGGCGCGATATTCTGAAAACTTGTACAATTATTTGTTTTATTACCGGATGATCTGATAAATAATTTATTTGAGCCGACAGACTTCTTGGGAACGATATTCGTGATTAAAGCGACTGTTGCAACTATAACTAAGTATATTAAACTTAACAATACTTTCCCACACTCAAGTTTCACTTGATGTGACATTCAAGATCATTTTTACCAGTCATTATTGATGCAATTTTAAACCTCTAAATAATTATTCCTAAATAAAATAAAAAAGGCTACAATTTAAATGCTCATCAAGAATTCTTTTTGCATACCAAAATGGATACCTAAATGGTCACCAAATTTAAAACTCGCTTTAGCAAGATTTCAGGGACACCCCGAAGTTCGGTTTGGTTAGGTTCCTGTAAACCTTGCAAATTGAACAGAAATAGAACTAGAAGCCAAGCGGGGCTTCGTCGGCCCTGCTTAGGTCGATATTTTTGATTATTACACAAAGTAGGTTAATTTCTACAATACTTTATGATACACAGTTTGGTGAACTATTTATCCATTCTGGTAGTTTTTTTTTTTTTTTTTTGGTTTTAAAATAGTTACTTCTCTGGTAGGCGTTTAGACACTAGCCAATGAAAAGTAGGTTTTCAAGTTTTCATACTTTTATGAATACTTCTACTCTGGGTATAACTGTTCTTGTGTCTGAGATTTGGTTTTAGTCTTGGGTAGGAGGACTCATTTATTGATATTACCACGATAAAAAAAAGTTGAACTCTTATTTTTTTGCCCTACACTAGGCAAATTCTCCTGTATTTTATTGATATTCCATACTAACCTAGGTCTGTTGTACTAGGGGTATTTCGTTTCTTTACTAATTACCTCTGGGTAGAGGAAGCAATCTTCTTGGAAACACATAGGAAGATTGATATTTAACAGCACTAGGACGCAGTAGGTATGAACCTCGGTGGCTCGGTTGGGAAGAACGTCGGATGTACACACGGCTACACATAGCTATGCAAAACTAGTATAAGCTGACCGTTCAATGTGCGGAAAGATTATATAAAGCGAGTCCAAGACAAACTGGTTTTGTATGCTTGATGAGCCGTGTGTACTGAATCCGGACGTGACGGTTCAAATTCTGCTTGCGGTTCGAAATTTTCTTTCCAAAGAAAAGCGCTGCTTTAAAGAGACCACCATCGACAAATATTTGTCTACATTGCTAGCAGTTAGCTACGTATATCAAGCACCCAGTTAGTCCGTGGTAAAAGGCAATAAAATATTACTGCTATTTATTTAGGAGATTATCTAAATTGATAATATTTATTGACTAATATACAACACTAATCCTATCAAACTGATAAAACTTATAATTATTAGAGAGCTGTAGAACGCCTATCACTGAAATACATAGAATATAATTTTTAAACGAAAATCTACAAACTGAGGAAAAATTTATCAAATTCGACCCACGATATCGATATAACTTTTTCCTCAATGCGTATCGTATCTATCGAGAGGTTAAAAAATACGTATACGTGTGTGAAATAAGGTAAAAAATATCCAGCTGTAAAAGTAGCGGGTTTTGTAATGAAATAACATAGCAGTAACAAAGCCAGCCGGGGTCGCGGGAGTACCGGGGTACCGAATTACCGAGAAAAAAAAACAGTAACAGTAGCCTGCATTCCCTCGAAAACCTCTCCCCATGATTTTCAGTAACTTTTACACCATTCTTACTTCTCTGCCTAGCCTTTTCCTAGACTATGTTGTGGTCGGCTTCCAGTCGAATCGGATGCAGCTGAATATCAGTATTTTACATGGAGCGACTGCCTATCGGACCTCCACAACCCAGAAACTGGGTAATACGATACCTAATGGAAGACTGGTTGTTAGACTTTAGAGCTTCTGACGAATAGTAACGACTGTCAAAGATCAAGAAATAAGAAAAACAGCCGAGACCATAGGCTTTACGTGCTATCTCAGGCACGGTGAAAAGTCGCTATGACAGATGTTCATCCATCTACAGACCAACTTCGGCAAGCGCGGCTTAACCCGAAAGATCGGCCTGTGCGGCTCCTCAAACATGAATTCGTTCATTTAAGTTAATTTATGTGGAACTAATTGACATATTTCATTGACTTAGGCTGGAGTCACACACAGATAACCTTTCCATTGCATGTTGTAAATATTTTGCTATCGCACCCCTCAGATAGATATCAGTCAATCACAGCGGTTTCAAGCTGTTGTTTGTTTTTACTTATTTACTATCTCCATTGAGCAATCATAAATTCTGCTAACATGTATAGACGCCAGCACATCAACCTTCATAATGTGTCAGTTTCAACCTTATCACAATAGTAGGAGGTTAATAATCGATTGATCAACAGATTCGGGTAGGTTGACCTGCTGGCATCTGTACATTATTATCCAATATATCTGATCAATGCTGGAAATAGGCCTCTAATTCTGGAGCCCTTTTTCAGCATTGATTCTATAAGCCATCCAGATTATATGTGCCATCGTCAAACTGTTAAAAATGTCTGACATTTTTCGGTATGCATCAGACATTTTGCCGTCCGGGGAGGCGATTAGGTTATGTGTTATTTCGGGCTTTCTAAAGCTTTTTTATGGTGCTAGAATCATCAACCCCCTTATTAATAAACGTGGACTAAAGTTACGCCATGGTTAATCCTTAAAAAATCTATGGTTAATCCGAGGATTATCCTGGTTGTAACTTTAGTCCACGTTTATTAATAAGGGGGCAAATGTCTCTGAAAAACGAGGGAAGGGGTAGTCAGACTATTACTGGCAATACTGGCTAATAATCCACACTGTTCCTTCAATTGCTCATAACGTTCCAGGATCACGGTGAGACAAGAGAAAATCCTAGTGGGGGCAAGGTTTTATTTAAAAAAAAAACTTGCTTAGTCTCTTCCAATGATTCTTAAGTATTTATATTGCTTTATCCACATAGAAACATATTCAATTGTTCACATTCCAACATCTCGTCATATATGCATGCCAGATGCAAGTTGTTTACTCAGAAAGTAAACAAAAACAACTTCTATTCTCTTGAAAGGTGACCTTCCTTATGAGACATTCACCTTGTGATAGTGATGACTGTTGATAATTAAAATAAATGCTCTCTTATTTTTTAACTTGGTAAAACCATCAAATGAGTGCTCCCACCTAGGGCAGGGCAGGACGGACTGTCAGACTCGTATTAACTAAAATCCTCGGTGTCCTTCAATAGCCCTTTACTTTCCGGGGTCACGATAGCTCGTTAGTCCCGCAACCCCGGAAAATAAATGTTTTCTGCGTATTATAATGTATGGGCATGGAAAAGTGTCCAGAAAAAAGCTGTAGGGTAGGGTCACCGTTCTCAGTTTTCCACAGAAGAAACCAGATATGCTATTTTCTATAAGAAATCTCCTCGTTGGACGATCTTCCGATTGTGCAGCGCGAGCGGTGAGTACTTATAGTGTCGTTGTCAATTAGCTTAGTGCATAGCAAACTTTAGTCTCAGCATGGCGGGAGCGCTGTGCCTGCGCTGTCACAAGGCTAAGTTTATGGAAAAATGCACTGCAGGGTTTTAATTAATCGCCAGCGTGAGCAAGCCCCCGGGGTCGCGTGACCGTGGCTAAATTATTACAGCCGCACAGGCCGATCATCCAGGTTAAGCCGCGCTTGCCTAGTTTGGTCTGTAGATGCGTCATCTGTGATGCGAGATTCCTCCGTGCATCGCAAAGCTCGTAAAGCCGTCGGTCCCGGTTGTCATTTGTAGATCTTTGACAGTACTGTAAGTCAGAAGCTCTAAAAGTCTGACAACCAGTCTTACCATGGGGTATCGTATTGCCCAGTAATTGGGTTGTGGAGGTCCGATAGGCAGTCGCTCCATGTAAGATAAAGAAAGATATTCAGCTGCATCTGGTTCGACTGGAAGCCGACCCCAATATAGTTGGGAAAAGGCAGATAGTGACCGCCTAAAAAAACCTGCTCTGTACGAGAAGGAATGGGCTATTATAATCCAACTTGCAAGTTACTTGCACTACACTACAAACTTTCCAGACACGTGGCCATATTGCAATGCGGACAAAATCACGATAACGCTTATTTGACATCACTAATCCATTAAAAAGAAATGAAAGAACTAATCAGTTGTAAAATCTAACTTACAAGCTTTGTCAATTACAAGATTCAATACACTGATATGTTATCTAGACATTTTTTTGGAATAATACACCTAATTTTGAGGATGGTTTGTCATTGTGTTTTATTTCAGTTTCGTTTTGGAATTTCTTTTCGGAATTCTGATTTTTTGCTCCTGGTTGTCCCAGAACCGAAAACCCGACTACGAAAAAAAAAGCGCACTGAAAAGTGTAAAACAAGAACAATATTCATTGGGCCGATATTGTGCTAGCCGTGGACGTGTGCAACCTGCGGTTATTTCACATAATATTCACACACATTTGTTTTTATTTACGATATGCTTATCCACTTACCTACTCATACATAACATGCCATTTAATTTAACAATTTAGAACGCCTGCCTCCTAAAGTAGCAATACCGTTGAGTGAAGACGCACTGCAACTATTTACCTTTAGTATTTCATCAGGCACTTTTCCTTGGGATAATTTAAATAATTGCTAGATCATTTATTTAACATTATGTTTGAAGTTTCAACTAAATGAGATAAATGAAGTAAATACACTCGAGAGCAATGAATCCGGGTCACTTAAAGAATCCTAAAAATCTCGGAAACTAAAAATGCTAGGTTAATGCAATAAATTGTATTTAATAGACAATGTAATACTCCTTAAATGAAGGTATTAAAACTTCTTAGTTATTGTAAAGTTATATCATAAAAAAATCAAATTTGAAAAAGGGCCACTTTCGAAGATGGAACTACGAAATTACAGCATTTGGTTTTGCTTTTGTTTGTAATCTGTCATTTATGTGGGTACATAAACCATGTTGATAGTGCTCTATATTCATTATTCAAGCTGAAATTATGTCGCTTACGCCTGAAGAATGCACCAGAATACTTACAATGCTGGAAACCGGCCGGAGTCAGCGCGATACAGCCAGGACGTCGGTGTGTCGCTGTCAACAGTACAAAGAGTTCTCCGACGTTACGAAGAAACTGGTTCTAACCTACGCAGACCAGGAACGGGCAGAACCAGGTGTACCACAGCACGAGAAGACCGATACTTGGTGAACACCATGCTTCGAAATCGCTTTCTCACAGGAACTGAACTCACCAATCAGTTTCGACGCCTCGGAGGAAGTAACCCAAGTGCACAGACAGTAAGACGTCGGCTTGCTGAATCTAACTTAAAACCCCTTAGACCTGCAAACGGCCCTAAACTGGAGCGTGGGCATCGTATTTCAAGACTAAGATATGCCCAGAGCCACGTAAATTGGAGTATTGAAGATTGGTCAAAAGTTATGTTCTCCGACGAATCAAAATTTATGCTCTACAAGCACGATGAAAGACACAGAGTGTATCGAAGACCAGGGGAAAGGTTCAAGCAAGCATGCATCGAAGAAAAAGTAGCCTACGGTGGTGGGTCTGTACTTGTGTGGGCCGGAATTTCTTCTGAAAGTCGCACAGAGCTGGTGATCATAGAAAACGGCTCTTTAACTAGCGTAAGATATGTGGAAAAAATCCTCAATGATCACGTTGGTCCATTTATGGTCAATTTAGGTGAGGATGCTATATTTATGCATGACAATGCCCGACCTCATACAGGTAGGATTGTGAATGACTACCTTCAAGAGATGAACATTACTCGTATGGAGTGGCAAGCGCGCAGCCCGGATATCAACCCGATCGAGCATGCTTGGGACGAGCTAGGCAGATGCGTAAAACAACGAAACCCTCCCCCAATCACGCTTCGTGAGCTCAAAATTGCTCTCACAGAAGAATGGGAGAATATTCCCCAAAATCGTATAAGGAACTTGGTGTACAGCATGCCAAACCGCGTAAACGCAGTAATGGAAGCACGAGGAGGCAATACGAAGTATTAAAATTCAAGAAAATCGTAATAAAGTTCAAAAATTTCATGTTTCCTATTTTTGTTTTAAGGAGAGATCAGCAGTTTTTTTCTTTATGTAATTTTGTGTTAATAAAATGTATGGTGACTCAAATTTTTTTTACTTTCATATAAGGAGTATTACATTGTCTATTAAATACAATTTATTGCATTAACCTATCATTTTTAGTTTCCGAGATTTTTAACATTCTTTAAGTGACCCGGATTCATTGCTCTCGAGTGTATGTAGCAATTATTGACGCAATACATTTCGGAAAACTCTGCACGCTTGACATTAAACTAGGAGATGACCAGCCATCCTGACGTCAGGATGGCTAGTCAAAAAAAATATTTTATTTCTAAATATATATCCTATGTAGCAATTATTTATTATAAATGTAGCAAATAAAAGCAATTATGTAGCAATTTTTAACCGACTTCAAAAAAAAAAGTAGGTTCTCAGTTCGACCTGTATGTATGTATGTATGTATGTATGTATGTATGTATGTATGTATGTTTGTCCGCGATTATCTCGCGTTTGGCTGAACCGATTTTGATGCAGTTTTCAGAAAAGTGTTCTCTACATTCTGGAGAAGGTTTTAGTATATAACACTAATAGATATCCCGTGACGTTGCCCGCGTGGATCCGTTTTGCTTACTTGGATCGTAGATTTTCAGGGACGATTGCATGTTTGTCCGCGATTATCTCGCGTTTAGCTGAACCGATTTTGATGCAGTTTTTAGAAAAGTGTTTGTTATATTCTGGAGAAGGTTATAATATATAACACTAATAGATATCCCGTGACGTTGCCCGCGTGGATCCGTTTTGCTTACTTGGATCGTAGATTTTCAGGGACGATTGCATTTTTGTCCGCAATTATCTCGCGTTTGGCTGAACCGATTTTGATGCAGTTTTCAGGAAAGTGTTTGTTACATTCTGGAGAAGGTTTTAGTATATAATACTAATAGATATCCCGTGACGTTGCCCGCGTGGATCCGTTTTGCTTACTTGGATCGTAGATTTTCAGGGACGATTGCAAGTTTGTCCGCGATTATCTCGCGTTTGGCTGAACCGATTTTGATGTAGTTTTCAGAAAAGTGTTTGTTACATTCTGGGGAAGGTTTGAGTATATAACAATAATGGATATATCGTGAAGTTGCTCGCATAGATCCGTTTTTGTTGCTTAATAGGATTGTTGATTTTCAAAGAAACCGATTTTATGAAGATTTTTGTTGAATATCGCAACTAAAAAGGGAAAAATAAAAAACTTTTTAAAAAAAAGGGAACCGACTTCAAAACCAAACACAAAAAAACGATGAAATAACTTTTCTTTCGGAAGTCGGTGGCCATAACTCAATGAAATAAAAAAAAAACAAAGCCACCGACTTCCGAAAGAAAAGTTATTTCATCGTTTTTTTGTGTTTGGTTTTGAAGTCGGTTCCCTTTTTTTTAAAAAGTTTTTTTCGAATCAACTCTCATAGACCAACGCCACAGACAACCAGCCATTCTGACGCACACCATATTTCTTTTATAAATAACGTTACAACTTACACCACACTAGGATTTTCTCCTGGGTTTTGGATGCGCCCAACCCAGAATAACTGCTTGAAGATCATACAATTAGTTGTTCCGTGTGGGAATCAAACTCCGCGACATGCAACACACTAATCAATTGCGGTGATTCCTGATGTCCACCCCCAAGTTGGCAACCACTGGTGGACAATGAAACTTTTATATCAAAATTCCCCTCTGTCCACCTCAGGGTGGACAAAAAGAAGATTTCATATAAAATTTCTCCCTGGCCACCTCTGGTGGACAGTGATAAGTATTTTATTAAATATTACCGTTGGCCACCATCCTCCACTAATGAACTGGGGGTCGCAAGAACAATTTCTGGTTGAGATCTTGGGTTCAATTCCGATCCCAAATGAAAATAGCCAATACATCACACTCACAAGCAAGTTCAGTTTTTATTTGCTTTGTTTTTATTTTGCGTTAAATCTTTGGAAATAATTATGTATTGATTAAGCAAAAAAAAATACGTGTCCATTATTTTTCAAGTCTAGCAGACAGAATGGACTATTATCAACATGCAAATTATGTTGATAATAATTATGTTCTCTAAAGAAATTGGTTGACTGTTAAGAGAAGAGTTGAGCACGTCTGTGCTGAACCACCAGCATACATAGCTGCCTGCCGCGGTCGCGGGAATGTCTCATCAGGTAACAGTGACCCCAGAACGTAAAGGGCTATTAAAGGACACCGTGGATTGTAGTCAGTACAAGTCTGACAGTCCCTCTTGTCCTGCCCTGGGTGGGAGGACTCATTTGATTGATTTGAACCACGTAAAAAAAGCATACAAATTACAAAGTCACGTCCAAAGAATATTGTTTGTAACCGTCAATGTTTGTTTCAAATATTATAACAAGTGCATTGAGAACTGGATGATGGTGACGCGGATGATATTATTATGTAACAAACTTATTGTTGAACTGTTTGTTATTACACGCTGAATAATACTTTATGACTTTAAACATAATGCGTGTTATTGCTTGCATTATGTCCATTGCCGATTGAAGATCAATTAGCTATAGTAAATTGAGAAGAATTTTACAAGGCGATGTGATATTTATGTGTGAGAGCGAGAGAGAGTCATATATATGAGCTATATTAAAATTATTATTATTATTATTATCTAATACAAGTTCACAAAAGTAATCAATTTAACAAAACAAAGGAATTTACATTACAACAAAGGAAATTACGTTACACAAAAATCAAAAACAAAGGGATTAATTAGTTGAGTGCGAGCGCGGAATGTGGGAATGAGCGATATGAATGGACGATAGGAGTAGGCGAGTGGGAATGGAGTGGGAATGGGCAAATGGGCTCTTGACAACGCTACACGTCGCCATAAATAGGCAAAATCAGGTGCTTCGGGCTCTCTGGAGGGGTGTAGGTCGGAGACGCAGCTAACAATACAGTAAGCGGAACTTGTCTAGGTTGGTCTGTGGATAGGTGACCGTCAATCATAGCGAATTTCCTCTGTGTCTCGGAAAGCACGTAAAACTTCTGATCCTGGCCCCGGCTGTCATTTGAAGATCATTGACAGATGTTACTGTTAGTCAAAAGCACGAAAGGTCTGACACCCAGTCTTACCACTTCATGATAATATTCAGCTGCATCCAGTTCGACTGGAAGCCGACCCCAATATAGTTGTATAAAGGCTAGGCAGATGATGATGATGACATAACTTTCTGAAGAACTTCACCAATAAAGTCAGTTTAACCGACTGGTTGGCAACCTACTCGCATTTTTTTTTAGCGTGGTAAAATCATCAAATGAGTCCTCCCACCCAGGGCAGGGCGAGAGGGACTGTCAGACTCGTACTGAGTAAAATCCACGGTGTCCTTCAATAGCCCTTTTAGTCCCGCGACCAACCTACTCGCATAAGGTCACATCAAGTAGTCCTATTCTCTACGGACTCAGCGCTGCGGCAGCTCTGATACTGCGGTTTGTTGTTAGTGGATTCACGGAGTTGTAATGTGAAACTCGTCAACGAGCTCGTCGAATATTTTAGAAAATAGTATAAATAATACGTGAAGACCTTTCATATACTTACGCTGTTTTTATGAAAATAGGTAACAAAGCTAGAAAACACTTTTGTCTAGCCATAACAAACACATTTCATGAACAATAGTACACGTCATATAATATGTATTTTATGTATTGTACAATAAATTCTTAACATCTATACAAATACTTATTTACTCAGCTCAGTACATCGTTATCGTGCTTCGCATTTGTGCAACACTTCATTTTGGATTACTGATTGTAAGGTGTTACTTATCTTTTTTTATTTTTTGTATTTTTGGAGTTCCGTGGCCCAAAGGGTAAAACGGGGTCCTATTCCTAATGGCTGGAGAACGCGGTGAACTTTTCCGGAAGTTCTGAACGCACGCTAAAAATTGCTCAACACTTTTGCTTAGCCTGGTGAGCATTTCTGTGTTTAGAGATAATTAAAGAAGTAATGAGCAAGTATTCAGCGAGCCTCAAGCACTTTTCCAAAATTTCAAACAGCTCTTAGGTCATAAGACTTCGCTTTTCGTCCGTCTCTGTCTGTCTGTCCGTATACACCAGACTGTATTTCATAAACCGTGTTAGATTAAACTTTTTTTAGCGTGTTAAAATCATTAAATGAGTCCGCACCTAGGGCAGAGGGAGGGACTGTCAGACTCGTACTGACTAAAATTCACGGTGTCCTTCAATAGCCCTTTACGTTCCGGGGTCACGGTAATTCGTGAGTCCCGCGACCATTAGTTATTAGACTCTTGAAATTTTCAGAGAGACAAATTGGAGACAAATAATTTTGTTTTTTACTAACTTGATTTTTTTGCCATTTGGATTGATATACGAACACTTTATGCGCGACTCCGACTTAACGGTTTTTTAATTTTCCAAATTTTAATCTGTTTGCTAATCTAAAGATAACAGTGGCATCCAAAGTCAATCTCCTGCAGCATATCGCAGTGGTATTAACTGGTATTAACACGGCTTAGCAGAACCAGAATTAATCTGAGTCGACTTTGAACGAAAACTAGGGATGTACGATACTTATTCGATCGATGGAAAAGTATCGATACAAATGCAAATACATATTTTATTTCACCGTACATGTTTTTACTCACACAGTTGTCTTCAAATTGACTATTAATCACCCAATTAATGACAATGTGATACGAATGTGTTATGGTAAAAATTATTCATTCCGATACAAATTGACCCAATCATTGTATCGACCCAATTATTCATCATCATCACTGTAAAGGATCGGATCATGTTTAATAATGTGTACAATCAATCCCATCCCATTTCCTTTAATTTTAATATTCGACGTTCATAAGTGCCTCTTCGATGGCCTAGTTGAAATAAACGATTTGATTTTGAAATGCAAAATAATAATAATAATAATATTCCACAACTATCACACAACGCCATCTAGTCCCAAGCTAAGCAGAGCTTGTGTTATGGATACTAGACAACTGATAAACATACTTATATATTTCTAAATACATACATATTATAGATAAATTACACCCAGACACAGAACAAATGATCGTGCTCATCACACAAACATTTGTCCTGGGTGGGAATCGAACCCACGACCTCCGGCATAGCAGTCAGGGTCACTAACCACTAGACCAACAGGCCAGTCAAAATGTTTGATCTAGCGCAGTCAGAAAATAAGACGTCAATAGATTTAAGTAAATTCCTATAGTAACCAGCTTCTCCATTGTTCCAGAGTCACCATGACCCCAGCAATCCTAGTAACAGGCGGTGCAGGCTACGTCGGCTCCCACACGGTCACCACCCTGCTGGAAAGACAGTCCGATCATCCCCAGTTCGACATAGTGGTCGTGGACAACCTCGTCAACTCCTACAAAGCTGATGGCCAGAAGAAACCGGAACCTCTGAGGATAATTGAGGAGCTGACCAATAAGACGATACATTACTATGAGCTGGATATCCGGGATAACGAGGGGTTGAGCAAGGTTTTTGAAAAGGTGCGTAAAAGGTATTTTTTTAATGTCGTTTAGTATCTTATAGTTTGTCATAAAGTCATACCCTGTTGCTATTGTTAAAAGGCTCTAAACGTTGGCCATCTTGCCCTTTAGATTATTTGGCGGCCTTGCGAAGCAGCCGCCAAAGTATGAGAAATTTTCTTAATTATGAATTTTGTGGCAATTGCTATGCACGCAGAGAAATTTCTAGCTACCTATACGAGAACTTCTGGTTGCAACCGTGACAGCAAGACTCACTAGTTGACTTTACAACATTACTAGTGATAAATACTAAGTAAGTAGTAGAGATGACAAGGACTTAGTATTTATTACTAGAAATGTTGTAAAGTCAACTAGTGAGTCTTGCTGTCTCGGTTGCAACCAGAAGTTCTCGTATACATTTATCTGCGTGTGAGAAGCGACAGTTACGATGCGGTCAAACTGAGCGAAATACCGCGGAATTTGACACTTTCTTCTTTTTTACTACGTTTTTGTTTTATGTCTTTTACTTGGGACTGTTGCGGAGTTCTATTATTTTTTTATATCTTTTGATAATTCAAAAGGGCCTGTGAACGGGTTAGGTACTTAAAGTGCTTTAAAATGCTTTAATATCGGTTCGATTTTATCTTTTTGGACACAAAAATGAGCTGGCGACTAGATCAATGACAAGAATGAAATCGCTGTTTCTAAAAGTCTTTAATCATAATATAACGCCATCACATAATTGTATCTTCTTTTAGCACGACATAGAATGTGTGATCCACTTCGCGGCGCTGAAAGCGGTCGGCGAGTCAGTGGAGAAGCCTCTAGAATACTACCAAGCTAACATCAGTGGGACCTGCACGCTATTAGAGGTAAGCAAAAATCTTCAACCCCCCTTTATAAAGGGGTAAAATCTTAAAACAAATCCTCCCGCCCTTTTTTTAGCGTGGTAAAATCATCAAATGAGTCCTCCCACCCCGGGCAGGGCGGGAGGGACTGTCAGACTCGTACTGACAATCCACGGTGTCCTTCAATCAATAGCCCTTTAGTATGTTACGGGGTCACGGTAATGAGATAAGTCCCGCGACCACTTCGACCGGTTAGATTTCTTTTGTGAACAAATACTGGAAACCAGACCGTAACCTCATTATTTTATAGGCTGCACATAATTTATAGCTATTTGTTACTTGCACGTGTCATCGATAACAGAAATAGGTTATTGTCGTGGCAAACAATCAACTAAGAACTTATTGTTGACCGCGATAGACTAATATTTGATGATCTATAGATATTTTTCTTTTGCTCTAAGGATCGAAAATTACAGTCGCTGGCCCCCTTTTTATGTTGCGAAATCATTAAATAAGTCCTATTATACCGCCTACCGGGGTCGCGGGATTATTCCCTTACCGTGGATTTTAGTCAGTAGAAGTCCGACAGTCCCTCCCGCCCTGCCCGGGGTTGGAGGACTCATTTGATGATTCTACCACGCAAAAAAAAAAAAAAAAATTATACCGCCTAAAAATTAAAAATAAATCGATGAATTGAGAACACCCTCCTTTTTTCAAAGTCGGTTAAAAATACGCAGAACTATGTATAAATCGCATGTAACACGCGGTCCGCAGCGCAGCAACTTGACTTTAAGGTCCCCATGACGCGATACGACGCAATTCTACCGATATCAACTACAAGTGAAAATCATCCTTACCACTACGACATATGACATAAAACGTGCGGTTGTCTACGGGTAGAGGAAAAGCAAAACACGATCGCCACGACGACGACAAGTCAATAGAATTGCATCATTATATCGTACTAGCAAGGGTTTTTTTTTTTGGATGAGAAGCTCCATAAATCTCATTTACACCTTACACCTATCATTCATTCCCAGGTGATGCGTAAATACGGCGTGTACAAGCTAGTGTACAGCTCGTCGTGCACGGTGTACGGGGAGCCCGAGCGACTGCCCATCGACGAGGGCCACGCCACAGGCCGCGGCCTCACGAGCCCCTACGGCAAGTCCAAGTACTTCTGCGAGGAGATCATGAAGGACCTCTGTACCAGTGATCAGGTAAATATGGTAGCTATACAGCCTTTATAAGGACATAAGTACTCCAGATTGCCTTACCATTTAGGCCACTCCAGCTCTGCTCGTCGTGATTGAATCTTTAATTCCCTTGCACATTACAGGAAATCATTTAAACAAGGGAATGAGAGATTCGTTCTGGATGATTTGTCTTGGTTACTCCCTCTTACAGCTCGTTCACGAATTTGGTCTAAGCAGTGCGCGGAGCAGCGTGTCTTGTGGAGGAACTTTATCTACGCCACGTACTCACGTAGACACGTAGCGGTTAGCGGCAGCTGCCGAACTCTCTCTCTTGCACGTGTTGTGGCGTCGCACTCATACGTTTGTACTTTTGTTCCCGCCACTCTGAACACCGCGTTCCGCTGTAGTGATTTGTTTGAAGAAAACCGCGCGCGTTTTCGCCATCGGCGGCGCCTCTTTGCGTGCTTTAAACATTTACATTTGATCTTTCCGCTCTCCTCTTCCTACTAAGGCCCTCACAGCGACAAGGCCGGGTCTGATAGGATATTCTTAACGTTACGTCATCATTACAGAAATGGAAGGTGATCTCTCTCCGTTACTTCAACCCCGTCGGTGCTCATCGCAGCGGTCGCATCGGGGAGGACCCTGCCGGTATACCTAACAACCTGATGCCGTTCATAGCTCAGGTACGTACTAAGCGGTCGCGGAACTTTCTCATCAGTCCGTGACCCTGGAACGTAAAGGGCTATTGTAAGATCATCGTGGATTTTAGTCAGTACAAGTCTGACAGTCCTTTCCGCGCCCTGGGTAGGAGAACTCATTTGATGATTTTACCACGATACAAAAAAGATACTTACTAACTACCTAACGCAGCGCACGGCCCTGGAACGCAAAGTATTACCGAAGAAACATGGTAGATTTTTAGTCTGTAAGAGTCTGAACAGTCCCGGGAGGACTCATTTGATGTTTCTCTAACCAAAATAAAATAAGTACGTACTAAGTGTGTACCTAACTGCTTTAAGAAAAAAAAACTTGAGAGGTGTCAAGGGACATCCGGATGGAACGAAGTTACTGTATACACTTAACAAATTAATCGTCGCGACTCCACTCCACTCCACTCCACTCCGATCCGATCCGATCCGATCAAAATATTTTTTTTCTAAAAAAATGTAACCGCCTTCAAAAACAACCACAAAAAAGGGTAAAATAACCTACAAAACTTTTCTATCGGAAGTCGGTGACTTTTTTTATTAATTTCATTGTCTCTTTTGCCACCGACTTCCGAAAGAAAAGTTTTGTAGGTTATTTTACCCTTTTTTGTGGTTGTTTTTGAAGGCGGTTACATTTTTTTTGAAAAAAAATATTTTACTCTTTTTAGTTTGAATATTCAACCACAATTCTTGTTAAATACATCATGTTCTTACAAGTGCACTAGAATTTTGTAATCCGTAGCACCGGTAATAACATCGTTAACATCTCTTTCATTCATTCCCTATCTCAAAAACTACTGAACCGATTTTGATGAATTGCAGTATTCCCTAAGTTGAACGATACCTAGTACAACAAATAAGAATTGCTCAAATCGGAATTGTAGTTCCGGAGATATGCGAACGCAAACATAATTTACTAACTGCAAGTACTTAAATTACTTCATAAGATTTACGAAAAACTATGTGTGAGTGAATAAGATTTGAGGGTTGCCCTCGATTTCTCCAAGATCCAATAATCTGATCCTGAAATGGTGACAATGGGACCACACGGGAAGCACCAGCTTTCAAATAAAAAAAGAATCATGAAAATCGGTTCACACAGTCGCAAGTTATGAGGTAACAAACATAAAGAAACGATCCGATCCGATCCGTTCCGATCCGATCCGAACCGATACGATCCGATCCGATCCGATCCGATCCACTCATCATCTCATGTAGCTGAGCTGATGATGGAAGGTACAACTCGTCGACTGATTTAGTAAATTATGTTTGTGTTCGCATATCTCCGGAACTACAATTCCGATTTGAGCAATTCTTTTTTTGTTGTACTAGGTATCGTTCTACTTAGGGAATACTGCAATTCATCAAAATCGGTTCAGTAGTTTTTGAGATAGGGAATGAATGAAAGAAATGTTAACGATGTTATTACCGGTGTTACGGATTACAAAATTCCAGTGCACATGTAAGAAACTGATGTATTTGACAAGAATTGTGGTTGAATATTTAAACTAAAAAGAGTAAAATAATTTTTTTTCTAAAAAAATGTGACCGCCTTCAAAAACAACCACAAAAAAGGGTAAAATAACCTACAAAACTTTTCTTTCGGAAGTCGGTGGCAAAAGAGACAATGAAATTAAAGAAAAGTTTTGTAGGTTATTTTACCCTTTTTTGTGGTTGTTTTTGAAGGCGGTCACATTTTTTTAGAAAAAGTTTTTTTTGGATGGTAAAATCATCAAACGCTGGGAGCGTTTGATGATTCCCTGGGCGGTGTGGAAAGGACTGTCACTGTTACACTGACTAAAACTCCACTATGTTTCTCCGGCTCTTTTGCGTTCCTGGGCCACTTCAATGAGTCCCGCGAACCCTGCAACCATGACTGTGCCTGTATGGTGGATTACAGGCCACTCTTAATCACACAGAAGAGGCCTGTATCCTAGTAGTGGGAAAATTATAGGCCGATTGTGCTTGCTAATACTTACTTTCTTTTGACTTTTTTTTTTTTTAGGTGGTATTAAATCATCAAATGAGTCCTCCCGCCCTGGGTGGGGCGGAAGGGACTGTCAGACTCTTACTGACTAAAATCCACCCGTGTTCCTTCGGATGCCCTTTACGTTCCGGGGCCACGGTATCCTGGGTTAAGAAAAAACCCGCGACCACAGCAGGCATTTGGCGCGAAACACGACGCGCCACCGACCCGGGCTTGGTCCTTGGTCGGACGGCGAGCTACCCATTACTCACCGTCCGCAAGCCCGCTCCGCCGCTGTGCCCTCTGCTGATCAGAGGGACACGCGTTGGAGCGTCCACACGACAGGCTATTCGCATACGGGCAAAGAGACCCCTTAGGCACACAGTGCCTAAGGAAGAGTTTTTGCCCGCATCCCAGGGTGCACCAGCCCGAAAAACTGGTCTTCCCCCCGGACGTATCCGAGATAACTCCAGTCCACGGGCGCACGTGGAGGTTTCCTGTCTTAGCACTCCTACTTTCTTTTGACTTAGACCATGCTTGACGACACAGCTGGCGCAGTGGCTGAGCGATCGACTGCTGTGCAGCGTGTCGCAGGTTCGATCCCCGCACGGAACAAATATTTGCATGATCTGCAAGTAGTTTTTCCGGGTAGGGGTTTTTGTGTATGTGAGTTGTGTTGATTGTGTATGTGTGATGTTTGCAATAAACGCACCCACGATCAGGGTTGGCATGTTTAAAACAAGATGTTTTAAAACACCTGTTTTAAACAGTGTTTAAAACAGTTTGAAATTAGACAGTGTTTTTTATTACACGTTCTAACTACTTTTCATGGCGGATTAAAAAAAAAAAAGAATATAAAAATGAAAAAAAAAATGAAAATAAATTAATATCCAAGGGTCAGAATAGCTTATCATTAAATCGTTTGAGTGTATGCCCTTGCTATGTCACATTTTTTTAACTTTTATTGGCATTGTAATGAAATAATACTTCAAAACTTTAGAAAAAAAAACAGTAGATGTTTTTTTCCATTGATATTTTTTTGTAAATATTTCATTTTATAAAGCGAATTTGAAAAGGTCTAGTCTAGAAATGAAACATAATTATAATTTGTTTATAAGTTAAGACGTCGACCCTTAGTCGAATTAATTTGAAAAAATGACCGAAACTAAAAAAAAAAAACAAAAAAAAAACACTTGTTTAAAACAATTTGAACAGTTTGTTTTATAAAATTAAAAAAAAAACTGCTTTTTCCAACCCTGCCCACGATACAGGAAGAAATTCCTTGTGTGGGGCAAAGTAAAAAAAATGTTCCTTGTAAAAATATTTTTTACTTTATCTCATAACTAGCTGTTCCCCGCAATTTCACCAGCTGCTCGGCTTCTTTTGGTCGTACCGTGATGTGATATAGCCTTCCTCGATAAAAAGAACATCTGACACAAAAAGATTTTTTTTAATTTGAATTAGTAGTTCCTGAGATTAGCGCGTTCAACCTAACAAACTCTTCATCTTTATAATCATCATCATCATCATCATCATCCTATAATGTTCCCACTGCTGGGACACAGGCCTCCTCTCTGTAAGAGGGAGTGGGCCATAATCCACCACGCGGGCCCAGTGCGGGTTGGTAGATGTCACATGTCTTCGAATTTTTGGTTCTAGGACATGCCGGTTTCCTCACGATGCCGGTTTCCTTCACCGTTTTGAGAGCAGTGGTGATGAAATAAATTACACAAAGTAATGCGCCTGGTGGGGTTCGAACCCACGACCTACAACTCGTAAGTCGGGACCGATACCACTGGGCCACCACTGCTCTATAATATTAATCTGCATCTTTATAATATTAATCTCATATTCCTCTAGGTTGCGGTGGGCCGTCTCCAAGAGCTGATGGTCTTCGGTAACGACTACCCCACAGTGGACGGCACGGGCGTGAGGGACTACATCCACGTTGAGGACCTGGCTGAGGGTCACGTGAAAGCTGTCAAGCTGTTCCAGCAGCCAGGGTTCAGTGGCTTCCATGCTGTTAACTTGGGTAAGTTCTTCTTCGTGACGACGATTCTCTTTATTATTAGAAAATACCAAATGGAAAATCAATGGATCATTAATCTATGCCAATGACTTCAGTCTAATAGGATGCAGGTAAATATCTGTATTTATTTAACATAAGATACTTCGATTTTAAAATTGAAAATAATGGTTTCTCGTATAATATTTACTCATTGTTATGGATTTGGAAAGCTCCATAACATTTAGATACCAACCCGCACTGGGCCCGCGAGGTGGAACCAACCCGTACTGGGCCCGCGTGGTGGATTATGGCCCACTCCCTCTCACAGTGAGAGGAGGCCTGTGTCCCAGCAGTGGGAACATTATAGGCTGATGGTGACTTATGAATTTATCTGGTAATCTTTGAGGAATACTGATACTGCTTTTCTCCAAAATTTTAACCAAAAGTTTTTGTCAAAAAATCGGCGAATTTAGTTTCGACACTCGTGCTTCTAAAGTAACATAAAAATGTGTTGCTGGGGAGTTTGTTCCGTCCTTTCTTACCAAAACTCTAGGAAGTGGTAAAGGGTAAAAAAGGAGGTATGCTGGGGTCTTAGTATCTACCAGTCACTAATCAATAAATCAAAGATGGCCCTAGAGATCGATATATGAATCAGATGGCCTACCAATCCAGTTTAGGCTGTGGGAAAGAGATGGCGCTAGACGACTTGTATAGCTCGTGTCTCCTTCGCACAGCCTAAACTGGATCGCGTTAAGAGCTCGTAGTAAGGCCCCTGCTCTTAAGCTGAATATTTAAAAGAACGCTAAAATAAGAAAACATTCCTTTTTGAAAATTACCAATCCAATCTTTATCTTCCAGGTACAGGCACCGGCTACTCAGTCCTCCAAATGATAGCAGCATTCCAACAGGCCAGTGGTCGTGAGGTCCCCTACCGCATAGTAGGACGACGTGCGGGAGACATCGCAGCTAACTACGCAGACGTGTCCCTCTCACACCGACTCCTGGCCTGGCGAGCTACCAGGACCCTGGAGGACATGTGTGCGGACACTTGGAGGTGGCAGAGCAATAACCCTGAAGGTTTTAAGACTAAGACTAGTTAGAGTAGAAAGGGGGGTAGTTGAGGGTTGATGATGGTTAAAAAAAGTGTGAAATATGTAGCGTGTGGAAAAAAAAAAGACCAAAATCATTAAAAATCTGAATTGCATTGAGTGTAAAATAAAGCTAGTTTAACTAGGAACTTTATCTATACCAAATTCAAAACCTAAGAAAAATAATTTAAAAAATATTAATCCATAATTTGAATATATCTACTTGTAGTTTAAGATTGTGCCATTTAAAAGTTGTGAAACAATATGATGAAGTTTCAGTAACCAAAATTGTAGAAATCATGTAGGAATACCATTTTAGTTTACTGAAAATCGAATACTTTACATTTTTTATTATTAAATTGTGACCAAATGTTAGTTGTTCCTACTAAGTTGCCATAATATTATTTTTAACTGTATGTAATTTTGTTTATTTTTATATTTATTTAATTAATTTAGGACCAAATCGATACCAAATACATGCCAAAGCATTTACCAGTGATTTTAAAGAAAGTTTATATTTTTAATAAAATTGTAATTTATTTATTATTTAAAACATTTAAGTTTTGACTTTATAGAATAAGTACATGATTTTTTTATAATATATATTTTATCATTAAATGTTTCTGCACATTTAGCTTTTAGCAGGATATGACACGAATAATTTTTCGAACTATCTAGTAAATACTGTATAAAATTGGAGAAAAAAAATACAGATTGAGATAAATGACAGACGAATTTGACTAAAAACAAACAAATGACTGACGAACAGGACAAGCTCTTTGACTGTCAGAGAAAACGTTTACAGCCTTATTACAAAAAGTTAAACATCTGTTAAACACTTGTCCTAAAGGCGCGTTTCCATTATGCAAGTGACTTGCATACAAGTTGCATGCAAATTGTATAGTGGAAACAACAACTTGCAAACAAGCTGCAACTTGTGTGCAATTAGGTTTAAACTTGTACGCACAATAATCAAGTCGGATCATTTGCACGCAAGTTGCAAGCGCAAGCGGTCGTGCATAGAGGATTACTTTGTTTATGACTTTATTACTTTGTAAAAATGACTGCTAAATGGGATACGGAGAAAACAATAATGTTTATTGAGGAATATCATAGACATGATTGTCTTTGGGAACCAATAAACAATCTTTCTCAACTAGAACTAACTTGTATACCACTAAAATCTTGTATGCAAGCTGCAAGTTGAACAAAATCGTGTTTCCAATTCAAATCACTTGCACACAATGTCTGACGTCATTCATGTATGCAAGCACTTGCATAATGGAAACGCGCCTTTAAAACAGTGTAACTGTAAAAACGGCCTTATATCAACGTCAAATGCCGTTTTAAAGTTACACTGTTTTAGACAAGTGTTCAACAGTTAAACATCTGTTGAACACTTGTTTAAAAGAAATGTTTTGTAGTAAGCCGGAGATTTTTTCTAGCTTTGGAACGGTTGCTTGTGTCACTTCCTGTAATTTATTTATATTATAAAATATTAACATTAGGTGCTAGCTATACCAAATCATTTGGCGTTGCCTGTTAATTTCGGCATTAAACTGAACTTATCATTCCTTTATCATCTTTCTTACAAAGAGTTTATTTTTGTCTATTTATTTTGTGGTGCTGTTTATTATGTATAATTACACTGGTTAACAAATTTTAAGGTTTTGTTAATCCATGAAATGAGTTGTGCTAATTGCGAAAGAATACCTCTAAACATACATTTTGATGTAAGTTTTAAGGTCGAGTTAGCTCGCGTTTTTTGTGGAATCAAATAAAAATGTTTTGACTTAAGATAACATTATATTCATAAATCACGTATTATAAAATTTAAAAATGAGTTAATATATTGCTTTTCCGTTTATAAGTAATATCTACAGCCTCTCTCTTCAACGTCCAGCAGTAGTCTGCTAACATAGCAGGACTCCATTTGCCCTGGTATCGCTCTTCCATGCCTGAAAAACAGTAATTTTTGTTCCTTTTGCCAAGAGATTCCATTGCTGGAGACGCGAACCAAGAAGTTCAGCTTGTGATTTTGATAAACTTAGGTCTCGTACTAGATCATTTAATTCTGGTTGAGTAATTAGATGGGGTTGCAGTACCTGGTCGTGAGGACTAAAATCAGGATCGGTAAGATCGTCTTCTTCAGTGCTAAGCTGGTCAATTTCTTCAGAAGCATCCATTGGTGGCGCCGGAACGGGGTGATTTTCATCATGCGGACGAGGTCTTTGAGCAGATGGCGTTTCCATATAACTATGTTTTCTCTTTTTGCGCGTATTAAGCCCTTCTGTCTTATTCATGCAAAAATAACAATCTTCAATGTGATCCTTTTGTTCTTTCCACAGCATCGGTGTTGCGAAAGGCAAACATGATCGGCGGCCGGATAACCAATCTCGCAAATATTTACCACAACTCGAGCATATCACATGTGGAACCCAGGGCTTGTCTTGATTTTTCACTGGTATTCCGAAATAAAGTTCGTAAGCACGACAGATTCTGGGACTGAAGTTTTCGCTCGTATTTTTTGTAGTGAATTTACCACACACGTAACAAAAATTGTTAGGATTGCTTTCACAGGAACGAGGCATAATCAAAAATATAAATTCACAAAGTTTTAGTTTAAACTTCACAATAAAAACTAAAAACAAAATTTGTTTGATACACTTAAGACGTTGCTGTAGGTTACACTGCTATTACCACGTCATACACTAATTGTATTTTCACGGTGTTTGATAGCGAATGCCAGCGCAATCTTAACGTTCTTTATGATGTATTAAATCTAGTAAAGTAAAGCCGTGCTGTAATAACGAACAAGTCGAAACTTGCGAGAGTGCGGCGAACGCAATACAAGTTTAAACTTGTATAGCTCGATAACTCGAGCTAAGACACTTGTAATATTATAACTGATGATTAGTATTCACCAAGTACTGCCTATTTTTGTATTTCATCATTCATGGGCAAAACCATTGTTAACCAGTGTTATTTTACTTGATCTATCTGTTGATCGATAACTGTTGCTTTGTAATAAAATATTTATATTATTGATATTTTGTTTGATTTTATTCCCGAGTTAGACGAGATTTAGACTGTCGACAGCGGGGAGAAGCTGTTGCATCCTTCTGCGAAGACATCCATCTCGCAGGAGGCGGCGGAGCGCGTGATGGAGGTCGACTCCTTTGCTGAGGACGGCGGAGGAGGCGCTAAGGCGACTTGATAACACTATGAGGTGCCAGCGGGTGATAGATCGGGGTGACATTGCACGGTTCTCATGAGCGGTGGAGATGTTTCAAGTGAATCCGGACATCTCCAAAAGATTTTATGCGTTTTTCTCTCTCTCACGTATATGGCTACACCGTACATCAGGTATACTACGTGTAACCTGTTTCGCTCTTCCTGTCGCATCGCAAATGGCTGTCTAATGTAGCCTCAGCCTTGGACATTTTATCACCGCTAAATTAATAAAAAATGTTGCTAAAGACGTTAAAAATAAAGTCAAATAATATTTATTTTTTGAGATGTGTATCTACAAGTAACACTATTTACACTAATTAAAAAATAGTACTAGATTCAAATCTAGAAATTCTACATTTCGACCGATAGCATTATTACCAAGGAATACGATATGAGATCATGTCACAAAAAATATACAAGGAAACAAAAATGAAACACACAAAACATTTTAATTAATCTGTATTATCTAAAATTACAAATCTTTCATAATTTCAATCATTACATTACAACTAGTTACCACGTGATTATTCAGCACATACCATTAACTTTGTCGTCTAAAAATATCAGATTTACATTTTTACATCCTTCTCTAAAGATTAATATTTTAGGTTATTTATCTGGGGGGCAAGGGGGATAGGTAGAAAATAGTAACCAGGGGCAGTTAAGTCGAAATGCTTATTTTTCTGACAAGGTTTATGTCAAACTGGATACAATTTATTTATAAATTATGCACAGTAAAGGCAGATAAGTAATAAATAAGGCTAAATTTCATCACCAGTTTCACACACCCAGTCAGCATTACTAAGAAATAAAATAAAAATTATACAAAAAAAAAATGCCAACCCTACAAAATTGTGCTGAATTTGTAATTAAAAGAAACGCTTTAAGAAAAAATCACTTATTCTAAGTATTGATACAGCGTGTTTTAGAAATATTGCATTTTTTTGTTATTCTTAATTATTGATTGCTTCAAACACATATTAGTGTGTGAAATAAAAAAAAAAAACATTGAGACTCCCTTCACATTTAGGATATTATTAATAACATATTGCGGTTAATTATATTATATAAAATAAAACATAAATAATTATAAACAATATTTCTGAACACGCTGTAAATGAAAATAATTGCATCTATTTCAATCTAAGAAGTGTAAACATTTACAAATCAACACAAAGTGAAAATGAACGCCATTTTGATTTTTGGAAAACCAAAATGGCGGCCGGACGGAACTACCGCGAAACTTTTACTTTGTGCCGAGTTGTAAATATTTTAATTTTTCGAGAAATAATTATTTTTGATATTTTTAATTAAAATATCTGAACATTTTTTGTACTAGATAAACAATGGATTGCATTGATATTGGTAATAAATTTCAGTGCATTCATACATACGTAAGATTTAAATTGCTAAAATATTACATTAATCCATAGGTGTACCAATTAAATGTAGGTATTTAAAAGCTGGAAAGTATAATTAAATTACTCAAAATTGAGTATAGGTACTAAAGGTTAATTGATACTAGCGCGGAACCGAAGCGTATCGAAGTGTCAATATGAAACTTAAAACATAGCAAATTCACCCTTATCGCAACAGGGAAATGCACATTTTTATAAGTACTTGAGATGGGTTTGCTCTATATCAGAGGTGACAACAAAATCTACGATGGATCGAGCTTACCCAGAAGAGGCATGTACACTCTACGAAGAGATTTTCACAATTTCTTTCACGCTTCGATTTTTCGCTAATATGAATTGACCCAACGGTTTGGGCACAGTACGCCATCGCAGCACAATAAATCTTAATAATATGAGCCATAGCACATTGTATGTTCAGGCAAAACAGGGCGTCCACATCTGGCGAATGCGCCGGAAATGCGCAGCGCATTCGCCAGATATGGACGCACCCTAATGTTTTGCAAAGAATTCTGTCCGTAGAATTATGGATTAATAATGCCTGGGTTTCTTTCAAGTTACAGTATTTTACAAGTATCCAAATGGATAATAGTTGCAAAATCTTTCCTAAATGTGTATTTCAGGACATATTTCCCTACAATTCAGCCCGCTTTGCCCCAACATACATGCGCTAACTATAAGGGCATAAAGTAGGTGTATTTTATACATGAAATCAACAAACACCTAATATCATCTAGAAGCAATGTCGTTACATATACATACATATTGCAATATAGTTTGTATGTCGAACATAGATTTTTTGTCAGATAAAATTTTGATGTCATTTACTGGAAAACTGCTTTCAAGAATTCTACAAAGAAAAAAATGAAGACTAAAAATAACTGGTTCCATCGAAGAATTAAATATAAACATTACATTTCAATTCCTTGATCAATTCAGTTAAATTCCATGTAAATTTTGTTGAATTAAAAAAAACCTATTTATTGTAATTGTATAAGAGAGCGCTGTCTAAGGGCCTATTCACACTACGCGCGTCGAAGGCGCGTTTAAAAAACGTGGTGTGCATAGGCTCTAAGGCGTACACAGAATACGTACAGATGCCAGCACATCAACCTACTTCAATCTGTCAATTTCTTCAGAAGATTTTCAACCTTATCACAATAGCGGAAGATTAATGTTCGATTGGTAAAATATGGCAGATTCGGGTAGGTTGACCTGCTGGTGTCTGTACATTTTGTATAAAAAGCCTCACTATACACACGAGCCTTACGAATAAAACGTGATGCGTGGCGGCCTTAGTGCACATAGCTTTTTATTGGATGGAAAAATCATCAAATGAGTCTTCCCGCCCTGGGTATAGCGGGACTGTCAAACTCTTACTGAAAGTCCACCCAATTTCCTTCAGATGCCTTTTGCGTTCCAGGGCCACGTGTCATTTACAGACGGTCATTGTCAACATACCTTTAAAAACCATAATTAAGATTTCTGTACCGAATTTACAAGCTTTAAAAATCTAAGTTCGACATTCAATCCATATTGTATTTACTAATCATCTGTAAGGCAACCATTGGTGGAGTGGATAGTCTAAGGCATTGATATGACGGCGTAGGTTTGATTCTTAGTTCGTGATCGTCAACGGGAGGCAGGGGGGATGCGCTCGGGTATTTGTTACAAATTATGAGAGTAATATTGCATTGAAAATGTGGCCGAAATTCATTACAGGGACTTAAACAGACTAATTTAGCAGATACAGGGTTATTTGTAAAACATTAACCGTTTTAATACAAAAAAAGTTAATTTTTTGTCTAAAAAAGCTGTCAACTGCAAAACGGCATTTGACGTAGATATTTTGTATTCTTATTAGTACTACGTACAGAAGTGTCACTTCCCAAAAACAAACAAATGTAAAATCTATGCTCCAGAGAATAAAGTACATTTTAACAAAAACATGTAGGTACGGAGCGCGTGCGAAACGGGCGGCGGGCGGCAGCCGACTGTGAAACCTTGCTTGAAGTTTAACATCACCGAAATGAGGCGTGAGGGACTGTTAGATTCGTACTGACTAAAATCTACCGTGTTCTTTCAATTGCCCTTTACGTTCCAGGGTCACAGAAGCTTGTCTAGACAGTCCCGCGACACGATTGCGATACCTGCGACCTATCGTCAAGTGTTTTTTTAGGCCGGTAAAATCATGTGTCCTCCCACCAAGGGCAGAGCAGGAGGGACTGTCAAACTTGTACTGACTAAAATCCACGGTGCCCTTCAAAAGCCCTTTACGTTCCGGGGTAGCTGTTTAGTCCCGCGACCCTGGCAGGCTCTGGCAATCTAAGGGACGTCCCGTCATAGTGCTGACACTATTTGAGGCGCGCGTGGAACACAACGCGCCGTCGACCCGGGCATGGTCCATGATCAGACAGCAAGTCGCCGATATCGTCAAGTATTGCAAGAAAATGGAGTTATCTTAATTTTAGATATTATGTTCGTCAACTTAGAGCGCATCCTCCCTTCCCGTTACACGTGGGAAAAAAGGAGTGGATGGTTATTTAAATACTAGTTTACTTTGGTCGTTAGGTAACTTACGGAACAAGGCAGGAGCGTAGCTAAGAATCAAGTGGACGCCGCCATATCAACGATTTGAGTTGAAATACTAACTATTATGAAGTGCTGTGGCAAGTCGTAGGAATTTTGTCCTTATTTTGTCGTAATTAAGGTTTAAAATGTTATAAAGAAAATTTAAAATGGTTGAACAGTAAATAAGGTCAAAAAATTGCTATTAATTTTATCGTTTTCTTTATCAGTTGTACTAATTACATTTTATAGTAAAATTTATCACTGTTATCGCTACACAAAATAAACACGATTTGCCAGAGCACGATATTTAAAGTATTAATATAATGAAACACATTCTGCGAACACTATAGTTTACGGATTCTTTCATTCTTATACATAAACGAATAATAATAATAAAAAAAAACACTCAAAAACTTTGAGATCCTGGTCTTTACCAGTTTCAATGTGATATAGAAAGCAGTGCGAACTTATTACAAAGAAAAAGAGGTTGTATATAAGCTTTTAGTCAAGATCAGTGTTGCCAAATATGAAAAAAAAAAATGGCGGTAGAAAGTCGGCTTCTAAATTCAAATAATGGCTGGCCAAAAGCAATATGGCGTCCAAAGCTCATTTATTACTACTACGATATACCTATTATATGAGTCGAGCAAAGTCAAAATATTGATTTAATTTGGCCAGCCATTATTATGGATTTTCCTGTGAATTTATTTTGTAGTTTTAAATATTTTATATTCCTGTATTTTATTTCATATTTCTATAGCTAAATAGACACAGCCTATTATTAATTCAATATGTATATAATATTATATTTTTTTACTTTGACAACACTGATTTAGGAAACGAAAGAGTATGAACGGGATATTTTGTTATTCAAAATGATTAATTAGATGTAATTTGTTAATTATAAGATAGTTTATTCACTCACACATGCAATTCTTGCCCAATCGCAAAGAACTGTTTTTTTTTACAATATTATAGGCACAGAACTATAAGTTAAGGCACAAGTCTAAACTGGGAAAGCAAACAAAAAGAAAACATCACATAAAGCAATAATTTTCATTAGATAGTATTTTATAGAGATTTTAACGTGACTTATTTATCAAAAGATACAATTTAAATTATCTGCAGTACCTATTTAAAAATGAGCATATCTATAGGCTCTGTTTTCTCTATGATTTCACAAACTGAAAAAAATAACAAAAAAAAACTAAAAGTACTGCAGGTGAAAAATATTGCACCTTAACTTTTAGAAAGAGAATCGCACAATTCAGCTTCGTATATCGTTATCTCTATCACACACTAACTATATGACGTTTGTCACTAGTCTGCTGGAGTGCGATAGAGACAACGCCAAGACGGAACTAGCTGACCGTCTCTTTCTAAAAGTCGAAGTGCAATATTTACCGCCGATACCCGTGTGTGAGTGAATAACAAACCTCATGGGAACACATACGTCTGTGTGTGAGTAATGTTACATTGTGTCGCTCGTACATATTATGTTCACTATAGTCTTTAGGGCACTTGGTATAAGGGCTAGCCTTCTCGCTTGATGCTGGGCATCTGTGGTGGAGGTTCGGCTAGGCCCTTCACCTGAAATGGATTGAAATTGTACATATTAATAAAATCCTTCAACATCCCCGACACTCGCTGTCAGAACCACACGGTGATTATCAAACAAATCAATTGAAACACACATATATTGAAAACTTTACATATATCGACGCAAGAAAGCAATCTTGTAGTATCTCGAAAAGTGGAACTTTACACCAGAGCCAAAAAACTATTTAAAAAATTCATAACTCGTAAACTAGCTGAAATCGAGAGGTAATTTTTGGAACATATATTTCTTATAATGAAATTTATTAGATAACACTAAAGTTAGTGGTCTAAAGTTGGTATAACGTGAGTTTTTGCTAGTTACAGCAATTGGTTTTTCTATGTTGATTTTTTTTTTATGTTGATTTTGTTGTACCTATTTCTTTTTGTAAAATAGCTGATTTTATGGTACTTACAGCATTTTGAAGTACGTTTTCTTAAAAAAGTTAAGAAAATTCCACGTCGTATCATAAAAAAAAAACCTCCTAAGAAAACATGGATCAGACTGTCCGACGCAGTATTTTTTTCTGAATTCAAATATGCAATAAAAAAAAATCCCATTTTGCGAGATACGACAAAATCGCTTTCCAGCGTCGATATGTTAAATTAACAGATCACGTTCGAAACACTACACTGCGCTCCAAAACACAAATAATTGACGTTGGTCAAAAGGCTGCCCAACTTAAATGGGACTGGGCAGGACATGTCTGCCGCATGCCGAACGAGATGTGGGCACGCAAAGCTCATGACTGGTGCCCTGAAACAGCGAAGCGGAGCCGCGGTAGACCTCGAAGGAGATGGCGGGACGAGCTGGATGTCTTCCTTGAGAATTGGAAAGAGGTGGCGCAAAGTCGCGAACATTGGAAGGAATGGAGGGAGGCCTTTGCCCAGCAGTGGGACAGTTCAGGCTAATAATAATAAAAAAATATATTGAAAACGGTAAAAACCAGTTGTGTACCTAAAAAATATGCTGTATTAATAGTTGGACAATCTCAGGTTAAAAGAGTGACTAGCAAAAAAAAATAATAAGGCATTAACCAACAAGTTTTTGTGGTGTCCACTTAATCTTTTAAGCCAAGTGAGGTATTCAGAAAATCCCCGATGAAACGGAACTTTACCACAAATCAATGTGTGGGATTTTGAGTAAATACTAGAAATCTTTTAACCGGATGAAAATATGACATTATTGCTTATTTTTACAGTTCTATAGTCTCCAAAGAACCGTTATAGTTTCGATATTTCCGTCTGTCTCCGCAGCTTCTGAGCTAGTACTACAAGACGTGACGTTAGTACTACAAGGCTGTAATTTAAATTATTGACGTCGACAAAAATATTACCTCGTTATATGTCCTGTACTCGTAATGTGGTATATTTTTATGTGTCTCATACAGAGATGGGTTTACGCCCTGGACATATTGGGCGCGTTAAATAAACGCACGATAAATTGACGTAAATCCCGAACAAATGCCATTTGCCTGGCCTTATTGCCCAGTTATGTTTTTTCTTAATTTGTTACTAAATACGTTAGTTATAATATAACCATAGGTCGGAGTTGAGTTATTTTGGTACTTGCATCATGCATTGGAAATGTTCATATTAATATGGATCTTCCCGGGATTTCTAACAATCTCGTGTGGAAAACAGTATTACAAATAAATAATAATAATAAAAACATCTGAGATAGAAAAGACAAATAAATTGTTTGAAACTTTTTAAATAATAAACCACGGGATTTTTCTGCTCTTTAAAGTAATTCCGGGATTTCGGGCATATCCACTTAATTCTTTCGCAGCGTAAGTACATTCTACCTAATTCCGACCTATGGTTATAACTTTTTATGTCTAGTGTCCAGGCATTATTTGGACCCCCCAATAATGCCTGGACACTAGACATAAAAAGTAACTCATTATGCCCAATAAGCCAACTGCCCATTTTGCTCATAAATGTTTTTGCCTTTGACCCATCCTCTAGTCCAATATTTGAAATTGCAGGATACCTTATCCCCCAAAACTAGAGTATTTCTCTCACCTTAAGCCGAGCGGCCGTCTTCAGGAACGCTGGTAGTTGCTCCTGTGACACATTCACCTCGCCTGCATACATGAACTCCAGAATGGCTTGCAAGTGGAGGTACGACACGTCCTTCAAGATTATTATAGGGTGCTTCGATGGATTCTCCTGGAATATTACAAGATAATTAATGGTCAAGACTAGAAAGGTAGATTCGAGGGGTTTTTTGCGTGGTAAAATCAACAAATAAGTCCTCCCCACCCCCATACTATCAAACTCATACTGACTAAAATCCACAGTGTCCTACAATAGCCCTTTACGTTACGGGGTAACGGTTACCTGCGGCCGTATTATGACGTCTTAAAACCAGGTTTGTCCCAGTGAGTGAAAGTGACAGAGCTATACAAGTCGTCTAGCGCCACCTCGTTCACTCACTGGAACAAGCCAGTTTGAAGACGTCATAATACGGCCCCTGATAAGATAGTCCCGGCCCCTACAGGCTTTGGCCCTCTAAGGGAGGCCCAGTCTGGTTGCTGACAGTTTTTTGAGGCGAGATTGGAGAGTATACCACGCTTGGGCGTAAGAATTAGCCAATTGACTTAACAGAAACATTATTTTACCTATTTATCCATAAAATGCTGACAGATATTATAAAAGAAGACACACAGAACAGTCTATGAGCAAATTATTTGTTCCAAATCTAAATGCAGTATTGCAAAATTCATAGTGTGTAGTTAAAAAATAATTTGTCAATTCGGCGCGTCTACACGACCTGCTACATTTGGCGGGTGTCAAGTTCCTTGCTGTATAACATCCTGAGAAGCGCATATTATGTTTACCATACGTATCCGTAACACTGTTTTTACTCACGTTGAAATTAAATACTTCAATAATCTATTTTTTGTTAATGAATTACATGATGAGTTTGCTTGTAGTAACCGCACAGAGCAATTTAACAATAGCAGCATGAAGTATTTTAAGATTTTTCATAATGCATGTTATCATGAGGGTCAATACACACCGAGACCCTTTTTGCTGCTTAACCGGGAATTTCACTGGATGCCTTAAATGACTGTAAAGCCTCCAGGCAGGGGACACCGAAAGTCAAGACTCGACATTGCGCGCATATTTCAATAAAGCGACTCAATATCTTACTTTATTTACATTTAACATTTCCAGTATCGTCGAGTCATGTCGACCTTATTTTTCATTTTGTTTGGTACCTACTCATTAAATGCGTCCTGCCTTAGTGGAAGACTGTCAGATGCTACTGAGTAGATCTCCACCATTTGCTTCACTTGTTCTTTGCGTTTCAGGGTAACGGTAACGTTTAAAGCCCCGCGAACAGGGAGCTACTAGCAACATTTACTTTACTGATGACCACCAGCAGGTTAACCTACGCGAATCTGTTAAATTTTACCAATGGAACATTAACCTTCCTCTATTGTGATAAGGTTGAAAATCTATTAAAGAAATTGACAGATTGAGGTAGGTTGATGTGCCAGCAGTCTGTACTAGGGACATCGAGTCCCTAGAACTAGAGGCACCTCAAATACAGCTGCAGTATTACACAGCCAATATAAATTCGCGTCAATTATGCAAGCATTGCCTTTAATCTGGTACAGTTTGAGCGCGCGACTCGCTCGATCAATAGTACCAAGCCTAGCTAGGCCCTATCGTCATTATAATAAGGTATATTGATTAATGGTCAACGCACTATGAGGAGCAATAACATGTAGTGTTGTAGTATGAATGAAGGAATCTCTTTAGGTAGTGGTTTTTTGTCCAGAAATCAGTTTTAATTGTCAATTTATTGTAATATTTCAATGTTTTCACTGTATATCATTTCTGTTTTCTTTTAAAAGATATTTTTTTTAATGTAAACCAATTACTTTGTGTCACAGTAACAAATCAATATGGTGGATCACTATTTCTCACAGAGCAGAGGCCAGTGTTTAGCAGTACTGCTCCACCACCCACAATTGGCTACCAACAGTATATTGTATCTCTATCATTGAATCAACTCATGCTGTTAATTTCAGGGAGAATTTAACGTTCGAATCCACATACCATACCCTTAGCACGAGTTTTCAGTATTTGAGACCTAAAGTAAACTGGAACTTTGACAATTTCAAATTGTCAATTTTCAAGGAAATAATTAGTTCCTTCTTCGCACACCAGAAGCACTGTTCCATTTTTTCATACAAGAAACGCTGTAAATACTGGAAAGACGCTTAAAGTAAAAGAGTGAAAACTCATGCTAAGGGTACAGATCTCTCTGTTAGTCCAAATTCTGTATCTCTACATAGCATAAAACAAAAACTGTGTGTGTAGATCTTCTAAACCACAGAACAGATTAAGATGTGGTTGTCATCAATTTACATTTATTTTAAATGAAAATATTATTTTTGAATACAGAGATATTAGAGGAAGTTTCATACCTAATACAACTACATAGAAGCCCTATGAAGCCAGGGTGGGTCACGATTAGCATATACAAAGCTGTTGTTGACCAAAAACAAGCCACCAAAGTGTACTTCGCATGTCACCGATGACTACATAGAATATAGCAGAAGAAGCGCAACATATTAAAAACTTCATAAAACATGATACCGCTACCTTACTCTAGCTCACCTCTAATAAACTTTTGAAGTAAGGACTACACGCAGACAGGACCATTTTGTGGGCCTTACACGTCTGGCCTTCACACGCTAGCGTCACCTGAAATATACATGAGTGTTAGTTATGTAGAAGATAGCTAGTCTGAACTGGCTCTTAAGCAATATTTCTAATGATTCACTTCATGAATGATTGAATGAAAAAGGAGAATGGCCATTAAAATAGTTGGAAATAAATGAAGTGAATTATTAGTAATAATTGATTAGTGGATGTTTTACAAGTAGTAACAATTTAGGTTACCTAGGTACACAATAGCTCAGAGACTACTCAGGTACTATGCAGACAGAAATAAATTTGAATCATTGGGACTTGTCAACTTAGGTTATAGGCAAATTAGGGTTCAAGGTGTTTTTCATAATATTTTTTAATGTTTAAAGTAATTAGTAACCTAGATATTGTTACAAAGTGCAAGCATTAACAAAAATATTTAAAAAATTGTCAGTTGCATCTTAGGCCTGCTTGCACGAACCCGAGTTATCTTTTAACTCAGAGTTAGTTGCTAACACAAGGTTAAATTGACAGTTTGTCATACAATATTGTCAATTTAACCTCGTGTTAGCAACTAACTCTGGGTTTAAAACATAACTCGGGTTCGTGCAAGTGGGCCTTAGTGAGGTAATAAGTAACATTTATAAAAAACTCTGCCTCAGACGGAAAGCATATTTCTCAAAGTGAATCTGGGTGAATGAAAAGAAGATAAAGTCTTGATAAATATTTACTTGAAGAAAAGCAACTTGAATGTACAATTATTTGATACATAAAAACGAACTACTCCAAATGTTACTAGCAATATAAAACGTAATACTTAGTGCTACAAAGTTCAACAACTGATAGCATATTTTTATATGATTTTGACAGAATAAAAACAATTAAAATGAAAAACTGTAAACTGCAATCAAATTAAATATTCACCATTTTTGGTTTCAGATTATGGACCTACGATGATGCTTTTCCTAAATTAAAACAAAAATATAAAAAAAAAAACAAATATTCTTAGTCCGAGTGTCGTAATGATCAAATATTGTAAATTTATTGACAGTTCCAGGTTTAGTAAAATAACTGATGAGATTCGAGAATGCAAAGTACAACAGTTTAGGTTATAATAGTTTGTTTGTACACAAATATTACACTATTTCGTCGGTACTCACGTCAGTGAAGCTTTTCTCATCTCTCAAATGCCTGAAAGATGTCACCATATTTGTCTGGAAGTCATTCCATTTGAGGAAGAATTGTTGATCACCCATTTCGGAAATTTATTTCACTGAAAAACACAAATCATCCAATGAACGGTATTTACAACAACACTTTTTTCACGATTATCGTAAAATCAGAGTTTATATTAGTTTTCTAATTACGTAGTATAAATTTTAATGATACCTTCACAAATAAATAGTGCACTTTATATCGTTTACCTACGTCACTAGTTGCAATAGAAATGATGCTTACCTACGATCACTTGGTTACAATAACTATTTTCAATTTTGGTCCCTGTAGACCAACTTGGATTGTTGTACAAGGGCACCCGCGTATTATTTCGAAACTATCACAAAAAGTTAAGCAATTGAATCTCAAAATAAAAGACGCTGTCTCGCATAAATTAGCGACTTCTTTCTATTTCTTAAAAATTCCTTCATTCACCTAGTTGGGGATTGGGGTTGCCACAACATGAATTCAATTTTGACCGTTTTAGTCAGAAAAAAAGTTGTTTATTTTCCATTTTCTTGTAGTGTTATGCCATGCATGGTCGAATTTATTGTTGCTATAAACACCACAACCACTTAATTAAAGTCATGAATTTAAACTAATCTGAGCCTCGGCCTACGGCACAATTTGATGTAATGTTTTTCTAGCAGTTTAACCTTAACAAGTTAACTACTGTGTAACTGTAAGTGTTCGTCATTCAAACGAAAAGAAAATAGGAATGTTTTTTATTAATTAGTAAAATGAAATTATTAAATCGGTTTTAAATGTAAAAAACCGGACAAGTGCGTGTCGGGCCACGCACAGTGTAGGGTCCCGTAGTTTCCCATCAAAATACATGCGAACTAACTAAACTGATTCGCTGAATTTAATTTTAAAAAGAAGAATGTTCAAAATCGGTCCAGGAGTCTTTGAGAAATCGGGCCAAATACATAAAAAAAAGATTACGACGAATTTAGAACCTCCTCCTTTTTTTGAAGTTAGTTAAAAATAGTTGACAATAAAAACCTACCTATCCCCAAAAAACATACCGTAAAAACATACCTAATAAAGCTGTAAAAATAAAGTTGACAAACTTACATTTGCAGTTGATGAACATTGTTCTCCGATACATTTTGTTTAAGAAAATATGTTATCCAAGTACATTTTATAAGTTGGTCGACTATTACTCGTAAAGTTGTAAAGCCTACTTAGTCATGATAATTCTCTTTTAAACTTCGTTATATATGCTACTACTGTGAATTTTTTCACACCCCCAAACATAACCGTTTAGCTGGTAGAGGGGGGGGACACTCGAGTCGAGCAAAAATTAGCACTTTAAAGCTTAATATTTCACAAACGAATCTTTTTATCAAAAAATTGTTCAGGGAAACTATCAATATTTTTTAAAGACCTATTTAATGATACCCCACACTAAGGGGTACGCTAGAAAAAAAAAAACATCCCCACTTTACGTGTACAGGAGGTACCCTAAAAAAAAATATTTTACGAGATTTTATTTTACCACTTTTTTGGCACAACAAATCCGTATATTTACACCAAATTACAGCTCTCTAGTACTGTGCGTCTCTGAGCTAAACTGCGGACAGACGGACGGACGGACGGACGGACATGGCGAAACTATAAGGGTTCCTTGTTGACTACGGAACCCTAAAAAATATTACGATACAATAAACAATGTAGACAAAAGATTTATTCGTATCTGATTGAGACTTCTGTTATAATTTTGTATTTGTTTACTAATTCGAGTTTCTATGATTTCTAAATTACCGTTAAAGTGGGTAAAATTCTATCTACGGTATCCCCAATCATTCATTGGCCATCGTTCATTCTAAAACGTTGAGATGCGTTCATTCAATTTATGATTTGATTTTTTAGTATTTTGAGTCTTTTGAGAAGAAATCTCTCAAATTAGAAAAATAATAGATAACGATGAAAAAAAAATGATTGTATAATTTATTAACCTCAATGGATAGATGGGGAAAAATAACTTGTATAATTCTAAAACAATTAAATTGTTCAAATCATTAGCGCCATCTTGTGTCGAGTAGCAATATTACTAATTGGATCTTGTTTTGAGTAGCCATCTAGTGGTTCTTTATTTAAACTGCATTTTCTATTATTTTAGCACCTGCCGAAGTTCTAAGACTTGTCAGTGAAATCTAAAGAAATAAGAATTTGTGTAAGTATTATTTACTTGATATTTATCAAAACCAAAAGCTTTATTGACTTATTTTTAACCGAGTTCAAAGACAGAGATTTTCTCCAGTCAAATCTTCAATTTATGTGCTTTGGAAAGTCGAAAGTGTACGAGTATGTTGAAGACTAGCATGTATTTTAAAGGTTTTAAATAAAAGAAATCGTTTATTTTAATAATACACCATTATTTATTTGACAAAAAACCGTTTTTAAAACGACACTCATATTGCATAAAGTAAGAGAGGCAAAAGGTGAATCGTAACATCTTATTATAAGTATAATAATTGTATGATATTATTACTATTATAATCATGCGTAATAATGGTAAAATTTAGTTTTAACTTACTTATACGAGAGCATATTTTAAAACACACGAACACTACATTTAAAAGGCCAAGCGGTGTTGCCACAGTATACTTAATAACTAGTAAACTTACTTTATTTTTATTAGTAAGTACGAGATTACTACCTATAAACTAATTATAATTATGTAACATTATTTTTAATGTTATTAAAACAGCAACTCATACCTACTAGCCTACTGGACGAAGCAAAATTATACAAAACAAATCTAAATAAATATAATTACAAATATCAAAATCATTCGCTTTTTTCTAACTATAATTGACATGAAGCAGGATTCAGTTAAATTAATACATACACATATACAATAAAACTTACTTTGGTATACATTTAGTTTTAAACAAATATTTTTTTATAATTTAAGAAAAGTCACGTCTATCTTTGAAATATTTAAGAATATGAAGTCTATTTGGAGTTCTTCCTTGAGAGATGCAAAGCCATTTGTTTTGGTATTTTTCACTTCTCTTACTTTATGTGTCAAATATTTATATTTAAATTGAGAACTGGTATTATCTGTGTTACGTGATTGATTACTTCTTAGTTCTTATACCTGTTTTTATTCCAAGAAAAGAGAATTATTGTAGGCATTGTTTCTCTCATGAAAGAACCCACAGCATTAACCAGTACAATATACACAATTATTGCTTAAAACTGACCTCTATACGAACTGCTCTAAAAGGAGCATAATATTTATGAAATCCATATAATAATATTTATTTTTAGTAAACCTTACAATAGTACTACTATTAAAATATATTTGGTATATAGTAGCGTTACAAATATACAAAGCACATTCGAACTTAGGTATATTCTAGCGTATGATTCGTCGATCCACAAAGGAGACTGTTAATCCTATATTTAACTTACCTACAAGGTTTATAACCTTAACGAAAATATAAAAATATTGCTGCACCGATATTTTACCGATAAATAATAATAATTTTAAAAAGAAACCTCGAATAAATTTTTGAATGAAAACTAAATATTTTATTTCCAATAAAATTAATTCCCAATATGGTAAACGGGTGTCCACCGAAAGCCATGCAATGGGTCAGAAACGTAACATACCTAATATTCAGAATTTATATAAGTTATTATACAGTACACCTAGGAGATCCTAACCTTTTTCCTTAAAATTTACTCTAACGTCTAGTCTTTGTCAGTAAAGAAATGCCATGAATTTGAGCAAACAAAATGTCATTTATAAATTAATTCACGTTTTAAGAAATTAAGGTCGTAGAAAAGTTCTAAAGTTCCTACTAAAGGTTTTATCCTAACACTAGATTAGCATTTAAGACTGGCTTTTGCCCCTTGAGATAAAATGCTATGTACACTATAAAATACTTAATTTAAGACATCTAAAGAAAGAAATAGAGTTAAGCAGTAAATATACTGTAAAGATAGGCAGAAATATTCAAGGAAATATTGTAGTAAGTAAAGATATTTTTATTTTAGACTGAAATGTTTACAGAATCTACACTATTTCTTAATAATTATTATTTTAAGTAAACCATTGTATTAGATGCTTAAAACTATTCATTGGTAGTACAATTGGAGGATTTACTATATATCTTAATTAGAATTAAATCTAAACTGTAAGAGAATGTAAACTTGATATTTTGGTATTATAGCTTAGAATAAGAAAAAAAAAATCGTTTAAAAGTTGACTAGATCAATTTTGGGTTTGCGAAAATTAAGTTTTTTTGGCTGAACTTTATTACTAAAATGGGTGTTAATAGTACATGAAAAGTTATGAAAAATAGTACCCGACTAGATGGAAATGCAAAATTCATCGGCTCAACGATAGATTATTTATTATCAGCTAAATCTGTGCATTAAATATAGTGAATGTTGAGTCATCGATGATCAGTGTTTTTATTGTCTTTTAGAAAATTACGTTTGGAATTTCAAAGACGTTTTATATCGTTCAGTCATCTGATCTGAATGTTCAATAGGTATAACTGGATATTTTTTATTTGATACCAAAAGACAGTAAAAACTTCACGATATCAATTTGACTCTACTACTGTACATAGTAATTTAAAACTGGCATTCACCACCTATGTTTGATATATTAAAATATAAGAGTTGGAGTACATACTAACTAGAATCAACTATACAGTGTACTTTTAAGAACTGGCACTAAGAAACCTTCGTTGTTGATTACCCACATTTTTAAGCATTAAAATAGTTACAATAAGGCATTATAGGACGGTTTATACTTTAAATTAAGGCAGCTAAAGGCACCTAGTTTTACTAGCAAATATTTACACGCTACTGCATTAAAGTGACATTACCAAAACGGCATCACGTAATGCTTCTACTCGTTGCTAGATGGCGTTGATATAAAATTATACATTCGTTGAAGCTTCACTTTGGATAAATTCCATTTTTAAATACTAGAAAGAATATTTACAAAATCTGCGCAAACGTACAGGTATGTTACGTCTACTTGATGGTAGATGGCGTTGTACCGTTTTCATTAGCTTTGGACGTTTGAACTTGCATGTTCTGCAACGGTATTTTTAGTCCCCGCGGTGCTAGAATGAGTCTAGCAGGCGTCACGAGGACTATAGCGTACTCTCATTTATTCACGCCAAGGATTTTCGCGGCCTCGTCTGCGGAGGAGAGTAGCTTATTGATGGTTTTGTCAGGAATTCCGAGTAGTTTGCCGATGAGGTCACTGTTCTCTGGGTCGTTTTCGGCCTCTGAGGAGTATTTGCGCGAAGTCATGTCCAGTTTGAGCTTCTTTTCATATGGAGCGGAGGGAGGTGAGTTATTGTTGTTGACGTTGCTCGGGATTTCGTTGCCTGAGCCGTCGTCGTCTTGGTAACGATATCTGTAAAGATGGAATATATTAGTTACGCACATCGATCTTTCTAAAGTTAGGGTTAGTTTTAAGATAATTTACAATAAGTTTTTTTAGTTTTTTTTTTTTAACTAATTGTTTCTTTAAGATACGGTACTCACCCATTAGTCACAGCATCTTCTAGCGGCGTGTTAGGCGGAGAAGCCTCCTCATCGTCAGTAATTTCTTCTCGATGCTTCTTGCGATGACGCAGCATGCTGTGTTTCAGGGTAAACCGACGTCGGCAGAGGTCGCAAGCAAACGGCCTTTCTCCTGAATGAGTCCGCATATGACGACGGAGGTCCTCCGCTGACCAGAAACGACGAACGCAGAATGCACAGACCACCTAGAAAAAAAAAATTGTTATAGGAGTTTTCATTATGAAGGTTGATTACTAACAAATATCAACCTATTTAGGTATGCTGTTAGCATTAAAGATTGAATTTTTACCTTTCTGTTAGCATGGTCAGGAAACTTTCCCCTCTCATCATCATCAGCGCTTTCGCTCTTGTCACTGGCAGCATCCAAGGCTCCCTTACTGACTAGTTGCTCATACTCCGCCGTATGACCCGTCGCTAAGTGCGATAGAGCTCCACTCCTATCCCCGAACGACGCTTCACACAGATGGCATTTGAAGACTAGACCACCTTCATTGGTTTCTTCCACAATTTCAGGGTTCGGGGAGCCTGGTTGAGAATCAACCCCGTGTCTTGAAGACATATGTTTCTTTAGAGTTTCGAGGGATGAAAAGGTGCTGGTTGGACAAGACACGCATTTGTATGGCCTTTCTGGCACTGCTCTGGTCTCATTATTTGGTTGCGGTGGGGATACAGTATCAGGGATTGGTTCAGCCAGGACAGCTCTGGCAGAACCACCGTGCTTCCTTAATAGATGACGGTCACAGTTGGACTTGGTAGTGAAGAGGAGTGTGCAGTGTGGACACTTAAATGGCTTCTGTCCGGTGTGTGTGAGGACGTGGCGACGGAGTGATGACGACCAGGGGAACTTGCGGTGGCAGTAGGGACACGATACACGGTTAGGTGCTAGGCTGTAAGCTGACTTCTTCTTTGGTGGTAGAGCTGTGTCTGTTTCCGATCTGAAAATAAGTAATAATGAGGTTAATAAAAGCGTTCATTGAGTAATAAAGAGTGTTTTTAATGTCTTTTGTATGAAAAGTGACAAAATTTTACAACTTACTTATTTTCATCGCTGCCGGAGTTATTTCCCTCACTTGTTGAGGCGACTAGACCCTCTTCATCTTCTTCCTCATCGCTGCGAGTGGGCACCACCGGGATAGGAAGCGGCTCTTGAGTGGGCGACGTAGAGTTAGCTCCAGACTCAGTCTTATCATTCGTAATAGGAATTGGCTTGTTGATCAAGTTCCCAGCAATTTTAAGGTCAAAGTCCTTAGTCATTTCCTGTTGGCACGTAGCCATTAAGATTTCAGCGGCTGCCAGTCGCGCCGCAGTATGATCTTCCGGCTTGTTATCTTGATCAGGCTCCTCATCTATTACTAGGGTATCTTCTTCATCTTCCTCATTATCGGCGACTTCATCAGAATCTCGTCGTACAGGCGAGCGTTCAGATTGTTGCAAGGGCCTTTCAAGATGGCGAGCTAGTAACGCATACTTCATACGATCAGTCAGTGAGTCGGGTGTTGGGTACGGTGGTGGCGCCCTTGGAGCGGGTCTTCTGACACTCCAGTGTTGAGGGTGTTGTTGTTTAACGTGCCGTTCCATGTTAGATCGGAGAGTAAACCGCGCTGAACATTGAGAGCAAGAAAAGGGTCTTTCAGTTCTATACCTCCTTTGTTTCTGCTTAGGCATCAAAACACCGTTTTTTATTACCATCTTTACAGAGTCCGTCTGCGGGACTAGCGTGTTATTTATTTGTGGGCGTGGAGATTCAGAGTGTGGCGAAGGTATCGGAGAGATCGATGGCGGTGGTTTCTGTTCTTCTTCCTCGGGCTCAGTTTTAGGCTGACTGTCCTGCTCATTAGGGACGAGTCTGCCTCCAGACATGCTCAAGCCTCGCATGATTTCTTTCTGTATGTGCTGTTTTATTTCGGCAAGTTCCTGAGAATCAGTTGGGTGAGGAAAAAACGGAGGTTGAAGTAAGTAAGGGGCGATAGGAAAGGATGGCGGTAAAGATAGACCATGGATTCCAGGAACTGTACCTGCGTATAGCTGTGATAGCTGCGTGGCATAGAAAGCTGGGTCTATTTTCGGAAGAGAGCTTTCAAAAAGTCTTTGTGAGGCTAAGAGGAATCTTGTCTTTTCGTATGCTGAAGCAGCGACACTCGCTGCATCGGACTCGAAAGAAGGGCGTGGTGTGGCTTTGGGCTCCTCAGAGTCGGTATCACGTTTCTTCTTGCTGAGATCAAGAACATCACAACTATTGTTGTCACTAGTGCTCAAGTCAACTGGAGCTTCTTCATCGTACGAATCGTGTGAGATGTCATTAGACTTGTACGAGATTTCTGGTGGCCTGAATTCAGGTATTTGCGTTAGCTGACCAATACCCTTAACTTTAATTCGAGGTTGTGGCTGCTCTACGTCTCTTTGGATAGGCAGAGGTAAAGGCGACTCAGGTAATGGCAATGGTAACGATTTAGTTGTTAAGTTAGTGACTGGATGTCTCTCAGTAATGAAACTTGGGGTAAAGTGCGTTAGTGGCGTATCGCGTCCCGAACTTTCATTTCGCCTATCAATGTCAGGGGTGTGGAAAGCCAGTGATCTTTTCACTTCATCCCTTGCTAGTTTAGAATTCACTTCATCATTGTTAGGGTCTTCAGACGGATGGTAAATTATTGAGCGTTTGACATCTTCTCTTGTGACTTTAGCATGTCTATTCCTTAAATGACGCTCGCAGTTAGCTTTGGTAGTAAAAGCGTAATTACAGACGGCGCATTCATATGGCCTGTCCCCGTTATGAGTACGCATGTGACGTACTAACGCAGCCTTATCTAAAGAGGCATGAGGGCACATGTTACACTGATAAGGTCCCGGGCCCGTTCCGCTCAAGTGCACTCTATTGTGTCCCTTCAAAGCTCGTAGGTTAGGAAATTTAGCAGGGCATAACCTACAGGGGAATTCACCGCGCAGCTTCATTCTTCTGAACTCGGCTGCGAAGTTATCCTGGGTTTCCTCTTGATCTCTGTCCTTGATAACGGTGTCAGGAGGGGTCAAAACTGAACTTTCCAAAGATACTCTAGTTCCAGTGAGCCTCTCTAGAAGGCCGCCGGCTGACGTGACGCTTAATATCGATTGAATATCTGCCAAGTCGCGAGCGGCATCGATGTGTCTGATGCCGTTCGTAAGATGGTTATCATCGAACTTGGAAGTGAATCTTTCCATAGGTGGTGTCAAAGTACCGGGAATGCCAAAGGATCTGTTTCTAAGATCTAGTTTGGCGAAGAAATCCTCCCTGCGATCTCTTTCAGGGCTGGGTATCCGGGTGGTTGATAGGCACGATTTCCTGTGAATGTCCAAAGCTTGTCCACAAGGGAAGTCTCTGTGGCACATGTCACATCTGTAACGCTGTTCTGTCACTGACACGTGCGGGTTCCTTTCGCAGACTCCTCTGGCAATTTCAGGGAATTTTTTGCTTGAGAAATCGACGAAAGTAAGATCATCGAATCCAGTCTTGGTGTCGTCACTGTGCGCGGTGTATCGATGGATGTCGAAAGCGTTGACCGAGTCGAATCTCTGCCGGCACTTGGGGCACTCGAACCTTGCTGTTCGTTTGTCCATGGGGATGGGAGACGGTGAGGAAGACGCGGCACGTTTGCGCGCTCTCCTCAAGTCTTCCTCCTCGCTCCTGTCAGATCGGTTGTCACTGTCGATGCTCGTCGTCCTAGTGACGCGCAACTCCTGCTGTTCAACTTGAACGCCGTCCATTTCTTCGTCGGCCTCGATTTTAGCTTCACTGATGACCTCCTCTGTTTTGATTTCTGTAACAAAAGAGTACATGTTACAATTGATTACGGATTGTATGTTTGAATAACGCGGGGCGCTTTCTTACAATTCCAAGAAAAGTCGACAATAGATGAGTCAGGCAATTCACTTGTGCGAGGTCGCCATTTAGAATAATAATATCTGATATTATTATCATCATTGGAATCGATTCTAGCTACAATTTGCTAATAGATTTCTTAATGTATTAACTGTGTGTTTATTTGTATTTATTTTCGCTACTCGATAACAGATGGCGTTGTTTTGCTTTGCAGTAATTTATGCGCAAAAAATACTATTTTTTCGATCTAATCACAAAACATGTTTAGTTTTCACACAGAAATATCGCGAATCATTTAGTAAATTGAAACCTAAAAAGCTTTGACAACTATATTCAATAACTTGTCAACCTTAAATTCAGTTCAATACGAATCAGAATCGAACAACAGTCTCCATCCCTAAAATTCTCAAACCACAACAAAGTTCTCGACGGATGATTCACACTATCTTTTGTTTTAAAATGAACCGTAACTTCGATGAAAAAGCCGTTCTAGTTGCTGCGAAATAAAGCGTATTTCTCTTTGTTACCGTTCCCGTGAGCCTCGCTGAGGCTATAGGGCACAAAAATCAATAAGACTGACACCTAGTGGGCTATAGCTAGAGGAGTGTATGGTTGGCAAGCGGCTGAGTCACGTAAACGCTATCAGATCGTTGTTTTGTGAAAAGTAGCGATTGTGAGATACTTTAGGGACGTGCTATGAATAAATACATATATTCGGCGGGTAATCCCATAGGCTTAACACTCGATTTTCATGATTATGGAACCCACAAACTTTTTAGAACATCGAAGGAATTCAAATACCTACAAAATATAATTCTGTATGAATGGAGTTGCTGACGTTTATTTGAAAACCGAGATAGTATTAGAAGGAAAACATTCACATTAATATTCAATAATTATACAATATTATGACTATAGAGGAAGCAAATGATTTGTACATATTCCTGTTGCTGAATAAAAAGTTACTGTCGGATTTATTTTCTGACAAAAGTACTAGAGGTCCCAAAACAGTACCTTGCGGAACACTTAATTTCTAAATACCTTGCAAGTGCGGTTAAAGTAATTTTTAAAGAAATTTAAGCCGCAAAAGACATTGTTGTTATTTGACGAGCTAGATGACTCAAAAACACCCATATCTTTTGTTTCTTTCACTCCTAGATTCCAAAGAATGATACGTAGATTAGAATAAGGCTATCAGATGCTTTTGTGAAATAGTAGCACTTGTAGCATATTTAATGAACGTGCTGTGAATAGTTTCATACATATATTTGGCTGGTAAAACACAGATCTTATTGAGATTACTTCGCGCCAATGTGCGTTTGAATTTGGCGATGTTCTTTTTGGGATTTTAGTGTAGTTAGAAATGTTATTGACGGTGATTCAAAAGTAGAATGGTGTGACCTTTTTACTAGAAATCATCGATTTTTTTTCTATTTTATGGCAACTCTTCCAGTTATCTTATGTCTGTTATATTATCTCATTTGATATTATCGTTAAAGATTCTTGAGTAAGGTTAGTCACAAATAAATTTATTCCCTACTAGATTTAAAAAAAACACACTACACTGAATTATCTACTTATTATAATGATAATCCTGGCTAACGCTTATGTCTATAAACTACTACTAGAGGTACATACTACATACGTACCCAGGCACATGTTTCCATTCATGGATAAATCTTATATCCAACACATTTTACTAATTGATACTTTCTAAATATGGCATCATTTAAAAAACAAACTTCAGCTTTAATAGGCACTATGGTAACACCTACACAAATCCACAGACAATTTTTATTTACGACATGTCAGTTGCATGGTTATTTAATGACTGTTAAGCCTAAAGCAGAAATGCTGTGCAAAAGGCTAAATCAATGACCATAGTCGATTTCGAGCAGGACAACATGTATCTGACTCATAGTACGTCAGTACCCTACATATGAGATTACTAATCAAAGCAAAATACCAATTATGGTATAATCATTATGTAATTAATTGACATTTACCGCGTTTCGGATGCGAGGAAAAGTTTCGTTTTAAATACATATAGAACGTCCCTTCATTATCGTCAGCGACAATAGTACCAGTTATCCTGTCTCCTAATGAATTGCTTTATTCATCAGTATTTTCTAAATCATTATCAGTTAGAAAGACTTTTTCCTAGTTTTTATCATTTTGAACTTTTAAACATTTAGATAGTTTGTCCAGAAAGCTATTTTCCGAAATTTTGTACAATTCCAAGTTCTATTTACTGAAAAGAGGCGCAAATTCAAAAGTATGCAAACAAAAGACAGTATTTGTGGCGTAACGTACAAAATGTGATACCTTCCTCCAAGTTTTGTGCAAATTCACCTAAATTGCATTCATAAGTCATATATCACGCTATTTAGATAAACACATCCGTTGAGACTCGAATTACACAGAAATTGTTGATGTCAATTCGTTTCTCTTACATGGAAAAATACATGGAAATGTGTACAGAATTTTAGACGCTCTATTTAAGAGGAAGGAAAGTATTCACCTTCTATAAAGGCGATTTTCGTTTGCAAATTTTCCCGGATCTGTTATTTTGGGGAGGGAGATTTGCACCCCTATTTTAACCCCCCGGCTACGCCCATGAGATTTCCCCCTGGGGAGACAAACTGCCCCAACCTAGAGGACGGTCGAGTGGGCGGCGGTTTATGTTTCAGGCAAATATCAGTCTGCTGTATAAGAGAAAAACAAGTTAGAGAGTCATTATCATTAATTATGGACCCAAAGTTTATGGAAATTGTAGTAAACTACGGTCATAGTCATTAGTGTGATTTTGGGGTTTAAACATTGCTTTAAGTTGAAAGTCATGATTTAAAACTTTGAAGCCTTAGATTCCTGCACGTTAAAACGCCTATAAATCAAAACCATCGTTTGTGAAGAAACCCCCATGATTCCTGTCGCACACCTTCATGGGCTTGCGAAAGATTTCCAGCCTGCGAATCCACGATCCTAGATCTTTTATCATCGACATTAATTTCCATAACACCTTTTTCGTAACATAATGCTACTCCGTTCACATAGGTAGCAAGCCTTTGAAGAAATCATGAACAAGCAAATGTATCGTGTCGGGTTTTCTTAGCAATAATCTTTTCACGCAATCTTGTTTGTAACATGATGCGTGCGCGCATTGTGGGACGGCGTTACACCAGCCTGTGTATTTGTGGTCCTACAGTGGTTGTTCTCATTAAGGCGGATCCTTTGTAGCCCTAAGGCATAAATGTTACTCTTTTATGAGATGATAAAATAATTGTGGTGTTCAACGACTTTATAATGAGGATGCATAGAGAGGCATGGAATAGAATTTGCTAATTCAAGATATTACTGATAAGTTAGGAGTTTTCGACGACAAAAAGAGACCTAATTGTAAATTATGTGAGCTGTGTTTTGGAAAATGCTAAATAAAAGAATGCATTTTCAACGTTCACGACGCGGTGTAACAACAGCCATATTTTACGCAACATGTACGAGGAAAACAAAAGTGAAGTTTAGTCGTGAATGTGTCGAAATTGAAAACGTATTTGTTCTCGGAAACACTCTGAAATGCGCTAAATGCACGCTTTAGGCAGCACGCGTTCAACGAACTGAAGAAATTTATAATTTGTCAATTAATGAACGAAATCGGTACTTATATTGCGCACCAACAGGGAAAACTGACGCGGGAGCACCATCTATGGAATAGATTTTAGTCAGTTTGTGGTCAGGAAAAGTGTCTGTAATTGATTCATATTCAAATGCCACAGATGATGAGTTGACGTCGGCCGACATGTGGTTTAATTTGCCAGTAAAGGTGAATGATCTCAAGGAATTCCTTGTATTCTTCACTTGCGTCAGTCGCGTCAGATTAAGTAGTAGTTACATCGAAAGTTTCATAGTTTTCTGCTAATGCATGCTAAATTCTGGACCAGAAAATTTGTTCCTAGTCTTCGATTTCAAGCTTCATAGCGAAAATATATTTTCCATCGGCTACCGGATACCCAAAAAGAATTCAAAATTAATATTCAACGTCCAGTAACACGTGTAAGGGACATCAAAATAGTACAATCACGGAATAAACACCATCCGAATTCAACGTACACTCGAGTTCAATAACTTCATATACGGAGAAAAGGTGTGACATAGAAGCGCTGGCGCATCGTGACTTCCTCCTTCCCGCTTATTCGGAATTTAAATCGACCTATCGCCATCCCGAAGTGTCCCGAAGTGAGCCGAAGTTGCACGACAATAACTCTTATTGTCTGCATAATAAGATGGTTGTCTTTCTAACGGTGGGCGGCGCATATTATAAGCTATTTGATTGATATGTCGGGGACGTCGCACAGTACCGCTGCTTTCTTCAACACTCCAATGAGCCTCAACGGTACTGAATTACACCATGTAGTATCTCCAAGCCGTCACTTATGGTGTCGCCATCGGCAATTACCTGACCATACGGGTTTGCTTTCGCAACTGTTGTTTTGCTGGGAAATTGGAGTATTTTGCACGCTATTGTGGTCTAGTTAGGCTTTCCTGGCTGTAAAGTTAACTTTGTCTGTGACAACTGAGACGGCTATTGTCTAGAAATTGATAATGTGGTGCGCGGACGTTCATTTTGTACATTTGTTAGCGTTGTACTCGTTTCGGATCTCGGGGGAAACTTAATTATGGGTTTATGCAATTGGTACGACATTTTCGTGGAGATACTTTCTATTTGTCATTGCAGGTGCTGCTGTTTCAAAGGAGAGCTGTATTTCAACGAACGGTCGTTGAATTTCCAAAATTCAGCAAAAAGCTTTCATTCACAAAAAAATCCGACTAAACAACATTTCTAGAAGTAATGAATGAAGTAAAACAAACAACAAAAACGAATAAAATCAACAAAACAAAGTTTTACACCTCATCATCACTCTATGGTCGTACTGTTTATGGTTTTAAGATGGCGTCGTGATTAATGCAAGTCAGGATCGTGCCTTCCGCAGTAACGGTGCAGTTATGATGCCACGTTGATGTCTGCCTTCAATATTTTATAGGACGTTATAGTTCTGTTGGTTACTGGGACGGTTGGCTAGGTCTTGTGATGCTTTTGAGGGCCTAGACAAGTGGTTATTGCTGTCACGGGTATTTTGTTACACTGTTAAGGATTTTTAACAAGATTGACATAAGCTTTTCTATGTCTTATGTTCATTTTTGGCTTTTCCAATACTTTCACGATTGGTAGAATCCTAGAATGTCCTTTCGGCCCAAATGAAGCACCTCAACTGAATGAAGATTTACGGTTGCGTCTTCATTTTTATCTAACGATGTTTATTTGCATGATGTTCATTGTTATTATCATCATCAGAATCCTGCCTGTCATTTCCATTTACTATAGAGTTTTCCATGTCACCTCTTATCCATGGTAAAGGAACTTTGTCTCTCTGTCTGTTTCCTTTACCCGTGTTATAGAGATTTGCAGTCGTACATAAAAGATTAGTAAGGAATATATTATTATCGTTGTCACTAATTCTAAATCAGTTTTCATACAAATTGACTCGTTTAGAAATGTGATTGTTTTTATTTCAGAGGAAGTCGCCGATTTAATTACTTCTGCTTGTTATTAGAACGATTGAGGTAGGTATCATATTCATCATTTACATGTTTAATAATATCTATTGCCTGGACAAACGCGGGCATTTCCACGAACTTAGAAATATTTGACGTAGTAGGAATTTTATTAATGAATTATGCTGATGTTACAGAATTGGGGCCGTGTTACAAGTTTCTTGTTACAATGCCTACGTAAAGACGTGTTTTGACGGGATTAGGAACTGATCCAATTAACGTTACAAATAACGTTACGTTTCGGTTTGGTAATGGAATTATGTTCTTAAATTAAAATAGAATTGTAAGAAGTTTTTTGGAGATAAAAGATCGGATGATATGTTTTTGTTTTCAGGGGATTTGAAAATAGAACTCCATATAAGTAAAGTCGATCATTGCGTAACAATTATCGGGGTTTTCCTTCAATAAGTTATGTACCATCACACTCAGAACTATTTCTCTATTACCTACTGAGCCCTCAATCTCGAGGGCCCTTAGGACAGTACAAACAGCCAACAAAGATCCCATTGTACCATCTCGTGACGTCATCCGATAAAACGAAATCTCGATACGAAACCGATCAATCGCACGCCCAAAAATGGTTTCCACTCGATCGCTCGCTTTCTCCGAACGGAAAAGCGTCCCAATTAGGCGCACACGGTCGCGGAGGGAAGGGGGAGGGGTACTGGGCAGTAGAGATGTGAATAATTGAATGTTAATTCGTTTAGGGCCCGAGAGATGGCGGGACCGTCGACCGTGGTTCGTGATGCGGTTACCAAGTGATACCACATATTTCTTGTGGAGTGCTTTGACACTAAGTTAGTTTGGATGTGGCTTGATTGATAGGCAGACAGACACGCGGATGGTTTAGTGTTTAATCTGAATAATAAAGCTCGATTTAAATTTAAAAGAAAAATAATTCAACAAGAAGAACTTTAAAGAACATTATAAAAAAAAAGCCAATGGACATTTTAATATGTACCGATTTTTATCGAAAAAAGGAAGGGATATTTTTGTCTATTAATTTATTAGGGATACCATTAAGTCAAAATTCTTAGGACAAAATGAAATGCCAATGTTTTTTCTTATCTTTTAAATAAAACTGCGTCGTGAATAGGTACCTATAGAACCAATACTTAGGTGTGTTGTTTTTATGTACCTTCACACGATCATAAACTAGCAAAGTTATTTCAATTACAATTGATTTTACATACACGTGGCTTATTTATTTAATAAATAGTTCAGAGTAAAACAGTTGTATTGTATTGACGTAGTTTTTCTCAAGTTCTGTTTGAAATCATGATTTGCATCTTGTGGTAACAAAGAAATTAACAGATGAAATAAATTCTTTTGCTCAGATGTTCAGCAGCTGTAATTTTTGAGTATTAGCCAAAGAGATTTAAAAGAACCTATAGAGCGGGCATTGGGAAAATTGTCAAACAAAATTGTTGATGCCGTGCGTCAGTAGCGCTATCTAAGCGTTGCACAGCAACGCGACTACTAGACTGAGGGACTTTTTACCTATTGGTAAAAAGTTTTGGATCACAAATTTCTTCGTGATGTCCCGTCTATTGCTCGTTTAAAGTTTAATGTCGTTGGTATTAGCCAATAAAAAAGTGGATAAAAGCCTATAGCTTTGCATACAAATTATGATGTGTATGGGTCTATAAGAGTAAGCAGTGACATAATTTATAATTATTTATAAGTGTAGACGTACTGACATATGATCTATATGTATTTTAGAACAATGCCTTATTATTATTCCTCTAAGTATTGGGGCGCTCTGTGGAGCTCAGCTTAATTTATCAGCCAGTGACTTCTATCAATTCCTTATTTGAAATTTAATTGGCTGTAGGCCAGTTTGAGTCTTGTTTGGCTGCAAGATATTGGTATCTATGGCATAACATTATAAATCGAAGACTAAAGAGTTCTTTTTTAAAATACTGTATTTAAAAAGTGAACAACGCAAGATAATTACAAGAAATTGTAACAGGCCTATACGGGTTTGTCATTATTTGCCGTTTTGTATTTACAAACAGCAATTAGGGCCGGAAGACGACACAAATGGGTTATCAGATAAAGTACCGTTGGAGCTACACCTTCGACAGACGTCCTAATCGGTCAGAGGACATTGAGAGCACCTAAAATGTTTAGTGAGACATTAAACAGCTGACAAATACCTATTTGCATTTAGTTCTGATAAAGTAGCTGGAAATGCAAATGTTTATGAGATATAGGTATTCGTTTTAAATAGGAAATGAATAATTATGGAGTTATATTTTCTGATGAACTGAAGAATGGCATGAGAATTGATAAAATGTAAGAGACGATAGATGTGAAAAATGATGTCATGTCGTAAATTGATTCACATTTTCCTTTTAAGATGATAGTCATGATTAAACGGAAAAGGAAGTAGATTAGTAAATCTAATCAAGAGAACGATTTGTAATTTCCTAACACTGCTACACAAGCATTTGTTCTAAGTGATTCATATGGACTGTCGTCAAAATATTTATCTTACTTAAAAGTATTTTCCGTGTTCTACTTTCTTTATCTAAACCTTGATTTAAACGCTAATTTGGAAAGTCTAAAGAAAAAGCACTATGAAAAATGTCAAGTAAGTCCAAAAAAGGGTAGGCCATGTTTGAAAAAATAAAAGGATGACTAATGCAATATTTTACTACGTTAACTAAAGATCCGATTATCTATTTTGAGTTTCTGCTGTTTATTATGAATAACGAAATGTATGACGTAACCAATAAGTTATTTACTGGAGAAAAAATATCTAAAGCTTTGCATTGTTCTCATTCAAAGCTCCAACCTCTATCCTAGATGTATCTGTTGATTTAAGGTACCGTTCTCTGCATGAATGGACTTAAGATGTCTGTTGACACAAGTGTATGACACAAATGGATGTTAGGATCTCTCGAGAGATTGCCGCCTCGGCTGAGCAAACCGAATTCCGTATCCGATTGTCTTAATGAGTGTCTAATGAGATATTTTGTGTCGTGTTTGTCTTACGAAACTTCGCCTTGGTTTTGTTAAATCTTACTGTTTGAACAGCGGGCCTTAGAGGGATTTATTGTACCGCGTGCGTAGAAGAATTTGGAGGTCGGACCATTGATGGTTCGGTACAACTTGATCGAATGTTATTAGTGTGTTATCTGATGTGATTGTATCGTACGCATACTGGCTTATCCAGATTTAACAAATCAGTTCAGTCATGTTTGAATGAACATCTCTTGCAAAACACATACCTAAAAATAGAAATATTTCAAATATTGTTGAGTAAGAATATTAATAGGTACTTATTGCATGAAGGCAGAATTTTCTAGCAACGTGTCCTCTAAGTGCTGTTATTTGAAATAACAATTGTAATACACCTGTGATGGCACGCCACAGATAAGAAGAATATACTCAGTTTAATTACTTCTATTTGAAGTGTCAATAAAATAGATAATAAAAATTTGTTGCAAGACTCGGCTATTTAACATAACTCTGTACCTTTAGTGAAAAGTGGTACAAGTCAAAAAACCTAGTTTTGAGAAAAATCGATTTAAAGTTTTGCATTTTTTAAATGGCTATAACTTTTTTATTAATTGCTTTATTTCTGAACTTTTAACTGTTTTCGGTTGGAAATTGTTAGTATCATGTCGTATATGCTTTGGTTGTATTAAAAAGTAATTAGAATCTGAGATAATTAAAAAAAATTGACTTGTATCATTAGCCACATTTTTATTTCTAAGTGTAAAATGATATAACTCAAATAGTATCATTTAACACATTATAAAACTCATCAATATTGAATGATACAAGTATCTTTAAAACATCTTTTTGGTAGAAATTGAGCTATAAATAGTAAAAACACTAGAACTAATTTTGTGTAGAAAACATTGAGGTTTTATCGTTACTATGTCTTTATTATGTGCAATGATAAAATCATCACTTGTATTACTTTGCACTTATTAAATACAACTAAAGTAGTGGTGTATAATGATGTAACTTTAATTATACCAGACAAAATGTAAAACTTTCTTGGTGTAAAGTGATATAAGTTGAATTCTATTTCTATAGTAGGGCATTAGTCACATATACTTGTTCAATCAGGGTCTAGTTTAATTTAAAAAGTGGGTGAATGAATGTGTAAAGGAATGATAAATTTTATTTTTTATTATTATTATATTTAACAGTATCTTAATGAAGTCAATAACAGTCTCAATGAAAACAATCTATTTATTATTACTTTCTTAACCAATACAAGACTCCTTGATGAAATGGACCCACACACTGCCCAATTTAAGTATAGTCAAGGAGTAGAACACAATCTTATAGTTTTATGATCACAATAATCACAGTTCTTTATAATAAACCGTGTTGAATAGCACTTTATTATATTTATGCCAACCGTTGGTACTTTCAAACAATAGATTTCTTTCAAATTTTAATGAACCGCAAAAAATACAGAAATATATATAAATTATGTGGTTAAGTGAACCCGCAGAACCAGAAGCGCACGGTCCCAGTTTACGAAAGACTTATCATAAACAAAAACAACGAGTCGGGTCTAGAATAATAACACTAGTCTACAAAGGTCTTTGCATTTCAAAAAATTTAATATTCTCTTGATAATTTAGCTTTTATAATTTATTATTTTGACACCCTAAGTACGAAAATATCATGTATAATTTCGATTTCCTCTTATATTCGGCTTCTGTAACATCTCTACAAGCAGTCCTGCAATAAGTCATAGACATAGAGAACTTCAAGTTGCTCTGAAATAATTTTCCATGTTAACGATGTACTGATAGAAACGCTCCCGTGATGTTTATTGCTAAAACTGCCTAGAAAGAGTCCAAAGGGGAACGTAAACAGTGGATTTCTAAGGACAAGACAACTCAGCTTGTGAAATTATAATTCTATAATAATATCCGATAAGTTTTTTAGAAACACCATGAAATTTTCTAAACATTGTGAGTTGTCAAGCAAAAATAATAATCAGTTACTTGATTTGTCGATTCTTGCTACTTCATTGGCACTACTTTTTCAAAATTATCCTGCTAAAATCTTCAAATGAGTCCTCCCACCCAGGGCAGGGCTAGAGGGACTGTCAGACTCGTACAAAAGAAATGACGTATTTTTACCAGTTATCCAGCACATTTAGTACATGAATCTCAGCACAAATGTGTTTCCTAGCCTTTCTTAATATGGTTTTATGTTTACGTTAAAGCAGTAAGAAGCAGGCTTTACAAATGAAAAAAACTAAACAAGTGCCTATAATATTGTGTTGAAAATGACAAATATCTTAAAAACTAAATCTTATTAATGGCTTTTACTTATCAATTCGTATTTAGCGTAGGTAAACATGTAAAAATTAGTTTAAACTATACAGAATCTTTTTTCACTGTAGACTAATCAATCAATAAAAGAAAGTTACATTGAAATCTACTGTAACTATAAACATTACTCGTTGATTATTTTTAGTTCAGATCACATCTTATTAAAATTCATAAATGAGGCAAACAAAAAAAAACTAAATTACATTAAATTGATTGCGAATAACTAGATTACGCAGATTTTTTCATTGCGAAAATCGAAATTCGAGTGATGCTTATTATATTAGCTTATTCTTATATTTAGAATTATTCAAAGACCTACTTGTTATTCTTGCGAATAACAAGTAGGTCTTTCATACTTTGGTCAAGTTAATCCTAGCACCGACTTGAAATACCAAAAAACACAAGAGCTTCTATCTTTATACAATCACCTAATTCTTCTAAAAGTAACGTATAACTTGAAACATAATTTAGTGTTACTTATAGGTATTCTTTTAAAACTCAATCAAACTGCTTGACTCTGCAGCGGAAATTCGGCAAATACGGCAAATCGTCTTGCCTTTATACAGATGTGTAGATGTATATAAATGTACTACATAATCATTTATTATTTTATATATAGACATTTGCACTTTGATTTTTACATTTTTTTCGAGTCGCAGGATGATTCGCCATTCCCACCGCGCTATACATATTTTTACCTTTGAGACTTACGGTTCAAAAGTTACGACCACTCTTCGTCTCCATATTGGCAACAAATGCTTAGATAAAATTCAATTAAAGTGTCTAACCTCAAAACTAATAAGAATATCCGAATGATAACTTAATTTAGTACGTACTTTTACTGGCCGTTTGGCGTATGAGCGCAATTACCACTGCCGATCTCACTTGCTCATTGCGGCGACTGCCGTCACAGAAAGAGATAGAAGAGGCATGACGAAACATGACATGTATTGCTTTTTACAACGATCACTAGATTGATCGCTTCCTAAAAATCCCATACTAATACGATTTAAATTCATTTATATTATTATGAACCAAACGCATTACTAAGAATACTTAAATATCATTTGATACATGTTCAGTTGTATCATTTGACACGTTGGTGGTATGTAGTGCTGCTTATTCTCAAGCGATATAATTCGATTTATATTATTTTTCACAATTGATAATTCTATGATATTTTTTGTGTCACTTAATATAAATCGAATTGTATCAACAAGCACAAAGTTCATGTTACTAATATTAAATGTGTCAAGTGTTATAAATCGAGATAGCCCAGTTTACAAGTAATTGTTATAAGTTTAAGCTTTAGTTCAATTTAATATAACTAAAGAAGTATCATTATACACAAAAAAAAACATCAAAATCCTCCACAAAAGCGACTTGTATCATTGCACACGAAACTTATTTCCCGTTCTATAACAGATAGAGAAACGCCGATTAGATAGAAAAATAGGAAAAAATTCAAACTTCAAGATTCTTTAAAGATTTAAAAACCGCTACAACTCGAGTTGTATCACTTTTCACTAAGGGTACAGAACTATAAATGAAGAATCCGTCAGATATGTCGCTCAATACCGGATGCCAAGTCATAAACATTATCAGCTGTTCTAAAACGTTGTAATAAAATATGAGGGTAGTCGTACAAATGCTCGGGTGTCGAATACCGCGCGTGCGCGCCATCAGTAGTCAGGTTGCTGTCATTGAGCGCATAAGCATCTTATTGCACCGGAGATGCGATGAATGGTGGTCTTAATCTTAATGGACAAGGACTAATTTGTATTGAATAGAATGCTGGCTTGATAAGGATATATGTGATCACTGAATGATCTTAAATGCCTGATTTTGATGGACTTTGGTACAGTGATAAATGGGACCTTGGATGGTTATACGCATCTTTCTGATTAAAACTAGAAGGGGGAAAATGATAGAAGGGATGGGACCGAAGCCGCTTGCAAAAGGTATTATGGATAAAACGTGATAAACGGATACTTACGTTGTGAAGAAGGCGGCTCAGCCGCGGGTGGCGCGGGCGCAGTGGCAGCACCCTGCATGGCCCGCGACGGTCTACCGCGCCTGCGCCTGTCAAAAATAAAAAAAAGATTAGTTTTCAAAACCATTTAGTTCAAAGTTATTTATAATACAAAATTAACTAGAAAAAGCACGAGTCCGGATAAAGATGATCAAATTGTAAGCCTTAATTTAAAAAAGCCTACATGTTTTTTTTTGGGATTGTCCGCGAGACTATGCCTAAATAATGGTTAACGTAATTTAAAGCAGGTGTGAACTCGAATGAAATAAAGTAATTGAACGGGTTACAGTGTTTTATTGAATGAATTTTATTTTGTGTTCTTAATAATGCAAGTATACTTTATAATAATGAGTGCCCGTAAGTTTTTTTTTTACTTTAAGCTGTTTTTATAGACAACTTGTGTGGTCTTTTCAGTCTTTTCGAACTTGAAAAAAAAACGAGCTGAAAGGGATTGCTGTAACTTTTATGAAAGTTATTGACCAAATATCATGATCATATGAAATGGTTGATGCATTGTAAACGATTGTTGCTTGAGTTATACTTAATTGATTTATAAATAAAATCAGTCTTAAAGTTAGTGATCGGTATAATTACTTCAGAATATTTAAAACGACAGCACTTAAAAATAAATTCAGCCATCATCATTTTCTCTTATTTCACTTTACTTGGCGTTATCGCTGCTGTATGTCTACTTCTTCTATACTTCTCATTACTCGTCATCTAAGCAGTATAGTCCTTCTAACTGTATCATTCTTGAGTCCATCATTTCATTGGTACTCAACTTTGACCCTATTCTATTCGTCAGCATTCACGTTTTAAAGTACAAGCTCATCGCTCTTGTCAAATACAAAATTATAAAGTAAAGTTAAAAGGCATCTAAAGTAAATAACTGAAAATTCGATAAAACCAGCTTCGTAAGTGACAAAGAACGTTGAGTCACATGTTATCTGCGGCTTCCTGCGACACTTGACGCTAATCATCGATCGGCGAGAAATGAGGGTACCTAATCTACGTACACCTATCTGCTGGGTGGGGCTTCCAGCTATGAGACTTGGCTTGAGACTGTCCTGTTTAAGTTTCTCTAAAAAGTTTAGATTTTAAATTATGCGCCACGAAACTGACGTTTTTTAAAGATTTTTTTTTAAATTTGTTTCACAGATTGACACTGATACTGGTATTTTAACGTAGAAATACATTTTTTACTGTCAATACTTTTATATTGTGATACTGAGATTATTATAAGATTTCAAAAAGAATTATCGTCGTGACCATCAGCATTATTCTGTTAGAAAGAAAATTTCTAAAGATAAGATTTATCAATACAAATAATACAGATAAAAACGGTCAATGTACAAAAGATTAATATGCAAAATAGTAGGAACATCTGCAGTCTAAAATCAATCCTACATTTTCTTTTTAAATTATAGACATCGTAATCAGTCAGCTGGACAGTTGTTCAGTGCGCCTGCGTGTCTCGCCGCTTATTATAATCCAGACAATGTATGCTAATATACCAATCGACTGGCAAGTTTAAAATGCCACAGTATGAATTGTCTTAAATTGAGTTATTTTTAGCATTGTCACATTGTTTTGTTTGACGCATGGTAGGTAATACAAAAAAAAAAGTTTAATAAGTAATACCGTCCTAGGTCAATAATATATTTTGAATAGTCAAGCCCGACAATAGGGCAAAATACAAGAAAATCAGCTTGTTAACAGACTTTCATATCACAGCAGAGAATTTTTTTCTAAAATATTTTGCTCATCTTTCTTTTTTTTCAGTTTTACCTCTTACTGGAATACTGAATTATTTATCAAACAGTTACAATAAAAAAACACCCATCTAAATTATTTTGCTTTCCCAAAATTTCCCCTACATCGCACGGTCACCCTACACCATTCGCTAGTGCAGCGCACGCGCGTCTGACCTATTATAGTCCAGACAATGCGAGCGAATAACCCGCGGCTGGTATGCGACTATGTACCTACCTACTTATGTATTAGGAGTGCTTACTAGACACCTGCTACACACAATTTTTAAAAAATAATACGGATAGATCATAATTATTATTCTTTGAAACTTTCAAATTTCGAAAATTATAAGAAAAGAGGTGAAATTAGAAAAATAAAAAAGAATTTGGCTAGCGACACCATTTTGAGTTTGAAATGCAAACCCCAGTAGTGCCAACACTACTGTCAAAGTTAAAAATCGAACGAGAGGCAGATGGGTCATTCTCAAAATTCAGCTCTCCAAAAAACATTAACGATATAAAATGACAGACTGATTAACTTTTTTTTACTTCATATTATAAAGACAATGCGAGCGATTAAACCCACGGCTGCCCGGCTGGTCTGGTATATTTACTTATGTATTACTAGTTGTTACCTGCTACTCTGCTCGTTACTTAATGTTCTAGTAGCATTGTGTTGATTACCTAGGTGAACTGGATTTTTAGTAGGTTATGTAGATGTAAGTTTTTTGAAATGAAATCTTGAATGATGACTTTTATTAAGGTTCTGTATGAAGAGTAAACGTCGCTATTCTTAACCGAAAATTAGAGGCAAAAGCTTTTTCATCAAAAATACAGATTATTTCTTAGAGTTTCATATCAAGTTCTTTATATCAGCACTAAGTTCAACCTCTACCACACCTATACCCAGCTTTGGAATAACACCTACTTCGGTTTTCCAAATTAAAAATTCATCAAGGATCAAGGTTTTTCAACAAAATAGACAGAGGCTTTTCGCTTTCGGCAGCTTCTATCAAATACGTTTTGACGTTTCTAATAGATATTAATCTTAATAGATTCATATCAACTTGTCTGGTCCTTTTGTTCATTGGTTCGGTAAAATTAGCTATATTTTGTATGTGATTATTTCTCAGACATATCTCAGTATTTCCCTTGCTTGGAAACTTCACATCTCACCTTTCAAGAAAGCGCTAAATGCACTGAAAACGACGCTCGTCGGGGCCTTTGATGATCAGGATTACAGTTTACTTGGAATCGTAATACAATATTAATTCCTTATCTTGGTATGCGGCTCGCTTTGAACTCGGAAATTATGGTTATCTATAAGAACTGATTTTGTTCAGGCGATGGTTGATTTGATTCAGCGTTAATTGAAGAATTTCTTGTAGGACCTTTTTATTTTCAAATACCTAGAGTATGAATAAAAGAATTATAAGTATTTTAAATGTTTCAGTGTTCAAGGTGTGTGTTCAAGGTTCTAAAGAATTTTGGTACTTTTTATCAAAAATTTTAAAGCAGAAGCTCAACCCAATTTAGAATGAGAACAACTTTTGTAAACTTTATGGTTTCCAATTAGCTTTCCTGTTGGTCTAATTTAGAATAAAACTTTTACGTAAAAAAGGTATAAACGAGGACATTTTTTAATTTCAACCATAATTAGTGTAAATTATTATCAGTAACAAACTTTGAACTGGGTATTATGAGCTTGAATTAATGAAATTAGAACAAGAACAAAAGATGCTACCAGCATTATTTTGATTTTAGTTGGGTTATTCTCAAAATTCTGCTGTCTAAAAATCATGAAAATTTGAAATGATGGAACGGTTTTTTACGATTCCTGTAATTGCAACATAAACGAAAATCATGTCCACATTTTCCATGTTTCCATTAAGAATGTAATAAAATAAAGCACCTATTGATTCTGTTATCACGAGTCGCAAGGATTTCTTCATTATCAGTGTGTAGACGTGATCGGATGACTGCTTCTAATCTCTACCTATTGTTAGCTAATTATTACATGTATTTTTGTCAAGTAGATTGAGTATGTTGGTAAGGTGATTTGTATCACGTATTGATTCTTATGTAATTTTTTTTATGTTGTCAGGGGATCTTATTGGATTTTGATGGCATCGAGTTAGATTTTAGTTACGGACGAAATTATCATCATTCGAAACCAAATTGCTGCAGATATTTCATTCCAATCCAAACTAACCCATTTTGCCGGGATGCCTTCATCATCATCATTATTGGCAAACCTGTTCCACTCACTGCCGTGTATAGGCCTCCTTCCTTTTCTGCGAGGCTTCCCTGATGGATGATGGGGATTTCTTAGCTTAGTTAAAATCTCTGTTACCCTAATTTCATATAGAGGGCACGTTTTTACATTTTTTTCCCCTAAAATATCAGTTTACCACTTTCTAACTTGAATCTTCTTCGCTGTAAACGTCCTCTAGTTTAAGTAAATGACCTAAGTGAATAATATGAAATAATAACATGTATTAAGAGATGAACAGAACAGATTTGGTGTGAAATAACTTGGCGCATCTAACAACCGTATTATTGCGAAGTCAACGTAGCTCCTTTAACATTGAGACATTGGTTTTAAAGACGTGTATCTGATCCAAGATATCTATCGAATAAGTGTAAATTAGACCTAAAGTTACGTAGGTTACCAGCGTTTGAGATATTTTTGCTGGAGTGGTAATTCATCAATTGACTTCTGCCGTTCTGGATAGAGTGGAAGAAAGTCAACTCTTATTGACTAATAAAACCCACCCTGTTACTTCAAGTGCCCTGCGTTTCAGGACTTGCTGTAACTTTTTCAAATAATCCAGCAAAAGCTTATATGATATAGTGTAAGTACTGTTAAGATCCCTTCAATTAAGAAAGGTTGTAATTAAAAAACTAAAATACTAGAAAATATATAATTGCTATATATCTAGATAAAAAGCACCTTCTATCACAATCAAATGATAGAGAAATAAACGGCAATTACAAGATAAGCAAGTAACATCTGTCGGCATGATATCTGCTTGTCCGTGACAAACTTGTAGCATCTTCACGTCGAGAGGCTGGTTGACGCAATCTGGTCATTACTGCAGATGATGATAAACACTTGTCTTGTTGATAGATATTGTTACGATTTGCGCACGATTGCGATTTGGAGAAATAAGATGAGTTAAAGCGATCGATTACTCCGATAGGTGCAAAATTAATTGGCAAGACTTATAAATCTCTGAGGAATCTATTTGAAAAATACAAGTGCGACGGTGTTCTTATTAGAATCTTTAAACTAGTAAACATCTAGTTATGGTTGTTTTAACTTGTCCACTTAGTTATTGCCAAAAGATAAAGAAACGACGATTTTTTTAACCAAGACAATTGCCAAACACCACGCAACGTCCAATCGATAATGCGCGCGGTTCTTACATAATTGTCTAAAGAGCATATCACGGCTATCTAGCACTCAAGATTGAAGACATTACCGAGATAATGAACGACAAATGTCTCAATGAGAGACGAGATTGAGACTATCTAGCAATTACTTAACTGAGCCTTGTATCTGACTTGAGACTCGCACTTGAATCATTGTCTCACAATAAGATAAGAGATCTGTTTTGTAATTTGCGTTATTGGCGATAATATGTTGACGATATACTTAGTATTTTTTTAGGAAAATAAAAGAACTTGATGAGCCTCTCCATATTTGCTATTTCTAAGTAAATATTAGATAATTTTTCCAATTGGTGATCATTTTAGAAGGCTGCTTCTCCCGTCTAGATGTGCACATTTTAGTCGTTATTTATACCTATTTCTGTAGAAGTGTAGATGAAGCTCACAATTACTGACTCTGCGCTGTGCAACAGGGGTCATTAACGCGAAACGGACATATTTTGTAATATCCCTAATGCTGTTATAATCAACCTTGTTACTTAGATGATCATAGCGTTGGTACTGTAATTAGCTTCTTCTTATCAATTGGAATTCCTAAATTCAATCATTTAGGATAGGTTTGAAATTTCTCCGAAATATGACAAATTGCTCAGACTTACGTGGAGCAATAATCTGCTAAAGATTAATTGAATGATAGTAAATTATCTTTATTATGCTAGATGGTCAACCATTAGTAAATAGCGTGATTGCTGCAATACCTATATTTTCCTGGAAAACATTAACAGTTCACATTTAAGTTTGTTCTCAGAAAAAGGGCAAAATTTACTCTTTTTGTGGGAACAAAATTAAGGGTTGCGGAATGTTCAGACGCATTAATTGTCACGGGTACGGGTAGGTAGGTATTTGAATTCAATAAATTGCAGAATATCGCTTCTTTTTTGCGTTCTTGACGTTATTTTATTTTCGTTTTGCCCGATTGTGTAGTTCGTTGTTTTTTTTAAAGGATTGGGGTAAATTAGTGCGTTAAATTTTAAGCAGTCTTATTCTTATTGGAATTTAATGGAGAAAGAAAGTTACTAATCGGTTTTCGCAAAAAAATACGCATTTATGCAATTAGACAGGTAGAAAAACACATACTCAAAGCTTACGGAAAATAATCTACAGCCTGAAAAGTTATGAGTAAGATAAATTAATAACTTTAATTACCTACTCTAAGCGTAAAATTAAGCTTCACTTGACCCGACGGCGAAAGTGCAAATTTTTCATCTCGATTTAAAAGCGTTTCACAATTTCATTGTTATTCTTTTAACTTTGTAGTAGGTATTTCAGTAGGTACCTACATAATATTTTGTTGTTTATAGAATAAGTTTGTAACGTAGATTACTTTACCTATTTGTTTTACAAAAAAATAATATAATCAGATCATGCTTTTCGTTATAATTTTCTAAAGCTTTTTTTTCACGTCACTTTTATGTTTGTTGAAATTATTGTTTTTTTGCGACCGACTGGTTTTTTTTTTTCGTTGTCACCTTATTAAAACCGATCACTCTTTTTTTTCTTATTGCAAAACGGAACAGAATTACACTTCAAAAATTCTTTTCACATTAATTCACGAAATACCAAATTTAAATTTAAAAAAATCAAACAAATTCGAATTAAAATGTTCTTTTTCACGCACAAAATAAATATAAATCCGTTGGCAGAAAATAAACATTTAAAATAAGAAAAGCAATATTCTGCAATAATTGTTTTTCGAACGCACAAGTCACCTTCAAGGGCTCAAGGGTCAAGAGACGACAAAACATTCGACTGTCGTGTATCGCACTGAGCCCACTCGATATTAATTACTAGAGGTACCTTAAACACAGGGCGACGCCCGCCGTCACAAACGATAATTTGCATCGTAATCTAATCGAAATAACTTACCCAATGGTGGATAATTTTTGCGATATCAGCCGAAGCCCGAAATAATACAAAATAATAGTCCAACAGCACACGAAACAGCGTCCAGTCTTTCACAAAACACCTTAATTAATTTTTGAGCACAGATTTACAGTCTTAAATTATTTTCTATTTACAAACACTTTAAAATTTGTAAGGCACTATATTCAAGTAATTCGCGCGTCGAGCGTGTGTCGCATCTCGCACGGGAACGACAACCTCGCGCGCCGAGATGTCGTCTCTTTGTGATCGTGATGAGAGTACGCACTGTCGCTCTGCTCTCGGGGGAGCAAAAGATGGCCGCCGATTGGTCGAGAGCGCGGCCGAGAGAAGGAGAGAGCGCATCTCACGCGGGCTGCGAACGAGTGAGACAGCTAGCGTCATTCGTTTCGTCGGTCGGGTGAGATTGTCCGCGCGGGTTCAGGTGGATCAGCGCCGAGAGCGTGCTATGATAATAATGTGGAGATGCCACACCGAGTGGTTCCGTCACTATCGAATCTTTATTTAGCTTTATTATCTCTGCGATTAGAACAATGATGGCGGATGGATGATTATTTTTTTCCTTTAAAAAATATTTCAAGTTTTTCAATCAGCTATTTTTATCTTTCAGTTAGGTAGTTTAATTTAATCTTGCCAAAAATTAAAACCACTCATTATTATTATTGCGTCTTAAACAAAATTTTATCAAATGTTTGATTTTATTTACAAATATAAATAAACTACCTACATATCATTGAATTTTGTGATAAGTGTAGGTATCGAATCAATCTACAGGTGAACCTAATTATCACAACGAGGGATGAGGAGAGAGATGTTATATATACCTACCTAGGTAGGTACTAAATAATAATAAAGTAAATAAGTAGTCCATTTACATATTTTTCAAATGTAAAATTCTCTTCGAAACAGAAGTGTCTACATTTTCTGCGCTTTTATTCAAATTTGGTACTTTTTGGGGCACACAAATTAAACTCCGTCATTAAAAAATACTAAAATTCGTATATATTTTTATAACCTGCATTATCTGATAATACTTATTATTGAAATAGACAGACAATGAACCTGTTGATCGATATTCAAAAGAAAGAAATGCGAACACGTATCATGATATCATTAAAAAGATTTCAGATAACCGAATAAATACCCGAATTTATCTAAATGAATTGTAAAAACGTGTCTTTTTATCTTTACTCTTTTACGAAAACAACTGCATAAGTACTAAGACGAAAGGCCATTTTATTTTCAAGAAAATGACAATAGGTCTTGTTATGAGGGGCGTAAGAGCGATAACTGTCAAAGGCGTGTTGGCGAGATGACGTAAGTTTGTGATCGATCATTCTACCGGTTAGTCTATACATACCTACTTGCTAACACCTATTTCGTGGAACGATAGGTAACTAAGCCATGCTAATCTCAAGAACAAAATGTTTTCCTTTTGAGGATTTTATTCCAATAAGTTATTGAAAAATTTCTGTTTTGTGGAAATCATTAGCTTACGGCATGCTTACGGTCGTGTCTAATGGTTTTCAATACTCTGAGACAAGCCTTCTTCGAATATAATGAGTAGGCTAGAGATAAGGTCTGTGTGTCCACTTCCAAAAAAATGCTAAAAATTGCACAATTACCAAATTTTAACTTTTTGCAGAATAATCTTCTCACTTTTTAAACTTCTCGTTAATTTATGAATGAATGATCTCACTGATATTGCGAACAATTAATATCAAAGTCCAGAATATCAACAACACAAAGTTTATAAGGACATAATAATAGCAGAGCACATTATCGTCTTTAAAACATGTTTCATGTAAATAATTCTCATTCCCTATCAATGAGTAGGTAAACATCGTCATTCGACTATTTAATTAGCACTTGCCCTATATTTAATTGTTTATTCATGTATCTCGGGTCGCTTTGACTTCAACGTATAATTTAAATATTTGAAAAACAATTTTAAAATGTACAAAATGTCAGTTGAGATTTTCGCGCCCAAATTCTAATGGCGGTTGAAAGAAAGATGGCGCTGGGGATTGCAAAAGAGTTAGTTTTGCAAGTTTTGTCTGCTTAGTTATGTGAATTTGCATCATATAAATTAATTATTATTACCAGCTTATTACTGTTAACCTTGAATAAATTATAAATTCAACCGATAGCTCTCTATGATGAAGAATAATTATTTAATGTTTTGGTAGGTATAAAGTGGGTAAGTAGCTATATTTCCTTTTTTGTTCTTGATAATTGTACCTACTTAAGTTCTTTTTCATTATGTTGTTGTATTTAATTTTGCATTTAGCAATATTACGAGTACAGACACCTAATTTTCAAATAAAGTATTTTATTTCATTCAATTAGAATCTAATTAGAACCATCTTAAAATTATCGTACAAATCAGTTTGTTACACATATGTATTTTATTCGTTTGTTGTAAGTACTTATTTACTCATTTTGCTCAATTGACGTAAGACAAGTGTTACATCTTACATTATTGTTGTTCAAATAATAGATATTATAATATCATCAATAAATTTGTCGAGGTACTCTGATTCTAATCGTATTTTTGCTTCTTATTTTGATCAACAAAACAAGTAAGTAGAGAATACTGTTATGTTAAAATGTGGAGATACAATACAATAATACTACAAGGTCTAGTTCTGTCTAACTCTTTAAAAAAGCGCCTCTTCTTAAACCTATACCAACAAAGTCAAATGCGGACAACAAAGTCATCCTATAAATAAAGGTTTCGTTTTTGTTTTGAAGTAGGGATCCCTATTAATTCGATTGCCTAAAATACTCGTAAAAATTTCGTATTCCCGCAAATGAGGGACGATTTTTTTTAGAGACTATTTTTTCTAGGCCGAGTAGTTTTGATCGTGTAGGACATTGAAAATTGAGAAAAAAAAAAAACGTGAAAAAATGCATTGTTACGCTAACCTCAAGTAACAGGGGTAGTAAGTTGTTAATTCGAAGTTTCTTGTAGTAGGCAAGTCATGATCATGAAGAAATCATTTTTTACCTTCCAAAATAATCCTAGAAGTGATAAACAAACTTTAAAACGTGCTCCAACCTTCTGTTTACTCAAAAAAGCGATATATATTTCAATACAAAAATCAGTTGAACTGTATTTTATCAGCTATGGTCGGTCCCCATCTGGAGCCGACCTCTAGTATCGGTCAGTCGAACTTATGCAAACATGGCTCCCTCCATCTGTCAACACGCGGCTACGTCTCTATGCTGCCTGTTTTTTTTTATTATTGATGAGATGACATAGATTAAAAAGGGTGGTTATTATAATTTTTATTGCGTAGTTTAAGTGCTAGAATAATAATGAGCTTTTTTTATAACTTTGCATTTTTTTTCATCTCTCATCTCAATGTAATTATTTTGAACAAGGTACTTTGTTGGACGTTACATAATTAGATCATAAACTTCCTATATCAACAGATGATTTTGTTTGAGTATCTAGTTTTGAGCTGGAGTCATTTATGGCGATCTTAAATGACACTAGATCGTAAAAGATGGAAAGAGGGAAGCTTTAAAAGCCTTGCAATGGCCCAACGTAGGCTTATTACAAAATTAATCTAATTATGAACAAATCCATGGAAAACTGCCTAAATTTTTTTGATGTAGGTACCTAAGTAACATTGGAAATAAAAAACTATCTCAGTGGCTTTCGTGATTCTTATCTACATCTATCTGTACCCAATCAACAACCGGATTTGCGTATCCGAGTCTAAAAGATTTCCAATAAGAATCAGCCGCCAAAAACGAAAAAATAATAATTATTGCATTGGGATATAATTTATTAATTTCGGGTACGGTATGTACCATAAGTTAACAATAAAAATCTTTTTCAACAAATCCGATTACGAGATAACAGAATCAGAAACAAAAGAATAAAGTTCAGTACCCTTATCACGAGTTTTCATTAATATACTTTACAGCGTCTTTCCAGTATTTACAGCGTTTCTTTTATGGAAAAATGGAACAGCGTCTCTGGTGTGCGAAGAAGTAACTAATTTTTTTCCTTGAAAATTGTCAATTTGAAATTGTGAAAGTTCCAGTTTACTTTACGTCTCAAATACTGAAAACTCGTGCTAAGGGTACAGTACCCATAACACGAGTTTTCACTATTTTACTTGACAGCGTCTTTCCAGTATTTACATCGAGGAAAAATGGAACAGCGCCTCTGGTGTGCGAAGAAGAAACTATTTTTTTTCGAAAATTAGAAAATGTCAAAGCAAAGTTCCAGTTTACTTTACGTCTGAATAAATGAAAACTTATGATAAGGGCTCTGTCTACAATAAACTGCGCGCCATGACATCAATCGATATCATTAGCAGATAAGATGGATCTTAAAACAATAAAATATTTATTTTGTTTTTCAACACATTTCAAGGCTTTTTTGTATCTGTTAATCTTTAGTAGTACATTATCAGTTTTTAGTAGGAAAAAAATGTGGAAGTGATTATTAAACAGATGTGTTAGTTAATTCTTTTTAGTTACGAAGGTTGTCTATGTATTTAATCTCGTGCTCCAGGGTTGTCTGAGGGCATAGACAAGGCCTGCGACAATGCTTGACAATCGCTTTCAAAGACTTTCGCTCAATGGGAGGTTTCACGCAAAGCTCGGCTCAGATGGCGCTACCAGCGCATGATGTTATCAACGAAAACCTCAAGCCTGTTTTGACAGACGCGTTTGACATTATACGTTTGTTTGGAAGACTTGACGTTGTTTACGTTTTAGGGTCGTAGCACACATATCAAATCGGAAAGGGATCGTCACCGTATCAACTCGAGCCGTTCAGTATTATTTGTATGAACGCACTCCTTACTGCAACGCACACTAATCTTAATCGTACCGTAATCGCATCGCCTCGGACAAGCTCACGAACCGCGGTGCAGTGCGTGGTCGACTAGCGGTTCGCCTTCCGTACCCTCGCTTACGGCTCTCCGTACGCTAGCTTACGTATCTTCATCCACTCTCCGCCCGCGGTCTGCGTTGCCGCACGTGATGTATGATTCACGAGAGAGGGGACCGTGAAGTTAGCCTTTGCGAATGCGCGAACGTTCGCAAAGGCTAACTTCACGGTCCCCTCGGTACACTCGTAAAAAAAGTGTTATTTATTTTATTTTAAACCAAAATACGAATAAATACTTAACAACGTCTAGCCGTTAACCAGCGGTCGGCGAGCCGTAAGCGCAGCGTCGCCGTCACCTAGCTGTAGCCGAGTCGACGCGGCGACGGGGCGTAGCTTCTGATCCGCTTACATTACGTGGTTACGTAAAGTGGACGACTGTTTGACGCCGAGGATAAATGCGAGGCGGTGACAATCCCTTTCCGTTTTGAAATGTGTGTTACGACCCTTATGCGATGTAGCGCCACTAACGGCTAAAACTCGCAGTGAAACTCCTTAGAAGGAGGATTGGATGACGCCATATTCTGACATCATGCACACTATTTGAAAATTTGACGCTTTTAAATAAACAATAATCATGCCAAAATAATATTACCCATCAAATAAAGATCTACTTCATAAATATTATTAAAAAAATAATTTGTACAAAGTAGATATTTTATTGTCGTCACAATTATGGCGTCATTTTTCCTGTAAATTTTGTTCTTAGAGAATCTTTCGGTAACTCTGTCAATCGAATATGTAATAATATTTTTTCTATCACTGCTTGACACAACGTGCTTTACACAACCATCGTCTGATTTTTAACGATGATTATGTACTTGATTACTTTACATTTTGTTTTTCAATCATTTTCAAAATAACATTCGCCGTATTGTTGAATTAAGGTACGTTTAAATAAATTTCCAATTTATCACTTATCATTCTGCTCGTAAAATCCAATAACTTAAATTATTTCTTTATTATCGAAAAGCATTTCTATTAACTTTTTGTCATTCTTCACCATTTCAATTTGAAAGCTGTTATTATCTGTCTTACTCTATTGATTGCTTTAACTAGACATGATTAGCTGTTTGCAATTCAGCATTGTCATTCACGATAATCAATAATAGCTCGATAGTTCGACCTCATTATTAAATGTGTTCATTAGTCCCTCTCAGAGAAAGCCTGTGTCCCAGCTGTGGGATCAAACTATAGCTAGGTGCCACGAGGTTGCATGGCTTTGTAAGTCTAGTCAGACTCAGAGTCGCATTAAGTAAGCGCGGGGCCCGTAGCAAATATTATGAAGATTTAAAATTAGATTTTCAGCATTTGAACAAGAAACTTACAAACACAAATCACGAAAAAAATAAAAGTGTTTTAGATAACCGGCGCACTGTGAAATGACCCACCACCCTTGAGACATTTCGTCACTTGCATCCTTAAGTTTTCCACGACTCTCACGATGTCATCGGTCCACCTGGCCACTCGAAAACTTTTCTTCCCCATCGGTTATCAGTTCTACGAGGGATGTGGCCAGCCCATTGCCACTTCAATTTGCAAATTTTACGAGCTATGACGGCGACTCTGCTTCTTCGGCGAATATCTTTGTTCCGAATGTTATCTTGCAAAGAAACTCTAGGCAAAGCTCCTTCCAATGCTCGTTGAGTGACTCTTAGGGACTTTACTCATGGTGCGATGCGATATCGAATTGCATCGATTGACGATATCGGTCAGATATCACACAAGCGTCCGGCCGAAGAAAATGTATGGACGATCGCTAGTGTTTGATAATGGAGTCATACGGATTGACGATATCGCTCACAGATCTCCTCGATATCGAATTGCATGCACGTAACGTCCTAATGACAATGCACATGATTCTGTGTTCGAAATTCGATTGCGCAACTACTCGTTTCGTGCGACATCTTTTGTTTTTGGTTTGCAGCGCCTTTACGCCGTAGTAGTAAGGTGGATTTTTGAAGTGCACGGTCGAATTGCATTGCATCACTCCATTCTAGTAAATACGTGCGATTTAAATCGGCAGTCGACTCGATATCGCACGACTCGCGTAGCATCGCATCGCTCCATGAGTAAAGTCCCTATGTCTATCTGAAAGGCCAGCAGTCAACGACCATGCCTCAGTACCGTACGTCATCAATGGTAACACACAATGAAGGTAGATACACTTCTATCGAATCCTTCAAGACTTGGATCATGATGTTATATTTGGTATCGAGAACACTATTCCAACAAACAGTTTAAAGTATAGGAAACTATAATTATTATCTGATAGCAACGTTATTGAACAAACAACACACGGATGGAGGAATCTTATCTTCACTTACTCAGCGTCCATTAGCTGTATTACTAGATATTCTATGTACTTCAAAAAATCTTGTCCTAAACGATGTTCCGTTAACTGATAGCGATAAGAATGTTTCTACACCTTATGACGTAACGCTATTTGAAGAAAAACGTATAAATATCAAGTAATTTTTTATTTTGAAGACGTAAAGGTAACGATGTTTGTGTGGAAGATGATATGGCTAGAGAAGAGGCGAGTACTGACTTAAGTTTGCAATAAGAAGGTATAATCTTCATCACCAGCCGGAACACATCCACTAATGAACGAAGGGAGGCCTTAAATCGCCATGCTGAACGAATGCGCCACTTGGCTCCATCGGTAACTCGTGTTCGTGACCGAACTCGAAGACGCAAGGCAAATCTATACTAATATTATAAAGCTGATGAGTTTTTTTGGTTGCGATAATTTCAGAAACTCCTGGTTCGAATTGAAAAATCCTTTTTGTGTTAGTTATTCCAATTATTGAGGAAGGCTAAGTTATATACCTAACATTACGCTACGACCAAAAGAAGCCAAGCAGCGGGAGTAGAAGAAACCACGGGCTAGTAGGTAAGTACATAAAATGGTATAAAAATAGGAGAATCATGATATAACTTCAAAGTAAAACAGAAGATCTTGAATAATTGCCAAAGTCCTACATAAAAAATTCTTGTGAAAATTCCTCAAAATGATGTCTTAGGTTTTAACGTAAGACATATCCTATGACTTGGCAATAGTAAAGCTTTTGGAGTAGCTTCGGGGAAAATTTCTAACAAAAAAAAAATGTATACTACATAAATAAGTAACAGAAAAAAAAGCACTCGCCGATACACCACGGGTTTATTAATTGTTCCAGTTTGGAAACATATTTTTCCTACTCCTCCACTATTTTTTCTGATTAATTTCGTTGCAGGATCCAAGACAGGTAAATTATTCTCCGGGACACGTCGAGCTTCTGGTGGTTGCCACTGTTGATTCTGGCTTTCAGGAGTTTCTGTGGTTTGGGAATAGTGTGGTGGGTTTTTTTGTTGTTCCCAGTTTAGTTAACAACAAAAATTGTTACAAAAAGTGAGAATATAAAGAACCCACATTATTCACAGAATCCATGACGCAATCCTCCAGTACTTATGCATGGTGATATTTTAGAGGATAACAGATCGGACCATGTTGAGCAGTCACATATACATATACGTCAATCATTACTCATTGATAAGGAAAATACTGGATTATTTAATTAGTGAATAGTGAACCAATTCATAAAGTCCATAATTATGACCAAATACAATAGAGGTATAGGTAACTGAAGGTGGCATACATTAAACCACAGTTCCTAATGACAAATATTGTGTGAGAAAACCCAAGTTTTTTAGGTTCTCTATGAGACACAGCGCTGCATGTGGCAGTGCTTTTGTCTTTAGTGGATTTTCAACATTAAACTGTAGAACATAAAGTTGAACTTCGGCAAAGACAAACCGTAGCTTCAGCCCTGCTGCGGCACGGAGTCATTTAGAATAGTATAGCTGGTATTAACAGAGGAATAACAGAAGAAATGTTACAAAGATCAATGCTGTATACGTGAACTGATAAGATAATAGGATAAATGAATAATTCGGTAGGTAGGTAGTTGAACTTTGAACAAAAAAAGGTACCTACCTAGATGATGAAATTAGCTACCGTTCTATCTTTCCCTGTGTAAGTTAAGCGCTGTTAAGCCCGATGAGAGCAGTGGTGGCCCAGTGGTATCGGTCCAGACTTACGAATTGTAGTTCGTGGTTTCGAACCCCGCCAGGCGCATTACTCTGTGTAATTTATTTCATCACCACTGCTCTCAAAACGGTGAAGGAAAACATCGTGAGGAAACCGGCATGTCCTAGAACCAAAAATTCGAAGACATGTGACATCTACCAACCCGCACTGGGCCCGCGTGGTGGATTATGTCCCTCTCCCTCTCACAGAGAGGAGGCCTGTATCCCAGCAATGGGAACATTATAGGCTGATGAATGATCGATGGCCAGTGGAGCAGACGAGTCTTGGAGTAGAGACCGCGTACAAGCAAGCGTAGTGCCCATGTGACACAGCCTGGGAGAGACCGTTGTCCAGCATTGGACAGCGATATGCTGAGTTGAAGCGATGAAGTGGTCGTCGCTGAAGCAGGATTGCCTAGGAGTAAACTAATTTTATACTAGACAGGCTCCAGAATCAGTTTACTGCCTCTAAATTTTATGGCATAGATAAAACCTCGAAACGGATATGAAGTAAATACAATAATTGATTACAAACACGTAATTTCTTATCAATACTTAGCTCTGCATTGTTGGCGATATTATCAGTGACTCATCAATTTATTGCAAATGATGATTTTGGAACAATCTTTGTTATTTATACAACCTGGATCTATTTAGTCTTTACTAGGTCAAACTAAGTGTATTATTCATTGTAGGTTCTCTGGCACTTTAACGTGGAAGATATGTCTACAATAGATATCCTTTTGTTCTCCATTTATTTTATGTCAGCTATTTCCATAATACTATAGATTTTTTTTTACAGTGTTTTTTATCCAATTAGCAAGTTTGATTGATATTTCGAATAATATACATACATGGTCCCAATATTGTGCCTTGAAGTATTCTTACTTACACTGGACACTGGACAATTCTTTAAAAGTTCTGGAAAATAATGGAAAATGTATGAAAGAACTTAAAGATTTAATTAGAAAATGGTTTATAACTACCAAAGAGATTTAAAAGAAACTATAGAGCGGGCATTGGGAAGATTGTCATACAAAATTGTTGATGCCATGCGTCAGTAGCACAATCTAAGCGTTGCATTTTTTTTTTTTTTTTTTTAGCGTGGTAAAATCATCAAATGAGTCCTCCAACCCCGGGCAGGGCGGGAGGGACTGTCAGACTTCTACTGACTAAAATCCACGGTGTCCTTCATAGCCTGTTACGTTCCGGGGTTACGGTAAGGGAATAATCCCGCGACCCCGGCAGGCTTTGGCCCTCTGAGAGGGGGGCCCCGTCATTATGCTGACGCTCTTTGAGGCGCGCGTGGGACACAACGCGCCGTCGACCCGGGCATGGTCCTTGGTCGGGCAGCGAGTTGCCCTTTACTCGCCGCCCGCATGCCCGCGCCTACGGTGGCCGGAGATCGTCGCGCGACGTCCGTCGCCGTGGGCGTCCTGCACCGCGGTTGGGGCGGAGGGAGGACTCTGTCCTCTCTCGCTCGCGGCGCGCCTCCTCCTTCGCGAGCATTACTGCTTCGCAGAAGGAGGCGACCGCTTCCCACTCCGTCTCGCCCCGCAGCATGGCCGCAACCAATGCCGGGCGCGAGAGGTCTCCGCCTATCGCAGCCGTGAGGACACGTCGGTGCACTGCCCAAGCTGGGCAGTCCTGCACCGTATGCTCCACCGTGTCCTCCGGGCGATCTTCGCAGTGGTGACACCCAGACGTTTCCTCCTTCCGCATTAGACACAGGTACCTCCCGAAGCACCCGTGCCCGGTGAGGACCTGCGTCAGGCGGAAGGTAAGGACGCCATGACTTCTCTCCAGCCACTCCTCAAAGAGGGGTCTTACCGCCGCAATTGCGGCGTGCCCGGCCGTCGGTCGCGACAGTCGTTCCTTCCATACTGCCCTGAGATCGCGCCGGAGGTCTTCTCGCCGCGCCTCGACTTCACGAGGCAGCGGGGTCACGCCCCGGCGCTTCTAAGCGTTGCATAGCAACGCGACTACTAAACTGAGGGATTTTTTACCTATTGGTAAAAAGTTTTGGATCACAAATTTCTTCGTGATGTCCCGTCTATTGCTCGTATATAGTTTAATGTCTTTGATAACTACCTTATTTATAGTGATTAGGTTGAAATTTTAACGAAAAAGGATGTCAAAGTGCTTAATTTAGAAACGGATTGTCAAGAGAAGTTGTATTGTTTCGTGGTAAAAGTAATTTATAATATAAAATATTAGGTAAGTAGTCAACAACAGCTAATTTTATTCAATTGATTCATACAAATGTTATAATATTATATTGTCGTTAATTCATGGTTTTTACGAGTTTAAAATTTAACATAGTTTTTCCCAGTCACATTAATGACTGGTAATAACGATTATAATTTTTCCTTGTTCTTAAAATTACCATACGTATTTAATATCTAGGTACTTACAGGCGAGTAAAAAGCAAGCTCAGCGAGCAGTTATAGCATCAAAATTGAAAAATCATGGGATGCATTACCAAACATGGCTCGGAACTCGCGTACCTCGGTCTACGGTTGTCAACAGAAAAGGCACTTAGCGAGCGTAACGAGCTCGAAAATTGTAGCGCCTCGCATACGTTTTTGGGGTTTGAAATTACAGAATTTTATACTTAGGTACTTCTTTATTTTTGATGATTTCATTGATCAGCTAGACTTTAAGCACAGTATAATTATCTTTACCGTGCTTTAAGCATTGGATGAGTAGGTACTAATGAGTAGGTACCTACAACAATAATTTTGTACCGCGTCGCTTGTTAACCGCGCAGTAATGGGTGATAGTATTTTATATTAATAAATTATTGGTTTTAAAACAATGTGGCTTTGTATTAATTAAAAGTCGTAGGTACGTTTTAGCATGAATGATGTTTTATTAAAAATAAACGTCATTATGATTGATTTCAGAAACTAAAGAAATAATAATTAGTTTCGTGTGTCGGTGAAATAATTGTTGTCATGTGCAGTTGGACAGTTTCGAAGATGCAGTCAATGTCCTCACGCGATTTGTGATCGTGCACTGCTCTACAACTTAAATTAAACTCAATTGTAATGTCACTAGAGTTTATAATAAGATGTGAACAATGTTTAGATAGAGATGTTTGCCCACCGACACGTTCTCCCGCTAAATCGCGGAAACAGAGCGAATTTCATTCACAAACCGACATAGAAGTTTACAAACATCGCTTCGTCAACGGAAAAAATAGATGGACGGGATGTTCGAGCATTTAGTTTACAAAATATAGACTAGGGTGGCTGCGAATGAGGATAACACAATAGATGTTAATCAAAACCATCTTTTAGCTAATCGGTTTGTCGGTTTAGGTATATCAACATTGATCTTGTGTTGTGTAATCGGATTAATATTTTGAGCTCGTATTAGGTACCTATCATAGACATATTTTGTCTAATCGTATTATACCCTTATCTGTTAAAGTGTCTAGAGTTCTCTAAGCGATTATTTTATTCTAAGGTTATTTATAATAATATTAACGTAGTTATTTTATTCTCAGATATTTACACCTAACCACGGCTTCAATAAAATCTAATGAGCAGGAAACATAATCAACATATTTTCAAATCCAATTAATTACAAAATATAACGAAACGTACTAGGAAGAGCACTAAACATGATGAACATCACAGTTTCTGCATCGAAAGTGAATGAAAGTCGCGTAAATACATCATTTTCATCACGCGACCAATATGGCGGAAGAGTGTTGGCGCGAAAATGAATCTTTGTTTTTTTCTTAACGGCGTTTATTAGCGCGGGACGTTTACCGTGTCTGTTACCACTTGCTGCGTAGTGTAGAAAAAAGAAAATAATGTCATGCAACCAGCTGTTTTTCCAATGTTATGATGCTATCGATTGAATAGCGCATGATTTGGATCTATGAACATAATATTGCGCAGTGTCTAGTATTATATTATCTGTGGTCTAGGTAATTGTTGGTGCCTGTCTATTTGTAATTTATTTTAGAAATATACAGGGTGATTTTTTAGTCACCATCCAAATTTTAATATATTAATCTTTGGCGAAAATCATTGAATACGTGTTTTTTCTTTTTGTATCACTCAATACAAAAATATCGAGAAATCACGTCTCAATGTTATCTATAAAAAGTTGATGAACCTGGACACCGCGCTGTGATGTGTCGCTCAGTTGTGGCGGGGCGGGGCGGGGGGTCGGCGGTGTGCGCTCTGCCCGTTTCATGCGCCGGCAAGTGTATATTATTAACGTTTAGCTTAGTGACCACGCAGAGCGGATGAGAAAATGATTTAACCCTTTAAGTATTTTTGTATCTAAATATGCACAAAACATTTAAACGCACATTACACAAAATCCAAAAATCCCGCGAATGTGCACCTCTTGCCGTAAGAGTTATCAACGTACAATAGAAAGAGAACGCAACACTTCAAGCCACGGGTACTATCTCTTTCCCTCCAGTCACAGCAAAAAGTTAGACGGTTCGCGGCGAAACTAAATAATGGTGGACGTTTACTAAAAATTTGCTAAAAGTCTTACTAAAACTGGATATATTGTAAATCTTTTGGCGTCATATTATTGTACAGGCATCTAATTATAACAAGTAAGTATTATTTTATTATAAAATTATGTTATTTTACGTATATTGAATGATAAAAGTATTTGTATCTAAATAGATACATTGCTACTTACCTCTATAAATCGAGTTGACTACCCATGTATCTAAATAGATACTGGGCGTCTTTCTCAGTGATTAGGAAATGAATTTGTTTGTGTCCAAAAAGATACAAGAATACTTTACGCTTATACTAGAATGTCACAATGCACTAGAACGTCCTAGGGTATCTAAACGCAACAAAGTGACACTACATTGAATTAAAGGACACAGCGGATCATTGGGCAACGACGCGGCTGATGAACTAGCTAGGAGAGCATCCAGCGCATCAGTTTGCGGACCTGAACCCATTATACCCATCCCCTTCAACCAGATACGTAGATGGCTGCAGGAGCGCACCCTCACACAAGCAGAGAGATGGTGGACCTCGACACCAGGCTGCAGGCAATCCAAGGAAGCCCTGCCATCCCTAGATGGCAGGCTAACCAGACGTCTTTTACGCCTGGACAGGACCGGCATGCGTCTGCTGACAGGGACCATAACGGGACACTGCTCCCTAAACAAACACTTCCACACAATAGGCATAACGGACAGCCCCCTGTGCAGGGCTTGCATGGAGACTGAGGAAACCGTCGCGCATGTGCTCTTCAAGTGCACAGGTGTCACACAGATCAGGACAGAGACCTTCGGGACACCCAGGACTTACACAGATGTTCTCCACAGACCAAAGAACCTGATCAACTTCTGGAGGGAGGTGGGCTGGTTGGAATAAGCCACCAAGGCCACTATGGCCCACGCACAATGGTCCACATGAAGGACTAAGTGCGGAAACCAAAACCCCTAACATAGAACATACTTTACGCTTTTTACAGAAAATGAAGCGAAGTTCAAGGAGTTCAAGAATTTTAGCCCTATTTCCGCCAGCTGATTCAGGGTCTGATGATTCTGACTTAGATTTAGACCTGTCTTCAGACGCTCCTGATATTCCCAACGACATGATGGATATTTTTCATCATTTCTTTCACCCTTTTGCAAAAAGGTAAAACGGTTAGTAGAATGGCTACAAATTCTGTAAAAATCAAAGAACCCGTTGTGCCAAGGCCCGAAAAAGATATCCGCACTGATGGCTTCCACCATATTCCAGGTATAGTAAAGAAGGGTCGGTGCAGGAACTGCACAACAGGACAGATAGTAATAAGTTGTTTGAAATGTGATACAAGGCTGTGTCTTACGGAAAAACGTAACTGCTTTCGTGAATTTCATACCAAATAGTATATTACGGCTCAATAATTTAGTTTTATTTACTTTTAACCATTGATCTCTCTTAAATAATTAATTAATTTAACATTTTTTATTGTTTAAAGTTGATTATTGTTTATAGTTTACAAATTTGAGAATAATTTTGTGTATTTTCAGATACAAAGTTCTTAATAACCTGTTGTATATATTTGTGTTTTTGTATCTAAAAAGCTACAGCCTGAAAACTCAGTGGTAGGTTCCTGAAAAGATATTTTTGATTTAAATTTTCTTTTAAGTATTAAAGAAAACTGATTCGGTCTAGTTTTTTTTTTACTTACCCATCCCAATACTATTTTGCTCCATAAAGGGTTAGTATGACCATTTGAAGTATCGATTTTTTTTCAAAAATGGGCTTAGTGATTGATACCTAACGCCTAGAAAAATTTTGGACGGTGCTAAAAAAGTCACCCTGTATAAATGGAACGGAAAACCCCGAGATTTTCCGTTTAGCTTTTGTTTTTTTTTTTTAAATTCGAATTGAATGAACTTAAACTGCGAATATCTGCCACCGAAAAATAGCGGGATCAGTACAAATTGCACAGCATTCAGTGAGTTTAGTAATATAGAAATTGGCAGAATAGTCGCCATCGGCTCGATGACTTAAAAAGGCAAAAAATAATAATAAGGAAAAGCTAAGAAATAATGTCAGACATGACAGTTTTTGAACAAACCAAATATGACAGGTTTTACGAAGTGCGTAAACCGTAGTATTACATAATCTTAGTATACCGGCAAATGCGGTAGGAACAGTCATGTAACCTATTCCCCAATTTCCTTAAAGGTAACTTATAATTATAAGTTACCTATAGATTTGGAAATCTTTAAAAAATGATGTATTTAATTTAAGTACTTAGTACTTTCACAATGCTATGATTTTATTGACCAAGATACCAAAAAAAAACTGGGTAAACTTACCTTCTATGTAATAATATCTATTCCAGCACATCAAAGATTTTTAACTTTATCACAAAAGCAGAAGTTTCATGTTCGGTTGGGAAAATTTGACAGATTCGGTTAGATTGATGTGCTGACGTCTGTACAGTTGTCCCCCTAGTGCAACAACCTTTTTTCTCGTGTTGGTAATTGAGTTATATACGACTCGCGTGAGATGATCGTTGATTGATATTATTTAGATCATTTACATAACCACAACGACAGTCTGTAAATGATTTTTTTATGTTTTAATTCTCCGTTTAGTATTAAATAATAACACATAATAAAACAAATCCTCCTTTTATTTTACATTACTTTCTACGCGGTAAGAGACCAAGAAAATAAAATTGTCTATGACGCCCAGTAACGAGTAGATTTGGCATTTAAAGCCTTGAAGCCATGCCAGAAACATTACAAAAAAAAAATATGAGAAGATCTTCCATCCGGTTTTCCCGCCCAATTTGACAGAAAGAACCGTTTATTAACTATTTTTTACAAGTGAGTAAGAATTTCACTGCAATTTTAATGTTCCCGCCTATTTCTGACACTTCAACTTTTATCTAGCTTCAAATAAGCAAGTGATAGATAAAATTATCGTCTGTTTAAATAAAACTCAAACCATAAACAAAATAGTAAGGATACAGACCTCTTCCGATCACATCTATCGTATTTGGTCACATTATTTGTTTGAGTCGGTATCTCTTCTTGGGTGTCAATATTGTCAGACCGGGCGTTGACCCCGGTGCATCGCACGTGATCCGAATCTCTTATACTTTATACGTAGGTATCTACTTGTAATATGTTCTCTTTTAAGGAACTTTATGAGGTATAGTATAGATATTTTCAATTCTTGGTAGGTAAAGCAATCAACCGAATTTTATTTCGAACTCCCAAATCTTAGCTTAGAACCTTCTTAGAACTAAGTTGTGTGATAGTTGTGGAATATTAATATTATTATAATACATATAAGTAAGTCGGCGCTAAAAAGGACCGAATCTAAATAGAGTTTTTAAAACCTAAAATCTGTAGTAAAGTAGGTAAGTACCTTTTTTTCTCTCTCAATATTATTATCGTAATGAAAACTCTTTATTTTAAATTCTTATGACATGGCTCTATTGAAAAAGTGAGCGTTTGATAAACTAAAACATAGACGAATTTTCCTTAGCTTCACTTGGGAAAATTCATGTTTCAGTTTATCAAACACACATAGGCTGAATTAACTCATTACAAGAGAACATAATTGAATGTTGACAATTTTATATTTATTTTCATAATGTAGGTGTCTCGTTTAAAATGTAGTAGAATATAATCTTAGGTGTCACAGAATTATATATTTTTTAACATAATTTCGTCTTTGTTATTTTCAAACATTTTTTTTTAATGTAAAATCACAATCTATAAAAAGAATTAGGTAGGTACCAAATTGTGCGCTTAGCAACTCATTTTAAGTGATTTACATTTATATGGTTAAATAAAAAAAGGAATAATTTATTTATCCGCACTTCCAAAATAAAAACGATTGCATCAACTTCATTTAAACCATAGCTAGTCTTGGGTTATCATTCAAAGGTTACTATAATCTTTGTTCAGCTGAAATCATGTACTGAATTATGTAAAATATAATTAAACATTGTAGCTTCAAAAAAGTCATTAAAAACTGTCATAGCCGTATTCTGGAGCAAGTTTAACACTAATTTCGAATTTCAAACCATTCAAATACCATAGTTCGATTTCGATAAAAGTTTATTTACTGAAATCGACCGTTCGAAAATCGAGATTCATTCTGAGAGAATAAGATGCATAATTATCTTCTATATTTCGTGTGGCAACCACGTTTGTAAATGACATTGGAGCGTGCTAAGGCCGAGAAATCTATCTTAATATTAAAATAGTAAATTACGAGATAAACAAGAGATAACTTAACGCAGTTTTATTCGTCATAATTGCGACACTTGTGCAAATATGGCGGCCGGAGAACATCTGTTGTGCTACCATGTTTTGATTGTTATTGAATAGTTATAATACATTCACCTCTTTTATAAACCGTTTTATATAAATAATAATGTGCAGTTTTATGTCGAGAAAATTGTGCGAACATTTTAAGTGGAAAATTGCATAGATTTTAGAAAACTTTATTGAATGAATGACTGGTTTTAGAAGAAATTTTGTGATTTGATTGGGATTTTTGGAACGAAGTTCCTTATCGAGCGTTGTGAAAGGGGGCTAGACGGAAAAAATTCTTACGAAAAGTTGTCACGACACTTTTTGGAACGAAGTTCCTTATCGCGCGTTGCGAAAGGGTGCTAGAGCTCAAAGAGTGGAGTGGAGTGGAGTGGAGGGGAGTGGAGTGAAGTGGAGCGGAGCGGAGCTGAGCGGAGCGGAGCGGAGCTGAGCGGAGCGAAGCTGAGCGGAGCGGAGTGGAGTGAAGTGGAGCGGAGCTGAGCGGAGCGGAGCGGTGTGGAGTGGAGTGGAGTGGAGTCGCGACGATTATTTTTGTTGAGTGTATACAGTAACTTTGTTCCAACCGGGTGTCCCTTGACACCTCTCAAGTTTTTTTTTTTTATTATGTAGTGTAAATAATAGAATAAAGTAGATACAATATATTTTATGGTAAAACTAAATTAAAAATTATTTTACAATGTACGGAATTCAATGCAACGGCGAAATTCTAAAGAAAAATACTAATGAATCATCCACGTACGTCATAAAATAGCCATGATCATCTACAGACGATAAAACAACATTATTATGAAGTCTACTGTATCTCGTTATTTTCACTTTCCTCCTATTAGTTAACAACCACTATAATTTAAACGTAAATACGTAGTTTCTTCACACGGAGGGGTATTGTTGTACAAATTGTCATTTATGAGTAACTGACCGATGCCAGACATACAGAGACTACATGTAATAAAGTTACCTACCATAGACAGAATCTGAATACGTTTATAGCTGTGGTGTAAATAATGTGGATGTTTATGACGTGCCGTCTAGACGTAGTGGAGTATACACAAGAGAATAACCTCACAAACAAGTGTTTAAAAATAATAATATTTTTTTTTTTTTTCTGTGGGCTTGTTTTTTTTGACAATTGTCCAGGTCTGAGGTGACAGAGACAAAGCCTTCGATGGAGCGGGCTTACCGATACGAGGGACTGTAAATATGAAGTGTTTCTAGCAACGACCATTTGTTTTCAAGAGTTGTGTTTCTAAAACGCGAAACAAATTCCTCAAAAACCTTCGTATTTATAACAGTTATATGATTGCTCTGAAACCTAAGTAGCAGAATTAATCTACCAAATAATATGTAGGATTTAATCTACTAAGAAAAATATTGGGAAGGTGTACATAACTTGCAAAATAATTCCTTGAATGAAACTTCCAAAAACATTGCATGATTTCAAACTGTTAGCTCCAATTTTTGTTTCGCATTTTAAAATAAAAATTAATTAAATTGTTACAAAACCTGCACAAAAGTTTAAAAAATAAAATAGTAATTATTTTATCGAGGCGAGATAAAATAACCGCACGATTTTATCCCAGACCACATTTTAGGTATAGATGTTGATAGTAGAGTGATTCTCGTGGGAGCTTCCGGACGATCGAGTTCGATTCGATAACGTGTAGAACAACAAGTTTTATCAGAATAGGGATTAATCTATAATAATACCGTTTTCGACCGTCATTCACCTTGACAGCCATCGGCGTGCGCGTCCAAGAGTACTACTATTTTCTGGTTATCTCTACAGGACCCGTCAGTGCTTCAGTTCTGCTCCAGCGCAGCGTCGAAATAAAGTTTGGTATTCACTAAGTCATCTAACAGTGACTTTTTAGTTTTTTCAGGAATATTTCAAAAAACTCAAATACTTAGTTCGGCATTATATTGAGTGGAAGACTTTCTTGTCAGCCAGAAGACGATTAGTTTTGTATTTTGATTATTATGTATAGCTTTGGTTTGTTTGTTCATTTCTCTGATTTTTCTATTTTGATGTATACGTGTCTGTGACGATTTTACTATACTTATATGCTTTTTTTCTTTTAAAAATTCTCAAAAAAATGAGTCAGTAACTGTTTTTTTTTGTTTAAAGATTTTTTTTCAAATGGTCTTCATTGTAGTTAGCAAATAAACTTGTAAAGTTGCAAACTGTATAAGATAAATGATAACGTCTTAACTAAGATAAGTTAACGAAACCTTATGAAACGTTTAAATAAATAATTATAATAACACATTGCGCTCCGTATGCGTTTGCATATTTATTAATTAGGATGTAGAGCTGCTAGATGTGGCTTATCGACTTAGTTCCAGTTATTTGATCAATAGTTAATGTAACTATTTAATTGTGAAAATCCCATGTAATATTTTGAACAAACGATTTATTTTTTTATTAAAAAAAGGTGCCCCACTACAAGAAAACAGGTATAAGACTAAGAAAATTATAAAATTCAACACAATATTTAGTATAACTACTGATCAAACAACTCACATAGTTTGTTCATGTTTTCGTTTATGTAACACAGATGGATTTTTGATGGCCACTTTTTTGTTATGTTTTTTTTTTTTTTTTTAAGACGAAATAAGGCAAATATTAAAAAAAAAACATCACGTATTTTAGTATGAAGGCTTATAATAATCATTAATTAAATAATATCTTTACTAAATAAGTAAGTAATATGTTACATAATTAGTAAAATTAAACTAGCAATTATAAATGAACATGAGCAAAGTCAAAAATTTGAGAAATGAGTTGGTTTTACAAACTTTCATATTCACGGCATTTTCTTCTATTTTACCGCAAAGAGTTTGACTGGAACCAATGATATTCTGATATATTGACTGGAACTATCAATTTCTTTACGGTCTACAAGTCTGTAAAGCCAGTTCCATATTTTCTACATCTTCGTCGTGCTCATAGCCCGTTAAGTAGTAACAAGGTCTAATCATAGCGTTACATTTGAGGCTCATCTCGCGCTCTTACGAAACAAGGTGTCAAGTCATTACGTCATGACCTCTTTAGTCGCAAATCATTATAGTTCACGCCTAAATTCTTTTAATTAACACGTTGGTAAACCTTTTTTTATATTAGTTACGGACCTAATATTTTTATTGTGGCAAGTTCCGCTGGTTTGTTTGCTTAGGCAATCTTGCTGTTTGACCTAAAGGTCTTAGTTACCAGGTCATAAAATCCCACACAATCTTGCTGTTTGAATTTGGAGTGTTTTTGATGCAATGTTTTCGCGCCTAATATTATTCCTGTCAAAGTATTTCTTTGGTCTATTTTTTATTTTTTTTGACTATTTACCTTTTGTAGTAAACCTGAAATACTAATCCTAGTCTAAATAAAGAAAAGTTTGTTAGAATAATAGTTGAAGAAAGCTATTTTCTCTGAAGAAAAAAAATAAAAAAATAATAATGGCATCTTAAAATATTTCCATGGACAACGGCCTTAGCCGGCTTATTGTTTTTAAAATGGTTTTTAGTGGTATTTTTTTAAAGCATACGCCAAGGGTAATGTCGCATCGGTTTGGTTCTAAAAAAATGCGTTTTTAGAAATAGTTATATAACCGACATAAAAATTATAAAGACGTTGATTTGTCATTATTTCCTTAAAACTCCTGCTTTTCGTATTCTTCGAAGCGTTAATAGTTACTTAATAAATAAATGATTTTAATATGCTCTTTACCAGGTTATATTTTCCCAATTTGGACACAGTTGCGGATAAATCCGTTAATAAGGATTTCCAATGACAACGTCCTGTATTGAAGGTCATTCGCCACCATTATGTCATTTTGAGTCATATATTTCTTTATAAATTGGTTTCTGCTCGTGATTTTATAGGTGTTGAAGAAACATGTGAAATATTCACGCTGTAACAGTTCCTTTATATAATAATAGAAAGAAGAAGGTCAAAAAGGCACCACGGGACTCGAACGCAATGAATAGCAACTGATCAAACATAAGCCTTATCTATCACAAGATTTCTGTAATGGTTTCCACTGTACAGTACTATTTTTTTTAATAGTTTCTGTTACGTCTGAAAAGTCATGCTAAAGACTGCCGGTGTCGCGGGACTGTATTATACTGTGGTATTATGTTGGTAGCCGTGCCCCCGAAACTCAAAGGCAACGACGATATTATACTAGAGTACGCATGCACGATCTAAGGAACAAAAAATATTCTGCCAACTCGCTGAGGTACTACGTAAGCGAGGGGGACGGGGTACTGCGTTGTGATTGGCTAACTCAAGGTCTGTTCTGTCTCAACGTATGTTTACAGCTCACAGGATTGGTCGAAATGAGACGAATATAAGACTTTTTTGCCTAATGTGTTGGCAGACATCGGTCGCCTGTTATTAGGAGTCTAGTATTATATCGTCGTTGCTCAAAGGGCTATTGAATGACACCGTGGATTTTAGTCAGTACGAGTCTGACAGTCTCTCTCGTCCTGACCACGATAGTAAAAGGCCTCAGATTGGTTTAACATAGTTAGTCAAGTCTGTCAACCCTTTAAGTTCCAAATAGGGGTGTGAAGACTCATTTGAAAAAAAGATCTTAACTAGCTACTTAAAAAATAAACTAAATAAGTCTGAAAAAAAAAGAGATTATAGCAGTGACGCGTATTACCAAAACGCTATCATATTAAAAACCCTTAATTACAAGGTAATTAATTTGTTGTCTAGCGCAGTTTGTACTAAACTGGCAATTAAGTAACTTTACAATTACAATAACAATTAAGTCATATTCTTGTAGTCACTTAGATTGGCATTTATTACTGTAGCTATGATAAAGTACTTAAAAAGAGTTCTATGAATTTTTAATTTTGGTGAACTTAGCAGCAATACTTATATTACAATGTAAATTATTGTAACTTGTGAAAGAAGCATTTTTTTTAAATATTTTATACGCATTAACTTGTATCGTAACACAACGTCACCGCAAATTGTTCAGAAATAATAAAAAAAAAACTATATTTTAAATAAAAAACGAATTAGTCCATCAGTTAGGTTATCAAGAAATATTTGACACGTATTTTTAACGATAACGATAACGTAAGATACGACACTTTTAAAATAGCTTGTGTAAATATGCATTGATTTAACAAAAGAAAAAAAGTGTATATTTTTTTTTCAAAATCAGTTTTTCGGACTAATTAGATTTGGTGGATGTCATATTGTCACATGTCTTCGAATGTTTGGTTCTTAGACATGGCCGGGTTCCTCACAATGTTTTCCTTCACCGTTTTAAGCAGTGGTGATGAAATAAATTTAATTTTAAAAAACAAAATAATGCGCCTGGCTGGGTTCGAAGTTTCGAACCCACGACCTACAACTCGTAAGTCGGGGCCGATACCACAGGGCCACCACTGCTGTTTGTGTTTATGAGATGATCATAAACGCACCGATACAAGAAAATTAGGAAAGGCTAATTTAAAAAAAAAAACTTTTAAAAAAAAGGGAACCGACTTAAAAACCAAACACAAAAAAACTATAAAATAACTTTTCTTTCGGAAGTCGGTGGCTTTGTTTTTTTTTTATTTCATTGAGATATGGCCACCGACTTCCGAAAGAAAAGTTATTTTATAGTTTTTTTGTGTTTGGTTTTGAAGTCGGTTCCCTTTTTTTAAAAAGTTTTTTATTTTTCCCTTTTTAGTTGAGATATTCCACAAAAAAAATATCTTCATAAAATCGGTTCTTTGAAAATCTACAATCCTATTAAGCAACAAAAACGGATCTTTGCGAGCAACTTCACGAGATATCCATTATTGTTATATACTAAAACCTTCCCCAAAATGTAACAAACACTTTTCTGAAAACTGCATCAAAATCGGTTCAGCCAAACGCGAGATAATCGCGGACAAACATGCAATCGTCCCTGAAATTCTACGATCCAAGTAAGGAAAACCGATCCACGCGGGCAACGTCAAGGGATATCTATTAGTGTTATATACCAAAACCTTCTCCAGAATGTAATGAACACTTTTCTGAAAACTGCATCAAAATCGGTTCAGCCAAACGCGAGATAATCGCGGACTAACATGCAATCGTCCCTGAAAATCTACGATCCAAGTAAGGAAAACGGATCCACGCCAGCAACGTCACGGGATATCTATTAGTATTATATACTAAAACCTTCTCCAGAATGTAATGAACACTTTCCTGAAAACTGCATTAAAATCGGTTCAGCCAAACGCGAGATAATCGCGGACTAACATGCAATCGTCCCTGAAAATCTACGACCCAAGTAAGGAAAACGGATCCACACGGGCAACGTCACGAGATATCTATTAGTGTTATATACTAAAACCTTCTCCAGAATATAATGAACACTTCTCCTGAAAACTGCATCAAAATCCGTTCAGCCAAACGCGAGATAATCGCGGACAAACATACATACATACATACATACAGGTCGAACTGAGAACCTACTTTTTTTTTTGAAGTCGGTTAAAAATGTGTTAGAACAAAGCTACAATGGCCGATAGATTCGTCATTCACAGTAAAATTCTCAGCTATCATCGTTTGTATTTCTATTTGCGACAATACTCTGAAACCGGATCGGATTCGGAAACTAAACATTCAAACATCCTGCGTTGCATGCATTTCTTTCAGTTTCAACTATCACACCAATATGTCAAATACTTTGTTTATGTATTTAGGTAGGTATGTATTAGGTCATCATAGTATAACCAGGGTTCCCAACGCTGGGACATAGCCCTCATTACTTTATGAGGGTGTGGGATGAAATGAGCACCGTGATCCTTGTACTGGGGCAATATTTCTACCACAGATATCTTTTTTAATATTTCTGTGATTTCTACCAAATGTTTGTAAAACATGTTTATTTCCTCAAGGTATTTCCCATCTAAAACTTTGGTGCCCACAACAATTTTTGATAGGATTCAGAACACTAGACAGCCCATTTCACTGTTTTAAAATCAGAATTGTAGAAGGATTTGGTACTTGTAACTGGCCGTCATCATCTTTTATCATTATTATCTTTATTAGGAAGGAGGCAACAAATTGTTTCTTCGTTTTACTATCCATATATCGCTGAATTATTTTTTCAACCCGAAGTTCTATCCCACATTCCAAATAATTCCTGATTTTAAATATTTTATTCCTGATTCGTCCCATTTTATATTCCTTCTATGGCCCATATCTTTATTAGGCACGATCTCTGGGTCACCTCCTTTTTACCCATATTTTCTACACACGATCCATAGACAATTTCATCTATTCGCCGGTCTTTCTCTTCCCTATCCTATCCCAGCTATATTTTTAGCAGTAAAGTTTGTTAACCTAGCACATTATTATGATCACGAAGACACTTCCTTTGTAGATAGATACTAGATTTGAGAATACGTGAGAAGAATACAATGGCAGTTTTTTTGTTTTGCACTTTTTGGCAATATTGACACAGACATTCATATAGCCAGCCATTTTGAGTTAATTGTCATCTACTGATTTTTGAAATGTTGAATGGATTGTATGGAAGATAAGATAGTTATAAGTGATTTTAAGCTGCTGAAAACTTGTGCATTCACTTGAAATTTACATTCTGCTCTTCTGAATGTTACATTCAAGAAAAGCAAAACGAGAGCCTTTTAGAGAGCATTTTAGCAAGCGTTCCGGCGGCGGCGAGCCGACTGGCAAGTCTGATTTAATCATGAAGATATTTTTTGACGACCATCGACGAGAGCGTTCGCTAGAAAGATCGTCAAAATGTTCGTAGTTTCGTTTGGCTCTATTCTTGGCTCTGTTCGTTATTCAGTTCGACAAAATTAATAATGGCGAATGCTAGATGTTCTGTTACAAGTCAATGCTCAAGTCTATCAGCACCTTAATGATGACTTGACTGGCAGTGAACATAGATATGTATGGTAGGAGAAATTTTGTAGCGGTTCACTATAAATAAGTCGAGACTGGAGCGCGATAACGAAACAATGAGCGACTTCCTTCAATAGGCGTGGTGTAGAAGAATAGAATAGAATATACTTTATTGTACACCAAAATGAATAAATACAAACTTACAATATTGTCAATTTTAAGGGTACAACGGCGGTCTTATCGCTAATAGCGATATCTTCCAGACAACCTTAGGATGGACTTAAAGAACTTTAATCAAAAAAAGAGGGTAGGCAGTGATGCACTACAAATAACAGATAACCTATAAGATAGAGCGGCTGGCTAGGACGTGGCTGGAGGTGGATCACTGTGTTGCCCAATTTCTCACAGGACATGGTAACTTTAAAAGTAAATTATTCAAGCTGAAACATAGGTAGGTATTGTTTCCTACTCCTCCACTATTCTTTTCTGATTAATTTCGTTGCAGGATCCAAGACAGGTAAATTCATTCTCCGGGACACGTCGAGCTTCACTGTCTCGGCGCTTTTCTGGTGGTTGCCACTGTTGATTCTGGCTTTCAGGAGTTGCAGTGGTTTGGGAATAGTGTGGTGGGTTTGTCCCAATAAAAAAAAAACCTATAAGATAAATACAATACATATAAATTTTAATTGTAATATAGAATACATATACACATTTTAATATATACATTAGAGAGAAAGGAAATAATTTATAAGTAATCTTTTAAAACGTTGTAGCTAAGGAAAAAAATACTCATGGTCCAATGACGTAAGGATGGTTTTGAGACAGTTTAGGGAAACCTACAGAGACCATACGGATATTCACAAAATATGACTAATGATTGATAATGCCATAATTCATATTTAAGAGCTTTGACAAACAAAACATACCTACTTAAATGCTTTATTTTTCAAAATTATTAAACCGATTTTATTGGAACGTCACATACATAAGCAGGATAAATGAATCCTAAATGACAGTAGAAAACATTTTCGAAATATAGTGTTGCAGTTAAATATAAAATTTCATTTCATCCATTTCATTTCCTTTTAACAGCACACTTGGAAAAGGTCTGAAAAGTTAAATGAAAACATAAGCAGGACCTTGTGTGTTAAGTATCATTCAAACCAGTTCAGTCATTTCCAAAAATAACAAACAAATTTGTATGAATTATACAGAAGTCCTATAACCTCGTTTAAGTCGAGATGCCCATAAACAGATTTCCCTGTAATACTATTTAATATAGTCATTATGCCTTCGATGAGATAATTTTCGTACGGGTAAATCCTGAATGAGGCTGGCAGAGGAACGTCGAGGTTAGCACGAAGAATACCAAAAAGCAAGACGCATAATATTAAGGAGTGGACACGATAATGATGATATCTAAGATTCTAGAAAGTCCAGTTTCATAGAGTAGGCCACTGAGATTTGAAGCCAAAAAAGGAAAAAAAATACCCCTTTTATTCCATTCCTACGTAAAGCAAGTGAACATCTCCAAGGAAAATATTATAAATGTGTGCGTGGTGCTCATTCACACCTTTTAAAAAACTGGCTTTTACGAAAACCGTTACGTCTTGTTTGAATACGGAATCTGTACATTTTAAAATCAGGATGATGGTTTTGCTTAGATTAGGTTTATGATTATGGGGTTTCACTGCGAGTTTTAGCCGTCAGTGGCGCTACTAGCGCATAATTTATACAACCTTCAAGTGTAGCTTCGAGTGTGTGTAGTAGTATTTATGTGGTGTATTGTAAGTCAAGTTAATCTTACAGTACCTAAATGACATCATGCGCTGGTAGCGCCATCTGAGCCGAGCTTTGCGTGAAACCTCTCATTGCAGCCATTTCAATGTTTGAAATAAAAACATCTTCTCAAGGTTCAGTAAAAATGAATTTGAATGTTTCAGGTACGTCATAACGCAATTGGAGGTGCTTGCGCAAGTGCGTGACGTAAGTGCCAAGAAAATACTCTGACATTAAAATTGAGAATTCTCGTTTCACTAGTAACTAGTAACCAGCTGCAGGAGTCGATAAAACGTGGCCAAAGCCAACAAGATCCCATCATAGGCCTTCTAGATCCCATCACAAGCCTTCTAGATCCCATCTTTTATCAAGTTGGCTATGGAAACCTTACTTAATCAGATGGTAGTTTCTATAACGTTTCGGGCATCTTGCCAAGCTGTCAGATGTTTCTTCGTGTTGTTTATTTACTCATCTTTACGCCATTTTCTTGGCTGTTTCATTTACAATTGTAATATTAGAATTAAGTGGTTGAGTCGGTTGTTGGTTCACACCGTATTCTCTGTCAGATGTTTGAGAGCTGCAGTGTTGCCGTTAGGACAGTCTAGTTTGTGGCCATATGTAAGAAAAAAGTCACCAGTTTTGCAAAAAAATCTCTTTCAAAATTCCGCTAGAAGTGGCTAAAGTGCTATTGGTCTGTTGCTGCTATCAATTACTATTGATAAATATTATAATTTCGGCATGGGGGATAAATGGGTTAATTACAACAATTTTACTACTTAGTATTTATTATTTGTTAAAAGCTGATTAAAATAAACGTACAGCTAGTGAAACATATTGTCAATTATTTGGTTTAAAATTAAAAATCAATTTCAAAGTCTACAATGTCATTTGGAGATTCAGTAATCTCTTAGTCAATGGTTGATGATGTGGATGGTAATTCAGTTTGTTTTACCGATTTGACCGTTTTTGTGACTTTGTTTAAAACTTCAGTAGGCAAAACATAATTGTGGCAAGCTCTTTTTTATATTTTTTATTGGTTTTTTGTAGTTTGGTTTAATTAGTCGGAAGACTTCTAATAGTAATTGAAGAAGGTTCAACAATCGAAAAAACAGCCAGAAGTGGCTAGATTTACTTTGGTGGCTAAAATGGTTTTCTATTTGGCTAAAACCGTTGAAAATCCGCTAGATCTAGCCACAAAGTGGCTAAAACGGCAACACTGGAGAGCTGTGGAGATTGCCAAAGAGATTTGTGTTTTCTGGGTTGAAGGAAAATGGCTCCAATCGGCATTGAGATAAAATCCTAAAATTGTAGGCAGATTTACTGCTGAATTCGTCAAAGATTGCTTTCAACATATGGATGGGCGCCACTGAATTTATCATTGTCATTGCCTGGTAATGTAAGGTAATTTTGTCTTACAGTACCTACCTACTATTAATGTGTCTGCCTTTTGATTAACCATAGAAATCTTCCTACTTATTTTATCAAGACCATAAATGTACCTATTATTTAAACCATATATAAAATTATAATATTTAGTTTTTTGTCCCTCCGACGTATGCGCATCGCATCCATACTTAATTTAATGCCTTATTCTGCTAGGGGTAGACATAAACCAAAGAGAGCCATCTGACACGATACTTACACTCTCTCGCCTTAACCACGAATTCGTCGGAGTCAAATACAAAAAGTTACTCTATGGAAATCCCATGCCTAACAGTTCTCTCAACGGAATACCTTATCAGCCATAGACAACCGACTCACCATACCATACTCAAACAAGCGGTCTCCATGAACGGAACCTCCGAAATGTGTCGTACGCATGCGCGCGAAAGCGACCGGATGTCTGCGCGTACAGCTCTGCGCTCGCGCATCGCTAATGCACTGTCAAACTTTTCTCTAGAGGAATTTTTCGAACGATTGATACCCGAGGCTGATCGATTGTAGGATCGATAACCAAAGTTTCTTGTGAAAAGATTGTATGAAAAGTTATTAAAGTTGTTTTGTTTCGGCGGTTTTTAAAGAAATCTTCTCTCTCACCATATTTAATTTCCTTACGAAATCGGTATTAATTTGTTGAAGTTTGGCAGAGACTTAGCATTTTTGAACAACATAAGAAAGTGACCAAAATGCCTGCTTTTCAGAATTCAAGATGACTGTTGATAAAATTACAGTTTTCAGAATCCTCCCACAGTCTTGCCATGGCCATGGGTCCCACCCATGGCAAGACTGTCAGATTTGAACTGACTAAAACTAAGGTGTCCTTCAATAGCTCTTTACGTTCCGGAACCACAGTTAATCATCGGATAAAACACTCCCGGACCCCGGCAGGCTTTGGCCCTCTAAGGGGGGGCCCGTCATATGCTTAAAACGTTAAAACCAAATCGATATGCCGAAGGAGAATAATAGGCGTTCCCGATGAATTGAAGTATTTATACAAAATTCAATTGTTTTTGAAAATTAAATTCGAAATATTAAAATCATAGAGCTTATTTTTAACAAACATCATCTTTGTTCCGCTAAAATCTGAAGCTAATCAAACCAAAAAGAAAATCTTGCTCGAGCAACTCTTGATTACAGCAAGCACTATCCCATCAAGTACCAAACACTAATGAGGTACCACAAGCTAATGAACGTCAGTTAATTAATTACTCCTACCACCCACGTCGATCCGCGAGCCACGTCAGGTATAGGCAGAGCACGTGCTGTATTATATTATAATTCATTAGTGTTTTTCCAGTGAAAACGACAAATACGTTGTCCGGACACGTTATCAAGTTGAAGAGTTTATTTATTTACTTTATTTGTACTTTTGTAGACTTTTGAATTGAGACCCAGGGACCAGAGCAGTGGTGGCCCATGGCCCAGTGGTATCGGTCCCGACTTACAAATTGTGGATGGGTTCGAACACTTCGAACCCCGCCAGGCGCATTACTTTGTGTAATTTATTTCATCACCACTGCTCTCAAAACGGTGAAGGAAAACATCGTGAGGAAACCGGCATGTCCTAGAACCAAAAATTCGAAGACATGTGACATCTACCAACCCGTATTGGGCCCGCGTGGTGGATTATGGCCCACTTCCTCTCACAGAGAGGAGGCCTGTGTCCCAGCAGTGGGAACATTATAGGCTGATGATGATGACTCAGGGACCTAGCGGGACTGCGGCTCTGGACCGTAAATGCAACTAAAGGAACAGAGTGGATGTTTAGCCAGCAAGAGTCTTCAGACAGTTCTTCTTTTCTTTTTCGTTTGAGGATGTGGCCCCCCCTCTGGTGCCAGACTTAATTAAGACGCTTCTGGGGACGCCAAATGCTTATGACATAGATATTATAAATAATGTAAAAAGTGAGAATGGATAAATGTATGCATGTTTGTGGCTCTTTGACGCCTAAACGACTGAACGGATTTGGATGAAATTTGGTCCACAGATAGTTCATAACCTGTTTTAACACATAGGATAGTTTTTAATTTTGCATGTGCCCGTGGGGTAATTTTCGAGTTGTAGCGGGCGTTGGACGTTGGCAACTTGTTATACAATAAGTTGACTGAAAAGACATTTTGGCGATGAAAGTCGATGACGCCAACATGGAAATTATGTTTGGGCTATGTAATCAATTGTTTAATAAAATAAAGTATTAAACATTCAATTGAATATATAGGCATCTATTTTGTTTTACAAATACTTCTTTCCATAATGCTCTTAGTAGAAAATAAAGTAGTTTAACCACAACGCGACACCGCAGATTTAACCAACTTTTGTTCGAAATTAATTGTTCACAGTTCTGTTATGATTCATAGAAATTTAATACGTATTTATGGTAATAAATTATCTGTGCACATAGTAACAATGGGAAAATAAGGTTTACGAGGTACTGTATTAGTTTTTTTCATGTGTTATCACGGTTTATAAAACATTTTTTAAAACCATAACGGTGGCAAACAAGCATGCGGTCCGTCTGATGGAATACGGTCACCGCAGCCTATGGACAGGCGTCCATGGGCTGCAGGCACAACATCTGAGGTATCCCTGCGTGAGCCTTGCCGACCCTGCGATGGAGAACTCTTTGACAACGTTACGTCATGGTAGGGATGTCCAAGATGTCTAACTCAACCAGGCGGCCAACATGCCCCTCCCAGCGGTCCTCTTGCCAACTTTCCACCTGATTCATCCGCCAGGTGGCAATCAATTAGCAATCGATAATGATCAGTTGCGCAGGCGACGCTACGATTAACATTCCTCTCGCTGCTTGGCCCTCTGACAATTAAGTAATGCGCTTTCCCTTATCGGTTAATGTCGCTAATATGTAGAGTTACGCAATTAGTTTTAATTGTGGTTTAAGAGTTAAATATGGAGTAGATTGAATTTTTGTAGCGATTTTCCTTATGTTGTGGATGGAAACAATCATTGTCTGTTTATATCCTATTGTCTACTAGGCCGGATTCAATGGTTTAATCAGCTGTAGCTGAATAATGGGGAAGAAAAGTTCTCAAGTGGCGACCACGGACCAGAAGACGCAGCGTAGGCAGGCCTCCCACTAGGTGGACCGACGACATCGTGAGGGTCGCAGACAACCGATGGACGCAAGTGGCGAATTGTCGATCGGGCGGCGTGGCGGTCTAAGGGGGAGGCCTATGTTCAGCAGTAGACGTCTTCCGGGTGATGATGATGATGATGAGCTGAATACTAGTATCATACATGTAAAGACTGCCTTTCTGATCTCTACAAGTCTATTAACTATGTAATAAGATATTTCTTGGCAAAATTAATTGTCAGACTTTCCAAACAGAAACAACAGTCAAAGTCGTAATCAGACATGACACACCGTGACCCCGGAACGTAAAGGGCTATTGAAGGATACCGTGGATTTTAGTCAGTACGAGTCTGACAGTCCCTCCCGGCCTGCCCTGGGTGGGAGGACTCATTTGATGATATTACCACGAAAAAAAAATTGTGTATCTAGAAAATCTAGATGACATGACAGCGGTTTGAAAACCGAAATCTCCATTTTGTATTTATCATTCCACGAATTTTCACAGAAACAGCCGAACGTCTTCTACACCAATCACCTATTGCGTCAGTACCTACTCTACATAACAGTCGGCCCTCTTCGTTTTCCTTCGGGGACATTCGGGCGGACGCGAGCTGACCCGCCCGGTCTAGGTCCCGATGAATATGCAACGCCATCTTCATTATTACGTCTGACAATACAATACGAAGATGTACCTACGTACTTCAGTGTTGATTAAAAATATACGAATTACGAAATGTTTTGTCCACGTTAATCTGTTTTTTTTTTTCAATTTTTTGATAGGCTGTTTTCATTTTGGTAAACTAGTCACACACATTTACAGGCATTTAGAATCGTAAAAGGTAGAAATGGTGGAAAATGGTAATAAATGGTAGAAAAATTTTGGTTAGATTTACATATAAAAAATAATGGGTTGAAAAAATGCTACAACAATTTGTAACATCACACTGACAAAGCGAAAATCACTTGACATACCTAAGTATAAGAGCTAATATAGACATTCCAGTACAATGTGGATATATGCAAAGTCATAATTATATATGTTACAGCAGAATGTCAATCGATTCCGAAGGGTCACGGTAACTGGAGACTGCGGGAAAGGCAGTGCTACTGATAAACATGTTTTCGTTTTAAAAGCGTTCACAAGGGGACATAATGATGTGATTTGACTGATTTTGGCAAAGGCGATTGCTTCAGCGCTTCTGCGGATGTCATTCGTGTGCTCGCATGTGACGTAGGTGACCAATCTTCTTTGTGAAGATCCGCGCACATTGCAGGCATTTGAGCACACCATCGAAGTTGTAATGGTTGGACATGGGGACTGTACCTATCTTTCGAATTTATTGGATTAAGATGGGATATCCCAATGGATGGAAATGCATCCTAGACTGAGCCACACCTCCTATTCTGGTTATATTTTTGGTTTGTGTTAGTTTTTTGGAATTTTCTGGACATTGTTGTCAGACTAGGCTTCAGAGTCGAGATTTATTTAAAAAGTAAAAATGGCGGATTTCTTAAAGACTGGTTCAAATGACCCCAAATCTTTTTAGGGAACTTTACTTATTGGACATACTTACTTTTTATGGTTCTAAATTGTTGCTTCTTAAGTACCAACCACAAAAAAAACAGCATCAATACAGTACCTTAGTAAACTGATTCAGTCATCTACTGAGTACCTACCTACTTACCGTAAGCCTCTGACGTCATTGACCCAAAAAGACGTCCAGAAAGCAAAGCTATCAGCAAATTAGTCATTTCGGTGAGTAGTAGGAGTCGTGGGAAACCCCAGTATTTCATGATTCCCGTGTCCAATGAGTTTCTAGCTATACAGCACAATGCCGAGATCACAATACCTGGCGTTCTTAGAAACGAGCGGTTCAGTTCATTCGTCTTATGGAGATGTAATTATATGAATTCAGGAAACTGTTCGCCGTATTCCTTTTGATAATTCACACGGTTTTTTTATATGGGATATTTGGTTAGGTACAGTTTGTTTTTATACGGTGATCGAGCTTTGAGATTGATAAGAGTTAGTTTATTATTGCTCTCAAATTGGTGAAGGAAAACACAAGTACTAACTATGTACAATTATGGCTCGCTCCCTCTATGTAACCCAGCAAGCTGATGATAATGATGATGATGATGAATTTAAAAGTTAGTGTGATATTCGGCTAGATCTTCATTATCAGAGAATACATTAGATAGAGGATGTGATTGGATGAGAATATTAAATTGGTTAATGATAATAATGATGCTATAAAAGGAATTAGAATCACCTTGGTTTTTTATAGTTTAGGGAATTGTACTGCCGACTTTTTTTAGACAAATAGCCCTCAGAATGACTATGTCCTTAGAGTGGTATGCTCTTTGAATCACAAGAATTATTTATTTAAAAATCTAGTTGGCTAAACAAAAATTTTCAAATAATTCTCTTTTGTTTTACCAGTACCACATGGTCAATAATTGCCAGTATGGCAAAATTAATATGATCAGTTTTTTGTCCAGGAGATGTTAAAGGAAATATCTGGAGTATTATCGAACATATACGATACTAGGAATACTATAGTATAACACGTGTAGAACAATATTTCTCACGGTAGCTGTTTACCGGAATGTGTGAGATGATCTGCGTTAGGGTTGTCACTGCCGCTGTTCTCTGTACTTTGACGTCACTTCACAATGATAAATTGTTACCTAATTGTAGAGATTTTTTACTGTCAATTGCGGAGATTTTTTGATAATTATGAAATAAACTTCTGTAAAAGTGTACCGTCATCGGGAACATTCGCATGTATCGTTATAGATTTGACTTTGAGGTTTACATTAACCTGACTGACAAGACTTAATGTAAATAAAACTTCCGTAATCAAGCATGGTTTCTCGTTGAGACAGCCTAGCACGGGCCATTTTCATTTTGGGTTGGGAAATTATTAATCGGCCCTTCCCGCTCTGGGTAAACATGGCCTCAAGGAAATTATTTGCAAAAAATATCGAGTCTTTAAAAAATCTATAGGTGTTGACTACCTACTTCCCCCTCCCAGACAGGTCAACAATTTTGGGAAACCTTAGACAAGGTTCAGCGTGCCTCAATGTCTAACAGCGTTCGGAATAACTTGCCAGTTTCCCCAGGTTAGTGATATTTTCATTTCGAAGTGGTATGGAATATGGATAATAGGTAATGATGACACAATAAGGAGACAATGATTCACACAGCATGTGATGTGATAACTAATATCCTGTTGTGCTTATTAAACAGTTATCAGTCTTGAGATTAATTGATAAGATAATGATAGTATCGGAGGACGGTCCATTTTCCTTATAATAACAATGAGTATGATTTGGGTAAGTTTCTTTGATGGAAAAAAGTAAATTTTCCGATGGGATTTTCCAGCAGCAAAAATTACGAGAATCCTTAAATTTTAGCTTAAATTTCGTCCCGAGACGGACATGGGGTTTCAAAACTTTCAAAGACCAGATTGCTCAATAAGAAAATTCTTTCTGTGTTACATCCTGCGTTCAAGCAGGGTTTAAGCATTGCATAGCTTTTGCAGTTGCTAAACGAACGAATTTAAGAATATCCTTGAGTAGATCCAACTCTACGTAAGGTTCTTTCTTTTAAGGCCAACTAGACACTACTATGCATATTCCACGCCAGTTCTGTGACACGGGGAAGTTTTTGAAGCAACGCGACACATACTGCGAATGAGAAACGCGCAAAATTTTTTTCAAGTTCTACAAATACTTTCTGTCAGACCTTTAAAACGAACCTAGGTGATTTGTGGGTCTACGCATAGCAGTTGTACAATTTTTGTAACATTAAATTGTATAACAAAATATCCTATTTTCAGCGGAGTGACAGCCCTATTTAAATGCAGAATCAACACGCGGTTACTATAGAGGTGCACCTGAGCTCGTAACTCGTAGTTAAGTAAACATCCTACCTGGGCTACTATATCATGTGCTTGTGCACTATCATTGTAATAGAATTTAAGCAGTATTTGCTTCAACTTGGAGAGGGTAAATGAGGATTGAAGGAGCTTAATAATATGCAAGGAAGAAATGGAACCTGAGAGCTTTTGTGAACATTATTTTACCGTGAAATGTAATAAATAGTGCTCTTAACTGTAAGGGACTCATGGCGCGATGCGACGCGAGGAGATTCGTGCGATATCGAGTCGATTGCCGATTTAAGTCGCACGTTTTTACTAATGGAGTGATGCAATGCAATTCGACCGTGCACTTCAAAAATCCACCTTACTACTACGACATAAAGGTGCTGCAAACCAAAGACAAAAGATGTCGCACGAGACGAGTAGTTGCGCAATCGAATTTCGAACACAGAATCATGTGCATTGTCATTAGGACGATACATGCAATTCGATATCGAGGACATCACTGTGAGCGATATCGTCAATCCGTGCGACTCCATTAGCAAACACTAGCCATCGTCCATACATTTTCTTCGGCCGGACGCTTGTGTGATATCTCACCGATATCGTCAATCGATGCAATTCGATATCGCATCGCGCCATGAGTAAAGTCCCTAAAGGTAAACTTGTTGAAATCTATTTAAGGCGATACACTAAAATAAGGGATTAAAAGTAAAACACGCTGTAAGAACTACGCACACACGGCACACATACAACGCTACATTGCGGTATTTGTATGATCGATTGAATTAATAGTCTGCAATATAGTCAAATTTATTTGCAATAATTTCTGGCATCGTCTAAATGGGGCTTAAGGATAAAATCATCAAATGAGTCCTCCCACCCATACCTACTGTCAGAGTTGTACTGACTAAAATCCACGATGATCCTTAATAGCCCTTTACGTTCCATGGACACGGTTACCTGAAAAGTCAGTACCGCGACCCAGACGTCTGTCCTGAATTTACGGACTGTCCACGTCTATCAGGCTTCAACTAATACATATAGTATATGTATATTATCTATCTGTTGTTAATTCTAGATCTATACTTATAATAAAATGGTAGGAAAGTCAAAACTGTACATTGAATATTTTGAAAAAATAATACTTGGGGTGTGATCTATAATCGATACCGAAGCCAAAAATATAGTTTTTGGAATTTTTGTCTGTTTGTCTATAATATTATGTTTTTCTGCAAAAACTACTGCATGGATTTACTTAAAATTTGGCACGAATATTATTAAGAAGTCGGGTCAACATATATAGGCTACATATTATCACGCTATCACCTACGGGGAACGACCAGTGAAAAATTCTGGCTTGACAACGCTTTTTAATTTTTGTCTTTTTTTTATGATTTATCTGCGCATTATCCGAAATTTTAAGAATACCAAAGACATTTCTTTAAGCTGCAAGATAATTTTGTTCATTGGGCATTCTGACAACGCGAATATTTGGCTTATCGTCCAATTAATCGCTTGTTTGTTTGAAATCGTAATTATATTAACAAGATTACATTTGCAAGGGATACAATTTATTACTTATAGCAGACTTAGTTATGAGATACAATGACGGCAGTGTAGCTAGAGTACATACACTAACATTTCGTTAGTTGTTTTAAGTCCCATAAAATGGTGGGTTGAGATTCTGACTTCGTGGCTGTTGCCGAAATTTCAGGAATTTCACAAGTTGAATTGGAAAAAGTGCGTTCAATCTCAACAAACCCCGGTAGTACCTACCTCTTCTAAGATAATTGGTTAAACAATTAATAAAAATATAATCTTTACACCACCCGAGCAATAAACAAAGCAATGAACGCGAAGTATAAACAAATAAACAAAAGAACAATTATCTCTCATTTGACGTCGCGTGCGTCGCAGAGCGGTAGTGTACGACAAACTTATGAAAAAACACAACGATTCAATAATAAACCTTATCTTACTGCAATAAGGTGCTGGCAACATGTAAAGTTATCTTGGTATTCGTGTTTAGATGCGCACGCAGGCTGCCAACGACCAATGACCGCGCTTTCACTGTCGTCCATCTTGCGGTATGATTTTGATTTTAAAATTGGAACGCCCAACGGTCGCTGTACATGATTAGAATGATTGATTTTTGGTAACGGAGAATGTGGGTTTATTATATTTCGTCAAAATTACTGTTAAATACCATTTGAATACCCATGAGAATGTTTTGTTTATGAGAGTTGCTGACTCTGCGAGCGATAAGTATGGCTTGTAGATGGATGGAGAATCGCGAGAATCGGAAATGCGCTAACTTCAATTAAAATGACACAAGGGCAGGGAGTTGGTTGCTGGATCTTCAATAGAAAAAGCAGGCCAATGCACTGCCAAAAATAAGTCATAAGTCAAAGAAAACCACTTGCCTGACTGTCGATTGTCAAATTATGATAATTTTGGACAGCAGATAGTCATTGTCTCGTTCAAGATAGCATGAGCTGTACGAGAAAAAAAGGTTGCATGTAGTGCACCAATTAGCTAGACAACAAAATTGACAGCGGGTTTATTGCCCAGTGGCTGTGATGAGGAGATAAATCAGAATAGTTAGTACCGGGATTGTCCGCTCCAAGAGGTCGCTAGCCACTCTTGGCAACCTCCTTTGTAGATTTTACATCTGATCGGTCTTCAGATAGTTTTCAATGGGATGAAAGTATACAAAACCAGTTGTTGTGGCTTGGAATGTTGTTGCGCCTTCTAATATGGATAGGTTTTTGTGGATTTAGCATCTGTACCCCTAGCACGAATATTTGTAGGTTTCGTGTCGCCACCGTATCGTGCCGTCGATACAATAACGGAATACAACGAAAGTCGGAAGCACGAAGCACTTCCGAATTCGTACCGATTGATTCATACTGATTGGCAAATGTGGGCCATGTCGCGACGTTTGGGTGCTGCCATTTCCAATAATGTAAGTCCATAATTTCCCTCTCTTACTGAGATGGGCCCCACTTCTCTCTGAGAGAGGGAGTCCACTAAACGGGCCCAGGGTGGATTGAAAGATAACACATGTTTCTGAATTTAGGTTCTAAGACATGCCGTTTTCCTGTCGATGTTTTTTTCACCATTTTAAGATCGACCAAGAACTACAGTTCGTAACCGCTGGGCCAATACTGCTACCCCGATATTATGATGATAAAACCTTGCAAAATCCATCACATAGTAGAAGCCCCCAGAAAAACAGAAAAACCACAAGAAGAAACAGTTACGTAAAGAGCAAATAATCTCATAAACTATCACTTTCTATACTATAAAAATCGCCGTAGTGAAACAAAGCATAATAGTAGTAGTAAATAATAAAAAAGCAGTGGAGCTAACTGCACGGGTTTCAATCTCGAGCTTACTAGCGGAACGGAGTCATTTACACATATGCACGGCATGAATGTAACTAGGTTGGTAAACTTGTTATCTAGTGCAGGTTCGTTATGAGATGATTGACTTGATTTTGAGGCATACAAATTATTTTCGGACGCATTTATGGGCGTGTGGGATACAACCTGAAATATCAATAATTTCTCTAAGCTTTGAAAAGTTAAAGCCTGCCGGGGTCGCGGGACTTATTTCATTACCATGACCCCGGAACATAAAAGGCTATTGAAGGACACCGTGCATTTTAGTCAGTACAAGTCTGACAGTCCCTCCCGCCCTGCCCGGGGTGGGGGGACTCATTTGATAATATTACCACGTTAAAAAAAAGTTTTGGAAAGCGTAGTTGATCCTGATATTCATATATCTATTGTAGAGGTTGCAGGAAATCAGAAACCCGTAGTTTTATCACGAATGTTTTCAAGAGATTTCGAGACTTAACTCTTGCAAACCTCACCCTCTGAGATAGGAAGAGACTCATTCCTGTTCTTATTTTTTTCTTTGTAAAGGGGTTTTGGGTTTTGGTTTGGTTTGCCGAGTTTGGTTGTAGAATAGAATATAGAATTATCGATATTATGGACAACCCCTAAAAAATATTATCCATTTAAAAGTAGGTATAGTATACAGAATGATTTTTTAAACTGGGCGTGGGATGGCTATATCCGAAACTATGATGAATATCGAAAAACGTTGAAAGGAGTCTCGAGGCCGATTTTGACGATTATACGTTTTCCTTAGGCGCGGGACACATAGAAAAGACGTAAGACGCAGACGGGGTGGAGACGTATGTCTCTTCGGCGTCTCTTTCATACAAAACCTTTAGCGTCGTGACGTAAAACACACAGAAGAGACGGGGCGCGGACGCGACTCTCATACATTTTCGCACGTCCACGACGCGTCGTCGTCTTACGTCTTTTCTATGTGGCCCGCGCCTTAAGTTTGTCGTATATCTGCGAGGCAGTAATGCTCGTGAAGGAGGAGGCGGGCCGCGAGCGAGAGAGGACAGCGTCCTCCCTCCGCCCCAGCCGCAGTGGTAGGCGCCCACGGCGACGGACGTCGCTTGATGATCTCCGGCCACCGTAGGCGCGGGCATGCGGGCAGCGAGTAAAGGGCAACTCGCTGCCCGACCAAGGACCATGCCCGGGTCGACGGCGCGTTGTGTCCCACGCGCGCCTCAAAGAGCGTCAGCATAATGACGGGGCCCCCCTCTCAGAGGGCCAAAGCCTGCCGGGGTCGCGGGATTATTCCCTTACCGTAACCCCGGAACATAACAGGCTATGAAGGACACCGTGGATTTTAGTCAGTAGAAGTCTGATAGTCCCTCCCGCCCTGCCCGGGGTTGGAGGACTCATTTGATGATTTTACCACGCTAAAAAAAAAAAAGTTTGTCGTATATGATTACTTCCCAGAATTCGATCCTTATTAGCGACACTATCGAATGGTGTGATAATACAGGTGTGATTTTTTTCCAAAATCAGCGGGTTCGATTCCTGGCCAGAATTAATGTTTTTATAAAATCAAATGATGCAGTTTTAGTTTTCGTCAAAATCGGCCTCGAGACTCCTTTCAACGTTTTTCAATATTCCTCATAATTAAAAATATAGCCATCCACGACCAGTTGAAAAATTCACCCTGTATACCATAAGCCTCGCTAAAAAACACACTCCAACCAGTTAGTTCGTATAGTATCCACAAAAGAAGTGATAACCACCAATCGCTTCGGGTTTTTCTGGCAGCTACCTATGAACAAAGTAAATGATCTAACCACACCGGTTACTGAAGATAATAAATCAGGAGTCAGTGAAGCATGCCTGATGTGGAAATGTCGGCTGCAACACGAAATGTCGTGAAAAAATCGTGTCGTTTTCGTAACGAGCGCTGCGCCCGCGCTCCTTGTCGATGTCAGTGATTTGTGTGTGTGTTGCCAGCTTACTGAGGCTTATTTAGAGGTGGTACGTAATTATTTAGGTAAATAAAATAATATCAAAAATTATAACAAAATTCTTTAGTAAATTTTAATCGATATGAATATTTTTCGTATAATGATGTTCATAGGTAACGATGTGCTACGAAATTCGTAGTCTCGTAGACCTTCGTAGCCAATTCTTTCATTATAAATACGAAAAAAGCATTGACCTTTTATTGGGAAAGTATAAGTTGCAATGACAGAAAATAATGACCCATATTAGAGAAGAAACGAAAAAAATACAACTGCTATGATAACATAAAATCTAAAGCAGGCAAGGCCATACCCACTTCTTCCTTAACACTTTTTTTTTTGATAGTATGAAGTTCTTCATTCTTCTTTACCAATTTCCTCAATACAAATTATATTGGCTATTTTTCTCCAAAAACCAGTAGTTTTTCCATCCTACCAACACCTTGTAGCCGCTCGGGTGAAGATATGGCGCGCCTACAATCAGGATGCGCGCGCGACACGCAACCGGCGCGTGCGCTCACGCATCGCCTCTCTATGAGTACATTGTGATTGGGATAGTTATTGATTGGCTGATTAACTGCTATTTCAAAGACTCGGTAATAGTTATTTGTTATGCAAGGCTGCAAAGTTGATTTTTGGCGCGAGTACTTGAATTGAAAACTGAGCGAGCGAAGGAATCTAAGATTGAACCGCGAGAGAAACGAGCGGTTCAAATATAGAATCCTGAGCGATGCGAAGTTTTCAAAGGTACGAGACGCAGAAAAACTTTGCTGCCGAGCGCAACACACAACTTGTCACCTCACACAGCGAGGAAATGTAGTGGGGGCGGCTCACCTGTCAGTGCAGAAAACAATTGAATACAAGACGTGTTCGAATTTTGAACAACACTTTGTGCTCTAGAGCACAAAATGGAGTTTTGCGCTCAGATTTTGAATGAGAAATAGAATCTTTCCGAGCGGGTGAGGTGAAATAGTTATTTGTTATGCAAGGCTGCAAAATTGATTTTTGGCGCGAGTGCTTGAATTGAAAACTGAGCGAGCGAAGGATACTAAGATTGAACCGCGAGAGAAATGAGCGGTTCAAATATAGAATCCTGAGCGATGCGAAGTTTTCAAAGGTACGAGACGCAGAAAATCTTTGCTGCCGAGTGCAACACACAACTTTTCACCTCACACAGCGAGGAAATGTAGTGGGCGGCTCGCCTGTCAGTGTAGAAAATAATTGAGTACAAGACGTGTACGAATTTTGAACAACACTTTGTGCTCTAGAGCACAAAATGGAGTTTTGCGCTCAGATTTTGAATGAGAAATAGAATCTTTCCGAGCGTGTGAGGTGAAAAATAATTTGAGACCTATTCAGCCTATAATGTTCCCACTACTGGGACACAGGCCTTCTCTCTATAAAACCAGCGGGAAAATCATAATTTGGGGCCTCTTTTAACCTAAATTGTCCCAATTCTGGGCAAAAATCTTCCCCAGATCTACCACCTACGCAATTTTGTCGGGCCAAGCTTGCAAAAACGAGTCTAACTCTCGTATTTAATATGCTGCCCCGTTGGTCTTATGGTAGCAAGCGCGCTTGCTGAGCGTGGAACCAAAGAACGATTCGGGGTCTAGCACAATGTGCTATTAGGTTAGGTTATTCCTATTAGATTTTCTGAGTAGCAGCCTGTAGATTGAAAATTGGTGGTGACACCACAGTGTCTCGGCAAGCACGGTAATGACCTGCGCCTCATCTCTCTCCAGTCGTGTTGGATTGACTTCTCATCAGAATATTGCATGAAATTAATATGCTATCTTTGGCGCGGGCCACATAGAAAAGAAAGACGTAAGCCGAGGACGCGTCGCGGATGTGCCAAAATGTATGAGAGTCGCGTCCGCGCCCCGTCTCTTCTGTGTGTTTTACGTGTCTCCGCCCCGTCTACGTCTGCGCCTTACGTCTTTTCAATGTGGCCCGCGCCTTAAACTAAATCTCGTTCATTTGTTTTTGAAGCTGCTTCTGATTTAACATCTTAAAGACTGGGATAGGCAAATTCTGTCGTTGATTGGTTACTGGCAAATATCCAACCGAAGATGTCAACCGAGATAGATTATTCATTTCCTGCGTAAATCGTCATGCCAGTTTTCTAGGCCTCCCTTGGCAATGACGCCCGTCTTCTATGTAGTATTATTATTAGTACCTAACTGTAAACAAAACTGTCTTGGTTTATTACCTACCTAACGTATTTTCAATTGTGTAAGTAAATTAAAACCTACAATTAAAACATAATAAATACTATTTGTATAGCGGTGGGCAAAGGTCGAGGTATTCTGTTCATGACGTCACAACACTCCCGTATTTGTAAATTTATGTATTACTAGCTGTTGCCAGCGGCTTCACCCGCTACAACTCGAAAATTATCCCACGAGAACATCAAATCGGGATAAAAACTGTCCTATGTGTTAATCCAGGTTATAAACTATATGTGTACCAAATTTTATCCAAATCCGTTCAGAGGTTTTTGCGTGAAAGAGTAACAAACATCCATACATCCATACTTACAAACTTTCGCCTTTATAATAGTAGTAGGATAAATTAGCAGTCATCCAGTATCTGTATTTGTCATATTAAAATATAATTTAACGTTCTTGTAACGTTTTGTTGTCCATTGCCATATAAAGGCTTCGTTACATACCTACTCTTAACTGATATTTTTTGTATTTCAGATAAATCTGTACTTTATACTATAGAGCTGAAGAGTTAGTTGGGTTGAAAGCACTAATCTCAGGCACTACTTGTTCGAATTAGAAAAGTCTTCTTGTGTTGGATAGCCAATTTATCGAGGAAGGCAGGCTATATTACATTACTACGTAGCAGGCTTTGGCCGTCTGGGGGCCCCGTCAGAGAACGTCGGCCCGTGGATGGTCCATGATCGGACGGCGAGTCATCCATTACTCACCGTCTGCATGCCCGCGTCAACGATGCCGTGGGCGTCTCCCGCGGAAGCCCGCACCTTTATATTTATTTTAACTGATGATGATGCACACTCAAAATTAATCCCGTTATTTATAACCAATCTAAATTCTTATTTTCAGGTAAAGTCCACGTTATCAGATAATAGCTAGAAAATATTTTGTACAGACACAAATCTTATCGTAAATATAAGATCGTGGTATTATTTACGAATTACTGCTGTTGATAAGATAAAGAATCGAGAACAAATAGAGTACTTGTGACAAATTCAGGTTTTCTGAAGATTGATAACGATTTTGTCGGGTGTTGCAATCATATGGGCGCGTGTAGACTTATTTATGAAGAAAACGTGAGGTTTTTGAAATAGTCCATCTATTGCAGGGACGCACCCCTGCAAGATGGGCAGATGATCTAAAGAAGAAGCTAGCTGGCAGTAGCTGGATGGAAAAAGCAGGAGATCGTGCGCTGTGGCGCTCCCTGGGAGAGGCCTATGTCCAGCAGTGGACTGCAATAGTCTGAAATGATGATGATGATTACAGGTTTGGCAACCGGTGTCGTGACCTGCGTTTTATGCGCCTAATGGGAGCGTCTTTATGGGGATTCCGCCGCCGTAGTCGACCGCGATATTTTTTTTCTTTTTGCAATTTGCCTATCAGTGACAAGTTGTAACTTGATCAAAATATGATTCGCGACAGTAACAAGTATAATTTTATAAACATATTATAAAAGATTTGCTCAAAATAAGTTTGATTTCGCTTTTACCAAGTTTCACCAAATCTTTGTAAGAGTGAATGGAGCGAATGTTTTGATCATTCTGATATGTAAAATCATATGTACTTTTTACTGTTTCGAATACTTAACTGCACCCTGGTATGGCCAGTTCTAGTCCTTGTCTGGCCATTACTGAGCCCCACCAGGTTCTGAGCCCTTGCCTGGGTATCTTTGGCTTGGCACACCCCTATATCGGCACTATTGGCGAACAACGAGTATCGTGTTGGCCAGTAACTATGTTGTGGCGGTCAGGAAGGCAGTCGTTTCTATGTAAAATGCTGGAATTCATCTGCATCCAGTTCGACTGGAAGTCGATCTCTAGTATAATTGGGAAGAGGTTGGAAGACGATATTTTACCAAATGAACAGGGGGTTAGAGTCTGACAGCCACATCGTCCCACCCAGAGACTTCGATAAAATTACCACCAACAAAAAAAAAACAAAATGGCCTGCTCAACAGGGAATACAAAATCAGTGTTCTATATACAGCCAGATTCATTATTGAACACCCTCATTTTTAATTAAAAACTTTACAAAGAGAACTCGTTAATTGACAGCCAGCCGGGGTCATCTGTCTCGCCTGTGATCGCGTCCGACCTGCGCGCGCGCATTTGAATACAATGCGTACGCGCAGTCCGGCCGCTATGGTGCCGACAGCGCACTTGATGTGTTGTTTGTGTAGATGCTTATATTATGAGCACGAATTGATTAAGTAGGGAATTTTATTTGCTTTCTAGGTATAGGTATTTTGACGGCGCGTTGTGTTCCACTCGCGCCTGCAAAAGTGTCAGCACAATGACGGTGCCCCCCTTAGAGGGCCAAAGTCTGCCGGGGTCGCGGGACTAACGAATTACCGTGAACCCGGAACGAAAAGGGCTATTGAAGGACACCGTGGATTGCAGTCATTACAAGTCTGACAGTCCCTCCTGCCCTGCACTGGGTTCAGGACTCATTTGAAGATTCTAGTATATGTATTTTATTGGAGTGCCATCAGCAGACTGGCATGAAATGACCATTACGACTCTAAATTAATGCACAAATAAGAGATTAATAGATTAAACCTATGTCCAAACGAAAATAATTACCAAATATTATTCCTACACTGAAAGCAGTGGTGGCTGTGGTATCAGCCCCGACTTACGAGTTGTGGCTAATGCGCCTAGCTGGGTTCGAACCCAGCCAGGCGCATTACTCTGTCTAATTCATCATCGCTGCTCTCAAAACGGTGAAGGAAAACATCGTGAGGAAACCGGCATGTCCTAGAACCAAACATTCGAAGATATCTGACATCTGCGAATTCGCCCACGTGGCCCATTCCTTCTTACAAAACGGAGGCCTGTGTCCCAGTAATGGGAATATAGGCTGATAATGTTTGTTCCCATTGCTGGAAAACCAGCCTTGCTTGTGTAACAGGGTTGTAATTCACCACTCTGGTCCAGTGCGGGTTGAAAGATGTCATAATATGTCTTTGATTATACGATACGCTATGCTGGGTATACAACTACGATAGGGTTTAGTCGTACGTATCTAGAAATATTTTCCAAGAGGCCAGGCCTCCCTGAAAAATAGCCTCAGAATAAGAAAATGTAATTTAGTAAAACTCTTTTGTTTATTTTTTTTATTTTTTGTGGAACTGAGATGGTCACCGGACTATTTTGGAGTGGACACGCCCCCGGCCTATTCCTGTTCCACCACGAAAATAATCATTTACTTATCTAGAACAAAATTGCAGTGCAATGTCCGAAAATGAATTGATAACAACATTTTATCACCTCTGTTTCGTAAAGTCACATTAAAACTTTAATCTTATACAATCTAGACCTTTTGTTTTTGTTGTTTGTTATTCATATGAATTAAAATCAATTGCCGGATGTATGATGTAGGCATATGTATTTAAGCGCATCACTTCGGAACGGCTGCACCAATTTCACAAGTTCCATATAAAAGAAAATGTTTAGAAAACAATATACGGAAAAATGAAAAAATAATAATAAAAAGGTTAATAAATCGTATTTTTTGTTAATAAATGCGATCGTATGTGTGATTGTTTCTATGTCCGCAAACGGCTCAACAGACTTTGTTGAATTTTGGTACGTGCTGAATAAATGTGACCCTAGAGACCTGGGGGGTATTACATGTCTTAAAAGGAGACTTATTCCGGCGAGTGAAAGTGACAGAGCTATACAAGTCGTCTAGCGCCATCTCGTTCACTCACTGGAACAAGCCTGGTTTTAAGACGTTGTAATACCCCACCAGGGGGGCGTGAGGTGAGCGAAGACACGGCAAAAAGTTTCTTTCTATATAAGAAATCATCAAAAATATGACCAGAGTCATTTCATTTAGTACCTACTGAAAGATTATAATTATCATCTTCATAATTAAACAGTGCAAAAGCCGGGGCAGATAACTAGTCTTACATAAAATAATAACAAAGTCTTGCACCCGACACAAGAACGAGTCGTCTGTATAATTGCATAAAGCCACTTTTCCACACGTTGCGTATGCGCTATGCAAATCTTGTGCGCCCGCGCAGCTGAGAAACGGCTGCCGATTAGGGCTGGCAAGTCTGGATTTACTTATAGGACATTAAAAAATAAAACTTGTATTGTAGACTTTCAAGTCTAATTTATTCTAAGAATATAATTATGTATTAAAGAAGTTTTTGTCGAAGACCCGTCTTTAGCAGGCGACGAAGAAAAAAGTGATTGGTAGATAAAAAATCTAAAATAATTTATGTTAAAGCTGTTAAGAAAAACATCATGAGGCCTAGAACCAAATATTCTAATACAGCCCACTGATTTCATAGAGAGAAAGCCTGTGTCCCAGCTGTGGGAACATTATTCTTAAAAGGTATGTAATTAAATTTTAGTTTTTTTTATAATTATTAAAAGACATCGTACAATTTGCAAGTGCCGCCGTAGAGTTGCCGTATTTTTTTTCTGTTTTGCCAACCCTGCTGCAAGTCTCGCGTTCTACCTCACATAATATTACTTGAACGATGAGTTATGTTATCGTTACAACATTAAATGCATAATTAATACTTACTTTTTACACGGCCGTAATTATATTCACATTTCTATCAAGGGCTTATTCAAAAACAGTAGAGCTAATGGACTATTAAGGAAACTGCATTGCATTATTCTTGCTGCAATTAATAAATTAGATGTTAATTTTATTTTAAAGTCCTTACTTCCTTATGTTTGAGTTAGAGCAAGTTGTTTCAGCAATAATTAAAATGTTAAAATTTCATAGATTTCATTAAAAATTTAAAGTTTAAGTAATAATCAAATAATTCGCTATTTAAGCGACTGTCAATATAATGTAAAAAAAAATCTCAGGTTGTACCTTTAATGATAGACACACCATCTGGTTATATTATTAGCATTATCCCAAGAAAAATTGGTGTCGGCTTTCAGTATAATCGAATGCAATACAATCAAGCCGAAACTTAAAGACTAATACTCGTAGCATTTTTTTTTTTTACTTGGTAAAATCATCAAATGAGTCCTCCCCACCCCGGGCAGGGCAGGAGGGACTGTCAGACTCGTACTGACTAAAATCCACGGTGTCCTTCAGTAGCCCTTTATGTTCCGGGGTCACGGTAATGAGAAAAGTCCCGCGACCCCGGCAGGCTTTGGCCCTCTAGAGGGGGCACGGGCATGCTGACGCTCTTTGAGGCGCGCGTGGAACACAACGCGCCGTCGACCCGGGCATGGTCCATGGTCGGACAGCGAGTTGCCCTTTACTCGCCGTCCGCATGCCCGCGCCTACGGTGGCCGGAGATCGTCTGCCGACGTCGGACGCCGTGGGCGTCCACCACTGCGGCTGGGGTGGAGGGAGGACTGTCCTCTCCCTCACGCGGCGCGCCTCCTAGCATAGCATAGCGAAGTTTTAAACACTTCTTAAGATATCGCCGTCATCTTTTAAGATATTTCTTGTTTTATTTTAGATGGGGATAGGATATGAGCTGCATCTGCTATGAGTAGCATATTTAGTGACATCTATACCAATAACAGACAGTGTTTGTAATCCATTAACTAATTACTAATAGATGCTGATGAAACTGAATGACAACTTTTTTTAATTTATGTTGGTATTACTATATGGTATTAAGAGGATCGTCTACCGAGCGCTCGTCCGTACTAAAAGAGAAAACGTTTTCCTACCCCTAAATGTTATCCTATCTCAATGATTTTTTAGAATGCTTTTCTTTTTTTCAAAAGTAACTCTTAGGCGCCTGTAACTTTCAAACTATTATAAATTTTGAAAAAAAGAAAACCTATATTCCTAGTTTTTTACTGTGTAAGAAGCATTCTAAAAAATCATTGAGATAGGATAACATTTAGGGGTAGGAAAACGTTTTCTCTTTTAGTATGGACGAGCGCTCGGTAGACGATCCTCTTAATTAACGATACCACGAATTATTGGACAAATAACCACTGATTCAGACTTCTACCTAAACTTGCGATTAATCTACATGATAAATAATTAATCGAATTACAAATACTGGAAAGTTCTTAATGTGTGTGTATCTATGTCCTTTCGCGGAGGAATTTAATCAGTTACCTTTGGATTTACACGATTTTCGACTCAATAGAAGCGTAGTAAAAGGAAGATTAGCAGTACATATTGAAAAGGTACATTATTATTAATTTAGCAAGATATGTGTAACCAACACCGCACGTCTGCACGCGATATCTTTCATTTAACAGTTTCATTGGACTGTGATTCCTGAACGCTCTGATTTGGTACACTTTGCTCAATCGAAGGAAACTCGAGACGGGGATGTAATGTACCGAAAAATTATACTTATGAATGATGGATGGGCAACATCGTAGTTATTAGCCACTGTATTATTTGTGAACTCAATTTCCTTCGCATCCTGGTGGAAAAAAATTGCTAGATTAACTGTCGGGGAAAAGACATATTTTTTATGGATAGTAATAATGTTCTGACAAAAAAATAAGAATTGCCCTTACTCAAAATATAAATTCTACTGCATAATATACTAATTTTCCGAGTAGTTTTGTTCGAATGAAAATGACGAAACGCCCGAATGAGATACCGATAAATAAACATGATTGTTTTTTGCTATAACACTTTTCAACCAGCATAAATTACGTTCTACTGAAAACTATAATATGCTTTGTAATTTTGATCTTTAATTGCTGAAACTAGCAATGATTATGGTTGACGCGATGACGGTGAAGCACGTTTGCGTAGATGTAAGTGCGGTTATTCGGATTAATTTAGAGAAAACAACTTTTGAATTGTGTCAGTCTCTGGATTTCTTTACACTTTTGAAAAAGATTGGAAGTGCTATCAGATAATAACCACCACCAGTATAAATTAGTCCCTGTACTATTTCTATGATCAAGATTCAAGTGTCAATTTCTTCAATCATTCATCATTTCAGCCTATTGCAGTCCACTGCTGGACATAGGCCTCGCCACAGCGCACGATCTCCTGCTTGTTTCATCCAGCCACTGCCAGCCACCTTCTTCAGGTCATCGGTCCATCTTGCCGGGGGGCGTCCCACCCTACGCTTGCCTACACGCGGTCTCCATTCGAGAACCTACCTACTCCACCTTTCGTCGGTTCTGCGGCAGACATGACCAGCCCACTACCACTTCAACTTAAAGTTTAAATCTTCTTCCACATCTTGACTCAGCATCATCATTCCTGAACACCATCGATATTTTATCGATCCACAAGAACTTTCTCAATAATCATCCGCCCAACACCTGATAGCCCCACATTGGCAACACACCAGTTATCCTTACCCGACATCACCGAACTAAAATCTAGTTATGCGTTGCGTTACATCCTGCGAACGAGTGGCTCACTTTACACGATCTAATAAACATCGATCGGTTACAAAATAGTCATGAAATGTGCACTGAAGTATTTGAGAAACTAGTTCAATCACGAACACTAATAAATGTATGAGTAGGCAGGTAAACCTGTTTCCTTTTAATTCTTACAGGGCCTGTACTGAAACTTCTCGATAATAGTTTTGGCGTTTTGTTATCACGAGTTTTGTGCTTATCTGCCTAGTTTTCTTGCTGAAAATCATTCTTGCCTACCAAAATATCATTATTTATGTAACGCGTATTATTAATTATTGGAGCATGAGGTGCTAACCTATAAGAAATCGTAATACTAACCATAGATATAAGAATTCTTGTTATAATGTATCAGTATATACAATTGTTGGTTGGCCAGAAACAATAAATAAATAATATTATGCCTTTAATGTTCCCTTGTTCCATTGTTGGGACACAGCCTTCCTCTCTGTGAGGAGTGGGCTGTAATATACCATGCGAGCCCAATGCAAGTCAGGTTATCTTGTCATGAAAAAATATGGATCAATGCAGAAGCGTATGTATATTACAAGGTATAAGTAATATGAACTTATACACATAAGAAAACAATAATAAACACCGAAATATATATCACCTAACAGCACAAATACCTACTTGTAAACCACGGTAAGTTTACAGAACGCCTTGAAACCTTTCAGATAAGTGCCACGCCCTGAAACTTATGAGGTCACGATACTACGACGACTGGAGCAAACAGAGTGAAAACTTTACTGAATATTATTGCTGTATATATATGTTTTAAATTATACCTACTTGTTTTCCAAGTAGTTAAAAAAAGGTGCCTGCTGAAATGACTTAGTTTATTCGGACGGATGGATGGATGTTTGTTCCGATGCGAGCGTATGGTGCGACCGACACGAAACAAATATTTTTTTTGATCTACAAGTAGTTTTTTTCAAGTCTAAGTGCTTATATGTTTGTGAGTTTAAAAGTACCCACTATACAGAAGAAATTCTTAGTGTGGGGCAACTTTGGGCATGCGGGCAGCGAGTAAAGGGCAACTCGCTGCCCGACCATGGACCATGCCCGGGTCTACGGCGCGTTGTGTTCCACGCGCGCTTCAAAGAGCGTCAGCATGATGACGGGGCCCTCCTCTAGAGGGCCAAAGCCTGCCGGGGTCGCGGGAGTTATCTCATTACCGTGACCCCGGAACATAAAGGGCTATTGAAGGACACCGTGGATTTTAGTCAGCACAAGTCTGACATCCCTTCCGCCCTGCCCGGGGTGGGAGGACTCATTTGATGATTTTACCACGTTAAAAAAAAAATGTGGGGCAACTCTGAAAAAATATGATGTTGACTCTATTTCGCTAAAAGATTACTAAATGAACTAAAGACATTTAAATATTATAATGATAGATAGATTCTAATTAATACGTACTGTTTTTACAATTACCAATTGAGTGCTATCAATGCAATTCTCAATGGAGGTCTACGTTTTTACCTATATAATATGTCACGTAATTTTTTATTACAAATCACTATCGCATAATGGAGCTGGAAAAGGTCGCAATGTTTAGTTGTACGTTATTGTTAGGATTAGATTAGTATGTAGGAAAATTATTACAAAATCCAACGGGTAGATCGAAAATTGAAGTGTTGCGCTGCCGGGGCGGGCCGCTAGTAATGATATCAATTCGCAAAAAAAAAATGATTTTTCATGCTAAATAAGAAATTGATCGGGCCCATCTGTATGAAAAATCTTTTTTTTGCGAATTTCGAGAAGTCTTAGAACAAAAATAAGTTCAGTAACATGGACTGAGTTACCCCACGAGAGGTTTTGCGCATTTGGTGTTACACGTTGTATATTTCCGATAGTTCACGTATACCTCTGCGTAACCCTTCAGATACAACTCTAGCCGTGTCGTTATGTGTTTTATATTATACCTCCTAACAATATGAACAACCCTCATTCAAAAACCCTCCTCAATTCACCGTTAAAAACCTTTCAAAAGCAAGAAAGCCTACAATTTACACAAAGAAGCGTACCCCATCCCATTTGTACTGAAAATACATTTCAAATACACCCCGAACAGACATGGGAGCGAGATTAACGGACTTTGTCTCCCTTTCCTCATACCCCCTCAGGGGAACGATCAATACCCTGGCTTCTAATCTCACGGAATCTTGCGTCCTTGTCGCTCCCGAGATGTAGATGAACTGCCTTCATCCTGGATTGAACCTCAACCTTATAGTCCATGAATAAAGTTGGTTTTGAATTGCTTCGTGGAGTAAAGAGATTATATACTGCCTATATAATCTTCTAGGCATGTGGTGGTATGCGGTTGAGTAGGATGGTGCTTCGTAAATGGGGTTTGCTGTGAAGATAACATTCTAAGTTTGTGTTACTATAATGCAGTTTTTCTGAAAAATAAACGTGTGAGGGAAATTACTTGTAAAGTTCATTTAGTCAGCTCCCGAGAATAGAAGAAAACTTCAGGCAATTTTTATGCTCAAAACTATGGCGAGACAATTACATAGTTGAATCAAAATAAATATTAACGAACCCTCATTTATCTTATAGTTTAGTAACGGTGGTACATAATAGCCCGGATTAATAAGTTTAGGTCGTAGGCTCGTATCCAGCCAGGAGCATTACTTTATGTAACTTATCACCCATCACCACTTTTCTTAAAACCGTGGAAGAAAACCATCGTGAGGAAACCAGCATGTCTTGGAACTAATAGCTCGAAGACATGTGACATCTATCAACACCACATTGGGCTGGCGTCGTGGATTATAACCCAATTCCTTTCACTGGGATATCCCAGCAGTGGGAACATTATAGGTTGATTGTGAAATTCTTATGCTTTTCATCATTTTCCTAGACGTCTTTACTAAGACAGTACTTACATATTTGCTATTGATGACGACTATCTTATATCTTAATTCGTATTTACCTAAGTACATGACTATTGCGAGAAATCCGGGAAAATGGATTATGAACGGTAGATTAGATAATAATCGCACATTTTAACTATCTTGGAAAATTTTATAACGAGTTCAATAATAACCCGGGAAGTCCCTTATCATAAATATCTGTATAAAATATAGCATATATACATGAACATACGTAAGACTCATAAACTGAAACTGAAAATGTCAATCGTCGCGGCATCATTTGTTTATTTACCATTAAGTTTGCACAAAAATATCCTATTGGTTGCAGTGTACGCGGTGGCGCCGACTAAGAAGCATGCTTCCTGGCCGCGCCACCGATTTTGTTGAATATCTCGCGAATCTTTCAACTACATTTTTTTTTTATTTAGAACAATAATGAACATTTTATGAACATTTATTCTTATTAACTCCGATTCAAAATGCGACTGTGGCGCGGCCAGGAAGACCACACCATCTTTCAAAGGAATAGGACGCGCTGTGTTATTTTCTGTTTCCATACCTGTCTGTAGCTGTACTCCGCGGTTTCACCTCCGCTACTTTTCTCCTATTGGCCTTAGCGTGATGTTATATAGCCTTCCTCGATAATAATGGACTATCATCATCTGCCTAGCCTTTTTCCAACTATATGTATTGGGGTCGGCTTCCAGTCGAACCATTTGCAGCTGAATATCAGTATTTTACATGGAGCGACTGCCTATCGCACCTCCACAACCCAGTAACTAGGTAATGCAATACCCCATGGTAAAACTGGTTGTCAGACTTATGAGCTTCTGACTAACGACTGTCAAAGATCTACAAATGACAGGCGGGAACAACGGATTTACGTGCTTTCCGAGGCAAGGAGGAAACTCTGAGAAAACTGACTGGCCTGTTGGTCTAGTGGTTAGTGACCCTGACTGCTATACCGGAGGTCGTGGGTTCGATTCCCACCCAGGACAAATGTTTGTGTGATGAGCACGATCATTTGTTCTGTGTCTGGGTGTAATTTATCTATAATATGTATGTATTTAGAAATATATAAGTATGTTTATCAGTTGTCTAGTACCCATAACACAAGCTCTGCTTAGCTTGGGACTAGATGGCGTTGTGTGATAGTTGTGGAATATATTAACTCGCTATGACAGATGGTCACACATCCACAGACCAACCTCGGCAAGCGCTACTTAACCCGGAAGATCGGCCTGTGCGGCTGTAATTATTTAGCCACAAGCTCCTCATAATAATGGACTATCCAACACAAAAATAATTGTTCAATTCGAACTAGTAGTTCTTTAAATTAACAAAAAAAAAAACTCTTCAGCCTATTAGTATTAGTGTTTACTAATATTGCGAAGAGATGAAATGTGTTTGAATAAGGGGTAATGTCTGGAATTAACGATACAATTAATTATTACCTGAAAATAAATGTGATGAAGATATTTCTATTAAATATAGTATTCCTATGTAGTGACGTAAATACGTTATAGATTACAGATAATTCTATTCCAATAGAGTGATGTATATTGTAAGGAAATACCTCTTTAGTGAGCTAATCCACCTATGCTATAAGTTTATCAAACGTTTTCATGATAATATGATAACAAAGGTGTGTCCTTAATTCTTCAGTTATGCTTGAAGTGATTCAGTCAGCTGTAAGTAAGCTCTTTTGAGCCTGCCTTTTCATAGAAAACAATATTACTATGATCTTTGTTTCCATAATCGTGTCGATTGGCAGACAGATTACTTACTTATTTCAGTTTATTAATGCATACAGGTAAGGAGTGGAACTCTCAGCCTGCGTTTGTTTTTCCGAACGCATAGGTACAACCCTAAGGGCCTATAAACACCACGTTTTTTAAACGCGCCGTCGACGGCGCGTTTTTATCAAACAGAGCAGTTTGTTGTCGTTTGTTTCGCGTCAAACGCGCCGGTGCCGCGCGTTTGTAATTTATACAGGTGTACAAAGGTCTACAGGCTGCGTCTGACTTGCGTGCGTATCGCGTCTGTATCGCTGCAAACGCGCGTCAACGGCGCATGTAAAAAACGTGGTGTGCATAGGCTCTAATCTCTTCAAAGTCATAGTGAACAGGCTTCTTCTAGGTAAGGTTGCTCCATAGTCGACATTGTCGCTGTTGCTTTCGACTTAGACTAGACTCAAGAGCAAAGACGTCTCATTCTTAAAAAAATATGTGCAAAGGGTGCTCTTAAATATTTTGAGTACATTTTAGATTCGCCATTTGCGGAGTTTATTTACCTCTATATGATCTAATTTTGAATATAAATTTTATCCTTGATTATTTTCATTTACAATGATTTAATGTAATCTAGTCAAAGACCAAGTAGACATTATTATATTGCACGTCAATAGGACGTAGAATGTCTGTAAACGTAATTTCTTTTTTATAAATAATCCACATGTTCTTTGTTACTACTACTATCAGCTACAAAGACATAAGAAATATTTCATCCTTTGTTCAAAAACGAGACAGGGTTCAATAGTACTGTTTCTGAGAATAATATTATGTCTACGTACTAGGTAGATAGGTATAGGTACCTATATCTAGAAGTAGTTATATAAGGCGTATGACTAATAGATCATGGATCGTTTTTGACTCATTAATCAGTTCTAAGCCCAATTGCATTAGGGATTGCTTCTAGTGCTTTATTTTATTGTTCTTTTTAAAGTTTGAAGTAAGTACTTATCTTACGGAATTTGTTATAAAAAATGAATTAAAAAGGAATCTTTTTAGTTAATTTTTTATGCAGTTGAGTTTTTAGTTGGGAAGAAATGACTGAAAAGTACCTATATGTTTTTTTCTACGTGTTTGAAAGGCTATCACTGCTTATCCCATCAACGGAGCGGCGGCAGTTGATTTCCAGAGGCCATAACATGAGTGTTCAGTTATTCTGACGTAAAGTAAACTGGAACTTTTACATTTTCAAATTGACAAATTTCAAGGAAATATGTAATTAGTTCCTTCTTCGCACACCAGAGGCGCTGTACCATTTTTTCATACAAGAAACGCTGTAAATACTGGAAAGAAGCTGTAAAGTAAAATGGTGAAAACTCTTGATAAGGGTACAGGGCATTTATGATACAACTCCTTTATGTAGTCTACTATTATTTACCGCTTCAGAGGAAATCGCTATGTGTTATTTATATAAACACAAAAAATGTTAGCAGTCAAGCCAAAATAATCTGTCGACTGGAATAAAAAATGTCATAAGTTCTAGCACAGGGCGTGGTCTACCTGTATGGTGAGTTTCATCAAAATTCACTCAGCCGTCGGCGTCACACGAAAATGTAACAGATGAATAGACAAAGAGCGCAAAAGTCACAAACTTTCATCAATCCCTTCCTCCTTTCGCATTTATTACAGTTAACTAAATATACGAGTAGTAGCATTTACAAATTCTACGATATTTTTTTTTTCAGTATTATCCTAAAAGCTTTGCGCACAATATTCCCACTTAAATTTTTCAACCCACAAGACACGTCTCACAAAACCCACAAAGAACGAGCCGGTGGGGGGTGAAGGCTCGAATATTAATTATCACCACCACCCCCAGCACCCCCGCAGTGGGTGAGTTAGGGGGTGAACTCCTGAGACCGCGCCTGGCACCAATACTCCTGGTTTAAGAGATATGGAGGGTTGTGGATTTTGGAAGTAAAATGGGAGGAAACATTAAATACATTCGCTGTCTAGGATAAGATTTGCATCTCTAAATATTTGGTGTAATCATAAGTGGTATCTGCTGAATCCGTTTTTGCTTAAATCAAAATCAAAAATGCCTTTGGAATTCATGAATTTGAAGTATTGTGTCCTCCATTTATTTAATTTATGTTTTTTTCTTATTATCATAATTAATTTTTTTGATGTTTTATCGAAAAATGTGCTTGTTTAAAATAAATGGTTACTTTTTTATTTTGATTTTATATTACTTTTTTATTATTTTTGTTTATTTTTTTTTAATACTGTGTTCCTTTTGGGACTTATTTCGGATTTCACACCGAATTCAGTATGTCAGTTGTTTCAAAACAACTGAAGTGTAACATTTTGTAAATGAATAACAAAGAAATACCCTACTAGCTCCCATACTATAAATAAGATTTGCACAAGAAAGCTTCAGAACAAAGGCGTTTCTAACAAAGAGGTATTTCAGGGCGGTTCACCGTGTCATGAGTCAGCGGTCACGGGAGAAAATTAAGGGCGTCGTGTCGTCGTGAAAATTTGCTTAGAGAAATATTACAACGATAGGCTATAAATACTTTATTTATTAGGTGCCTCCACACAGCGCGAGCAACAACAGAAATTGACGTCACGTTTTATGTTGCTCTTTTTGATTAATAAAATTACTACCTAAACCATTTCTGATAAAACAGTCTACCAATAATAGTCAGCCCAGCGCAAATTATAGAAGTCTGCGATTCTAATGATACCTTAGAAATATTTTCAGTATATAAATTCGCGAGAACTGAGACATCTGGTCCTGTAGATATATTCTTTAAAGACACAGCGTTGCAGCAGCGCTGAAACAACAATTTTTATTATTGTATTTTCAACTTTATGTTTTATATTTTTAAGTTGAAAATATTTTGCAAGCTCGTCGACGAGCTCGCCGTGATTCTTTTAAAGAATAGGTTAACTGTAATGTTGTCATGAACGTGGCAATGCTTGTTATTAAATTATTGTAGGATACAATTTAAAATAAAGCTAGCTGTAAAGAAGGTGGAATATAATGATAACCGTGTTATTTTCAATAATTATTGTTATTGCGGAGTCTATAAGTTCACAAGGGAATTTGCTACGAAGCTCGAAGGTATTCTTTTGTCAAAGAAAATCCAGTCAACTGGACAAGAAAGGTCGAAACTTTGCACTCAAATGTATAAATCTGTTTTTGTTTACCACGAATGTTTCGTGCATGTTTTATTCTCCTTTGAAAATGGTGAACAAAAATATCGTCTGGAAAATAAATATCGTGAACCAAATAACAATCAACATATCCTAGAACCAAAAATACAAAGACATGGGCCATCTCGCCACCCAAATTTGACCCACTTGGTGGATATTTGAGGATTATCAAAAAAAGTTAAGCTATTTTAAAGTTGAAACAGATTTTACTGATTTATAACATGCATTTAGTATATAATAAAGCATTTCCTCTCACATATATAATGTGCCCTCACATCTCTCTCAACCAATAGCTGTACTCATTCAATCTTGAATGAAATGATTCTTAGCAAGAGATACAACTCAAGTCCCTGTTCACACCATCTCAAGCGAAATTCACTCACAAACCCATTTAAATTCACAACAATACAGCTCAAATTCAAATAACAAGGATGAGTGTCGTTTACGACATTCAAAAAAGGAATAAGAAACGAGATCGATTCTCTTAAAATGAGAAGTGGTGCACGAATATGAATCTTAGAATACGAATTATTGAGTCCAAATTGGAATGAAGCCAACAAAATTATAGAACAATTTCAATATGGAACGGGCAAAGATGGTTCTCTAGGGAAAAACCGTGGAGAGCGCACGCAATAACGATCCTTATTTATTGAAACTTGAAGGAATTTTGGGTCATTTTCGGGTGGTTACGTGTCAGTTATGACTTTATGATGTCGGGTCGGCTGCTCAAGATCGATTTGCTCTGGATACAGGCAAAGTATAATCAGTGATAGAAAATGTTCTATGGCGAATACATACATTTATTGCGTATTTTCCTTTTATGTTTTTCTACAAAACTGCCTTTTAAGTGTTAACGAATAAGTATGAGAGTATTTTAAAAGATTCATCCGATTTTGCTTTCATTTTGTTTTTTTTTTTTTATATTAAATGAAATAATTATGTAAATAATTTACACATTTCAAGATAAGATATCTTTGACAGTATGTATTTGAAAATAGTATTACTCGTATTAGGTCAGTTTATTATTATTATAGTTTAACAAAATTCATCTAATTCTAAAAAAAAAACTTAAAAAGAAACAGAATTCGATAATAAAAAAAAGCATACTTACATAAATTATCTTTTAAAACACGAACCTACAAAAAAACACTTCTGCATTTTTTATCTATACCTACTTACTACATACTTATCCATACACACAACTCATTTACATAAATATACATAACAATAAATAAACATAAGCCCACTCACTCTCAAACAGACGCCCTCCCACAAGAACAAAGAACATTCACGTAGCAACAACATTCATCACCCGTAGGCGCGGCTAGGGCGGGCGAGATGCCAGGGCGGGCGGCCACTCACACACACACGCACACACTACACTAACTGTGGGTGTGTGAGCGGAGCTGAGAAGAGTGGGTTCGTAAATATACTATGCCGCAAAATGTCTTTTTTTATCGTGGTAAAATCATCAAATGAGTCCTCCCATCCAGGGCAGGGTGGGAGGGACTGTCAGACTCGTACTGACTAAAATCCACGGTGTCTTTCAATAGCCCTTTACGTTCCAGGGTCACGGTAATTGGAAAAGTCCTGCGACCCCGGCAGGCTTTGGCCCTCTGGAGGTCCCCGTCATGATGCTGACACTCTTTGAGGCGCGCGTGGAACACAACGCGCCGTCGACCCGGGCATGGTCCATGGTCGGACAGCGAGTCGCCCATTACTGGAAGGTTTTGTGACGTCATATTGTGCAGTTGCACGCTTTAAAATAAACAATGTTCACATGAAAATAACTTTAACAAGATATAATATACCGTTATAAATTAATTTGCAAAATATAAGAAAATTTAAGTAATATTGTAATCAACCTTTCATAAATAAAAAAATTACAAGAAAAAAAAAAATGCAAAATGTATTTGATTGTTCAACATCACGAGTATTTTCATGTAATAACTGACAGAAAGCGGCTTTTTTAGAAATTGATGGGTTCCTTAGAAATTGTGTCGCATAGCAAATGATGTGTAGGTAGATATGAGTGTGGGTTTAAAGAGGATAAAGGGTGATTGTTCATCAAAAATAATATTATAAAAAGTAAAGGGTTCTGTAACGGAAAAAATCTGAAACAAATTGGTTTCTCATATCCTACTAATATCATAATCCCAGTATCTATGTTTTTGTGTGTGCGTTTTCACGTCGGAACGGCTTGACAGCTTTTGATGAATTTTGGTATACTGATATATGGGACCCTAGATACGGTTTTAAGCTACATAGAGGGGGCTAATAGAACATTTTCATTACGTGGCTAGAGTCTCCTCTCGCCCACATCATATCTATACTCACACTCTCATAGTACAAGAGCTAGCTAGCATTTAGATAACATGATGGAACGGGGAAGCGAACTAGCTAACTCGAACACTCAGCCGATAAGAGAAATGCTGTGCTATTCTGTATTTATTTTGTCTATAAGAAATATTTTTTGTTATATCAGTTCAAAAAGAATTACTTACACTTACTTGTTATATCAGTTCAAAAAGAGTTACTTACATTGTTCCTCATAAACAGGGAGTAAAATTGGTAGGTACTTATTTTGCTCTTTTCTTTAAAATTGGGAGAAAAGTGCGAATTGGAATCAATGGCTTAATGTCATTAAAAAAAAAGTAGGCGTATTCTCCATCTGGCGTAAAAAAGGCCACAAGTTTTCGCAGAAAAATAGGAGGTACTGCATAAATAAATTGAAAATATGTTTAGTCCGCCAATTCGAGTATTGAAAAATAATGCTATGATGAACACGTATTTTTTATTTATTTTTTAAATCAATGAATATTGACAAATATACATATAACGCATCGAAATTCGGGAGTCGGCTTGTGACGTCATAACGCCTATAAAACTATACCAACCGAGTGACGTTTTGTGATTTTTAGAAACGTTAAATCTTCTTCAATTTTGGTTTACGCAATAAAAGAAAAAGTACGAAAAAAAATAATAAAAACTAAAATTTTTTGATTAATTTAATTTCGTACTTTTTTTTTGAGTAAAATAGCGAATTGTATGTATGTTTCCTGTGTTCCAACAACAATTTTGTTCACTATAAAAAGCTTATTGTAACGCAAATAGTTGCAGAATAAATCTTCACTTCAGATACCATGAGTCAGGGCCGCGCCTGCGCATGCGGGTTCCGGTGTTCCCTAGAACAAGTGTACATAGGTACTTTTGTAAATAACAAGCCAGTTTCTATCGAACTATGAGTGCGTTCATATATGTATGGAAGAGTATTTAAAATAGTACGTCAGTGACCAGCATTACTTCACCCTCTTTAACGTTATTCTGCAGTATTAGACGGGTCCTAATAATGATGGGCAACGACTGTACGTCAGTCAAGTTTCTGTGACTTCTAATTTTAACTTATAAGTTGCGAAGCAGTATAGGTAGTTTCCTAGCGGTATTTCTGATTTTTCCTTTATGTTTCACTGTTTTTCAAGAAGGTAATACTTAACTGGTACCACATCACATTGACTCACATTTTTCTGTTGTTTTATTTTGAAATTTCGCTTTGCAATATTATTTTGTAGTTTCGCTATGAAATATTATTTTTAGATAGAAGTTATATTTGTTTTTTAACGACGAATTTGAAGTTACGAAACATGCCACAAATACAGAACCTTCTATTTCACAAGTCGGTTAAAATGTGAACCTAAGATAAATTCCTTTATTTTAGAGTTGACCCCTTTGTAAAAGATAAGCATTTATTTATTTATGTATTTCCTGTTAACTGGGTCAGGACCAAATTTTTGACGTAATCGCACAACGGAAATTGGAACGAAATGTGTCTCAATGGAAAATAAATGTATCACAATAAAATTGTTAGGGTGTGTGTAAAATAGTAAGATTTTAGATTTCTTTTTTGTCCTACCTAAAATCTTACGACTATTTTTGTGCGATTACGTCAAAAATTTGGTCCTGACCCAACTACCACACACAACTTTGGGGTCTTTAAATCAAGAGTGAAAGGGCGTTTTTCCATTATACGGCACGGCCACGCCCGCCGGCGGCGCCGTCGCCGTTGCCGGTGCCGTGCCGGCTAATGGAAAAACGCCCAATAGGTTACTTCTAGGCAAGCGTACTTCACCGTCGACCACGTCTTCACTTGCCATCAGGTGAGGTAGTCAAACGCGAGCCTACAGCTAAAAAACATTTTCAGGAACAATTATTATACACACGTCCTATGTTCAACCAAACACAATAAGCATTGGAAAAAAATAATTCACAATGAAGACCACATTATTTTCTTTTCACGGACACAACACGTTCGTATTCGTTGCGTGCGCGATGACAGCGCCCCTAGTGGCCGCAACTATTCAGGACTTGTCATCTGTCAAATCATGTCAACTAGATGATAAGATATCTTTGTGATATTAAATTTCGACTAGTTTTTCAACGAAATTGAAAAAATAGTGTAAAAAGTGAGTGTGTATATTATACCTAGCGATTTTCTTCCTCGTGGAAAATATGGATATTATAATACGCACGGGATTTGAATCGGTTAAGCATAAAATACATTTCCAACCTCAAACTGAGCAAAAAGGGAAAAAATTAGTATTAGCACAGCATGTGAGAGAAGTGGAAGAGCTTAGAACGAACGGGAAAAGTTAAAGTTAAAGTTTTCGTATTAAATTATAAAGAAAGTTAAGAAAATAAAGCAACTTGACACATGACAGCCCAGAATTAATTCACATTTCTGCCACGTCGTGCGCTACGATCGATTTGCCGTTCCCCACCACCCACTTCGCACATAGTCAATAGTCACTAAAATATTTATCGACAACATGATTGTTTTATTTAACTAAGTTCTAGAACCTCCGGTGCTTAGGGGATGTTTTGCTAGGAAACACATTCGTATAATGTTTCTCGGACACGCAATCACCTTCATACTAGTGGCGGATAACCCAGCCACGCGCATTACTTTATGTAATTTATTTCATCACCATTTCTCTCTCGTTAAGAAAACGGCATGTCCCAGAATCAAAAATTCGAAGACATGTTACATCTACCAACTCGCACTGGGCCCGCGTGGTGATTAAATGGCCTACGGCTTCTAAAAGGGAGGAGGCCTGTGTCCAAGCAGGGATGATGATGAGGCGGAAAACATTGAGTTTCCATTTTTATTGATATACAGTAGAAACACACAGCTAGAGGCATCTCTAATGGTTACTCCCGCCAAATCTCTCTTCAGTCAACTGCCGTCCACTGTTGGACGTAAACCTCCCATTAAAGAACGTCGACCATCCCGTCCTGGGCAGTCCACATCTGCTGCTGCTGCCATCTGCTGCCAGCCTTCCTTCAACCTTCTTCAAATTATTATTATTATAATTATATTCCACAACTACATATCACACAACGCCATCTAGTCCCAAGCTAAGCAGAGCTTGTGTTATGGGTACTAGACAACTGATAAACATACTAATATATGTATTTCTAAATACATAAATATTATAGATAAATTACACTCATACACAGAACAAATGATCGTGCCATATCGTGCTCATTACACAAACATATTTTGTCCTGTGCCCACGACCTCCGGCATAGCAGTCAGGGTCACTAACCACTAGACCAACAGGCCTGTTAAATCATCGATCCATCGTGCATGCGTCTGTCCGTCTGCAAACATGGCCGACCCACTTCCACTTCAGAATCCTAATTCCATGTGTGGTATATGCCCAGGGATAATAGCGGCCCATCCACTAACGCCTATTCCTTCTGACTTGTCTCGTTGTGCAAATTGTACAGAAAAGCGACGGTATAAGATAAAACCGTTGAAGCCAGTAATTAAACCACAATCATACGTTTTTTCCCCTGACTTTATCACAACACGCCTTGAAAAACAATCCTTCAGTGACCAAACATACGTTTAGGTACATCGTCCTTTGCGACGGAAGGGGTCCGTCATTCATTCTCGCTCTTGTAAATCCATCATCTCGTAAATCCATCATTCCGTAATGATTGTAGATTCCGGCAGGAATGAACGTTTGTGGATGGGCCGCTAATCTTCAATGCCCTGAGTTTTTATAAACTGAAGAAAAACTGTGATTACCCATTCTCACCCATTGAATTTTAATATTGAAGTTTCCGTGTTACCGATGACTGCCAATGTTGAGTTAATAATTTAAGTATTAAAAGTTTCAAATAAACAGCATCAAGCGTCATTAATACGTCATTTCGAGTTAGAAGCAGACTCGACCGATTTTTTTTTTTCACATGAGATTTTTAGATACTTAAACTCGTATTTTTTTGCGGTGATCATTCTAACCACATGTTATGAAAACACGATTTGCATTGTTCTTATCTGTTGTCAATGATATTCTACTAAAATATCGTGGTCTGTTGTTGTGGTAATTACAATCAGTATCGGTTACAGAATTCCGGTGAGAACTGTTTCTTATCATTTTTCTCATTCGTTTTGCACAAATTACTGAAACTAGGGTACTATAAATAAATACCCGTATTTCAAGCGTGATCGTTAATGTCCGTATAACTGAATTTGCTGAGAAAATTAGTGGATTCATATGTTTTCACCGCGATATTGCACCGATGCCCTAGCAAGACCTTTCAAGTTTTTGTGATGTAAACTGGAACTTTAAATAAGGGTTCCTTGTTGACTACGGAACCCTAAAAACATAGTTCCTCTTATATACATTAGAGATAGACTTTTTGAATTATCCGTGCAATAAACGCAGTAAATACTTCAAGTACCTAGTACCTACGCTGTAAATAAAATACAGAAATCTTTTGCTAAGGCCTCATAGTAACACTAATAACGTGGAAAAAAAAGTACCAAAAGACGATTATTTGATGATCAATTCTCTGCCAGGAAATACATGACAAAATCGAGAGACGAAATAAAGACCGATTGTTCCCAAAAGGATCAATGTTGGAACAAGTAGACATGTCACACGTTGGCAGGGTTGGAAAAAAATACGTTTTTTTTTAAATTGTAAAAAACAAACAGTTCAAATTGTTTTAGACAAATGTTTTTTTTTTGTTTTTTTACTTGCCAGCATTATTTCAAATTAATTCGACCTATGGGTCGACGTCTCAACTTATAAATAAATTATATGTTTCATTTCTAGACTAGATTATTACAAATTCGCCGTTTGTAATAAAATATTTAAGTACTAAAAATAATCAATGAAAAAAAAACATCTAAACGCTTACCACAAAAACAGACAAGCGTTCAACGGGTGTTTATGACACCCGTTGAACGCTTGTCTAAACTAACAAAAAAAAAAAGTCTAACTGCAAAACGACCCTTAAATCAAGGAGAAATGTCGTTTTGACGTTGTCAATTTTTTTTGACAAGTGTTCAACGGGTGTTTAATTTTTTGTGGTAATACGGCTAATGTTTTTTTTTTCATTGATCATGGCATGTTTTAAATATTATTTCAATAAAATGCCAAAAAAACTTAAAAAATGTGACATACATAGCAAGGGCATACACTGAATAAACTGAATTGGTTTAATATTAAGCTATTAAGACTCCTGAGCATGAAATTTTCCTTTTACATGCATTCATGAATCCGCCATGAAAAGTAGTTAAAACATGTAATAAAAAAAACTGTTTAATTTCAACTGTTTTAAACTAAACTTAACACTGTTTAAAACAGGTGTTTTAAAACAACTTGTTTTTTATCATGCCAACCCTGCACGTTGGTATATTACGAGGAACTCTGCGTAAGTGTAACGTACGTCACTTGGCAAGTATTGTTAGCAGATTTTCCTGTAGACGTAAATTTAAACTAGAAAGAAAAAATATGCAGTGTGCAATGCGATTTATTCTTGCTAGATCCCATTTTTTAATCCCACTTTTATGTTTTTCCCGTTGGATCCCAAGAAAATAAGAGAATAACGTTATACTTTCCTAAAAATGACAATATCCAATTAATTTGTGACATCAAAACTGATGCTAAGATTGCTATATTATTTTAACGGGACTTGTATGTAATAGTATTTCAATACCTATCAATCATACTTTGTGTACAGGGTGTTTCTTTTAAATTGGGCAAAAGGGAGAAGTCCGCATCCATAGAGATACGGGAAAACTTTTTTAGGAACCTTTAACTCTTTTTTGCTGTTGTCAATTTTGCCGTTTTTATTTTTTTGGTCAAGTGTGAGTTGTCCACAAAAATGTATGAAATTTACCAAAACTTTTTTAATGCCGTTCGTCTCTTTTTCATGTAAGGATAATTTTCATAGTATCGGATGAAAAAAAATCGGGACGGCGCGGCGCGGCGGAAGTTGGTCAAAAGCAAAACATTTCTTCATGTAATGAACGTAAAAATTACCATTTTTTAATTATGCTGTTTGATTTACTTTCATGTAAGGATGAGAAAATATCTGGTATGATGGTAGAAAAATATCTGGACACTAGAAGTTGGTCAAAAGTAGAGTAACGTTTCTTCTAACAGCATAGTCGTATTAATCTATTGCCCAGACATTTCCTTCCCATTTCTTTCCCACATTTCTTTCCCATTTGCTTCCCATACAATGTAATGGTCTTTAGTCCTGAGTCATGACACTAAATCAAATAACACCATAAAAAAATTGGTAATTTTTTAAAGGAAATTAATAAATGAAAATTAATACAAGTATAAATGATTTAATACAGGGAGGTTTTACATATGATTCATATTTTAAATATAGGAAATATCGATGAAATACGCATGGGTTTTGACCATATATGTGACTATTATAAAAATATGACAATTCTGCATGCTCACTCAAAGTCATGCATGACATAATGTATAAGTACATAATTCTTTCCTATTATTTTATTCGTAAACATAAACAGACCATTTACCTGGTTTATTGTCGTATTTATATTATTTACTCTTATGTCATATTTGTTAGAGGGCCAAAGCCTGCCGGGGTCGAAGAATTCACGAATTACCGTGACCCCGGAACGTAAAGGGCTATTGAAGGACACCGTGGATTTTAGTCAGTACGAGTCTGACAGTCCCTCCCGCTCTACCCTGGGTGAGAGGATTCATTTGATGATTTTACAACGCAAAAAAAGACATAATTATTTGTCTTTGTTATCTTGACCTACAAAAAACATAATATATCTACTCGGAATCGTGGGTCCACTGGACCCACTCTCTTCTGGACCCGCGGGCTCACAAAACGACACGGTTGGCGAAGTGGCTGAGCTGCGCAGCGTTCGATTGCCACGGATTCGTCACGGGTTCGATTCCCATACGAAACAAATATTTGTATTAATTGCAAGTAGTAGTTTCAGGTCTGGTTGTTTCTTAATGTGACTTTCTATGTTTCTAAACGCACCCACGATACAGGGAAAAAATCCTAGTGTGAGGCCAACTATAAAAAAAAAAACAAATAGAAATAATTATTGTGAAACCGTTTTTGTGTATCTTTCATCTCATCTCATTTTTGGTGTATAATTTTATTTTGTGACTAATGCCAATTTGCATGCTAGAAGGTAAAATGTAGCTGATTTTATTTATTTATGTTATTATCTAATTCTGTACCTACATTTAGAGCAGTGGTGGCACAGTGGTATCGGTCCCGACTTACGAGTTATAGGTCGTGGGTTCGAACCCCGCCAGGCGCATTACTTTGTGTAATTTATTTCATCACCACTGCTCCCAAAACGGTGAAGGAAAACATCGTGACAAAACCGGCATGTCCTAGAACCAAAAATTCGAAGACCTGTGACATCTACCAATCCGCACCGGGCCCGCGTGGTGAATTATGGTCCACTCCCTCTCACGCAGAGGAGGCCTGTGTCCCAGCAGTGGGAACATTATAGGCTGATGATGATTTAGAGCAAATAAAATTCTGATTCTGATTCAATAAAAGTGTATTTTATCTAGGTCTCATGGTAAATCGAAACTAGCTCACCTTAAGATTTAATCTGTCCTTATCATGAGCAGTTGCTGCTTCTGCCGCGTCCAAGAGTGATAACACTATCAAGCTATCAATATCGTATGAAAGTCCTATCATAGTGGTCCACTTGTGGGCTATCTCAGGATTCCAGGCCACGCTTATCAGATATTTTGGTCTACTGTAAGATTGGCGCTTGTGGCCGTATTCTGCAAATGGGTGTCGATAGGGTATCGAGTATGTAAGTGATGATAAAGCATTGTCTTATTTGTAATGCAGTCTCAGGTAACAGAAAAAGCAACATTTTTCCTTTGAAGGAAGAGGAAATTGATAGTAGTATGATCGTTAATTATCAAGGAATAGAATCAAAATTAATCGGTCAAGGGCATATATGGAGACAGAATGTAACAGAATGTAACAGAATTGAAAAGTTTTCAAAGAAAAAAAAAACATAGAACTTCATTTCATCAGCTTCTCGCGAGCATTAATTTCGAACTCAACTGCTTAAGCAGTCTAGTGCTGGACATAGCCTCGCAAATCGAATTCCATTTCTATCGATCACCGGAGGTCTTAGCACAAGATTTCCGTATTTTACTTACAATGTACCGTGGAATGGGGTGTCATTGATCAATTTAAAAATTCAAAGGGCTGTATTTTCTAAAATACAAAGGTACCGAAGACGAAAAAAAAATTGGAATATCGGTTTTTACTATACAATCGATACAATGAATTAGATTCTATTTTAAATAAATAATATGTCGATGAAAAATATAAATGTGAGTGGTCAATGTTAAACCGTAAGTGGGGTTACTTTGATACCCCCTAATATTTTCACGGCAAATGATAGTAACCCCTTTAAACGTTATTATTTCGAAAGAACAAAAAAAATCGGCTAAGTGTAAAAAAAGATATTAATTTTTTTAAAGTTTTGGGGTGACATTGATCAAGGCAAAAAAAAACTTTTTGAAAAATCACCTTTATTTTAACGTTTCATTGAGATATATTAATTGTAAAAACATAATTAGGAACATTAATCAGTCAAAATCTTAAATGTTAAGTAAAAATAGAAAAAAATCACTACTAGCTACTGCTCGTTCTAACACGTCTTCATTAGAATTCCGATAGGCGCGAGCGCCTAAACGCTTCATATATGTTCTTGGCATAGCGCTGAAAGTAAAAAAAAATCATATAAAGCAGCCATCATTGCAAATATATTGATAATATATGTTAAAAATGTCATGGGGTGAGATTGATCAATGACCAAAGTAACCCCATGCCTGTGATCAATGACACCCCGTATAGAAAATAAACCACCACTGAATGAAATTTTGGAGGTTAAAATACAAAAACAACTTCTTTCTCAAGCTAATTAAACACATAACAACATAAACTATAATTTTTTCTAGCAACTTGCATATCCAATCTGGTACCCAGGAAGTTATTTTAACCCCTAAAATACTTTAAACACAATACTCACAGTTTTTTATGAAAATCTCCGGTAGTGATCTGTTTGTACGTGCAGCGCTTGGGCAATGTCAAAGAGTGACACACAGTGCTGCCAATGCAAAAGACGAAATTTTTCGGTTGCGTTCAGAAATTAAACAATTCCTGTTTTAAAAAAATATAAAGTTTTTATCAATGTTACCCCGTGAATCAAACTAACCCCATTCCACGGTACCTGAATTATTTAGGTACGGCATTTAATGTATGGAAAATGAAAATGCGCCTGTAATGAACAACTGTGTATTTTTTTTCCATCAAATTAGCGTCAAATATCCCGTTTACTTTACGTCACAACAACGAGAAAAGAAATACTAGGGACTCCAATCGTACTCTCATCCAGTTGTTCGATCATCGATTTCGAAAAACATACGAAAAGTTTTTTCGAATTCCAGAATAGGGTTACGTTAACAAAGTGTGCTAGTTTTCGATAGCATGCGTTACATATCCATCACTTAAGATAAACTGTTAATAGTAGCTAATCGTAGCACGAGAAGTGGTTATCAAACGCCACCGGGCGATAGGTAGTAATTTTGTGTGTCATATCTAGTACGAGTGGTTTCCGGAATAACCTAGTATTAGAAACGAAAATTGCTTATCATTTTGTATGCTTTACACTCACATAAATACATACCTAACACGTTATAGCATCATAGATATATAATCCGTGTTTTATCTTAAAGGTAAACAAATTCTCTTGCACTTCGCAACTGCGGCGGTAAGACCCTCTTTGAAGAGTGGTTGGATAGGCGTCACGGCGTTCAAACCTTCCGCTTGACGCAGGTCCGAACACGGAAGTTTCGGGAGGTTCCTGTGTTGCAAAGGGAAGGAGGAAACGCTTGGATATCACCACTCCGAGGATCGCCCGAAGGACACGGTGGAGCATACGGTGCAGGACTGCCCCGCTTGTGCAGGGCACCGCCGTGTCATCACGGCGGCGATAGGCGGCGACCTCTCGCGCCCGGCTTTGGTCGAGGCCATGCTGCGGAGCAATACGGCCTCCTTCTACGAAGCAGTCATGCTAGTGTGAGGGAGGGGAAAGCGTCCACATCACGACGCAGCCACAGTGGGAGACGCCCACGGCAACGGTCGTCGCAGTATGATTTCCGGCTACCATAGGCACGGGCATGAGGACGGTGAGTAATGGGCGACTCGCTGTCTGATCATGGACTTAGGACCTAGGTACTTTAATAAATTCTACTTCTTATTCCTACGTCCCAAAAACTTCAAAATAAGACGTATACAAGGTAGGTCTTCAAGCAATCGTACAAGCACACGAGGAGTGCTGCACAAACAAAGTCCATCACAGATTATCTTGGAACGAATTATTGAACCATTATCATGATAAGTGATAAGGAACCTAAACCGTTCGAGATAAAGTGCTTTTGATGTGCACGAAGATCCACTATCTCAATGTTCCTGGAAAGTATCGTAATGTACTTATGTAGGTACCTTGTATGTAATGTAAATAAAATAAGCACGTGGATTTTTCCTGCTACAGAATGTAAATGAATAAGCCGAAATTCCTGGTTTAGGTGCATTGAGTATCTTGCTTTGAGTGTAGGAAATAATGTGTAAATTCTTTCTCTACTGTTTTAAATAATATGTCAACCTTAAGCTCTTACGCTTTAAGTGAGGTGTTATAAAATTAAGTCCCATTTACAATTCAAACACTGCATTGATTAATTGAACAACTAAATTCATTGACCATGATTGTGGTCAAACTTGCATGCAATTTTTTGCATCGTCTAAATAGTTAAGTCATTATAATAATTCATTCAGGGTGCTGATGGGGTTGCCCCGATACTGCAGCGCATCAGGGATGTTCGCTGAAGCTCGCGTAAACTGTTTTTTCTCGACTATGCGAAAGCGATGTGCATTGTGCATCCTTTGTCCGTAAGGGTGCGGGGCAGTGCCAACAGCATCTTGTCTATGATAGCACTGGATTGTGTGTTTATACATCACTGCTGCAAGATTTCGGATGCGCCTGTAACCTTGCAGCAGTGATGTCGTAATTTGTTTAAGTTTGTATGTCTGGTTTTTGTCTCTGTAATTGTTTTACTAACATAGTTTATAAGTATATATTGTTACTAACTCTATGAGTCTTGTTACTTGTAATAAAATGATTATTATTATTAAAGTATTGTTCTAGATACACCAGATGTCATTACTAATGATACTTATAAGCTCTATCTTTCACAACACCAAAGCCCTTACACATCTTCAAATCAAATCACAGACAGAGTAGGCTACCATTGACCTATTGCAACGCGCTGTGATTTCAATATTGGTAGTGAATGGCCAGGTCACGTGGTGCAGCATAGATAAGTGGAAAGTGCGCTCGCTTAGCAGAATTGTTTGTGCTGTAATTAGCAAGTACACGACCGTTTCATTCATTCATTCACTGCGAGGTGAATTCTTTGGTAGTTTGTAGTGCTAAGAAGATTGGAGCAGAAGGTCAGCTATTGCACTGAATTTCTGCTATAATCTTCTGACAAACCGTATCTATGTGTGCTTTTTCGCTCAATGTATCGATATTGAGCGAAAACGCACGCACAAGACACGGCACGGCTCACGTCGTGACTGTCACTTGTTTGAAAAAAAGATTTAGAGATTTGTTTGTGTCATAATTTCACCAACCTTTTGGGTCAGAGCCTCAGAGGTTCAGCTTCCAGCATGACTAGAACCAGCTGAACACTAGTATCCTACACGTAGGGTCTGCTTCTGTGACCTCCGGAACTCAGTTACTGGGTAATACAATACCTCTTGATACCCTTATCGACAGTCGCAGCTGGGACCAGTAGCTTAATGTGCTTCTTAGACACGTAGAGGTCTCAGTAGGTTTTGTACAAATACCAGTATCCTCGTATTCGTAGTCTTTACCCTTCATGACTATCTTGCACGGTTTTGTTATATCAAAAAGATGGCATAGATCATTTCTGAATTCTGAGGCTGTTTTCACATTTTGTATGACTAAGACCTTCTGCTCCTCACTATTCTGTGACCATAGTGTACAGATTCTCTCGTCGTTATGTCATTAAGTTTGTACGTGAATGCTCCTGCATTCACACTTGCTACGGTCACCGTTGGATAAAATTTAAAAGTCTAAGATTAGCTCTAAAGTGCTAACAGATTTGCTTTAATTAAGAAGCCATTGTCCATTGACAACGATTCTAATGAAACATTAGATTGTGTTTAATGCGTCAAGATTTGCTGTTTTGATTTTGTGTAGAGTATGATTGTTGAAATAACAAACTCGTGAAGTTCATATTAAATACTAGATTAAAACAATAACCGTCTCAACACAAAATCGTTAAACATCTGTTAAACACTTGTATAAAAATCTGTTAAACGACATTTGTCGTTGATATAAGGGTCATTTGGCAGTTACACTTTTTTAGACAAGTGTTCAACGGCTGTTCAACCTTTTGTGGTACGACGTTTTTTTTATGGTTTTCTTAAATTGCATAACCACATTTTTATGTAAATAAACTTTTCACACAGCCAAGACAAAGTGAAGTCATAGAGTGGGAAAGACAAAAACGTGTTACCTATAGACTGTCGAATGAAACGCTTTGATGGAGTATATCACTTGGTAGCGCTCAAATCCTTCATAAGAATTGGCATTCTTACTTGAACCTAATGTCCTATCTGATAAAATACTATAGATGAAACGTGATAGTCTTCCTCATTTTTCTCCCACACTTTTGACGCAAAGAACCTCACGTCATCACGATTCCAATTGTCAGATAACACCTCCTCAGAACCACCAGCGAAGCGTCCAAAACAAAAATATCCCGCTACATTTCTCCAAAGCGATTCAATGGCTCCATTCACTGAGTCGATCATCGCATAACGGTAATGTTGGTCTATCAACCGTCAACCACATTATCAAGACCCCTCAAACTTACACCAGAACCTTTACCTCACCTTTCTTTTGGTGATGAGAAGGGGGAAGGGAAGGTCTGGTCAATCTGGCAAGTGTAAGAAGACGTGTTTTCGATTCAGCTCTCGTCCGTCGCGCTTCCTCGAAGCAATGCTATGTGCACGTATCGTCAGTATGAATGGACGTCGGTACGATACGAAAATTCCAATGATTGCCCTCAATTTTTCAGTTGAAACCTATATTTGTTGGGCTATGATGGAAATGGTAGGAGGTATATCATTTGGCGGTTAGAAGACACTTCCGATGTTGGTGAACAATTTGGCTTCGAACGCAGAATGCAATACCCAAAGAACAGATGAGAAACAGGGATCATCTGCCAAAGATCAAAAATTCCGGGAAGAAGTCATCATCTAAGGGGTTTCATTTTACCCAATAGATTAATACCTGGAGATAGTGAAGATGGTGGAAATATGTTCTTAGTCTTTCTATACAAAATACTGGTATTCTACTAAAAATTGATTTGGAACAGAGAATTATCGAAAAAAGTGGTATAGTAGAAGAAGATAATGATGGACTGTCACAAAAAAGCTGTTGAAAAGAGACAAAAACACCGTATACGGCTTCTAATGTTCGACAGTACTAGTTACTTCGTTGTTCTAAAAATACCTTCACATGATAGACTTTGTTATTTTCGTTTAAATGGCCGCCGGCACGTGCTAGGTATTAAGAATGCTAAGCCGATCCTTACAATTTATTTCGGCATGCGAATTATAACCAATGTTTCGCGGAAACCATTGTCTGACAAATAATGTGACAGGGTATCCGTAGCGATTACCACATATCTTAATGCTTGACTATCATACAATTTTGACTAAGAGAGAATACTAAATTCATCTACAAAATCTACCAACAATCAAATTGTGATGAACTTCAAAAATGTTAAAGGAAATTCCTAAAATATTGCATTACTTATTTATGAAAAATGCATCTACTTGGTAACCTATCTATTTGTTTAAATTGGGGTTTTTGCAGGCCTCAATCTAGCCCAGCATCAAATATGAGAATAGAGCGAGGTAAAACAGAAGTATCTGGAACTCCTGCGCAAGGAATGAACACAGTAAAAACTGTGCGGCTCCGGTCTCCAGTAGGGTCGCTCAGTTGTCATCGGAGATCACAGATAGCCTGTTGTGTTGTAGATCGGGGTGGACCGCTAGGCTCAATCTAAATAGTGCAAGGAATGTTGGTGAATTGTCAAAACGCTAACATAGACACACACATCTATACTAACATTATAACGCTGAAGAGTTATTTGGTTGGACGCGCTAAATAATATATCTATAAGAGCCGAGCAACGGGTGAAACCGCGGGAAACAGGTTGTAATGATACTAAGCTCAAGGTAGACGAAAACATCAAATCTCAAAAAAATGTTAAAAGGCTTTCATAATATCTAGCTCAATAAGCTATTCTAAGCTGAGTCAACTATATTCTGTGAAAGGCTCTCATCGTTGCATTCCATACACAAGCATTGCGAGATACTGATCAAAGATTACCATTTGATCATTGTGATTCATATGACATGATTGATACTCATGCTTGCTTGGATAATTCAGACAGTGCAACCTGATCTCAGAAGACAAATATTAAAAACTCTGACGTTGAACAAAATGTAGATTGTTGTGGATATCAGGGAACACAAGTTACGATAGGTACCGAGATTAATATTAGGTCTCTAGAGTGGTAGATTATGGTATGGTCCACACTCTTTGTGAAAGTCCGAGGACTGTGTTCGAACCCAATAAATATTCGCATAGAAACATGATGTCTGATACAGAAAGATTTGAAGAAAGAGAAGAGAGATGGATAGAGTAGTTCAATAGAGATACCAAAATATTTCGAAGGAGTTAATGATTGTAGACTGACGATCGACGATGACGAGGTTTTAACGATCCCAAGTAGCTTGGGACCAGTACAGGAAGATGAGGATGCTGTTTCATAAGTCCGAGAAGCTGGTAACGTATGTGGCTAAAGATTGACTAACAAAGAACTCAGTGACTTTTGAAACCAAGTTCCCATAAAACAAAAAAAAAAAAAGAAATACGAAAAAAAGCATTAAAACCAAAACGCACATCTCACGAAAGGAAGTTGAAAAATCCGTGCGCGCGGAAGCGGCGGCCATTGCCTCCCGACGCTGTGCCCATACTGATGGCGTTGAGTTGAGATGCTAATGATCGATCGTGGGTCGTGAGAGGAGAGGCTTTGCATAGTGCGTGACTCCAGACTGTGCCCGACTTAGGTGTGTGTGAGACAGGTTATGAAACTGGGAAGGGAAGTGATGTTGTAGATGATAATGTTAATGCGTCTACAACCAAATCATCAGAGGCTTCCTACATTGCATCAAATTACATGAGCACAATGGATGGGGTCGCTGATATTTTTGGCGATTTTACAGTTGATCAATGTTGAACGTAATGATGAATTTAGATAGGTAGTTTCTTGGAAATAAAAGTAATCATTTTGACGCTGATTTTAATGATTGCTGACGACTTGTGACTGTCGTTTTTTTGCTTTTTGCTACTGCAAGGTAAACTCGTAGCAGTATTCCAGATCCAACTAATTTTAACTTTGTAATCGCCAGGTTTAAAAGAAACAGAAGTTACTTCGTGGTAGACGGTATGCAAATGCATAGGTACATAATATGTAGATTTTGAGATGGAAAAGTTTTCAGATTAAGTACTGCAAATTAAAATTAAGGCTATCTAATCATACTACGACGTTTTCATTATTCATGATTACAACAGAATCAGATGATAACAATCTAGCATACATAATAATATGTATGAGACACTTTCGTAAAGAAAAAAATATATGGAAGGAAAGTAGACTTTTACGAGTATGAAGCTGCTGGAAAAAAGATTCCAACGATAACGCTGGAAAGATAAAACGTTATATTTAAAACGACATTTTGAAAGCTCATTTTAACATACAAAGATTTAGAAATGTCTTCATCTGCATTTAAATAACATTATCATCCGTTTAAAACGCATCTCGGGTGTTAAAATTCCGAAGTGTCAAGTTCGAGCTGTCCACACTGTGATCAGAATTACGAGTGACGTTGACCAGTGTACAATGATACACGGCGAGAAAGGGAACTGTATTGAAGTGTACGAATTTTGACAGATATTTGACATAAGGCTGAGTAAAGAGTGTCATCATGATTAGTCAAGTAATACTGGCTATTGCGGCGGTTGTAGTAAGTACTATCAAATGGGTTGGTAATAGTCTGACCGAATGTGAAGTACCTTTGGAGACTTATAATGGTCTTGGACTGGTAATTTTTTAATATACGTAGTTAAAAATAAACGCTCTCTTTATTGAGGTATCATTACTTGGAGTGGAGATGAAAAGAATTTGAAAATTAACACTGTTTCACACAATAACCTATAGGTCGGTAGGACGATAGATGTTGCGTTAGATAATCAAATCAATGCATTAAGCCTTTACCAGTGTTCTTTGAAAGATTAAATTCGAATCAGTTTCTTGGTGGTTGTCTCAGTGGTGGACAACTGAGAAAGACTGACGAAAGGCATGTAGGCAAAGGCATGATGAATATCAATGTTGATGAAGCGAGAAAGGTAGAAAAATGTTGGATGATTTTTGAAAAGGAAACGGGGTACAAAAAAGTGCAATGGTTGGATAAATGGAAGAAACAAATGTGTTGAACCGAACCAAAGCTATTCACATAGTACAAGGACAAAAAGATGATGCAGGCAGGAATACCTACTTGGTAACTGAACTAGGTATGTTGAAAACAAATAGGTACAATAACAACATAAAAAGTAACAGGATATAAGATTATCCTAAGATGGCGCCGAACGTCCAGTATAAACGTTAAGTTAATATTCCAGATAAGCGGCAAGTATTGATAACAGATACAGATCGATCGCTGGCGTCAAAATCAATATTAGTTCATGAGATTTATTTAAAACCCGTTCCCAAGAGAGGTGGGTTTACTCCACTTACCTCTTTGGTATTCACACTTTACCGGAGGAAAAAAAAAATGTGAGGTATAAATAACATTGCTCAAAAGTAGGTATTACTTGCTGGTAAACAACTTTGTTAATCTGAATCATGTTTACGTGAAGTTGTGCTGCTTCAGGGAGGCCTTTGTTCAGCTGTGGACGTTTTACATCTGATGAGACGATTATGAGAAACAGTAGAGATTAAAATGGATGTTATTGGACCTGTTTTTAAATTAAAAAAAGTTATTGAAAATGCCAAACTTTTCAACAATACAAAACTTTTCGCTACTGTAAAATCTGCAGATACAACCTGTGATGTTGCTTTTTTTTTTTTTTTTTTTTTTTTTTAGCGTGGTAAAATCATCAAATGAGTCCTCCAACCCCGGGCAGGGCGGGAGGGACTGTCAGACTTCTACTGACTAAAATCCACGGTGTCCTTCAATAGCCTGTTACGTTCCGGGGTCACGGTAAGGAAATAATCCCGCGACCCCGGCAGGCTTTGGCCCTCTGAGAGGGGGGCCCCGTCATTATGCTGACGCTCTTTGAGGCGCGCGTGGGACACAACGCGCCGTCGACCCGGGCATGGTCCTTGGTCGGGCAGCGAGTTGCCCTTTACTCGCTGCCCGCATGCCCGCGCCTACGGTGGCCGGAGATCATCTGGTGACGTCCGACGCCGCGGGCGCCTACCACTGCGGTTGGGGCGGAGGGAGGACGCTGTCCTCTCTCGCTCGCGGCCCGCCTCCTCCTTCACGAGCATTACTGCCTCGCAGAAGGAGCAGACCGCTTCCCACTCCGTCTCGCCCCGCAGCATGGCCGCAACCAATGCCGGGCGCGAGAGGTCTCCGCCTATCGCCGCCGTGAGGACACGTCGGTGCACCGCCCAAGCTGGGCAGTCCTGCACCGTATGCTCTACTGTGTCCTCCGGGCGATCTTCGCAGTGGTGGCACCCGGGCGTTTCCTCCTTCCCTATCAGGCACAGGTACCTCCCGAAACTTCCGTGTCCGGTGAGGACCTGCGTCATCCGATAGGTCAGGACGCCGTGACGTCTCTCCAGCCACTCCTCAAAGAGGGGTCTTACCGCCGCAATTGCGGCGTGCCCGGCCTTCGGTCGCGACAGTCGTCCCCTCCAACCCTGTGATGTTGCTATCAAAATATTCACGTAATCCTGAATTGCAAATTAGAGGAGAAAACCCATTTAAAGCAGGTAATCAGGTGTGCCAAACAGGTGTATCGGTTAATCCGAGCGACGCGACGGCACGTTTAATCATCATCGAGCTATCTACGACTACATATATAGAGCAAGAGCCCGTGAACCCCAGACCTACGTTATTTTATAAAGGCTGAAAGTTTGTCAGCGGATGCTCCCAACACTGGTAAGAACGATGGACCATTTATGGAGTTTGGGTTATGGTGGCTTTGGCAGGTAAACGGTACTAAAGGTGCGTAAAATATAAGTTTACTTACGTCATTGTATAAAAGCTGATTTTTATATATAATACTCGGGTAATAAGTAGATGATGTTTCCTCATCAGCCAGACACTTGTCATGGTGGCAACCCCTAGCCAGACACCCTTAATGTTCAAGAAATTATATAAGTTTACTTACGTCATAGTATAAAAGCTGATTTTTATATATAATACTTGGGTAATATGTAGATGATGTTTCCTCATTAGCCAGACACTTTTGATAGTTCCAACCCCTTGCCAGACAAACATTGTAAATAGCCCAGTCAACTGATGTTCAAAACATGGTATAGAGGGAAAGTCTTATAACACAATTTTTGATTACGCAACTTTGTTCGGACTAGTTAGGAGGAGAACATATCGAAAGTCCCCATCCCTAGACCTTTAGCTAAGGGGGAGGGAGGGTTTGAAGGTACCACTTTTTTATTTTTCGCTTATATCTCGGAAAGTCTGAAACCATGCGTCCTAGCGGCATAATATATCTGAACAAAATAAAAGCTGAATAACTTCCCCATAAGTTTTATTCAATAAATGTTTCCAGGTCTTGTTTAGTTTTCGAGTGTTATGAAAAAATAATTTATTTTTTTATGATGCTATGTGGTTTAGTGTCATGTTAGGATAATTTCATTGTATGAGAAGGATAATATCTGGGCAACAGAATTGGGTCAAATCTTATAATATAAATAATAATACGACTCGAATCTAACGAAATACGACTTATGTTTTAATGTACCTAATATAAATTAAAATGACATCCTGCGCAACTTGGAGGGTCTGAAACACTGATGCTGTTTTCTGGATTTTTGGCGACATCAAATACAACTTTCCACATGCAAATAGGTAAAAATGATTTTTCACAATATTACAGACTTTCAAGAGCAGATATCTCGAAAACTAAACAAAACCTGGAAATGCTTACTGGATTCAACTTATAGAGAATTTATTCAACTTTTATTTTGTTCATACATATTGCCGCTAGGACCCATGGTTTCCGACTTTCCGAGATATAAGCGAAAAACCAAAAAGTGGTACCTTCAAACCCCTCCCTCCCCCTTAGCTCAAGGGCTAGGGATAGGGACTTTCGATATATTCTCCTCCTAACTAGTCCGAACAAAGTTGCGTAATCAAAAATTGTGTTCCAAGACTTTCCCTCTATACCTTGTTTTGAACATCAGTTGACTGGGCTATTTACAATGTTTGTCTGGCAAGGGGTTGGAACTATCAAAAGTGTCTGGCTAATGAGGAAACATCATCTACATATTACCCAAGTATTATATATAAAAATCAGCTTTTATACTATGACGTAAGTAAACTTATATAATTTCTTGAACATTAAGGGTGTCTGGCTAGGGGTTGCCACCATGATAAGTGTCTGGCTGATGAGGAAACATCATCTACTTATTACCCGAGTATTATATATAAAAATCAGCTTTTATACAATGACGTAAGTAAACTTATATTTTACGCACCTTTAGTACCGTTTACCTGCCAAAGCCACCATAACCCAAACTCCATAAATGGTCCATCGTTCTTACCAGTGTTGGGAGCATCCGCTGACAAAATTTCAGCCTTTATAAAATAACGTAGGTCTGGGGTTCACGGGCTCTTGGGCTAATATTATAATGACAAGTATCACATAATTATTACAAACGTACGAGTATATTGGATAAGACTTTGATGTTGATAAGCCCCTACAGGGAAAGTTTAAAGGAAACTTGATAATTTAGACTGACACCAATGTGAGCTAAAGAATCTGTTGCGACAGCGATAAGAGATTTCGAGAGCTGTTTTATTTTTGCATTAATTACGATTTTAATTTCAATATCGGTTGTATTTTTAGGCACAGCTGGAAGACTATCCTTCTTCCTTATTTATTTATTTATATTTTACTGTGACTATATTCAGGGCACGTTGAGTTCTATTAATTTATTCTCACACTACATATGCTTTTGTTAATTACTCAGTTGTCTTGGCAATCCATCAATTGTTTATGTAATTTCTTGGTAAGAGGCAATTTTAATGATTTCTTTGTAATTAATCAATATTCTTTGACGAATGTTTATTATCCATTTCCTTTCCATATTAGATACGTACGAGTACTATACAGACATCACGAATTTTCGAAAATAGACGATTTGTTTATTTGCCCTTTCAAATATAAATTTATATAGCAATCGTTAGCATAACAATTATACGAGTAAAACTGGGAACGTATGGACTTTCGTCTATACAAAAACAACGGGTCAGAAGCCCAAGAAACAGATTAATATTCCATCTTACTCTGTAACTTTGTTCCTAATTTTAATGAAGTAGTGGAGGTATTAGGTAAGTAGTCGATCATGTAAGATACTGGTAACCATATCAGCTGAACTCAGACTGGACATCACCAACATAAGTAACCAGGTTATGGTGATTTTATAAAACTAATCGTAGAATTTCACAAGATCATCAATCTAGGCGGCGAGTAATGGGCGAGTCGCTGTCTGACCATGGATCATGCCCGGGTCTACGGCGCGTTGTGTTCCACGCGCGCCTCAAAGAGCGTCAGTATGATGACGCCCCCCTCTAGAAGGCCAAAGCCTGCCGGGATCGCGGGACTTACCTCATTACCGTGACCCTGGAACATAAAGGGCTATTGGAGGACACCGTGGATTTTAGTCAGTACAAGTCTGACAGTCCCTCCCGCCCTGCCCTGAATAGGAGGACTCATTTGATGTATTTTACCACGCTTAAAAAAAAAACTAGATTAATACAGAGAGAGATTGATACGTATCCAAATAGGCAGATATACCGCGGACAGTCTTGACATTGTAAATCAATAAGGAAAAGCCTCGATCCACCAGTCCATAATAGAACAACCGGCATCGTAAACATTGATTCCCGGTATCACATAATGCTGCATTGTGGCATCTCCACCGTTATCAATGGCCGAACTCGACACTCACACATTCTTTGCATACTCAACTATCTTGTAAGAAGAGCGTCTGCGCACGTTAAAGTACACTTTCTGATTCAAAATCTATTATGGCACCTATAAAGGAAAGATTGAAATAATCTTTAAATATGTGAGTGAGATTTCACCCGAAAAGCACTATTACAGTACCTACGTAGTTGTTTTAGATTTGGGTGAGCCATTTGACTAAGTAAATCACAGTTAAATATTTTGGGTGACTTATTTGTGGTGATTTTAGTGATTTAAAAAAGTCACTGTGATTATAAATGTGCTTTAATTCCTCATCATTAGGATTGCTATCAGAATGAAAAAAATCTAATAGCTCCTTTATATTCTACTAATTTTTCCCTGCGGCTTTTCTCACCTCCTATTTCTACCCCTTTAAGTTTAATGCAAACAAAGTCAAGCCTACAAGTGTTTCCAGTGTCCGGGTGTCATTATTTATCTCAGTAACAAGTTTTATTCAAAATCGATTCAACGATTTATGAGTTAAATCGTAACATACAAACTCGCTTTCACATTAGCTCTCTTGAACGATTTATAATATTAGAGTTGGAGACTGGATGTGCCGACAATCGAGTTAAATTAAGTGACTTATGATGTCTAGCTGATGATGTTATAAAGATGGTGATGATGATGTTTTAAAGGACGGCTAATTTGATCGTGGTTGTTAAGTTGGTCCCATATGAAAAGTTTTTAACACTGATGAAAACAATCACGTGTTTAATCATCACTAATATTCATATAACAAGCCTTTTGAACATTTTCTATTTGTTATCTCTCGAATTTCGTAGAACCTGAAATTATAAGGTGTATTGAAATCACATGTCTTGTTCATATGCTTGCAAACTTGCAAGTTGATGCGTTTCAAGCTAAAAATAAACCAACCAAGATTCACACGGTTTACGTCAAAAGAGCAATAAACAAATAAAATTCTAAAATATTTGGAATAAGCCTGTTTTGAATACAAATCATTGCATATTTACTTGGGTATCCTTTGTAACCGACTTCGAAAAAAAGAGGAGGTTCTCAATTCATTGATGAAGCTTGATGAAGCCTGGACCGAGTTGTACAATTCTTTGAAAGGGTTTAATACTTCACAGATGGTCCCGTGGTAATCATTCTGGATCTGATGACAGGATCTTAGAGAAATCTAGGGAACTCTTCTATGAATGACAGCAAATCAAACGTGATTGCTGGTATCGCATATTTATTTATGCATTGTTTATGCTAACATCATAGCTACCCCTATCATATTCTGAAAGAAAAGTAATTTAATAAAAAAAATTGTCTTGTTTTAGATTCCTGTTATTAATTTATTCAAAAGTGTTATTTTTTATGAATAATGCCAATCATATGCGATCCAATTTAAGCTTTGCTAGGTTTGCTTTGAATTTAATTAATTGACACTATGTTTAATTTAGAAATATGCTTACGTAATAAAATATATTTTACATAATAAGGTTTTTCTGCATGATATTTATAGAAATTTTCCTAATAAAACACTGTTGTTGTTTTTCTAAACAGCATTGGTAAATCAATCGTGATTGCTGCTATCGCACATTTATTAATCTATTGTTTATGCTAACATTATAGCTACCCACAGGGCCGGATTAACCATCTCGGGGCCCCTAGGCACAGCTCGTTTCGGGCCCTCCCTTTTTCATACCACAGCAACGCAATTTTTTTTTAGCGTGATAAAATCGTCAAATGAGTCCTCCCACCTAGGGCAGGGCGGGAGGAACTGTCAGACTTGTACTGAACTAAAATCCATCTGATATAAGTACCGCGACCCCAGCAGGCTTTGGCCCTCTAGAGCGGGGGCCCCGTCATCTTGCTGACACTCGTTTAGGCGCGCGTGGAACACAACGCGCCGTCGACCCAGGCATTGTCCATGGTCGGGCGACGAGTTGCTCATTACTCGCCGCCCGCATGTCCGCGCCTACGGTGGCCGGAGTTCGTCTAGCGACGTCCGTCGCCGTGGGCGTCTACCACTGCGGCTGGGGCGGAGGGAGGACACTGTCCTCTCCCTCACGCAGCCCGGCTCCTCCTTCGCGAGCATGACTGCTTCGCAGAAGGAGGCGACCTCTTCCCACTCCGTCTCGGCCCGCAGCATGGCCTCGACCAAAACCGGGCGCGAGAGGTCTCCGCCTATCGCTGCCGTGAGGACACGGCCGTGCTCTACCCAAGCGGGGCAGTCCTGCACCGTATGCTCCACTGTGTCCTCCAGGCGATCTTCGCAGTGGTGACACCCAGGCGTTTCTTCCCTCCCTATCCGACACAGGTACCTACCGAAACTTCCGTGTCCTGTGAGGACCTGCGTCATGCGGTAGGTAAAGACGCCGTGACGCCTATCCAGCCACTCCTCAAATAGGGGTCTTACCGCCGCGATTGCGGCGTGCCCGAACCTCGGTTGCGACAGTCGTTCCCTCCATACTGCCCTGATATCGCGCCGGACCTCTTCCCGCCGCGCCTAGACTTGTCTGGGCAGCGAGAATTCTCCCCGGCGCTGCGCCTGCACGCGCCAATCATAGACGCGCTGGAGGGCAGTCGCCTCTAGATTTCAGGGCAGTAATCCGGCGAGGAGGTTGGCTGATTCGCCGGCGATCGTGCGGTATCCTCGGATCATCCGGATAGCAATGACCCTCTGGCATGCGACTAGCTTTGCTGGTCACGTCCGAATGCTCAGGGCCCACTCTGGGGCCCCGTAGAGGGCCATGGACCGCACGACACCGGCGTACAGCCTCCGGCAAGGGCGTTTGGCCCGCTGAGATTGGGCAGGAGTCGCCTGAGGGCGGCTGCTGCCCGGTTCAGCTTTGGAGCCAAACGCAGGAAGTGCTCCTTGAAGTTCCACCGGCTGTCGAGGACGAGTCCCAGGTACTTCATCGTCCCCCTGACGCCGATGCGAACCCCTCCCACCGTTATGTGGGACTCCGATCGTGGCGCGTTTAGACGGCCATGAAAATACATGGCCTCTGTTTTGTGAAGCGCCACGTCGAGTCCCAACTGCCGGATCCTCGGACTCTCTCTCCGCCCCAGGACGAGCGTGTCGTCGGCTTAACATATTACGCCCACGCCGTCAGGGAGGTCGCCATGCACAACAACGCAATTTGGAAATGTTTACTGTCTGAGTTGCTGATTTCAAATTAATATATTTGTCATTTAATAAGCGATTATTTAAGTAAAAAATTAAATTAAACAAGATAATATATTAATAAAAGTGTCCAATACAAAAAAAAAAATGTTAGATTAATTTCAATACAATTAAAAATTCAGACATTCACCCTCACTCTTATAGTGTCAATAATGGGGTTTTTTACCTTATAATGTACAGGAAAAAGTTTCACTTTTACCGTGGTTTCATAAAACCACACAATACCCTTTTGTTTCATTTTTTAATCGGGAGTGCTGGGCCCCTGGTCATAGTGGGCCCCTAGGCACTGGCCTAAAGTGCCTTATGGATAATACGGCACTGGCTACCCATATCATATTACGAAAGAAAGTTATTTTAAATTTTTTCGTCTTGTTTTAGAAATCGGGTATTATTTTATTCAAAAGAGTTCTTTTCATGAATAATGCGATCCAATTTACCGTAAATTTATGATTTGCTGGTTTGCTTTGAAGTTCATCAATTGACACTATGTTTAATTTTGTAAGTATGCTGACGTAATAAAATATATTTTATAACACATTTGCTCGTTAAAGGTCTCTTACTGCACCTATTTCAGTATCGTAATGTATCTTATTACGCACTAGTGCGTAATGGTAAAGTAAAACGCACTAGTGCGGTAATGGTAAAGTAAATCGCACGGTTTATCAAGATGATCCGTCTAAAACGAACGGTACTTTTTTAAATCTTAGCAAAGAGTTTTTATGTCAGAAAAGCGGTCAACATTTTATTATTAAAATTAAATTTGGGAGATGAAATATAATAAATAAACATTTGTTTCTTTAATTTAATTAATTTTGACAATTAATTACAACCATTTATCTGTAATAAAACCACAAAAGAATTAATTTACTTTATTAGTAACACTGGCTGTTTTTTGTGCCTTTGCCATAAACAAAAGATGCTGGTGCGCGCGCATCGCTAATTTGTGAAAAAGTAAAAATTATTCCGCTTGCTTTTCCTTTTCGATGTAATGATTTTATTTATTTACTCACAAATGTGTTATAAAACGTCGTATGACATACGTGCGGTTTGATAATTACAGCCTCTGCTTTCTTATAGCACTCGCCTTACGGCTTGTGCTACCAATATCGCCTCTGCTGTAATGATCAACTTACCGCACTTATATCATAATGTACTATTACATATTAAGGTTTTCCGGATGATATTATTAGACATTTTCCACATAAAAACACTGTTGTTGTTTTGCTCAACAGCATTGGTAATGGGATGGTATGCCTATAAGTTTGTTTATATGCGATAGTAATGTCCTTCCAGGAAAATATCTTTACTTACTCAGTCCTAATCGCAACCGCTGCAACAAACAACACAATAGTTTCAATATTATTAAAAAAAATAGCTCCTAGATCCCAAGTAGTCAATAACACTAGTTCTTTGCGAACTGGTTCAGTGTTCGACCAAGGCAATATCGGGATATAAGTTCTGAAACTGCAATGACATCAAATAATTTCAGATAAGTGCAGGAAACACAAAAATCAAAAAAGCACTGGCCCTTGCCCAGTAGTGAGCTAAATGATAAAAAAATTGACATATAGGAAGAATTTCTACAAATGAAAATGACTCGCCAATGAAGAGAGCTGGGTGGCGTATTTATAAAAAGAGACCACACATATTCCAGTATTTATTATAAGCTAAGGATAAATAAGAAGTGAAAAGGAAACATAATTCAAAAGCAGATCTCGGTGGGATCCATTTAATAGTATGCGCAAACGCATGCCAACACGTTGGCGCACATCGACTGCGCATTTAGATCGACTCCGACGCATCTCCGGAGAGGTTTTAAGGAAAAATGTGTTTGTTTCTGTTTGTGATCTGGCTAATGAACCTTTTATAATTTTTTTCCTTAAAATTGTTGTTTTGTAATGAATGATTGGAATTTGTTTTGTTGGGTTTTTAATTAGGTGATGATTGCTTATACCTAGGGTAGGTATTGTACATAATGTATTATTAAACATTCGTTAAATAATGCCGTGAGTCGTGACGTAATAGAACGAGAATGATAGAAGACAGCGTGTTTCGCCGACCACAAGTAAAATGGTATAGGGCAGATGGTGATAATGGTGACTATAAAATTATGTAAAAAGTATTTTAAAGAGACATGAAGTATTTTTTCAGTAGTCTGAAGTCTAAATAAAGTCTAAGGCTGTGATTTGTACTCCAAGTCCACATTTTAGCTTTCTTTAAAACTATAACGTTTGAACAGTGAGGGCCAAAGATAAATTCTCTAAGCGATTACAATGTTGGAAATGTAAAAAAGTACGATAGTGAAGTTTCATAATCCAATGAAACTCTTATTAAGTCCATCCTGTTGTAATTCGTTGAATATTTAAAATGTTAAACCGAAGAAGAGTGTATGCATGAAAGAAAAATAGATGCAAGATAGATTATAAACAGTCAATAAATGCAGAAAACAAATGCAAAAGAAACACTATATTAGTTTTCGCAACGAGGAGTTTAAAAACAAAAACAAGACCCCGTTCTTGACCTAAAGGTGACAATGATGACGCAAATGCCAGTGAGGAATATAAACAAGGAACAGTCATTTATTCTTCTTATAATAAAGAGTTTATAAGTTCAGTACTAACAATGAGGGTCACTGAATCATAGGTCTTAAAAAGAGGGAAAAAATTGCGGAGGGAATTTCCGTAGAGAGAATGACTACAGTTCCCAAAAGTTGCTCAATCAACCACAGTTTTCCGTTTAAATCTAGATCTTTTAGCTTATTCTGGAAATCTATTGTTTTGTTATCGTTATTGTGGAGATTCCGGTTTGTACTTATGTAACATAAGGAAAGATCTTTAGATACGGTAAATATTTATTTTAAATCTGGACGGTCTAAGTTTATTTTCCGTTTTAAATGGTTTCAATTAATGGAAATTGCGTTTTAAAGTCTACGAAAAAGAAAGCGAGAAACTAAAAAACTTTTGCAACAGTTTTTCTAAATTATATTAGTGAGCTTTGGATCCACAAAGGACTTAAAGTTTATTCCTCGTCCCTAAATAATGTTCAGTAGGGGAAAGGTGTACGAGATGATTCCCTTAAGGGAGATTGCTTGTAGATTAAAAGATATCCTACTTAGCGCGAATGTAAATACGTATATACATAGTAAATTTATTTATCTTATTGTTGGCATACTCAAAATTTTGATTTTTTCGATGCTTTACTATTAAAAAAACACATTTTTAAAACGTTGTCAAAGGATCATCTTGTACACCCCGGTGTCCAAGATGATCCCAGGATCCAGGAAGAGAATAACCCACATAAAACCATAATCTCGGTTTATTTTTTCACCTATATATTTGATTGTACTGACAGCCACCTTATTTTTGACTTTTGCCCGCGTTTTTAGTGATAATACAGGCAATCCAAACTGTGCTATATGGCATGCCATTTTTAACAGCATCCAGTGCTTTGATCATGGAGTGTTCTGACCACAATCCGCGTTTAGTTTTTTTTTATAATTACGAGGCATAGTCTTAAACCAAAAATATATGAACTTAAACATAATAACATACAAAGGTTAAAAATATCCCCGTAATAGTAGGTATGTTACCGGTTTACAAGAAGATCCGTGGGGATCATCTTGTACACCGGTAACATAATCATCTTGCCCCAACATAAACTTTTTTATTCAATGTTCGATAACTTAAACTATGTGCTTTCAACTGTTACCATGCTATTAAAAAAACAAAATAGAGCAATTTTCAAAGCTAACTTATACCACAGCCTAGTAATAAAGTACCTAGAACAAATTAGATAAAAACTTCAACTCACCCTTACCTTAGATCAAAGTAACGGAATATTTGTTTTTTTTCTCAAAAAATTTAACTGTCACTCTCGACACCACTACTTTTGACTGAGGCGGGGGAATATCGGGGACTACGTTTTACCATTAAAAACAACTAGATGACGCTACTGGCTTCGTTGCAATATCAAAGGATCATCTTGCCTCGACGGATCATCTCGTACACCTTTCCCCTACCCTTAGCACGAGTTTTCAGTATTTGAGACGTAAAGTAAACTGGAACTTTGACGATTTAAAATTGTCAATTTTTAAGGAAAAAATTAGTTCCTTCTTCGCACACCAGAGGCGCTGTTCCATTTTTTTCTTAAAAGAAACGCTGTAAATACTGGAAAGACGCTGTAAAGTAAAAGAGTGGAAACTCGTGATAAGGGTACAGGAGCTCTAGCTTAGTCTTTTCACGTTTTTATAACGTAAAGTAAACATGAACTTTGACGTTAAATTGATGGAAAAAATTTGTGCATCTTTCTAACACTAGAGGCGCTTTTTTAATGTCATCCAACTTATAATAAAAACGTGATTGTTTGTTTGGATGGATGGATTCTTGTTACTCTTTCACGCATAAAGGTACACAAATAGTTTATAACCTGTATTAACACTTAGGATAGTTTTTATCCCAATTTAATCTTCCCGTTGGAGAATTTTAGTGTTGTAGCGGGTGAAACCGCTGGTAAACAGCTAGTATGCAATAAACGCAGTAAATACTGAAAATATTACTAATACTGATGCTGTATATGAAATTCAGAAATCAGACAGATCGGTCATATTCACAGAAAAAGAGAAACAAGCGAACAATTTCGTTATCACCTTGCCACCTCGAAAACCTATCGCAAATTTTATTCAACACGGCACCAAGATTAGAGATCCTCACTCGCTACTCACGTACCAAAAAGGTGTATGGATAAAAATTCGTGAGTGCCACATACATAACTAATAACTATGTAGTTTCTACAGTACAGAATAAGGACACACATCGATTTCACCGCGGCCATTGTATTCGGATTCTGCGTATCGAAAGATCATCGAACGTGGTCCGAATCGCAACGAGGAGCAGAAGGCGTGATGACGAACGCGGATTCGACGGATGATATGACATCTTCGGAATAATGCTGCCAAAATGTTATGTTAGTACCCGGGCCCGAGTAATCTCTCATATATTAGATGTCTATAAAGGAACGATACGTCACTCCGGTGTCTCGCAATGGGTGTCCTTATAGGTATATTTCAAAGTAACCAGAGTATACGAATAATTACTGGTTTATGACGTCAAGAGGTTTAAATACTGCCTACGAAGTTCATGAAAAATATTCACCTGCCGTATATTTATATAATTAAAGCTCAAAATGCAGCGAATTTCATTGCTTGACGCGCAAGTCCTTTAAAAGATTTTTAAAACAGTTTTATCTGTAGGCATTGCATAGAAAGGATATAAGCTGCCCTATTCCCTTGGCACTGAGTTCCAAAATTTCATTAGATTTCAGTTCATCGGTGATGTTGCCAAACACGCATATTCTTAATATTGAACTTGATTCCCATTTTCACACTTATGTTTTCGATGTGATCATAACTATTTGTAAAGAAATGATTGGAAAATTGATATAAGAAGACTACTAATACTGATACTGCGGGCCTACTTCATCCCACTGCTAGGCAAAGGTCCATGACTTCCAGTTTCCACGATCCAGGGCCAAAGTGGACCACTGGTCGTTAGTTATTTGACCAGCCCGTCCGTTCTTCTGCGAGGTCTGCCGCGACGCCTTCTGGCTGCATCAAGGTAAAAGTGGTTATTTATATATATAGGATCACAGCTCATTGAGCGCCCCGGATCTATGATTTTTTCGAACCGGGGCAAGACGGCATAGTGGCATCCCCTTTCCAGTAAAATTAATTGTAAAAAATCTCGTTTTTTTTGTTGCTTATCTTTATCAGTTAGATTTTTGCTGAAATTGACTTGTGAACGAGACAGGAGTTAAAAGTCGGGAGGAGTTGATTAATGCCGGTTTCGACTCAATAAACAAATATGGTTAAGAGCAATTTTTTTTCGTATTTCTACGATATTTTAGATTTTTATTGCAAGTAAGCTATCATCCCGGGTCGACGGCGCGTTGTGTCCCACGCGCGCCTCAAAGAGCGTCAGCATAATGACGGGGCCCCCCTCTCAGACGGCCAAAGCCTGCCGGGGTCGCGGGATTATTCCCTTACCGTAACCCCGGAACATAACAGGCTATGAAGGACACCGTGGATTTTAGTCAGTAGAAGTCTGACAGTCCCTCCCGCCCTGCCCGGGGTTGAAGGACTCATTTGATGATTTTACCACGCTAAAAAAAAAAAAAAAAAAGTAAGCTATCATGTTTATAATTTTGCCGCCCCGGAAGATGGTGCCCGGGACACATGCCCCGCTTACCCCTTCCTAGATCCGGCACTGCTCAGTAAAACTACGCTTCGTCAATATTATTGGCTAAAGTGAATGTGTCATTAAAGAATTAGGCACAAATGAAGGAAGTTTACATCCAAAGGTACTCACCACAATTTACATCATCAGTTTTGTACGTGACCTAAAGTGAGTGTGCGAAATGATGAATAAATATATTATTGGGCAGGATAAACCTGGATCGGCCACAGAACCATTAAACGTGATCATTTCTGTGCCTACTTTTGTACGAGTTTGACGTTCAATGCGGTCTGTTTTTAGTAACTAGGGTAAAACACCCAACTATTGACCCCTTAAGCGGTTTTCCTTGCTTCTTTCGCAAAATAAACTAATGTACGAGTTGCAAGTGGAAATGAATGTTTTCGGAAGATAAAATAAACATTGGAGAATGTAACTAAAACATTATTTCCAGTCATACAAAGGTAAAAAGTGTTTTTTTTCTCGAGTTTAGCAAGAACAGGCCATTTGACCAGTTACCAACATGCTTGTACCAAATTTTCATCATGCAAGTGACCAATTTTTTGACCTCCTGTAGTATAAGAATAAACTCAAATATTATTTATTATGAATGTGATACGAGGTTTTATTTGATAAAAAACAAACAAAGCTAGTCTTATAGCCCTTCTCATTTTCTTTTTTCACACTATTTAGGTCTTCAGTCTTCAAACGCCGTCAATAATATTCTTGCACTTATTTTTGAAATTTTGTAGTTTTTATCACTTTTTGTCCATTTTTTGTTCTTTATTAGTAGTTATTTCACTGTTCTGTATTATGCAGCAGATATAAAAATACTCGACGGCAAAATATAAATTGAAATAACACGGCTTTAGTTCTACAAAGTGAGTTTAAAAACTTTTGAGTTAATATTTTCCTAATTACATAAGACGGTTTTAACTTTTTAAACTTATGTAAAAGACCTCACAAATGAAGAGAACATAGATACAAATAAAAAAACTAGCTCACACTTTGCCTCGGAAACGATTTAAGTCAGTTTGTTCAAACATGCAGGTTAGGGTATATTTTGTCATTTTATGCATTAAACCAACCTGTGGCTGAGGCATTGCTCGTGTTATATTCTGCAATTGTCCCACGGGATCATATACCGACATAAAAAGTATCCTGCGTCCAGGTTCACCCACTTAACCAGGTTTTAAAATAATCTGCTTGCCAAATTGTGTCAAAATCCATTCAGCCGTTCACTTTTCCTATAATATTAGTAAGTCTAAAAGTCTAAGGCCGCTTTCACATTAGGGCGTTAGCAGCGCGACAGTAGCGCGGCAGAAGCACATTTCTTCACATTTTATATGAACAGCCGCGCATAAGCAGCGTCTGTCGCGCGACTGTCGCCCAAATGTGAAAGCAGCGTAAAATATTCAGGAGGATCCAGAATGTGACAGTAGACCGAAAATTTAAGTACCTCACTCAAATTATGCTAGGTAGTCAGGTTACTACGTAAGGTATTTTTTATGTTTGTGATTATGCAGATACACACCTTTAGGGGTGCCAACGCCCATGGGCTTAATACAGATGCATTAAAGTTAAGCTACCTCACCATTAAAAATGAACTATACGTACACACCGTGGTGTCAGTAGATGGTATTCTCGTACATTTGGTTAATTACCAGCTATTGACATGCCATGTTAAAAAAATGGTTATTCATACATTTGAGTGTACCAGATATTGACCTCATCATTTTAACAAGTTAACGCTCATTAAAACTTGAAAATCATGTGGAAAAACATTGATTATATTCTATTAATTATAGATTCCTTTGAGTTTGGTATTTTTTGGTTATTTAAGACATTAAATAACCAAAAAATACCAAACTCAAAGGAATCTATAGTGTAAAACTGAAATAAAATGACATTGAAAACAACCGTCAGCTTAGCAAATTGTTAAATTTCTTGATGATTTTAGGAGGGTATTTTGTTATCATAGGTTTACGGACGCAATATTGCTTTATTTAAATTGTCTGTGACGCCAATATATTACAAGATAAATTATATTTCATTTTCTGTATTCTTTACGCAGCACTGCAAGAAGATTTATTATTATTTTTGATAAAAACTGTTATGCGGTCAATAGTTGGTGGGAGGTCAGCAGTTGGGTACTTTACCCTAGTCAGTTTACCTGTTTATATTGGTTGTGACCTCATTTTAGTACAGGCCCCTAGGCCCTAACATGACTTCTTACGTTTTTGTTACGTAAGGTAAACAGGAACTTTGATGGTTAAATTAGTTCCTCACTCATACAATAGAGGCGCTTTCTGATTTTCCATACAATAAATGCCATAAATACTTCAAAAATCTTGTGTTATTAATGAATGCCTCTTATTATAATGGTCGTAACAGTCATTTTTAATTTTTTTTTTTTTTACTTGGTAATATCAAATGAGTTCCCCCGAGGGCAGCACATGAGGGACTGTCGGACTCGTACTGACTTAAGTCCACGGTATCCTTCAATAGCCCTTTACGTTCCGGGGTCACGGTCACCTGATAAGATAGCCCCACGAACCCGGAATTGAGGGGTGGAGCAGAAGTAGGTAAATAAAGTCGATAAGTAGTAGAAAATTATAAATTGACACTTTTTTTGCAATCAAAGTTCATCTATTTCAACAAATAAATCTGAGTATTTAATTTTTAAATTTTTGTTTCGCCATTAATATAATATTAAGTCATAAAACTAAACCATATCAATCATCAAAGCAATAGCGTCTATTCTCTCCCCACAAAATTAAAGAGGTGTACTTCAAAAGATGCGCACACGCACAAGGAATGCTAAACATGTAACCAAATAGAGATATTGAATTATGTGATTATGACTAAGCGCCATCAGCTATGTTATGTACCTACCCAATATTTTGTTGACTGATTTGAGATTCACTGAAGTTGAATCAATTACTGAAGATTTCTTCTAGATTAGTTCTGTCATACACAATCTTTGCCATTCATATATCTTTGCAGAACATATGAAATCAAGGAATCTCTTTAATGTTTTATGGAGGGTAACAATATGTTAAACAATTTCAGCCTTACTACAAAAACTTAAACATCCGTTGAACACTTGTCTTAAAAAAGTGTGACTGCAAAACGGACCTTATTTCAACGTCATAATCTGACATTTTTTAAGACAAGTGTTCAACAGACGTTTAAAAGTTTTTGTGGTACCACGGTTTTTGTTTTATGATGTTTTAATTATTCAATATGATCTTCATTCCTTACGCAACATTGCCGTCTAATTGCCGGAGGGTCCTATTACATTCTTTTTGACTAAAACCAGGTGTTCTATAACACCTCTTAGCTGTAGTCTTTCCGCAGTTCGTCGACTCGTCAACTTGGGTGTGTCTCTTCAGGTCAAAATTCTGTCACACTCACCAGGGCTATTGGCTAACTTGTTAGTCACTGACCAGCGGTTGTCCACTGAACTTGGGTGGCTACATACCCGTTATGAGGCTAAGTTAAGGAGTGGGAGTGCCTAAAGAGCGTTAGAATTCTTGATTTTAGGGAACATTTACATTTATCAGTTTCATTTCAAATGCTAATACGAATTTTGTCATTTGACAGCTATTTGATGATCAACCATAGACACCGAGATACGCAATAGCCCCGCAGGTCCACCGTTTCTCCATGAGTATTTAACTTGGCTTGTACAGATGCCAGCACATCACGATATTCGAATCTGTCTTTCTGTAGATCCTAAATTTAGAACTCTATCACGAAAATTGAAGGTTCATGTTTGATTGGGAAAATTAGATAGATAAATAATAGGTACTAGATAAAAAGAAAGATTATAGATCTCCTTTCTTCTTCAAATCCATCCAAAGATTGTCTTGAAAAGATCGCTTTTAGCAATAAAAAAGCACATTGTGTTTCACTGTTTAAAGATATTGTTAATTGGGTATATTTGTAATTTGTATGATGTGCATATTAAAGAGTATTCTGTTCTATTCTTTACTTTATTGTACACCAAAATTGTTACACAATAAATTTGCAATATTGCTTATTCTATTACAGTGGCGGTTTTATCGCTAATATCTTCCAAACAGCATCTAAATGGTACAAGATACTAGGTACGTAATCTGAGTTCTTGTTTATTTATTTATTTGGCTAACCAAAAATTGTTACACTGATACTTAGGTAAATACAGCTTATAAATGCCAAAGTTGATTAAAAAAAATTAAACATGTTATTTCCACCTTGCAACAATTTACAAACATTAAACCAATATCTTAATAATCTATCAACTGCCCACAAAAATAATGGCCACGAACAACAAAGAAAAGAGAAACAAGAATACATACTTGCTTACATATTTTAGGTAAAGTAAAAACAATTAAGCCGATGGAATCGCCGAATTTAAATGAAAATAACAAAAAAGTCGTATGTATTGTCAACTATTTAATATATGCAGACGGAAATAAGTTGAAAGATAAAATGACTTGTTTCTACCATTCCTCGGTAATGGGCGGCGAGGCGGTTTCGCATATATAAACTGAGATGTGGGGTTATGTAGGCAAGGAGTCGTAAACGTATGTCATGAGTCATCAAATTTTTTCTTTGTTTAAAGTTCGGTTTTTCTTTTTATCAAAGGCAGAGGAAAAGCCGGGAGGAGACGCCCTAGGAAGACCTAGATTGACCTAATTGGTGAAGTGCTTCATAAAGGCCGGGTATGTAGTACTCGCAATCGGTGTGCTTGTATGACCAGATGTATGAATGTGTATGAGGCTAAAGGAGTATGTAAGGATTATGGTAGGTGGCGCTCTGTAGTTTCTGCCTACCGTATGTTTTCAATCAAAAAAGGGGATTCTGGGAAATGGACATTTCGGGAAAGGAACTCTTGGAAAAAGAGGGACATTTTGGGGAAGGGACACTGGGGATTGAAGGGGCATTGAAGGGACATGAACAAAGGAGAAAATTCTATTGTGGGGTTATTTAAAAAAAAAACAGTTGTCACACCTGTAGGTGTTTTTCTTGTGTTGGTAAATAAGATGTGAGGAATACAGGCCACAAAAGTCAGGATAAAGTTCACAAGGAAGACTGTAATTTCTAAAACAATACACACCTAAAGGGAAGGAAGTTATAATAATATGATTAATTAAATTAATGAATGAATGGAATGAGGAATAATAAGTAAAACGAGTGTATGATAAGTGACGATGAAACTGCACTCTGACTGTCTGAAGATAGGTGTCCGCCATCTTTTTGAAATTGGAATCCAGGCTGTCAACTTCCACCATCGATTTTGCAAGTGTTAAGGTGGCGGTTCGCGCCGGAGACCGCGACAGGAGACCGAGACAGGAGACCGCGACCGGAGATTGCTACCGTATCTGTCTCCTGTCTATGTCTCACTCGCGAACTGCCGCTCATACGTTGCCTAATGTTAAGTACTGTCGGTCTCCGGTCGCTGTCTCCTGTCGTGGTCTCCGGCGCTAACCGGCACCTTTAGCTATTAGCCTAAAGGTATTGATAAACTTAAGCATTTACTTGCAACATAACGTCGAGCATTCGCCGTTTTTAATTTTGTCGAATTGCACAACGAACAGAGCCAAACATCGCTACCAACATTTTTACGATGTTTCTACCAAACGTTCAAGTTGATGGTCTACAAAAAAATTTCTTCATGAAGATGTCAGACTTGAAAGTCGACTCGGCAAAAAGCTCGCTAGAACGGTCATTAGAATGCTCGCTAAAATGCTCTCGTTTTTTTTTCTGAATATTCATTACAATTGAATGCTCAAGTTTAAAAGAAAAACACTTACCGTATAACCACAAAAAAAATTAAACACCCGTTGAACACTTGTCAAAAAAAATTGACAACGTCAAAACGACATTTCTCCTTGATATAAGGGTCGTTTTGCAGTTACACTTTTTTAGACAAGCGTTTAACGGGTGTTTATCTTTTTCTGGTAAGCGTTTGTAGGTCTCAATCAAGCGTATTTTGTCTTACAAATTAATTGTTAAACAGTTTCCATTTTAGTCAATTTAAAACTTACCTAGCTGTTTCTATCGCCTTTTTCCAAGATGTTATTGCAAAACGAAGGTAATCAGCTGCTCTCGAAAACATTACCAATGCAAGATAGTGAAGAGATAAATTGTCCATTCCTTGATTAAATCGATAATTTTATCTAACGATGGAAGATAACACATACTTTCGTGTAAGTGTCATTAATTACGATTATTAAACAAGATAAATATGACTTTGCTCTCTAATAAATTTATTTTTTGTGTTCCAAAACAAGTTTTACGAGTAACAAATTGAATGCATAATATAACATAGTAACTATTTAGCCCGAAGTGTGATGCAGACCTGACCTTTTTTTTTTTTTTTTTTTTTACGTGGCAAAATCATCAAATGAGTCCTCCAACCCCGGGCAGGGCGGGAGGGACTGTCAGACTTCTACTGACTAAAATCCACGGTGTCCTTCAGTAGCCTGTTATGTTCCGGGGTCACGGTAATGAAACAATCCCGCGGCCCCGGCAGGCTTTGGCCCTCTGAGAGGGGGCCCCGTCATTATGCTGACGCTCTTTGAGGCGCGCGTGGGACACAACGCGCCGTCGACCCGGGCATGGTCCATGGTCGGGCAGCGAGTTGCCCTTTACTCGCTGCCCGCATGCCCGCGCCTACGGTGGCCGGAGATCGTCTGCTAACGTCCGACGCCGCGGGGGCCTACCACTGCGGTTGGGGCGGAGGGAGGACGCTGTCCTCTCTCTCTCGCGGCCCGCCTCCTCCTTCACGAGCATTACTGCTTCGCAGAAGGAGGCGACCGCTTCCCACTCCGTCTCGCCCCGCAGCATGGCTGCGACCAATGCCGGGCGCGAGAGGTCTCCGCCTATCGCCGCCGTGAGGACACGTCGGTGCTCTGCCCAAGCTGGGCAGTCTTGCACCGTATGCTCTACTGTGTCCTCCGGGCGATCTTCGCAGTGGTGGCACCCGGGCGTTTCCTCCTTCCCTATCAGACACAGGAACCTCCCGAAACTTCCGTGTCCGGTGAGGACCTGCGTCATCCGATAGGTCAGGACGCCGTGACGTCTTTCCAGCCACTCCTCAAAGAGGGGTCTTACCGCCGCGATTGCGGCGTGCCCGAACCTCGGTTGCGACAGTCGCTGTCTCCATACTGCCCTGAGATCGCGCCGGACCTCTTCCCGCCGCGCCTCGACTTGTCGGGGCAGCGGGAATTCTCCCCGACGCTGCGCCTCCACGCGCCACTCATAGACGCGCTGGAGGGCAGTCGCCTCCAGATCCCAGGGCAGCAATCCGGCAAGGAGGTTGGCCGATTCGCCGGCGATCGTGCGGTATCCCCGGATCATCCGGATAGCCATGACCCTCTGGCATGCGACCAGCTTCTGTGGTCGCGTCCGGATGCTCAGGGCCCACACGGGGGCCCCGTAGAGGGCCATGGACCGCACGATACCGGCGTACAACCTCCGGCAGGAGGTGTTTGGCCCGCCGATATTGGGCAGGAGTCGCCTGAGGGCGCCTGCTGCCCGGTTCAGCCTTGGGGCCAAACTCAGGAAATGCTCCCTGAAGTTCCATCGGCTGTCGAGGACGAGTCCCAGGTACTTCATCGTCCTCCCGACGCCGATGCGAACCCCTCCCACCGTTATGTGGGACTCTGACCGCGGCGCATTCAGACGGCCATGAAAACACATGGCCTCTGACTTGTGCAGCGCCACTTCGAGTCCCAACTGCCGGATCCTATCAACGACTGTCGCAACCGCTTCCGTCGCCACGTCGGCCGCCGCCTGGTGCGACTCTCCCTGTGCCAGGACGAGCGTGTCGTCAGCGTAACATATTACGCTGACGCCATCAGGGAGGTCGCTGCGCAGCACCCAGTCGTATCCGATGTTCCACAGGGGCGGTCCCAAGACCGATCCCTGTGGGACACCGCACGACATCTCTCGCCGGTTCCATTCTCCCCGGTGACCGGGGTAGATGACGGCTCTGTCCGTCAGGTAATCCTCGACTATACGACGGAGGTAGGTCGGCACCCGGTGATACCGGAGTGCCTCCCTGATGCAACTCCAGGGCAGGGTGTTAAAGGCATTGGAGATGTCCAAGGACACCGCCAAGACGACCCTGCCCCGGGCCACTGCATCCCCCGTCGTGAGGGCTCTCACGCGCATGATTGCGTCCACCGTCGAGCGCCCCCTGCGGAAGCCAAACTGGCTCTCCGACAGGTTCGGGCCCACCCGATTCAGGTGCCCGGCGAGGCGGTCTGCAATGACTCTTTCCAAGAGCTTGCCCACCTCGTCGAGCAGCACGATGGGCCGGAATGCGGACGGAGAGTCCGCAGGGCGCCCGTGCTTCTGGATCAGGACCAGTTTCCCCGTCTTCCAACGAAGCGGGAACCGGCCCCTCTCCAAGCATGCGCTAAAGAGCCCCCCCAGTCGAGGCCCGAGAGTCCCCGAGGCCAGGACCCAGGCTTTCCCTGGCAGGCCGTCGGGTCCCGGGGCGGTATTTTTGGCTTTGAGCCGCTGTACCGCCACTCTCAGGTCTACCTCGGTCACCTCTGGAGCGTCGTAGACGTCGTCGTCGCTGTGGTCCGCGTTTGCGTCAGCTTCACCGTCAGATTCCGTCGGAGACGGAGCCATAGGCGGGGGAGTATGCTCCCCTCGCGATGGGAACAGGGCGCTCACCACGTCCTCCACGAACTGAGGCTGGAGACTCTGCGTCAACGGGGGAGCCCAGGGGCGGAGCTTTTCTCGTACCCACTTGAAGGGGCGGCCCCATGGGTCCCCGTTCAGAGACTCCAGCATCTCCTTGCGGGCCAGTTCCTTGGCCCGCCAGATCTCGTCGCGGAGGACGGTCTTCGCTGCCCTGTAGCCCTCGTAGAGCTCCGCCTCTACAGCCGCCGCATCCGGAGGACGGGTGCGGCGCCTGCGGAATCTGGTGTACCGGCGGCGCGCGGCAACGCACGCTTCGCGCAGCGCTGCCAACTCGCTCGACCACCAGTACAGCTGACGCCGGGCGCGTCCTTGCCGGACCCGGGGCATGGCCACGTCGCAGATCTCCGACATGGGTGCAGACCTGACCTACACCAAGATTTCAGTTGTCTAAGATAGCATAGAATAAGCAATAGTATAGGGAAAAACTATATAATATGCCCTAGTTGACAAAATGCCCCGACATTCTAGCATTAAAACCAACTGCTCGGAACCACAAGCGATAGTGGCCACAGTTGGCTTATAACATGGCAGTTGTAGAGGTCTATGTTATACGCCAATAGCGGCCACCTCTGTGTATGATTCCTCGCATTAAGTTTGAATGCTAGAATGACGGGGCGTTTTGTCTAGTGGGGCGTATTACCTTCTTTTACGTGTGGTAATCATCATGGATTTCCTCCACCTGGAGAAGACGGAGAGGCATGTCAGATTTACTGACTTAAACCACACAGTGTCCTCTACTGCCTTAAGCCGGGGGTGCTAGTCCACTTGCGCAATCACTCCCAGGGCGTATTACCTATTTTTACCCTACTTAAGCCGCATTAATAAAGAGCGTACCTATTACCACCATCGGTGAAAAAAAATCTGCCTTTTAAAAAAAATCACCAAATTATAAACAATCTTCACTTCTTTTTTCTAGTATACAAGATGACTTTTTTAGCACCGTCCAAAATTTTTCTAGGCGTGAGGTATCAAACACTAAGCCCATTTTTGAAAAAAAATCGATACGTCAAATTGTCATATTAAATCATTTTCTCATCCGCTCTGCGTGGTCACTAAGCTAAACGTTAATAATATACACTTGCCGACGCATGAAACTGGCAGAGCGCACCCCGCCGACCCCCCGCCCCGCCCCGCTACACCTGAGCGACACATCACAGCGCGGTGTCCAGGTTCATCAACTTTTCATAGATAACATTGAGACGTGATATCTCGATATTTTTGTATTGAGTGATACAAAAAGAAAAAACACGTATTCAATGATTTTCGCCAAAGATTAATATATTAAAATTTGGATGGTGACTAAAAAATCACCCTGTATAAAACAACGCTTCAAGAGCCCTGACTGATAAGGAATCTGTAGCAGACTGTGAGTCAAATTATATCATAAATTGTTATGATTGGCTGGCCAAAATAAAACAACAAACCAATCATATTTTGACATGGCATTTGACAGCTGATTAAATTTAATAACCAATCAGAAGTGACAACTCCCATTCTCTTAAATCTCATTTAAACGATGATGCAAGAAATTTTACGCAAGTTTGATTAAATTGTGGACTAATGGACAATGAATTCAGTTGATCAAACAAATACCGCAGTTTATTCAAACTTGCATGCAAGTTCTTGTATTGTCTAAATGGGGATTGAGAAAGATCGCTAAATTCTTAAACACCTTTTAAGTTAGAATCCGACACATAACTTCACGAATTACAAGACTGGCTCTTAACCTAACATGTTTTTTCCTCCCGTCTCGACATGCCCAGACCAACAGAGCCACTGGCCCGTGAAGACATCGAGGGACACATATCCTGCCTTCTCCTAATGAAATAAATTACCTACAACACACTTTCAAAACGACCTAACCGACACTTAAGAACCTCCTGAAAAACCAACTATATTTCGAAGTGGTAGGTTTGGTTTTTGATTGAAAGGTCACTCGTCCCTGAGAGGATAAATTTGTAACCTTTTTACTCCAATACATGGGTGGTTGTACGCTCGTGAGAACAGGGAGCTGTTCTATCTGAATAAGTAATGCTTGCAGGTGCGGATTTGAAACGGACGAGTAAAGGGCATCACGCTATGGACTGTACCTACAAGTTATGTTTGGACTTTGTTATAAGTAAACTCTATACGCCTGTAACTGTTCTAGCCAATGACCTTTGAGATGTGGTTCAAGAATTATTGATAGAAGTTTTTTTAGAATCATTTCGGCCATAGATTAGCTAAGACAGGACACACCGCATCACGTCCACGTGCACGTCTACGTTACGCAATCGGTGTGTCCTGTATGGAACTGTATAAGATACAGTTCCATACATAACAACTTAGTGGTACGCGCACGTTTACGCTTACGTCTACGCATACGCATTTGGTCTGCTCCAGCCTTTAATTCCACTAACATTTTTTGTTAACCTTGTCTTATACTCGTACAAAAAAATTGTTTGAGATGTCAGTATTTTCACCCAGCTTGCAAGTATGATCAGATAAATAATGAACGGAGATGAAGCAACACCGTAGTATAACCGTATACGAATTATAGCAGATGGAGTACGTGTAGCAACGACGCTATATTACTAGATTCCGCATGCACGATCTAAGGAACAAAAACTATTCTGTCAACTCGCTGAGGTACTACGTAAGCGAGGGGGACGGGGTACTGCGTTGTGATTGGCTAACTCAAGGTCTGTTCTGTCTCAACGTATGTTTACGGCTCACAGGAGTGGTCGAAATGAGACGGATATATGACTTTTTTGCCTAATGTGTTGGCAGACATCGGTCACCTGTTATTAGGAGTCTAGTATTATATCGTCGTTGACGTGTAGTATCTGCCTACCCTCATAGGAAAAAGATACGAATTTATGAATGAACGAACAAAACATACTAAAATCTACTACTCATTTAGATAGCACAGCATATCTACCTAATATTAGATTGAAATTGATAGGTAATATAGATAGTAAAATATTTAAGAACTGACGTGGTAGGAACATAGGTACAATTATCCAAATCATGGGTATTTTTACAAAGCAGCACATGACACATAATTGATATCTTCGATAAATAATAACTAATCGCCCTATTTAGATAATACAGTGCATAACAATGATGACACAGACAAAATTAAGAGATGTCGAATTTCAATGATTGAATAAATTTGAGGAACATTCGAGAAAGAATGATATTTTAAAACTATGGAAAGTGTTGAGTGACTGCTAAAAAATATCAAATCAGATTTTTTAAATGGAGAAAGAAGCCTAAATTATAACCATAATGGATGAAAAAAGGGTTAAGGAATTGAAAAGTAGAATGAAAAGAAACGTTATCAACTGATTATTTAATCTTTGAACGGATTTAAACTTGAAAGTAATAATGATTGTTATATTATTTCATAAGGCATAGGGAAAATTTATACAGATTAGGAAAAAATTTAGTCATTTCAAAAAGAATACGATGAAGTTCAATGCAAATGGTGTACCAATCATAGATCTGTAAATTCATTTCAATAAAATCTCAAAGAATATGAAAAAAACAAACTGATATCACAGCTGATATATACAAAGTTAGACTATAATACTTACTATGATAAGGATAATGATCAAATAGCGATGAAGATGAAATAAACTCAAATTCAGCAGAAGATTTTGTGATGATTCTAAAAAACCTTAGCGTTTATTTCTCCTAGGTAGGGAACAAAGAACACACAGAGTACTGTTATCAGTAATGTGGTTTTACAAGGAAGTTGTAAATGCAAATGTGGATAATTGCTTACAGCACTCGTAAGAGAATAGATCAGTGGCCTACCTATACTTGTAAACATAGATAGACAAGTTTATGTTGAAGAAGGGAAAAAAGGCGATGAAATTATTGCGCAAGTCAAGACGCTTAATTTTAAAATCAGTCAATTGCATCACCTGTAAATACGGACAATCTAATCGAAATATATTCATCAAAAGATTGTGTTGTAGAAATCAAGATCCGTTTGTTCTATCAGTCAAAAGTTGCCGCGTTGTTGGTGGTGCTAGCCGATCTTGAAAGTAATCTTGAGGCATTTGATCTTGGATATTTTTACAGATAAAACGACCGGTAAGGTAAAACTCAAACTTTTCACAGTTTGGGAAATGATGAAAAATCACCTGACGCAGCCAATGCCTAAATAATAGAGCTGAACGGGTCAATGTTCAAGGTTAAGGCGTGCTTATCTAAATGCCTAAGTAGAATCGCGGATGGGTGACTACCGATTATATGCCGAGTTTCCTCCATGCCTCGGAAAGCCGTTGGTCCTGGCTGTCATTTGGAGATCTTTGAATGTCAAAAAAGTAGACAGTGGCCCGTAACTGAGAAGTAGTATTACCAAGTGATATAGCCACCACAATCGATGGGGCACTTCACATCGTGACTCTTGACACTTAACATCTGACGATTGTTCATTACATGATCTGATGAATGCTTCCTAGGGCGCTAAACTAGAGGCCCACTTCAAGATCGACTCAATCTAGATTGCTATCAAAACGCTAGGATAGGTATGTCCACAGAATTTTATTCACCTTCTTCAGTCTATCCAACTCCGTCCCTGGAATTACGAGATGCATTTGTCGCTCCAATGCGTCCGATAACACACAGCATTACATAAACCGATCGAGTCCTGAGATAAGTCTTACGATACACAAGATGCATCATCTGATACCAATTTATGTGAGATTTCGTATTGAAATCGTTGGCTTGGAAATTAGGTTTATAACTATACGCGTGTTTTTGCAAAATTTCACATTACTTTTTATCAGATTGATTCTAAGCTATGCAGTTATTTATTAAAAGATAATAGAATCGGTGGATTTACGGTATGGAGATTTATTGCCAAGTGTTGTGATGATAGCAATGGTATTTCAAATCAATCCAATGGCATTTAATATCCTGGGGGTCAATGTTCAAATATCTGATTATTTATCTAGCAGCTTAAATATATCTATATAACCTTAGTTATTTTCCGATGAGCACAAATGGGGAAGCTGATTTATTTTATTTTATTAGTGATTTTATAGTAAAAGTTGTTCATAATGATAGTAAAATGACTTCCTAAGAGGAAACTAACTTTAACTGGTGAACAAAAAATAAGACTGCATGATATAATTAAAAGTATTAAAGGTACTTTTAAATAGGAATGAAACAAACTGAGTCCATTTTTTTTTTTTTACGTGGCAAAATCATCAAATGAGTCCTCCCACCCCGGGCAGGGCGGGAGGGACTGTCAGACTTGTACTGACTAAAATCCACGGTGTCCTTCGGTAGCCCTTTGTGTGCCGGAGTCGCGGTATACGTATGTCCCGCAACCCCGGCAGGGCTGTGGCCCTCTATAGGGGGGCCCCGTCACTATGCTGACGCTCCTTGAGGCGCGCGTGGGACACAACGCGCCGTCGACCCGGGCATGGTCCATGGTCGGGCAGCGAGTTGCCCTTTACTCGCCGCCCGCATGCCCGCGCCTACGGTGGCCGGAGATCGTCCCGCGACATCCGTCGCCGTGGGCGTCTACCACTGCGTCTCGGGCGGAGGGAGGACGGTATCCTCTCCCTCAAGCGGCCCGCCTCCTCCTTCACGAGCATGACTGCTTCGCAGAAGGAGGCGACGGCCTCCCACTCCGTCTCGCCCCGCAGCATGGCCGCAACCAATGCCGGGCGCGAGAGTTCTCCGCCTATCGCCGCAGTGAGGACACGGCGGTGCTCCGCCCAAGCTGGGCAGTCCTGCACCGTATGCTCCACCGTGTCCTCCGGGCGATCCTCGCAGTGGTGACACCCGGGCGTTTCCTCCTTTTTTATCATGCACAGGTACCTCCCGAAGCTGCCATGTCCGGTGAGGACCTGTGTCATGCGGTAGGTGAGGACGCCGTGAGACCTATCCAGCCACTCCTCAAAGAGGGGTCTTACAGCCGCGATTGCGGCTAGCCCGAAACTGAGTCCATCGATACAAGGTTCGTGAAAGATTGCATTTCCAGAATAGCTATGTCCAAAAAGTACCATGGGGCTTCCTCTAAAATGTACTATATCACAAAATAAACAAAACTGCATTTACTAAACAAGAAAATCAACAATTTTGAAAATATAGTCAGCCTGCAAGTTTAAAATTCTTTGGATTTCTTTGCTATTAAAGTCAAGCATAATAAACACAACTAAACGATGTAATAACAGGTACGCTCTTACCGCCGTCATTCGCAAACCAACATAATAGTCTAATACCACAGTTTAACAAATACCTCCTGTAATAGACCCTCGGTCCTAAAGACTAGTACTTGTTCCCAGCAATTTGCAAGTCCAAGGACAGGACTTAATAAGTTTTTGCTTGGGAGCGGTAAGGGAGATGACTCCGTCACGCTCGGCTGTATCAGGGGAACCTAGGCACGTAGCGACATGACCACATCTGTCCATTTGCAACGTAGGACATACATATCTAAAAGACGTTGTTTGGTGAAGCGATTCTGATAGTATTTTCTCGAGAAAGGCTTGCAGAAGAAAGTTTTGAGGTACTAAACAAGTGACAATCGTTTTAAAATGTTACGAGTACGGTTCATTTTCGTCATAGATTTTGTGTAGCAGTTATTAATTTTAGATCAAAATAATCTAAAGTACTCTTCTGGATAAAATTACGTGTTGAAACAGGGTTTCTAAAATGGCATTTTACGTTGATCTCTATTCATTATTAAACTAATTATATCAATAGTAAGACCCCAAATTTATTGAAAGAATAGAAATAAGCAAACATTTTTATCAATAATCTGCCTAAATATAAAAAGGAAAACGTCAATGGAACATAACAGAATACTTTGAGAGCAGAAGTCAAAAACGTATCAAAGATCTTATAAAAGAAGATCTTGGGATTACAAACGATGGTCGAGATATCATAATCTTAATAATAAACGTATCAGAATAATCTGATCTCTTATCCAAGACTTTCTCTTTCAAGCCTGAGACCAAAGAAACAAGAACAAAGGTTTCCAAGGATGACACATACTTACCAACAAAATATAATAAAGCCAGCTTGAGAGCGCAGAGATGAAACGACGCGCTTGGCTGCCTCCGAGGGTCAGCCCACAGCTTTTACGATTATGAAGACAGGTTTTAATACAGACTGGCTGTTGACTTTTGTTTTTTAGTTGCCAGTAACAATCATGTACAGACTTGTCTATGTAACAAAATGTAGATATACCGTAGTCCGGGATAGTAACGCACTCATTTTACATGGATATGACAAGGAACTGGATTTTTTCTTTTGGATGTTATAGACTTGATATCCTTAAAAATATGGAGTGCGTTGTAGAGTAATTTGTTAGATGCCCATGTCTAGCAGTGTTTTGCAATAATCTGAATTTTATAGACATAAATGAAGGATACACGAAAGCATAATTATCTTCAAAATACATCAACTTTAAAAATTACAGATATTATATGAAAATATGACAATTTATTAATGTGAAGATTATTCGAACCATAGAGTTTGTTAGTGAAATGCAGAATTCTTTTTTTTTATAATAAAAATGGATGTCTGATCAATATCTTATCTCTACTTATCCTTTTACCTTCACTTTTTCACCGTCTATAAAATTAATTATATCGTAACGGAATTGCAATATAATAATAAACCAATAATATCGAATTAAAATTCACATATTCACGGTTTGAACTTCACTTTGTCTCACGCAATCATTCGTATATCGTATTTAAATGCAAGTCATAAAGCAATCGGTAAGAGTCGCCATGTTTTTTTCCTCGCCATCATTATGCAGACAGTTAACCCATATTTTATTAATTAGTGCTGTTACATTTACGTTTACGAACGCAGTGTGTTACTGGACGTATAGTAAATATGGTCTGTTTGGTAGTTTTTTTATTCATAAAATAAGTATGTTAAGAAAAAGAGGTTATAAATGTGTTGAAGGTTTTAATTTTCATTTACTCATTCATATCGTGACTCGTTAATAATGTAATAAACATTAAATATGAAAAGTGTTGATTTTATTTCCCGTTTTTCTATTTTCTCATAGACTCAGCATTTTCATTTTCAGAACTTTGCTGAGAATCCATCCTCCATTTTAAAATGGCCAGAATAACTGACAGCTAAAATGGCGGGAAAGGGCGAGTGAAAAATATTTTACTGTCTGCTTTTTTATTCCGCGTTCCGTTTCGTCACGCGATCGCCGTGTCGGTATAATTTTTTGTTATTATTTCGTGAAATTGTGTATTTATTTCGTTATCTCCCGTTTTGTTGACGATTAATTTTGTTTTCGTTTTATGCTACGTATTTCATACGTCTTGGTATTCGGAGTGAAAATATTTGAATTATGTAGAACATTGTAGTTTTGTTAGCCTTTTTCCTTGAACAGATTATGTAAGAATTTAAATAAATGACTCAGCTAAGTTCATTAAGTTTTATTTTCGACGCGTTTTTGTCTGATTATTAAACACCGTATTACCTAGTACCTAAAATTACTAAGAAAATTACATAGTTTGAAACCGCAATACCTTTTAACAATAATAAGCGACTAAAAGCATTTAGGGGGTTTTAATAGACCGGTATTAAGTGTAACGAATATATCTTAGGTCAATTTATGTAGTTATTTAGCAAATAGTCTAGCTAGCTACAAATAAGAGAGCAAAGATTACTCCAATAAGATTTCATTCTAAGCTTTCCATGTTTCCACTACACTGTACAAAAATCGATAGGTACCCATTCCACGCTATTCTCAAGCTTCGGTAGCCAAATCAGAAAAAAAAAGAAATTGGAAAACCAACAAGATGAGCGTCCGTCGATTGGTGGACGCGACGTTGCCGTTCTGGCATCCCGCCGAGATGCGCAGCACCTGTCTCTCTTACACATACGGAGCAGTATATTTCTATCTCTTTCCTCGAATGTCCGCAGGATCGTCTCGCTTGAAGACGCAACAGAGATAATTTATACGAAAGCTTTGAACTTCGAACGCGTCGTGAGCTTTTGTTTTGAACTGAGAACCAATGGCGGTTGAGTGAGATTCTTTTATTGTTGTTTGTTTTTCTTGTAATTATGTAGTTGTAATTTAGATGGATAGTGATGTAATGATTTGTTTTGTTTGGCTGACTGGGAATCGTGATTTTAATTATTGTATAACTGCTAAATATAGAGTACCTAGTACCTACAATGCAATAAATTGTACCATGTTAAAAACTTTTTTGTGACGTTTCCGGCTATTGAAAGTTCAAAAGTCGGACTTCCTAAGTAGGTTCTTATTCGTGTAAAAAAGTATTAAATAAAAATAAAAATTAAAAACTTTAAAACTGATAATTTTTCAATTTCATAGTTTTTAATTTTAATTTTTGAAAAGATATTGTTTTGTTATTTTTATTATATAAAAGACATAACAACCCAGTTGATGGGGTCAAGGGTTTTTCCACAGGGCCAGAAATCACAGTAGTACCTGAAATAAGTACATCAACGGGAAGGTAAAGTAAAAGTTTAGTAGAGCAAGGTCTAAGGATGATTCTATCAACACCTTCAGTAATCACATATCCATCAGAGGCAAGACAAAAAAAATAGCATTTTATCAGAAATAATAAATAAAATGTATAGGTACTTACATTTAACTCTCAGATAAATTTGATCTGAGATTAAACATATGTCAAATCTAATTATAATAAAAAAAACCGTTGAAGTTGTTGTAGACATTTTTAAAACATTAAAATCGCTTGCGGATTGTCTGTGTCTATTTCTTTTATAACATTTGTTGTTTTTATAATTCAAAACTACACAATATACGATAAGAATACAAACGTCAATGACCTCCATCTACGGACTATCACTTGAAAATTAGGTAGGTACTGTAGCGAAAAAATATACTTAGTGCTGTATAATTTTCAATTTATTTTTTATTGTCGTTACTATCTTGTGTAGTTATTTTCAAAATTATGATTACCTATTGTGTATTTATGAGCTTTCAATTATTAGAAAAGCGTGTGTCACAAAAATGGCGCCAACACAGATTTGTTCTCACCGTAGGCGTAGTCGCAAAATACAATTCTATTAGAAATAAATGCCAAAGCATAAAGAACATATTATAAGCAATCTAAAGAAATAAAATCATAATAATGTCCGTAATAAAGCTTTGTAAAACTACTTATATCTACAGACTCCACATCTGATAATAATTACATGATATCTAAACTCGACCACATCTAACATCACATAATGGTACAGATATCAGATCGGGGCAGGTCAATGGGTGCAGGTTCAAGGCCATGCATTGTTCTTTTGTTACCAGCGCTAAGTTGAGTCTGAGACTCCGATAGATTAAGAGACAAAAGCTTTGGAGGTTAATGTTACCAAAAAATACATTGGCTAATTCTAAAAGAGTATTTTAACCGAAGGGCAGGGAAAATGTGACTCATTACCTAAGTCTTCCATAAATAATGAGTTTTAATAGGTACCAATCAGTTCAGTTTGAGAAGATCTACTGCTGGGTATCCCCCTTTTTTGACATACTTCTGAGCTCTGTGTGTCCCTCATCCATCTGTTCCCCGCGATTTTGACGACATCGTCAACCCAACGGCGTTTGGGCGGTAGTGGTCTAAAGATACCAAAACCAACTTCTACAATTTCTGAGGTTCTATCGCTCTATGGTTTTCTTGAGTGTTTTCACTGAAATAAAAATGTTTTCCTTCCATTTCTCTCGTTTATATTCAAGACATACAGTCATTTTTAAAAAAGGGCTACTATATCCCAATCATCTCTTTTCCATTTCATCAATAACATCATAAAAGTGCCGTTCCACCTCTTGTTGTATTTTCATACAATGATTCTAGTTTCTCACTTTTAATTTTTTTTCTGGCGACGCCAGGCAAGGGCGTCGCCAGCGTATGACTAAGGGGGGGGGGGGGGCAATGAGACTGATTTATTCTGATTACTGAAAAATATTGAAATTATTCTGAATATTTAAATACTTTCTACAATATAATATGTACATTAAACCTTGTGAATTTATTTAATTTAATCTCTAGGGGGGGAGCAACCGCCCCCCCTGCCCCCCCCTGCCCCTCCTTGGCGACGCAAATAGGACCAAAGAGAATCTTACTAATTTAACTCATCCAAAAGAACCTGCTACAGGGTCGTAAAACTGTTCTATGAGTATTTCAAGATACCCCGTTAAAAAAAAGCCAATTTCAATTATCATTAATTTTATAATGCCAAAGATTTCTCACGGTCTTTACAAACTAAAGCCATGTTGCTAGCAATATTTATTGAAGAAGCTTGAATGCCTGACAATTTTTTATTGGAACTCGACTTGCCACGAACGTTTACACTGTGCCAGTCGCTTGCAGACAAGACCTAGAATACTAAAACGTGAACTTGTACATAAATAGTACAGGATCGGACAAAACCAATAACACTTTCTAAATACAAGGGCTGAACTTTAAACAAAGTGTAGGCAATAAAGTATTGTGTCACGCGAACTCGACACCTTTACGATGTCGTGCGTTCGTTTTCGTATTTAGTTGGGTTGGGTGATATTTTAGCTATGAATGTATGTATACTAGATCGCCTTATTTGATAAGATCAGTTGTTATTGTTATTACTTCTACAAAAGAATACAAGAAGCTGGTGAAGCTACGTGAGAAGCACAGCGTGTCTAAAACGGTAATTTCAAGCAAAACCATTAGCAATTCTTCTAATATGTGCAAAATAGTTAATCGCACAAGCAAAATTGCGTTTAGGTCTGAACATAGTTATAGCGTCTAAATTTAAAATGTCACTTACGGGATATCTTCCGTGATTATATTTTTGTTTGAGTTCCCGTAAGTGACATTTTAAATTTAGAGACAAACCGTGAAAGCTTAAAACAGTGTTTGATAGTTATAGCACGTTATAGCGTGGACTGAATGAGCTAGATGGTCCTTTAATTGACTTTATCTCTTAATTCAAGTATAGGAAAAGATCAAGGAGAAAATGCATGAATACATTATTTATGATCAAATAATTTCACAGATTGGAAACACTGGAAGGAGTGACTGAAACTAGAGAATACAGAAAGAAATAGAAGATTGGACTAAGAGAGAGGAAGTCTTTTTAGACTTAAATTATAAGGCTCATGAAAAATATAAATTTCAAAGAAGAAGATCTAATTTGAAATACTCTCCTCTAGCAATTAAGCTCTAAGGTCCTCATAAAACACTGAAGTTGCATGTGGAGAAATAGGAGGTGGATCTTCTTGGTAATAAATAAAAAACCCAACTTGGTATTCACTGCTACTTTCGTAACTACTTATAAAGTTATGTCTTGCACACATCAGTAGTTCATCGGTTTGTAATAATGAATCAACTGGTGAATGATGTAGAAATAATTAATCGTGCCCCCAGACTTACATTGAATAAAGCTTTGAAAGATGTTTGAAAGCCAAGGCTAACCAAGACTATACTCTTCGCAGCGTTTCGTATTTTTTTCTACAACGAATTGATAAAGGAGGATTTTTATAAATTATTATCGGTAGTATGTCAGGTCAGTTTCGTAAATTTTCGTCTTTTTCATGCTAGCTCCTACTTATTACTAGATATAAATTCGAATGTGTGTATCTATGTGTGTTCCGGTTTGACGTTACACCAGCAGAACCAATTTTGATGAGTTTTGGTATAAATTTGTGCTAAAAAAGTTATTATCGTTATTATCTTTGACCATTTAGGTCAAAGATAATAACGATAATAACTTTTTCAAAATAAAGTGAGATACTATTGAGTCTTCACATTAATCCGATTCTACAAAGATCTAATAAATTCAAAAACTAAAACTAAATTTAAAATGTCCTTGAAAAATAATTGCATTCTTCAATAAAATAGTGTAAAATAACTGCAAGACCTCTTCGGTTACAAGTCGCCCTCATGGTGAGTAACGGTCGACTTTTCGCAACTGTCTTTTGAGAAAGGGATGGTCTGTGGGCAATCGACTGAGACGGACCTTGAAAATGAATAGAAGTGAAAGTTTTTTGCTTTAATGTTGAAGAGTATTCTATATTCAGTTAAAATATTGTAAATAAAGATGGAATGACTAAAAACGTAATGATAAAGAGTAAGTATTCAATATCTGCAATCATTAAATATAATTATTTTACATGGCGATCAAGAGATATTTGTAAGTTTTAGAAGTAAGAAAAAAATAATTCCAAGATGATTGCTTATCTAATCAAATTTCACAGAAAAATAATGTTGCAACCGCATAGAAAGTTGAAACAAACAGAGATGAAAATCTGTTTCTCAAAGATGTTTAACAAAAGTTCTAAATATAACTACAAGATCCTTTTCAGGCCATTTTGAAATGAATGAAATTAATGACTCTTCATCACATAAAATGTCATCCTTCAACAGCATTAAGAAGTGTACAGACACCCCGAAGTATCTCAACCCTGGCTCCAATTAAAGTAATTGTAATAATTTCTTCAATAAACTCCACAGTGTGAGGGGTCTGGAACTCTCTTGCTATAAATCGCCCGCGCTGTAACGGTCGGCTCTTCGCAACTGTCTCCTGAGAAAGGGATGCTCGTAGTCGCGTGCGCAGCCAGCTGAGACGGGGCTGTGGAATGTATAGAGGTGGCAGTACGTAAGATAACTTTGGATTAATTAAACTTTTCATTTAACAAGTTGACATCTAGGATTGATAGTGGAAACGGTACATGTGAAATGTTTGTGTGATTTTTAATGAATTTAATATTGGCCTCTCAAAGATAAGATGAGATTAACCAGAAGGAACTCAGTCTCTTATGCATGACGGAAGGAACAGTACAAACTGTTTGTCGCAGGACACCAACGTATGCTATTGGTAACAGATATGCTATTCTCTATAAGAAATCACATCGCTGGACTCTACGATGTACTCTTCGACGAGACGGCTTTGAGATCGTCCAATAGAACAGCACGATTGGATAAAGACGCTGTCAGTAGCTATATGAATATAATCAAACTTTAGTCCCAGCGTGGCGTGATCGCTGCGGCCGCGCCGTCACAAGGCTGTGTTTATAGAGAATACCACTGCAAGTCGTCCTGGCGAGGCGTACCACCGCCATTAATGGAATCTTAGCTTACATTTGACAAAGAAATCTCTTGCTGACGCTGAGAACTTCGTAAAAGTTGCTTGTAGTTATCAAGATATGTCAAATTGGAACGTGTGTTGCATAAATGAATGATTTGTATTGTGATTTATAATTATACTCTGTAGTTTAAAAATCATTCTGAAACTCATGACATAAGTGATATAGTTTCCTTCCAACCCAATAAGCTTCATAGATATTTTTTTTGCCCCACTACTGAGCAAAGGTCTTCCCCATAACCTTCCACTCTTCCCTTAGTGCGGCTTTCAACATTATTTATTCAGGTATTTATTCATTCATAAATAAATACCTTTTAAAATAATTTCAGCATTTCTGCGACGTATAATTGGTTACAGCTTTTAAAGCTGAACAATTATGATTTACTTTTAATATGACAAATTTTTACACAACTGCCCAAAAAGAAGATATTTTTACCATTATAAAAAGTAAAAGCTTGTAGCACGATCTACCTCTTTCCCTTCCTAGCTCTGTACGACAGGTGCGTAAGCGCGTCACCTTTGAGAAAAAATGGCGTCGGCGGGGGAGAGCCCTCAGTGCCCCACGTGTCACGATAAACTTTTTATACTCGAATTAATACTACTTGCTATCTTATGGTGGTTGTACACTGGCGATTGAGGGTTATTTGAATTGTAAAGGGGATATTGAAAGTTTTTTTGACAAAAATTGGCGGAAGACGAATATTTTTGTATAATTCCGCAACTTTAGAATAGTTTTGTGAGGGTAAATACGGTATAGTAGGATGAAATGGGATCAAAAAAAAATTAAGAATTTTCTACCAATCCTGTTTTTAAAAATCGTCATGATAAGACTGTTAAGTAAATGAAGTAGATGAAGATGTCTCTTTAAGAGTAATAATATTTAAAAAAAATGTCTAGCAGACAGAGAAGCCACGTATTCTACTTTGGTGAGTGTACCCAAGAAATCCATAAGGGGATGAGGTCGTTCATCCCACCAGCCCCGTTCTACCATCGGACATCTATAATAAGACGCACTGCATCCCTACATTGTTGCAATTTCACTAATTCGCACAAGGCTTTATTATTCCATTTTTTAAATTCACACAGCAAAGGAGTGGAACTATCTACCTGGGTCTGAACGCATACCAACCTAATCTCATTAAATCTAAAGTAGGCTTCTACAAGGCAAGCCTCATGGTCCAAGATCTTGGCCGCTTCTGTTCTAAACTACAATCAAAAGCAAACTTGATACCTACTGCTAGTCTACATCATCCGGCCTGTTGGCCTGAGCAAACCTATTTCAAAAATAAATTTTAATATACCTAATCTACTTTTAGGATCTGGTATAAAGACGAATTTCACAAAGTTCGGAAACCTATCATGGAAGAACTTTGTCGACTGCTTCCGAAAGCGGTTTAGTGTACAGTCTTCATAAAACAATAACCCGCGCAATGTTGAACCGTATTTTCCCTTCACCATCATAAACAATCCCGCTCTATTAATCACCCCATACTTAGGTAGGTACTTAATTTAATATCTTTTACAAATAACACTCGTTCACACACAGTATAAGTGTCCAAGCACCTTTAAAGACAGCTATCTCCCTGTCCAGCATATAAATAGTTAATTTGGTAAGAAGGCGGTTATTTTAACTACTTTATCGTGAATCGTGACCAGCGCACGCGCATCCAGTATTGGGTTTCACTTCAACACAGCACCTGGCTAGAAAGGGTAATTTTTACTGAATTATTACTAGTTACACTGACACTTGGTTTTATTTATTGTAACTTTTTAATTCTTACAAGAGAAATTGTCTGTGGAACTGTCCTTTATTTTGTTGTGTAGAATGTTTTGAATATTTTGCTCGTATATCGCAATTAATTTTAACTAAAACGTCAGAGATGACCTTTGAAATTAATTGGTGAGTTTTAATCAAATGGAATTTGTGTTGGTTAGTTGATAATTCAGGCTTGATATCCTTCCAACGGGAGTTTAAAAATATACTTGGTGTTGGAAGTGCAGAAATTAATAATAATTTCTTTACTATCGACATGCTTTTTTTCAGGTTGTTATAACTACCTTCTAGTACCTTCTACTACCTTCTGATGCACTAATCGAGTTTTCATAAACTTATTTATTGAAACTTTAATTGGTGGTTTGTGTATGTGAGTTGTTTCAAAACATATTTACGGGACAACAATAATTCCTAGTCTAGGACTACGTTAAAAAAAAAAGAGAAATAAAAATACAAAAATTCACTAAACATAAAACAAGGATCTTTGAACTTTGACTTTAATCCCCAACAAGACACAATACACTATTAAAACTCAAAACGAAGCTGGAACGCAAAAGGCAACCAAAGAAACTGGTTGGGTTTTATTCATGACAGTCCCTCACGCTGTGCACCTAAGGCCCGGATTCATTTGATGATTTTCCACAATAAAAACAGGACCAGGGTACTATACCATGAGTACATAAGTACCTCTATATACTTCAGCTACTGTAACCACCCAATACATAATGAATACATAACAAACAATGTATGTATCGCCTCTTTATATAAACACATGAGGAAATGAAAATATTATCAAACCGAGGATCTTGGATCGATTTGTTTTCAGTTCGGCACGGGCCGAAGCAATAACACTGAGAAATGTATTATATGAGCTGTCATAATAGTCTCGTTTATTTGAAAAACTTGCTTGAAAAACTTGAGATTGTTTGGAGTTAGTCACTGGTAGGGGATTTTTGAGTGGGGACGAGCTGCTTTTTTGTAGTACATAAGTGAGTGCTACACACAGACAACCTTTTACATTTACTTATCACCTCTTGACCTCTACTTAGGCGTTAAGGTCACCTAAGAGATAGAACGTCCTTAGGTAACTCAAGGGACCAGGTTCAATTAATTTGAACATAGCCACACTGTGCGCATTAGGAATAACGGACGTAATAAGCTTTAATTCTTGGTGCGCACATTTTGGTCCTTTGAACCGGATCCATAACATTGAGTGAATATATAATAATGAATTTTCCATCTGCTAATCGAAGGATAACCTTGACATAATTCAGTTTTGTAGTAATTGAAGGAAAACAGTGGACTGCAATAGGCAATGAAATTAATGTTTTAAGTAACAAAGAAGATTAAAAACAGCAAAGGTAAACGATTTTCAATATTAAGCCAGTTTAATTCCATTAAAACAAGATAACAACCAAAAAAAAGGAACACCTTTTTCGCATTACCACATTCACGCATAATTTTTAAGGCACATTAGTGCCAAGAGGGTCTCCCATTGCGTAAACTCACCGCGTACTTCCGATGCCGGGGATAGGGGATAAAAACCTCATTTCCGGCGAGAACCCTTCCCTTAGGGGACGCTCGGTACAATCAGTACGTTGCCATGGTGATAATGTATGCGTGTTCTCGAACTTTCGTCATGGGGTGGACTGTAAGAGGAAACTTGGGCGATTTGAGTTGATTTGTTCTTAAATTAGGTAAAATTTCAGCCAATTGCCGTTAAATGCTGAACGTAATACTCCTCAAAGAGCGTCAACCCGCATCTACGAGTATCTCCTGCCAGACACGTTCTTCAAATCATCGATTTATCTTGTCTCAGGGCTACTCTAGCACTACCTGCTGACGGGTTCGCCGGAATAACGAGCTACGGTGGCCCTGGAACGCAAAGGGCTATTGGAGGACACCGTGGATTTTAGTCAGTACAAGTCTGACAGTCCCTCCTGCTCTGCCCTGGGTGGGAAAACTCATTTGATTATTTAAATAAGTGAAAAAAAAGGGAGGGGAGTCAAAATCCTTTAAAAATGTATGTTCCATTTTCACATCAAAACTTTTGAACCGATTTTGATGAATTTTGGCATAGAGACTTGAATTGTCAAAAGACAAAAAATAAAACCAAAGCATAGATCTCTATGGAGAAGAACGGGCAAGCAACTCCATAGACGCTCTTTTTCAATCGCCAAAACTATTACTGAACCTATATTACATCATTCATCTTGAGATATCCATTTTCATATTGCACCATGCAAAAAGCTAACCCTATTTTGAAGCCCACAATACAGCTACAAAGTCAAAACCCACAATAAATCAAAAATACATTCAACACAAGATAATTACCATCTCATGGGGTGCGATCAACTCCACGTCCGATTCGCCATGGACCGAGGGGAAATTATCAGCTCAACAATAGGTAAATCAGACATGTGTGGCGCCCCCCTAACGTAACGAGCGTAATGATACAGGTGATAGTTTTGTTTCTTATCGATTTTGTGCATGATCGAGTATTTTATGGGGCGCAATGGGGTACCTACGATTATTTTTACATCAGATTGGTTTTACTAACAGATTTGTTCACGATTTTAATTGTTTGAATTAAAGTTGTTCTGTACTAAATTGAATATTTTTATGAAACTAGTTCCCCTTGGCTTCACCCCCGCGGCTCCTATTAAATAAATAAATAAATTTATTCAAGAATTCGGTCCCAATAAAGGTTTACATAATTATTACAAGCGAAATACTATAATTCTATGTGTAATGTAGCGATCTGCCTTATCTAGGTTTATTAAAACCTGTGTTTCAGGTTATATGTTATGGTTGTAGAGAGCAGTGGTGGCCCAGTGGTATCGGTCCCGACTTACGAGTTTTAAGTCGTGGGTTCGAACCTCACCAGGCGCATTACTTTGTGTAATTTATTTCATTGCCACTGCTCCCAAAATGGTGAAGGAAAACATCGTGAGGCCGTCCTATAACCAACAATTCGAAGACATATTGTGACATCCACAAATCCGCACTGGGCCCGCGTGGTGGATTATGGCCCACTCCCTCTCACATAGAGGAGGCCTGTGTCCCAGCAGTGGGAACATTATAGGCTGATGATGATGATGATTGGTTGTAGCATGATGCCTATAGCCTTCCTATAGACTATAATATCTATCCGTCAATTAAACATTTTATGTATGTATTTGAACCAGCACTTCCTGAGATTAGAACGTTCATCCAAACTGTTCAGCTTTATGAAATTAGTCTAATGGTGAGTATAGATTTATTTATAACTCCCAATCTACTTTACGCACTGTTTAAAAATCTACATTTATGCAATGAATAGAATAGATTTTTTGATACTTATATCAGAATAGGTCCCAAGGGCAGTCGTTCCATGTAAAATACTGATATCCAGCTGCATCTGGTTCGACTGGAAACAGACCCCAATAAAGTTAGGAAAAGGTTAGCCAGATGATGATTAGGATACGAGATTCGGCATTCGTAAAACCTTAAATGATGTTAGAATCCTTGATCTTTTTTTTTCCCATATCGGCTTGCTAGCGAGCCATAATTGGAGAAACATAGCCATAATTTGTATACTACTGTGACTTTTAGTACTAAAATATTACGTCGTAATCGAAAAGGACCTTAATTTTTGTTACAAAGTCCAAGAATTCATTCAGCAAGCCGCTGTTAAGACCTTATTATTCGCTTCTTAGCTAAGGTTCTATAAGATAACCACAAAAAGCGACACTACAACTATTAAATTCCGAACAAAGAAGACCTGAAAACCTACACTTTGTCCCAATCACCCGTTTCCTCCCCACACAACCCCGCAGTCCGCAACAATCTCCCCACCAGCCATAATACAGCACATCGTCTTCTGGGAAGCCGGGCCGGTTGCCATGGCAACGCGCCGCATCAACACGCCAGCCATCCGCACGAGGCACACATACAGCCGTGTGATTGTACAGGTGACCTGCTAAGGATGGGGGCACAGTGGGGTTGAAGTTATCAGTGCTGGGAGACAAGAGACGAATTTGGAAGGTACGGTTGGCGTAGTGATCAACCGTTCGACTGCTGCACTGTGTGTTGCCAGTTCGATTTCCGCCGGAACTAATATTCGTTTGATCGACAAGTAGTTGTTCTGCTGTAAACGCACCCAGAGAAAGAAAAAAATATATTTCTCCACAGACATGAATGAAACTCACGAAAAAAAAGAACAATCCGATTAAAAATAGAAAACAAGAAAAAATGGTTATTAAGGAAGCAAATACATTTGGCTGGCAAAGTAAAAACATACCTATTTTCTGTATTAATAAAATAATCTGGGTCGATGAAAAAGAAACCCCGCTTCGTGGGGTTTCTTTAAACCGAACTTCGGGGTGTCCCTGAAATCTTGCAAAAGCGAGTTTTAGATTTGGTGAGCATTTATCCATTTTGGTTTACAAAAAGAATTATTGATGTGCATTTAAATTGCAGCAAAAAAGCTCCGTACAATATAAATAGAAATAAAATTTTAACAAAAAAAAAACCATGATGGTTTCCCGGTATATCTCTCACCTTATTCATCACAATTTGCTAGTGTGCGTGTTTCAGGTCGGCGTTTATCTGGCGTGGCCACGTCACGATGTCATATACTTGTCATATAGCACACGAGTACATTAGCGAGCCCATGTAGGTAGGGAGGTACCTACAGCTACGTGATAGGGACACGGATCATAGTCTACATAGGTAAAGGATAGTAGGTCGCATGAATTTCAGGATGAATTATAGCTGAGTTTTAGTAAGCACAACGCAGGCTTGTGGATAATTATATATTTTACGGTGGAGCGAGCATACCCATTAGAAACCTGTTCACTCTAATTTTGAAGAGATTTAGTTGTACGCGTTCGGAAACACAGACGCAGTTCCACTATTTTGCTGTGCGAATTATTAAGGAAAATAATGAAAGCGCTAAGTACGAATTGGTAGAACAGCAACTAAGTAGGTATGGATGTTAAATAAGCAGTTCGTCTACAAGTCCAACGGTAGAAGGGGCCGGTGGGATGATGTTGTAGAGAACATCCGCATACTCTCCAAAGTAAAGTCTAAAGAAAACCGAGAAGCAGGCAATCTTGCGGATATTTACAAATGCGGGCTTCGAGGCCTGTCAAAAAAGAAGCGGCGAGATGACCCGAATGCTTACTGCGATGGTTCAAAATGACGTTCAGAAAGGGTACTTGGAGAAATATGGGAGAAGCTTTTACCTAGCAGTCTGAAATCTTGGGATAAAAAAAAACTGAAACTACAGAACACAAGCTGCTATCACCCTTGGCTTTGGCCCTCTGAGAGGGGGGCCCCGTCATTATGCTGACGCTCTTTGAGGCGCGCGTGGGACACAACGCGCCGTCGACCCAGCTCATTTAGACGATGCAAGAAATTATATGCTACTTGCTGTAGATTGCTTGAGGCACTGGGACTGGGACTGAGTAATTTGCATGCAACTTGCGTGTGATAGATATAGGATATATCTAAGTAATAATAGTAATATATTAACAGCGATCAACTGATTTCAGAACGAAATCAGTTGATGTTCAAATTTATATCGAATTATGTTAAGGTTGCAAATAAATACTTACTGAATTTGTAAATTATCTAATTAAGTTTTAAAATGGTTCTACTGTACAGGATTTGTTTATTGTTGCCCATTTTATTAATTATTTAACAACAATGTTTGACGATCTGTGATTGGTCAATAATGGCGGTAATATTTGATGGAAGTGGTACAATACTAAGTTTATAAAAGTAGATGTACCCTCACTTTGGTAGTCATTATTATTCAACTGTTCAAAGAGTTAAGACGTGTCTGAAGTGGTGTCTTGGTTATTTAATGTGATGTAATATTAAAGAATACAAGTGTGTGATGCTGAAAGTTATATTGTGTGTCATAATGTTCTACAATAAAAATGTAAGTTATTTGATATTTATTATGATATAAGAATATTCCTGTAAGTTATGTATTTTTATAATGTGAACGGATAAATTATGTTGCCGTGGAGTTTCTTTTCTCCTTTCTTCTCCACGAAGACCTAGGGTTGCGAAAGGAGGTAGTTTTGGTAATAAATAGCTAATCTGGATTTGTGCTTTCATTTATAAACATTAATAAGTCCTTGGAGATATTATTTACATACAGTAAATAAATAACATTAACCATCCTGATACCTAAAAACTTGATAATTAAGTAGATATTTATATAAATATAACAGAATATACATCCTATTTCTAACATCAGAAGTGGGATAAGTCCCTAACCTATTTATAATTTCTAATGAACTTTTTTGTGTATTTTTCATAATCAACGTTGGAGCTATCAATCAGCACACCCTTGCTGCACTGCCGCACCCCTGCGTCATCGGGTGGATGAATCGACTGTAGAAGGGCGATGACAACGTGCTCCAACTCGAACAGCGGCACTGCGACGCTGCTGAAAAGGATTGAAGCCAGGCTGAGGATAACGGAACGAGAACTCCTGCACCACATCAGTATAAATTATTGGCTAATGTCGGTAAGGCCTCCAGAGGCTCTGCTTATAGACGTTGTAATCAAAAAAGTGAGATGGAAAGATCCTAGATGTAGATCGTGAAAGGTTAAGCTTTATTAACATGGTAACGAGATTGAATAGAAAATAAGTACATCAAAACAAAGTGATGTTGGGCAGTTGCAAAAAAAAAAAAAAAAAGACTAGATGTTTTTATTTATAAAAATGGCTGTTTAAATTAAAAATGGTCAGTTGATGAAACTGCAGCATCTGTTATATAGTCACACACTGAAACAGTTTGTGTATATTTTATAAAGGTGACCTTTAAAGCAATAACAACTTGAGTGGTTAAGTATTTGAAAAGAAGTATCGATTAATAGGAAATTGAAAACACATCTAATTTTGAATGTGCCAGGGCCAACAAAATTGTTTGTTGGCCAAACAATAATACAGCAGTGAAAAATTGACAAATAAAGTTTCTTTTGCATAAAAGTATATAAATTCGCTAAACGAGAAAAAAAAAACGGTATCCAGTTGTTGCTTGATAAAGTAAACTGGGTAAACGAGATAAAAAAAAAAAAAAAAAAAAAACTTTTGGTCCAAAAAATGATGAGAGTTGAGACTACATTTTTGTTTTTCTAATCAATCTTTCATTTAAAAAGTACCAGGGTTGGCATGATTAAACCAAGTCCTTCGAAAAGAGGTTGAAAACTGTTTGCATTTGACAGTGTTTTTTTTATCACACTTTAAAAACAAAGATTAAAACAAGCTTTAAACATTGTGAAAACAAAAAAGAAAAAGTTCTAAAGTTACCTTTTCTGGCAGATGACTAGATATAAAATGAAAATAAATTAATATTTAAAAGTATGAATAGCTTGACGTAAAACCTATGCTGTTCCTACATCACATTTTTGAACTTTTATTGGGACTGTATTTAAATAAAACATTATTTTTGGGATAAGTATCTAATTTATTCAGTTAAACAAATGCCTTAGTACCAGGATTTACCAGGTACAGTAGCTTAGTAACAGGACAATGTAACGCCTATTTTTGAAACATTAGCATATGACAATTTAAATTTCTATACAATCAAATGTATAACTACATATATGAATTAATAAAAAAAACATTAGTTATTACGAAATCAAAATTGTGGTCCTTAATTTCGACTGATGATGGATTAGTGATAATTCCCCTCATTTCAAAATATATTAGCGGCTCGTCCCGGCTTCGCATGGGTGAACATGTTACTCAGGGTGAAAGTAGCTAAACGCTATAAAAACAAGAAAAAAAGATAATACCTACCAACCTAAGACTTGAACTTCTACCCTAGATATATCGGTCCAGTCGTGTAGCCTCTAGACAATGGTCGTTGCTGTCAATAACCTTCAAATAGACGTTCTTATGATACATTAGTTGGAACGAAAAACAAATGACGAATAACATACAGAGTTAAAAAAAAAAAAGAAAATATATTCGTCCTCTAGAACCTGGCCCTGATAGTTACAAACACAAGAAAAAAAGAATTAGCCGAATGGGTACAGCCGTTTTGGAGTTGGCTCATAACTACACATTAGCAACACATTTGGCGATCCATTTCTATAATACAGAAGATTATGTTATGTTGGTGTTTTCTCTATTCATAGAATAGAATTCTTAGTACAAAGTTAAATCCCCGCTGGTCCCTCTAGGCAAGTCCCTATGCCATTCAGTATAAAAATCAACATTAGAACCGATACTACTAGAAGAGATTACGCGGCATACAAAAATGTTTTTGATCTGCTTTTGTAAATATTTTATTTACAATTGCGAGTCAAAAAAAATAACAGATCATAGTCTAGAAATGAAACATCAATTTTAAACAATTTCATTAATACGGTTTGTTAAAAAAATAAGTAAAAAAAAAAAAACTGTCCCGCCTCTCACAATGATGACGAATGGTCTTCTTAAAGTAATATTTAAACTTACAGATATTTAACCTTTGATAGAAAAAGCAAGAGTTGTTACAAAATAAAAAGGTGCTTTAATTATGACTATTTAAAAAGTTGTCTTAAAAACTTAAATATGATGGGATGGAACAAGACTGGACTTGGATTATGTGAAAACTAGTATTTGATCGAAGGAACCGAAATAAGATTTGAATCTTAGTCTTAGTTATTAAAAGTATAGTTTAGTAAATCGGTAAAAAAAAAAAAAAAAACGTGGTTTTGAAAAGGTCTCGACTTGAAAGTACTATTTGCAATAATAATAATATTGTCAGAATAACCGAGTCGTGAATTTCTTTTAAAAATATAATGCAAATCATGTAGCCAAAAAAAAAAAAGGAAAGATATAATATTTATTGGTACAGACACAGAGCATACACAATAATATGCAAAAGAAAATGAAAAATGAACAAGTGATAGACATCATAATAATTATTATATTGTACCTACTTGATATACGATCACTTTAGTTGAATCTAGACAGTGAAATCAGTGTTATTTTGCTATCGTTTGTATGATGTATTAGTTTAAAGACGTCAATGTATTTTAAACTAGTGTTTGCCCGCGGCTTCGCTTGCGTTAATTTAGAATTTGAGAAACAATACGGTCGTGTAATTGGCACCATCTGGAATATGAATGTAATTTTTTTTTTTCTCGGCAACAGATCTCTTCTATTCTTCGGGATGAAAGATACCCTATATCCGTCTATGCTCCTAACAAAGTAATGCAAAATTTTGGGACGATCGATTCAGTAGGTAGTTTGCGTGAAAAGGTAAAAAACAAACATACCTACTTGCATTTATAATATAAGTTTAGATCAATAATGTTATACGTAGGTACCTATATAGTTTGCATAGGAAACGTCTTTGTTTGAGCGAAATTAATTTCAAAGATCCGTGTTTATCTTAAACACTAGACTATCATTTTTTGGTCGATTTACAGTATCGCTGCAATTTGTTATAGCATTGCGCATAGCCTTTGAAGGGGGAACTTCACCATACCGCGTGATACATTAAAAATAACTTATTATTTAACTCGATGAGTAAAACTTGTTGTCGTTTAAAACATAATCTATGCACTGCTTTGAGCACTAATTCAAAACAAATAAACACAAAATAATAAAGATTCGTTTGTTTTCGAATCTTTAAAATTCCTACTCCTCTAAACAATAAATTACGAATAAATAATATCCAGTGGTTTCGCTTCCAACTCAAAACATACATGAGATAATAGCGTAATAATACATAGCCTATTAACAGAAGGATATTATTAGGAATATTAGAGGAAAATTTGATCTACAACTTTACAGTAGTTTCGGAGATAGATCAAAACAAAAAAAAAAATCATAAAAAAAAAAGTTGATCTGGCATCAGAACCGATCCTTTATCTCGAAAAAAAAATACAAAAAAAATATTCAATGTACAGGAATGACAGCTCTACGATTTAATTATAATGTAAAGATAAAGAATAAAGATAAAGAAGAATAATTAAAACCTTAGCTGTGGTATGACATTCACTAACTGTGGGTGGTTGAACTTCACCGACGACGGTGGGGTGTTTGATCTGCCCAGTAAGGTTATAATAAGTAAGATTGTAAGTAAGGATTATAACTGCTGGTCGGTCACTGCTCTGATATCTTTCTGAAATTCACGCGCAGCAGGTGATAAGACTGATATGTCAAGGCCAGAGGCTATTGTTAACCAGCGAGGTCGATAATTATGAACTGACTATTGTAATTATGAACTGACCATTGTAATTATGAACTGACTATTGTAATTATGAACTGACTATTGTAATTATGAACTGACTATTGTAATTATGAACTGACTATTGCAATTATGAACTGACTATTGCAATAATGAACTGACTATTGCAATAATGAACTGACTATTGCAATAATGAACTGACTATTGCAATAATGAACTGACTATTGCAATAATGAACTGACTATTGCAATAATGAACTGACTATTGCAATAATGAACTGACTATTGCAATTATGAACTGACTATTGTAATTATTAACTGACTATTGGCATTATGAACCTTAGTATTGACATTATGATCCTTAGTATTGACATTATGATCCTTAGTACTGACATTATGAACCTTAGTACTGACATTATGAACCTTAGTACTGACATTATGAACCTTAGTACTGACATTATGAACCTTATTACTGACATTATGAACCTTAGTACTGACATTATGAACCTTAGTACTGACATTATGAACCTTAGTACTGACATTATGAACCGAGTGTTGACATTATGAACCGAGTATTGACATTATGAACTGCGTATTGACATTATGAACTGAGTATTGGCATTATAAACTGGGCATTGAAGTTATGAAAACATTGTTTCCGTTGGTCGGTCATTTGCTTGTTGCAAGTCTATCCCACTAGCAGCGGGTGGAGGGGACTTGACATGTCTAGGCAATTGGCAAAACAGAAATTTGTTTCTGCTGGTCGGTCATTTGCTTGGTGCAAGTCTATCCCACGAGCAGCGGGTGGAGGGGACTTGACACGTCTAGGCAATTGACAAACAACAAAAAATTTAATAAAGGAAATAAAGGAAAGAAAAAAAGGGATAATACACTTCAAGAGCGAAGTACTTGTCAGTATGGCCGTGTACTTCGAGAGCGAAGTACTTGTCAGTATGGCCGTGATAGATATAGGATATATCTAAGTAATAATAGTAATATATTAACAGCGATCAACTGATTTCAGAACGAAATCAGTTGATGTTCAAATTTATATCGAATTATGTTAAGGTTGCAAATAAATACTTACTGAATTTGTAAATTATCTAATTAAGTTTTAAAATGGTTCTACTGTACAGGATTTGTTTATTGTTGCCCATTTTATTAATTATTTAACAACAATGTTTGACGATCTGTGATTGGTCAATAATGGCGGTAATATTTGATGGAAGTGGTACAATACTAAGTTTATAAAAGTAGATGTACCCTCACTTTGGTAGTCATTATTATTCAACTGTTCAAAGAGTTAAGACGTGTCTGAAGTGGTGTCTTGGTTATTTAATGTGATGTAATATTAAAGAATACAAGTGTGTGATGCTGAAAGTTATATTGTGTGTCATAATGTTCTACAATAAAAATGTAAGTTATTTGATATTTATTATGATATAAGAATATTCCTGTAAGTTATGTATTTTTATAATGTGAACGGATAAATTATGTTGCCGTGGAGTTTCTTTTCTCCTTTCTTCTCCACGAAGACCTAGGGTTGCGAAAGGAGGTAGTTTTGGTAATAAATAGCTAATCTGGATTTGTGCTTTCATTTATAAACATTAATAAGTCCTTGGAGATATTATTTACATACAGTAAATAAATAACATTAACCATCCTGATACCTAAAAACTTGATAATTAAGTAGATATTTATATAAATATAACAGAATATACATCCTATTTCTAACACGTGCAATTTCATGCAGCGTGTAAATGGGCCTTTATAAATGCAAGAATTTGCATACTAGTTTGACTATATTCCAGTATTTTTTGGATCAACTTAATTCCGAATTTTCCAATCATTAATAGTCCGTAATGTAGTCAAACTTTGGGCATGCAAATGGGCATTAAATAAGGCTTTATATGCGTCCTTTCGTCTCGTCCACGTTCATATGACTGTCTCTTCGTGTCATACAATTATGGCTAAAATAATTGTTTCATACCTTAATTATTCCCATTCGCTATGATCTGAGTCACGTACAGTTGCGATATTCACGCAAATAGGACGCTTGCTAGATAGTTAGGGACGTCTCTAGGTGTTTGTGCTATCGATTTTGTGTACCATTATAATGCGGGTCTTCGCATCGTGGTTTTAATGGTTTTCTTTGGCCGCTGTCTGATTAGAAATACAAAAATGTAAGGGTAACGAAGTCTTCCCTTTCACACCCTATCCTTGTTGAAATTACAGCGCGTTTCAGGAATGTGTTGATTATGTTTTTATGGGTATTTTACGTGGTATAAGTTTGTAAAACGAAACAATTTTCTCCAGGAAGCTTTCATAGTAATCGGTATTTGGTCTCACAATCAATGTTGCAATCTGATGGTATTTAATTTTACCTGACGTACTACTACTTCTTCTTTTTCTTCTTATTACTACTAACCGTTTGTTTTTTAAACCAATACCTTTCATCTCGTTTTCTCTGTTCAACAGAGAAATACGAGTACCTACAGGTTCCCCAATTCACCACAAACAGCACTTTCTAGAAAGCGCTGTTTGAACCTTTACAGCGGTTATGCGCTGCATCTGATGCAAATCCGTGAAAATTTTGATGTAATCTAAAGAACTAATTCGGATTTGGATATTGCTGACGCAGTAATTCGATCTCTGATTTAATTCTAAGTTATTCAACTGTCATCTTTAGGATGTCTAGGTAATAATTATACAAGAAAGAAAAGTTATCAACAATGTTGTGATGAGCTCCGTCAATTATTTAGTTCAAAATTGGCGACTGATGGAGAGAATGTGCGTCAACTACAATTAAAATAGTTCTATGGCTATTTCGGAATATATTTAACCACTCTTAAAATAAAAAAATATCCGTCCATCTCCTGGAAAAGTATGACTACGGAAAAATAAACCCAAATATATTGTAATAAAACCTATATTGCAACTAATCTCCTGAGATTAACGACAGTGAGTCCTGGCGAGGTATGGTTAAAGGTGCCTGGACGGTGAGGACTCCGTCTCTTGACAGTGAGGAGGTCACCTGCTCCGGGACTACGCCTGGGGGCAGCTTGAAATGTCTGGTGAAAGAAAATACATTTTATTTGACCTAGGCTAGGACTGAGATTTGTACAAAACGGAGAGGAGATGTTCAGGATTTTGTTCTTAACAGCGCATATTCTGAAAGTTGGCAACGTTGCAAATGGCTTTTTTTTTATCGTGGTAAAATCATCAAATGAGTCCTCCCACCCCGGGCAGGGCGGGAGGGACTGTCAGACTTGTACTGACTAAAATCCACGATGTCCTTCATTAACCCTTTATGTTCCGGGGTCACGGTAATGAATAAGTCCCGCGACCCCGGCAGGCTTTGGCCCTCTAAGAGGGGGCCCCGTCATTATGCTGACGCTCTTTGAGGCGCGCGTGGAACACAACGCGCCGTCGACCCGGGCATGGTCCATGGTCAGACAGCGAGTTGCCCTTTACTCGCTGTCCGCATGCCCGCGCCTACGGTGGCCGGAGATCGTCTGCCGACGTCCGACGCCGCGGGCGTCTATCACTGCGGTTGGGGCGGAGGGAGGACGCTGTCCTCTCGCGGCCCGCCTCCTTCTTCACGAGCATTATACTGCTTCGCAGAAGGAGGCGACCGCTTCCCACTCCGTGCCGCCCCGCAGCATGGCCGCAACCAATGCCGGGCGCGAGAGGTCTCCGCCTATCGCCGCCGTGAGGACACGTCGGTGCTCTGCCCAAGCGGGGCAGTCTTGCACCGTATGCTCTACTGTTTCCTCCGGGCGATCTTCGCAGTGGTGACACCCGGGCGTTTCTTCCCTCCCTATCAGACACGGAACCTCCCGAAACTTCCGTGTCCGGTGAGGACCTGCGTCATGCGGTAGGTCAGCACGCCGTGACGCCTATCCAGCCACTCCTCAAAGAGGGGTCTTACCGCCGCGATTGCGGCGTGCCCGGTTGCAAATGGCTGTCAAATATTTACAAGTTTTGATTAATTTTACAAATTTTCGGTATAAAAATAAGAAATATGGCTCTGTAGTGCACTAAAAATTAATTATGGAATTCAATAATTAATATCGTAACACCGAATATATAGTTTTAGACGTAAAAAAAGCATTTGGAAACTTCCCAAATGCCTTTTAAACACCTGAAACGGTTACAACATCAAATTCAGTGTTTTAATTGCATTCCTATATCAGTTTTCTAGTGCACTACAGAGCCATATTTCTTATGTCCTCACAGTAACATTGCCAAATTAGTTAAAACTTGTAAATATTTGACAGCTATTAGCGACGTTGCCAACTTTCTGGTTATGCGGCCTTAAGAATTTTAGAATTGCTAGCTACAACCTTGGGGCCTTTAAGTCTAGAGTGAAGACTAACGTCTTCTAGGCAAGTGTGTTTCAGCACCGTTAAAGATATAATCGTTTATCTCTATCAGGCGAGATAGTGGTCAAATACAAGCCTTGGAGCCGCCTTATCTATTTTTTAATATCAGCTGTTATACCGGCGACAGAAAAACATTCATCATCATCATCAGCCGGAAGACGTCCACTGCTGAACATAGGCCTCCCCCTTAGACCGCCACGCCGAACGACAATTCGCCACTTGCATCCATCGGAAAAACATTATCTGTGAAAATTTCAACTATAACTATCACGGTTCGTGAGATACAGTCTAGTGGCATACATGACGGGGCCCCTTAGAGGGCCAAAGACTGCGTAAAGGGCTATTGAAAGATACCGTGGATTTTAGTCAGTACAAGTCTGACAGGGCCTCCTGCCCTGTCTGGGTAGGAGGACTCATTTGTAGATCTCAGGACGCTTAAAAAAAAACCCTAGTGACGGACGGACAGACGAACAGCCTTATCCTTTGGGTACGGAACCCTAAAAAGCAGTAACCTGTTGTACTCCCGGAAAACTGTTGAGTCAGCCGACTTCTCCTCATGACTTGCAGTGACAATCAGAGTTTCGTTTATGATCCTCACTTCTATCTGAAAGAAAAGGCAATTGATATATTTTCATAATAAATAATATACAAATATCTATACATATAATAAAATAGTAGGAAAGTCAAAACTGTACATTGAATATTTTTTTAAAAGAATACTTGGGGTGTGATCTACAATCGATACCGAAGCCAAAAATATAGTTTTTAGAATTTTTGTCTGTTTATCTGTTTGTCTGTTTGTCTGTATGTATGTCCGGGATAAACTCAAAAAGTACTAGACGAATTTGAATATTTTTTTTTTGTTGTATAGGTATTAAGTCTGGCCAACACATAGGCTATAATTTATCTTTGAAACTTGAACACCTGGTGCAGAACCGCAACGGACCAGCTAAACTATAAGAGATACAAAAATGGTGCGATAGCAAAAATTGTTCCGCGTGATGAGCACTTTCTGTTGACACATAAAAATTGAAGATCTGGAACACCTGATGTGGAACACCAACAGCCTAGCTACGCTATAACAAATACAGGAATGACACCTTTGCAAAGTTGTTCAGCCTGACGAGCACTCTTTGTTGACATATAAAAATTGAAGATCTGGCACACCTAATGTGGAACACCAAAAGCCCAGCTACACTATAACATATAAAGGAATGACGTTTTAGCAAAGTTGTTCAGCCTGATGAGCAGTCTCTGATGACGTATAAAAATTGAAGATCTGGAACATCTGTTGTGGAACTCCAAGAGCCCAGCTACACTATAAACATGTAAAGAAATGACGTCTTAGCAAAGTTGTTCAGTCTGATGAGCAGTCTCTGTTGACGTATAAAAATTGAAGAACTAGAACACCTGATGTGGAACACCAAGAGCCCAGCTACACTATAACAAATACAGGAATGACGTCTTTGCAAAGTTGTTCAGCCTGACGATCACTCTCTGTTGACATAAATAAAAATTGAAGATCTGGCACACCTGATGTGGAACACCAAAAGCCCAGCTACACTATAACATATAAAATTATAAAGGAATGACGTTTTAGCAAAGTTGTTCAGCCTGATGAGCAGTCTCTGTTGACGTACAAAAATTGAAAATCTTGAACACCTGATGTGGAACACCAAGAGCCCAGCTACACTATAACATATTCAGGAATGACGTCTTTGCAAAGTTGTTCAGCCTGATGAGCACTCTCTGTTGACATATAAAAATTGAAGATCTGTAAGACCAAAAGCCCAGCTAAACTATAACATAATTATATAGGAATGACGAATGACGTCTTAACAAGAGTTGCTCAGCCTGATAAGCACTCTCTGTTGACGTATAAAAATTGAAGATCTGGAACACCTGTTGTGGAACTCCAAGAGCCCAGCTGAACTATAAAATATATAGGAATGACGTCTTAGCAAGAGTTGCTCAGCCTGATGAGCACTCTCTGTTGACGTATAAAAATTGAAGATCTGTGACACCTGTTGTGGAACTCCAAGAGCCCAGCTACACTATAACATATAAAGGAATGACGTCTTAGCAAAGTTGTTCAGCCTGATGAGCAGTCTCTGTTGTACGTCACTAACAAAGTAAGATGCGTATTTTTTTTTTGTTGTTTAAAATCCCATTTGACTAAGACGACACTGCAACACTCAACGTGTTCATAGTCATGAAACTGTGACATAGCAATGGTGTTTCAGGATTGTAATGTAGTCGTCTTCCCCTGGAGGCGACGGCTCTCCACCGCGTCTATCGAGGCGCATCGCAAGGAGAATGATCATCTCATCCGCACGTAAAATACGCGCATGACGTGGAGTTGCGGATACCAGCCCGCTATACAATAGAATATAATCGCCAGGATGAATCCCCGGAAAGAGCTCCGGCGCGATCACAGGGCAATATGGAGAGAGCGACTGTCCAATTCATATATTAATGCATGCAGGAATATGTACAAAACAGTCGAAATTAAATCATCATTGAGTAAAGACGTTTGTTATTTTTTCTAAAACACCGTTCCATGGCACCAAAAGTGAACCTTAAAGACAATAACCATATGGTCGAAATCGAGACGGATTAATCAATGAATGGAACGGCTTGCGGGCTCGCGCGAATACAATAGAGGACCGCATTCCTTAGATAAGGATTGAAGTTGTTTACAAGTAATTAGTGTATTTGAAGACTATAATAAAAACTTATATTAAAAAGTGGTTAAGACATTGCAGCAGTATTGAACGTGTTTGTGCGAATAAGTTACGTGGACTATTTATTTTAATTCTGCAAAATGACGTCACCTACTCCAGAACAGTCAAAATATCTATCTACGTTAGAAGATGTGGCTAGTATGATACGGAAAGCGCAAGTTAACATGAAGAAGTGTCCCAAACAGCGATTGACAGCAGGTTATGTTAAAGCGAGAATAAAAACTATTGAGGAGTATTGGGATTCGTTCAAACAAACGCATAGCAGCCTCACGAAGTGTACACCACGAGAACAGCGAGGCGTGTTGCCTTACTTTCTTAATGAAGAATATTATACGTATGAAGAAATGTATCTGTGTTTACAAGCCGATTTAACCGATCTTCTTACAACTTTGGAATCGCAACACAGATTATTAGAAGCGTCCAACATGTCTTCTTCGTCACATGATGGCCAGCTACCGTTTGCTAAGCTACCGAGAATACAGCTACCGACGTTTTCGGGCAAATATGAAGAATGGCCTACGTATAAGGATATATTTACAGCACTCGTTCATAACACAACTATTAGCGATGTACGTAAGTTGCATTATTTAAAGACTAGCGTTGCCGGAGAGGCAGAGATGTTATTACGACATATTCAAATTACCGAAAGTAATTATGCAACAGCATGGGAACTACTTCAAGGACGTTTCGGTAGTAAGAAGATGATTGTGTCGTCAGTTTTAAAGAAGTTTTGCTGTCAGAAAAAGATAAGCAACCCATCAGCTACACAAATTAAGGCTTTGCTCGATAATACTGTAGAATGCATCAACAGTCTAAACAACATGAACATAAACACTGCTACTTGGGATCCTATCCTAGTATTCCTAGTGGCACAGAAATTGGATTCAGAGACGTTGAAGTGTTGGGAAGAGGAAGCTTACAAGGAAAATAGTGATGAGTTGTCTACATGGGTGGAGTTGAAACGGTTCCTCGAGTCTAAATTCCGAACTCTCGAGTTAATCGCTCCCGTCACGACTACAGTAACAAAAGAGAAGACACAAGGTCACAAAGCGTATCATGTCGTAGCAAAGGATACTAAGAACGATAAGGGTGACTCTGCGCACACAACTAGCAGTTCATCACCTTATTGTGTATATTGCGAGGGTGACCATTACATCTTCAGTTGTAAAGAATTTGCGAAACAAACTGTAGAACAACGACGTGAATTTGTGAAGAAGAAAAACCTCTGCTTCAATTGCCTAGTACCGAATCACACAGTCTATAAATGTAAACAAAAGAAGAAATGTCGAGTCTGCGGAAGAAAGCATCATTCTCTTTTACACGAAGGAAAAGAAACAACACAAGAGAGTGATACACAAGAGAATAACAAACAAGAAGAACAACTAGAACAGAAGGTCACAAGTGCACACTTTTCTAAAGAACAACCTGGTCGTCAAGTGTTATTGGCAACAGCACAAGTACATGTTACGTCAAGCGACGGTACAATACATGTGCTTCGTGCACTGATCGACCAAGGCTCAGAGGCTTCATTTGTATCTTCAAGAGTAGTCGAACTCTTGAGATTGAAGAGGACAAGCATCAACGGTGTAGTCTCAGGAGTTGGAGAAGGAAACCTGGTACCTATAAAACATGTAGTTGACCTGTCAGTTACATCGCAATACAATAAAAGGGAAGTTATTCAAGTGAAGGCTTATGTTTTGAAATCACTATCTGCTAGATTACCTTCAAAACACCTTGCGATGAAGTGGCCAGAACTCCAAAAAATATTATTGGCTGACCCTACGTTTAACACACCGGGCAAAATAGATTTATTACTCGGTGCAGACATCTTTTCTAAAATTATTGAAGTTGGTTTAATAAGATGTTCTGATGGCATAGTGGCTCAGAAAACACGTTTGGGGTGGATACTTTCAGGTCAAAGAGAAGACAAATCAATTAATGAAGAACACAAAATAACAACACTACATGTGACAAGTATGGTATCAGAAGACAATGACTTATTAAGAAAATTTTGGGAAATCGAAACAGCTCTATTCAAGAAAAGAAAACTACTTACAAAAGAAGAAGAGATGTGTGAAGAGATTTACAAGAATACAACTAAAAGAATAAATGGAAAATATACAGTGCACTTACCTTTGCGACAAGGAATAGAAGAGACACTGAAATTATGCGGAGATACAAAACAACAAGCTGTTTATAGGTTCAAACAATTGGAGAAGAAATTACAAAATTCTCAAAATTTAAAGTCAGAATATTCTAAAGTAATTCATGAGTACATGGAAATGGGTCATTTGAAAAAATCTGACCCTGATGATGATAATAAATCAGTCTACCTTCCTCACCACGCTGTAATACGCGAAGACAAGGATACAACGAAGGTTCGAGTAGTTTATGACGCGTCTGCGAAGGGTTCTAACGGTCATTCTTTGAACGACACCATGATGATTGGTCCTGTATTACAACCTGATTTACGAAGCTTAATTATCAAATGGCGAACACATAGAATATGTGTAGTGGGAGACATAATTAAGATGTATAGAATGATTGATATGACATCAGAACATACAAATTTACAACGCATAGTCTGGCGAGATAAACCTGAAGAAATACTAGAAAGCTTCAACTTGATGACAGTAACATTTGGTACAGCTGCAGCACCCTACTTAGCTGTACGAACGTTACAACAACTCGCCGACGATGAAGCGCAGGAGTATCCTAATACTGCACCTGTAATTAAAGATTCATTTTATATGGACGATTTAATGTGGGGAAGTGAAACTGAAGAGAAAACAAAGAAAACGTGCGAGGAAATTAAGATAATACTAAGTAAAGGAAATTTTAAAATGCAAAAGTGGTCTAGTAATTCTGAAGAAGTATTAAAGTACTTACAAGAGGGAGATGACACAAACAACGCGAAGGATGGAATAGAGATAAAGCTAGATAAAGTTATTAAAATTCTGGGACTGACATGGGATAGGAAGGATGATACATTTAAATTCACAATTAACTTACCTGAAGTTCGATGTCCCGTAACGAAGAGATCTATTCTGTCTGATGTAGCAAGGCTGTTTGATCCATTTGGATGGCTGTCACCAGTGATCATCAACGCTAAGGTTCTGATACAGAAACTGTGGCTATGCAATATGGGATGGGATGACGAGCTGCCGTCAGAGTTGATAGATGAGTGGATGAGATATAGGGAAGAATTAATACACCTGCAAAACATTACAATACCACGCTGGTTGAAAACTACATCAACCAATTATACAAACATTGAATTGCATGGTTTTGCAGATGCATCTACACACGCATATGCTGCTGTTACTTACCTTAAGGTTATTGAAGAAGACACAGTTCATATCACAATCATCGCATCTCGAACTAAGGTCGCACCTTTGAAGCAAATTTCAATCCCTAAATTAGAATTGTGCGCTGCAGCATTACTAACAGACTTAATCAATGATCTGGTAGACCTGTTGAAAATACCTAAGAACAAAACCTTTGCGTGGACTGACTCAATGGTTGTGATGTCATGGCTGCAATCTCAGCCAAGTCGTTGGCGTACATTTGTTGCGAACCGAGTGGCAGACATAACACGAATTCTAGACAATGACCGATGGAGACACGTTCAGTCTGCCGATAACCCAGCCGATATCGCTACAAGAGGCGTAAAAGCAGGCGACTTGGCTTGTTTAGACTTATGGTGGACTGGGCCTGTATGGTTAAAGGATAAAAATCTTGAGATACAAACTTTTGAAATTCCTCAAACTGAACTAGAATTGAAGAGTTCATCATTTCATACAAATTTAGAAGTCAAACCAATCTGGGAACATTTTTCCTCAATTACGAGAATGAAAAGAATATTAGCTTACTGCAGAAGATTTAAAAAAAGAGACAAGGAAACAAAAGAAACATATTTAACAGTTGATGAGCTGGAAGAAGTGTTACAATTATGCATAAAATATTATCAAGATTTAGTTTATCAGAAGGATATTGAACATTTACAGAAAGACGGAAGCGTGAAGAAAAGAAGTTCCCTTATCACACTCGCCCCTTTTTTAGATAAAAATGGGATAATTAGAGTGGGGGGAAGGTTAGAAAATGCCTCCATAGCTGAAATTACAAAACACCCAATTGTAATACCATGTAACCAGCATATAACTAAGCTATTAATTCAAGAAGCTCATATTAGAACACTACATGGTGGAATACAAGCCATGATGGCTTTTGTGAGAACAAGATACTGGGTGATTGGTTTGAAGTCTGCTGTAAGGAAATTTATTCACAACTGTAAGATTTGTATTTTGGATAAAGCGAAGGTAAAAACCCAGTTCATGGGTCAGTTGCCTGCCGTCCGAGTCAATCAACACCGGCCATTTATGAATAGTGGAGTCGATTACGCTGGACCGGTATTAATAAGGACATCGAAAGGCCGAGGACACCATGCAACAAAGGGCTATATTTGCTTATTCATATGTATGGCTACTAGAGCGATCCATCTCGAAGCGGTCACAGACCTAACAACACAAGCTTTCATAGCCGCATTTCGGAGGTTTGTTGCACGCAGAGGCCACTGTTCGAACTTATGGAGCGACAATGGCACCAATTTTATTGGCGCTGCCAAGGAATTGAAGGGCATGTTCCAGAAGGGAAAGGATAACATTGCGAAGGAAGCGGCTGAACTTCTAGCTAATGATAGCACGGTATGGCACTTCATACCACCAAGGATGCCTACGTGTGGTGGCCTGTGGGAGGCTGGAGTTCAGTCTGCTAAAAGACACCTCTACAGGATAAATAAGGACGCCAAACTCACCTACGAGGAGATGTCTACGCTTTTAGCACAAATCGAGGCGTGTCTCAACTCTCGCCCCCTTTATCAGGTGGATAATACTATGACGCCTCTTACTCCAGGGCATTTTTTGGTTGGCGAACCATTGATTTCGGTTCCTGATACATGTTACGAGAACAAGTCTGTTAATCTCTTAACTAGATGGCAAGTTATTCAGAAAATGACTCAAGACTTCTGGAATAGATGGCGTACAGAGTATCTTAACACGCTCCAACAAAGATATAAATGGCAAGTGAAGGTTCCCGAGCCTGCTATTGGAGATGTTGTAATTATTAAGGAGGATAATTTGCCTCCTACGAAATGGTTACTAGGACGAGTAAAACAAATACATCCTGGAAAGGACAAACTCGTAAGAGTGGTAACAGTCCAGACTATGGGGAATAAGGAGTTAAAAAGGCCCCTATACAAATTGATACCGCTGCCCAAAGAACAATAAGTCAATGAGCTACGGTGGGCGGTTAATGAAGTGATTTTTGTTAATGTTTATAATGTTTACAGTCCATTTTTCTTGATTTGCGTGTGATGTATGTATTAGTATTCAAAGTAGTTATTTAAAACTAATGTTTTGGTGGGCGGTATGTCCAATTCATATATTAATGCATGCAGGAATATGTACAAAACAGTCGAAATTAAATCATCATTGAGTAAAGACGTTTGTTATTTTTTCTAAAACACCGTTCCATGACACCAAAAGTGAACCTTAAAGACAATAACCAGCGACTGTCGCAACAGAGTTCCGGGCACGCCCCAACCGCGGCGGTAAGACCCCTCTTTAAGGAGTGACGTAGGTCCTCACCGGACACGAAAGTTTCGGGAGGTACCTGTGTCGGATAGGGAAGGAAGAATCGCCTGGGTGTCACCACTGCGTGGATCGCCTGGAGGACACGGTGGAGCATACGGTGCAGGACTACCCGCTTGGGCAGAGCATCGCCGTGTCCTCACTACGACGATAATCAGTGACCTCTCGTGCTTAGTATTGGTCGAGGCCATGCTGCGGGGCGAGACAGAATGGGGAGCAGTCGCCTCCTTCTGCGAAGCAGTCATGCTAGCGAAGGAGGAGGCGGGACGCATGAGGGAGAGGACAATGTCCACCTCCAGCCCAGCCGCAGCGGTAGACGCCGATGGCGACAGACGTCGCTACACGATCTCCAGCCACTGCAGGCGCGACCATGCGGGCGGCGAGTAAGATTGCACGTTGTGTTCCACGTGATGTATTACCACGCTAAAAAAAATGTAATCGTCTGAATGTACCATGTCGAAAAAAAAAGCCGTCGAGGCCGTGGACAGAACACATTGAGACGTTCGCCATGATGATAGACCCATGGACAATATCACGGTAGGTACTGTTCTCTGGAAAATTCCGGCAGACACTGCCTGTTGTAACAAGAATTGATAAGTTACGTATTCGGAGTCCCGTCAAGTATAACACTTGAGGAAAATTCTTGGCTATGTGATCGTGCGATACTAAAAAAATTACCGAACCGCTGCAATAAATGAAAACATATTAGCCGATTCATACAATAACGTCGTCAATCAGGATGATGCCAGCAACTACCCACTCGAGATTTTACGAGTAAATTCATTAACTGCCTGTGGTCCTCGAGCTCATAAAATAACCTAAAAGTAATAATAATGCTTCTAAGAAATCTAACTCCACCAAAATTATGCAATGGAACGCGACTAAGAGTTACTGCATTACACAGAAATTTAAGCGAAGCTGAAATTCTCACCGGATGTGGCTCAGGGGAAACTGCATTGATACCGTGAATACCACTCATCTCCAACAATTTCCCTTTCCAGTTCAAACTCACACAATTCCCGGTAGCCGCTTACTTCGCGATGACCATAAATAAGTCCCAAGGACAGACCCTGAAGGATGCTGATGTCGACCTAAGGTCCAACCGTTTTTCCCACGGCCAACTATATATCACATGCTTGCCTGTCAGTAATGCTGACCACCTTTTTATTTTTGCACCAGAGGTTAAAACTACCAATGTCGTATGTAAAGTGTTGTGTCTGGAAGTTTTCATTTCATTTGCTTTAAAGTTTGTTATAGATTCTATAACAAACTTTAAAGTGGGACATCAGGTACCCTCACTTTCTCAACAAATTAAAAAGAGAATATTGGTATAAGTTCCATAAAACCAAATATAATGCGGACGAAGTCGCGGGCAACATAATAATATAAATATTTAGGTGTTTTTAATTGAATTTGTTACTTATAAATAAAATATATTTTGATTCTTTCAGTACCTATTTTGTATGTATTGTTTGACGTAAGTATTAAAAAAACGCTTTGATGAGTTATTGAACATTTACCACATTTTCAAATATTGGACATTTTGGGAGTTGGGCATTTTGGGAATTGGACGTTTTGAGAATTGGACATTTTTAAGAATTGGACATTTTGGGAATTGAAAGTTTTTAAACCGTTGGACATTTTGAGAATTGGACATTTTGAACCTAAACGGCGGCGGCGCCGGTGACCGCGACTAGAGACCGAGACAGGAGACCGCGACCGGAGATTGCTACCATATCCGATTGTACCGTCCGTTCCCTGTCTGTGTCTCGCTCGCGAAGTGTCGCACATACATTGCTTAATGTTAAGTACTGTCGCGGTCTCCTGTCGCGGTCTCTGGTCGCTGTCTCCTGTCGCGGTCTCCGACGCGAACTGGCACCTTTAGTGTCGTCCTGACGTCACAAGCCTCCACTCCCGAATTTCCAAGCGCTTTATCTTTGTCTCTTGTACATATATTGATTGATTAAAAAAAGCAAAAAATACGGGATAATTATTTTTCAATACTCTAAGTGATGACTAAACAGATTTTCAACATATTTATGCAGTTAAACTACCCTATTTAGCAGGGCGACGTACCTCTGTCGGATCAAATTGACTGACATCAAATTGTAGTCTGAGGCATTTATCATCTCCTTCGCCAATCACAAGTGGCGAATTCTTGATCAGGTCCCAGTCAGCTTTGACGGACTCTGGGTCTAGTACATTTGTAGATCCCACTGTAGTTTGGACTGTCTCGCCGAAGAGTTGCATCAGATCGGAACTGAGGGGGACAAATGCGAATTCGTATTTTTAATATTTAACTACAGGATCTCGTTTGACCACTATCTCGCCACATAATCGCCTGGTAAGTGAATATGTGGTCGACGGCAACGGTTTGTAGATCTTTCACAGTCGTACTATTAGTCAGAAGCTCTAAAGTCTGACAACCAGTCTTACAATGGAGTATCGTATTACCCAGTTACTGAGTTGTGGAGGTCCGATAGAGAGTCATCATCATCAGCCTAAATGTTTCCACTGTTGGGACTATTAGTCAGAACGTCGTTACTATTAGTCAGAAGCTCTAAAGTCTGACAACCAGTCTTACCATGGAGTATCGTATTACCCAGTTACTGAGTTGTGGAGGTCCGATAGACAGTCATCATCATCAGCCTATAAATGTTCCCACTGTTGGGACACAGGCCTCCTCTCTGTGAGAGGGAGTGGGCCATAATGCACCACGCGGGCCCAGTGCGGGTTGGTAGATGTCACATGTCTTCGAATTTTTGGTTCTTAGACATGCCGGTTTCCTCACGATGTTTTCCTTCACCGTTTTGAGAGCAGTGGTGATGAATCAAATTACACAAAGTAATGCGCCGGGCAGAAAAAGGGGGAGGCCTATACCCAGCAGTGGGTGATTCCGGGCTGATATGATGATGATGATGAATGCGCCGGGCCGGGTTCGAACCCACGACCCACAACTCGTACTACTGCTCTCTGATAGACAGTCGCTCCACGTAAAATACTGATATTAAGCTCCATCCGGCTCGACTGGAAGCCGACCCCAATATAGTTGGAAAAAGGCTAGGCGGATAATGATGACGTGAAGAATACGTTTTTCGGCTTCTCTAAGGTTCTATTTACATCATTTAGGGCAGTACCGTACCTGAACTTACTCATTTGTTGATCTATATTCTTCATCTCTTGTTTGAACCGTTCGCTCATTGAAACAAAGGTATTATCAAATGTTGCTAAATCTGATACATGGACGGGTATACTCTGCTTCTTCTGTACTAAAGATTGTTGTTCTGAAGACTTGCTTGTAGGTTTTAAATCCATTTTCTCTGATTTTGTTACGATAATTTTGTGTGAATGGTATTTTTTATATTATTTTTATTTTGATGGTAGACGGTTTCTATCAAAACGTGATCGCCGTCTACATGTGTTCAGCATGAATATCCTGGCGTGTGGCCATAGTCTGAACTATGATATCTTATCGTTTTTCCAGTACAGTTTTATTTCCTCAGATTTTTTTTAGATAGGTACCTACATATTTTTCTTAAACGTTCACCAATAGCGCCTTCTTGACGTTGTCATTCGGGCAGGCGTCAAAATCATTGCTCTGATTTATCTATGGTTATCGATGGTCTTCAGTTCCTTTTTTTATAAGATTTCCTAGATTATTAAAAGAGGTCAAACACTACAACAGCGTTTATAAAATTAATAGCGACCCGTCCCGGCTCTTCAACTACCCGTCTCTCAATCTCTACTATATTATGCACGTTACATACCTACTAGGGAATCGAGAACCGGTCCTTGTTGGAAGTCCCGGGATTTTCGGGACAGGCGTCCAAGGAACCGGGAAATCCCGGGATTTTCGGGACTTTCGGGACTAAAATGCATTTTTTTCCATGGCATTAGAAAACAATGAAAATAATAAGATAACTTTAGGGTATAGTATTTATTCTGGTTAAAATCATACAACCAACTTATTCGTCGGCCTCATGGACATGGGTTTGCTATAGCCAGGGTTGAAAAAAAAACAGTTTTTTTTTTTAAATTTATAAAACAAACAGTTCAAAATGTTTTAAACAAGTGTTTTTTTTTTGTTTTTTTTTGTTTCTGTTTTTTTTTCAAATTAATTCCATCTTGTTTGTTGATGTCTAAACTATGCATCCATCTGCCTTGAAAAGTAGTTGAAACGGGTAATAAAAAACACTGTTTAATTTCAAACCTTTTTAAACACTGTTTTAAACAGGTGTTTTAAAACAACTTGTTTTAATCATGCCAACCCTGGCTATAGCCTCTTTTCTATTCAGAGGTGGCAAATCTATTCACTCTAACTGTACTAACTATAATAATTTAAATGGATGGAAACTTGCAGTTAATCTAGATGTCCAATACTGGACATTAGATGTAATGCAAGTAGGCCGGTGGAAAGAGGTTGTAGAATTCATGAATTCGACCTATTTTAGGTCTCATCTTAGCCACGAGCGAACCCAATAAAAAAAACGAAAAGAGGGTAAGCTTGCGTCGATGAGATGAGCTAAGCTGTAGATTAGACCATCCACCAGTTTCACGTTGCCAATTAGTCTAAGGAGCTCTGCGTTCACTGGGTCTAGTGCAGTAAGTTGTATCTATCTGAGCCATCCTAATGATTAAGTTGAGTAAGGTTGCTGCAATACTCCGTAAGAAAAAACATAAGAAACTTTGAATTGGGCTACTACGACGCAATCACCTTATGCAGAAATGGGCTTGCACATAGACTATCCAGGTGTAAGGTATCGTTTCACTCTATTTAGGATGCCCACGTCAAAGTTGACACTGGATGTCAGCTCCTTGCCCAGAAGCTCAAGGTCATCAGTTACAGAAACAGGAAAAATAGGATTTGGTCCAAATTACTCTATAAAAGATGTAGTTTCGATTTACTTCTACTTCACTAAGGAAATATACGCCTGTATGTTGGTGGCGTTAAAAGAGAGAAGTTTCTTGTTCGCTCACTGGGATACTAAGTATCAAATCTGTTCGCTCTACCATGGTCTCTCTGAAGCAATGAACTTCATCCCCACTGGATTTTGCAGTGGGCAAGTATGTCACTGAAACAGTACTGTTATCTACCTATCCAATAATACCAGACTGAAGTGGGTAAGAAATGTGCAGCAAAATAAGAGTTGCAAAGAAAACAGATAACTGTTGAACTCCAGAGTCAATAACCAAAAGCTCAAAGGATCAGTCATCAACGACAATTTTGATTGATCGTTCACTAAGAAAGTCTGATATCCAGCTACAAAACTGTCAAAATCAACTGGGATACATAAAGCAAGGAAGCTTTTTGTCTCGAGACCCTGTCAAAGGCTTTCGAGATATAACCAGTACTACATTATCAACTTTTCTCACCTGTATCTGAACATGTTATTCCGTATATAACGACGAAGTGAATAAATACCTTACATCCAATTTGATTCTTTTGTTCTATAAAAGAATTAACAAGTTTAAACAAATTATTTGTACTGTTTTTCTGAGTCCCGAAAATCCCGAATTTCCCGGTTCTCAGTCGCTTGTCCCGGGTTTTAAAATATACATCAAGAACCGGGAAATCCCGGGATTTTCGGGACCGGGATTTCCCGGTTCGATACCCTAATACCTACGTATAAACCTTCTTGAATCACTCTACTTATTAAAAAAAAACCGTTTCAATCCGTTGCCTAGTTTTAAAGATCTAAGCCAACATATAGGGACAGACAGACAGCGGGAACCGACTTTGTGTTATACGTAATGACAGTCTCTTTGAAAATCAATTTAATAAAATTAGAAATTATCTCGTCTACAAATCTCAACAAGATGAAAAAATAATGCGAAAATCAAAATCACGCTAATAAAAACTCAATTAACCTTTCACCATCTCGAAATGTCAGTGCTGCCAGATAAGTTAACGTTCCCCTTGAGATGTGGTATTTAGGCGCCGTTAGGGGGAGGGCAGACAGATTGACAGTCACCCCGGCGCTGCCATGGTGACGGGCGGTCTAAACACGGCCCTATTAATCTCGGTGCGAGGGCGTGCCGAATTGGTAGGGTAACCAGAGCTTTATGAGATTAGATTTGACGCAATAGGGCGTAGCGTAACTATAATAATATTATTGTGGACTTATTGATATTGTGATGATAAATGAACTTTCATTGGTTTTGGGCCCTGTATGAATGATTTAGTAATTTGGAGGTCATGGATTGACATAGTTTTTCTTGTTCTTACCATAATCTATAATACCAATTTTAAATATATTTACCATACTATACTAAATACCTATGTGTGATTCCGTGCTAACCTTTAATTTCGCACTATTGGAACACAATACGCCTACTCCTAGCTGGATGATAATAATGGACTATAATTATACTACTTCTCTTACTATATTTATCCTCATGCCTCATTGGTTATGGCTCAAGATCAGTGGCGGATTAACGTATAAGCACTACAAGCACGTGCTTGGGGCCCCTGTTCTCTAGGGGCCTCTTCTGCTGGCGTTTCATTTTTTACCTACATTTTATCGAGATTCAGCTACATTTCCGAAATCACAAGGCGAAAGCGGTCCGGGAGTGACCCTTCAAACACCCCCGCAGGGCCCTGTGGCCAGGGCCCCTGCATCCATGTGTGCAATGCACACGGGCGCCATCCTCTAAGGGCGCCAAAGCCAAGGCCCCGAAAAAAATTGTAAAAAAGATTTATTAACAAAAAAATTAAATTGAAATAGGAGTTAAGAACTATGTACGATTAGGTTTAAGTACTAAACACTTCAAATGTTCGATCTCACTTTCAGATTAAAACTTGAAGTCTGGAAACGTTTTACTTTTAGAGCTGACTGCGTTCACTCTTCTATGAAAATCTTCTAAAAGTTTTCGCGCTCGCTTCGCTCGCGCTTCAAATAAGGGCCTACACAGGCTCTGTGCTTAGGGCCTCAGAAACTCTTAATCCGCCACTGCTCAAGATAGTCCAACGAGCTAAGGAGAGGGCTATGCTCGGGGTCTTCTTGGGCGATCTACGCAGAAAGGAGGAGATTCGTAGACGAACCAAAGTTACTGACATAGCCTAACTAATTAGCAAGTTGAAATGGCAGTGGGCAGGCCATATTTCACGCAGAACTGACGGCCGATGGGGCCGTAAGGTTCTCGAATGGAGACCACGCAAGCGACACGTAGGACGTCCCTTACAAGGTGGACAGACGATCTATTGAAAACCACAGGATCACGCTGGATGCAGGCCGCTTCCAACCGGTCCTACTGAAGGTCTATAGGGGAGGCCTATGTTCAGCAGTAGACGTCTTACGGCTGATATAATGATGATGATATATAAAGCGGGTCCAGTTCTGTTTATTGCAATTTTAGCAATTCTTGTTAACAATTTGAAAGTCACAACATAAATGTATATTACACCTATTCATTTGCTACAAATAATCAATGTAATAATCCAATAAATAAAGCCCCAAATACCATCTGCTATTATTCATGCAACAATCAAACCAACAATCTTTCCCTAAAAAATACAACAATAATTATTTCACCAAATGGCAACCCTAAGTGGCGAGGGCGCGAACCGCCGCCAAATTGGCGGGAAAGCTCCCCGTTTGACAGATCATTTTTTATTCCGTTCGGAAATTCGGTACCATTGTTCCGCTGATTACCAGGTGGTCAGGAAGTGAATTTTATGCTTGTACTTATTTATTTATGTATTGATTTATTTATTTTATACGTTTTATACTTTGGTTCGAAGTATAATTAATCATCTGTCTAGTCTTTTCACAATCTCTGTTGGATCTCTGTTCAATTTAACCAAATTCGTAGGTACCATTTTCTACTTACTGTCTATCTGAACTCAATACCTAACTCAGTTAGAACCCATTGCTAAGATTCTGACTAACAGACTTTCTTAGTAACTTTGAAGTTTGATCAGAGTACTGAATTATCCGGCTCGAAGGACCACTGAAATGTATGATTAGGGACTTTACACCTTGAGCAGATGCTGATTGATACACTGTTTTTCTGTAGGTTGTGGTACTTTTTTTTTTAATACAATTTGATGTAATGACATAGACTCTAGCGCCGCGTCAAAAGGCCAGTAGGTAATGGAGCCATATTTTTTTTTAAAAAAAAAACGTTGCCCCACACTAAAATAGGAATTTCTTCAAGAAACGTGGGTGCGTTTGCAAACAAAAACTCACATTCTCGTACACATACACAAACATCCAGACCCAATCATATAAATATTTGTTCCGTGCGGGGATTGAACCCGCGATTCACTGCGCAGCTGCGCTAGCCACTGTGTCAACCGTGTCGGAACTGTACTTACACTGTACCTACACGAGTAATTATATTCATGTTAAATCTGTTCTACACTAAGGCCGTATACAGAAAAAAAGCTGGAAAAAGCTGGAAACTTATAAGCGCTTATCGGCTTGACAGCGCTGGTAACCCGCGCAGGAATAGTTATTTGTTATGCAAGGCTGCAAAGTTGATTTTTGGCGCGAGTACTTGAATTGAAAACTGAGCGAGCGAAGGATTCTAAGATTCAAATATAGAATCTTGAGCGATGCGAAGTTTTCAAAGGTACGAGACGCAGAAAAACTTTGCTGCCGAGTGCAACACACAACTTTTCACCTCACACAGCGAGGAAATGTAGTGGGGGCGGCTCGCCTGCCAGTGTAGAAAACAATTGAATACAAGACGTGTTCGAATTTTAAACAACACTTTGTGCTCTAGAGCACAAAATGGAGTTTTGCGCTCAGATTTTGAATGAGAAATAGAATCTTTCCGAGCGGGTGAGGTGAAAAATATATGAACGCGCGCCGATAAGCGCTGACCGGCGCCGACAAGTACCGACAAGCTTCAAAACGCGCTGGTCAGCGCTGGGCGCTGCCATTTAAAATTAATAAACAAACCTGCTTAGCGATGCGATTATAAGTTTCCAGCTTTCTTTCTGTATACGGCCTAACGCTAAAACCTTTTTCACCTCACACGCTCGGAAATATTCTATTTCTCATTCAAAATCTGAGCGCAAAACTCCATTTTGTGCTCTAGAGCACAAAGTGTTGTTCAAAATTCGAACACGCCTTGTATTAAATTGTTTTCTACACTGACAGGCGGTCCGCCCCCACTACATTTCCTCGCTGTGTGAGATGAAAAGTCTTGTGTTGCACTCGGCAGCAAAGTTTTTCTGCGGCTCATACCTTTGAAAACTTCGCATCGCTCAGGATTCTATATTTGAACCGCTCGTTTCTCTCGCGGTTCAATCTTAGAATCCTTCGCTCGCTCAGTTTTCAATTCAAGTACTCGCGCCAAAAATCAACTTTGCAGCCTTGCATAACAAATAACTATTGTTATTTCTACCACAAGACAGCTTTCATAATAATTCAACATCACCTTAATAATAACAGAATTACCGTCCGCCCTCTCAAAGAGATTTTAATCAACAAAATACAAGATATTAAAGGGGAGGTCGGGGTAGCGTTTTTAATTCCCGTAAAACGTCACGTCATATCTCGGGGGAGAGTGGGCAAACATCGTTATACCGTTGTTACTAGGTGTATGTTTGTGTTATGTCAATATGTTAGCGTGGTCGCTGGGAAGTTGGGTGGACTGGGGAATTGTGGACTATATTTTGTTTATCCTGTACATCTAAATGAAATTACTCGCCACAGCAGTCGATTGCTCCTTCCTCCTCCTTCATGTCACTGCGCCAAGCAATCGGTCATCACATCGCGGTGGCATGAAGGTGAATTCAATGTCATCAAATCAAATGTCCAGGAATCCATATAATTCTGGATGTGGTGTTTTCTTCCACACAACTAAGTATTACGAAGTAAATTTTTCAACTGGGCGTGCATTGCTTAAGCGGAAAGAAAGAAAAGCGTTTATTTTAGTAACCTGTACATACAGCATAAACAAACAAAGATCAAAATAATTAAAAACAAGACAATAAAAGAATAAATTATAAGTTTAAAAAATAGCAAATACATATAACAATTGTGTGTCCCACGGCTACGCCGAATGAGTCCAGTTCAGCAAATTGTCGAGCAGCTAGTGCTCGACAATGGTTTGACGAAACTATAAAGAACAGCGAAAAATACTGTAAGCCATCATCTGCCACTGTAAGCCACTGTAAGCCGTAGTTTAAAATACTGAAAGACGTCGAGATTCCTTTCATTTTTCCTCGTAGTTTAGGATTTAGCCAACCACCTACACCTTGGAAAATTCAGAAATCAATAAGATACTACATACACCCCAGGTTTTCCCTCTAAAACAAAGGATTTCCCACCAACCAGAAAAAAACTAATTAAGATATCGTATAAAATATTTCCACCAATTTAATTCATAGATGAATCGGACATTACAAATATTCTAATTGCCCAAATTAATATTTGATCGCCTCCAATTTAAAAAGATTACCACCTCATCAAATACTAACTGCCTACGCAATTATCATTACTTCATGATTATACAACTTTGACATCACTAATGTCATTTAGTGACGTCACAAATTCGTTCGAAAATGGCAAGCGTTGGTGTGACGTTGAAGGAGAATCTATACATCTGTTTATTAAAATTTTGACAGCACGGTGGCTGATTTTGTTGGCGCAGTGGCTGAGCGATTGATTTCATGTCACGGGTTCGATTTCCACATTGAATAAATAGTTGCATAATCTACAAGTAGTTTTTGCGTGTGGGTGTTTGTGAATGTGATGTTTGCATCCACGAATCACGATACATGAGAAATTCCAGATACGCTAACATAATATTTTTTTAATATAAAACCGTTTAACTTAACACAAATACCACCTGAATAAGTATAAGGTAAGTGGCATAGATGACGTCACAAATGTAATTTAGTGACATTTACAACTTCGTTCGAAAATCAAAGGCGTGTTTGGGCGTAATGATGACGTGTAAATAATTTTACAATTAGTAGTTTGACGCAAAAATCAGTTACGTTGTATAAAATTTATTAAAGTTACCCATTTAAAATCAAATTAAACGTCTAATCTAAAACGATTAGCACCTCATCAAGTATTGCCCACAAATCTATCATTACGTCATGACCTAGCTACAACGATGACGTCACAATATCATTGAGTGACGTCATGAATTCGTTTTGAAATAGAAGGCGTGGTTAAATGACGTAAAAAGAACAGTTCATATAAACACGTGATTCATTTAGATATCAGTCATTGGGCAAAGGTCTTTTGGTCTTTGTATTGTTTCGGGTTTTCTTTCATTGTCTTTTATTGACGCTGCAATGTTATTGTAAACTTGACGCTGCATGTGACTAAGTATCTTTCAGTCGTATTTCAGTAGGTATCATCCTACGTTCATTCTTTTTCTGCCTTCTAGAAAACTGCTACAAGATTTCCGATTTCACCTGTCTTTATTAATTTATTGTTCAGTTTTCAAAGACGAGAGAATTGACAGAAGTTATGCAACCACGTTATGGGTAAACAAGTTAATGACCTATAAATGTCAACTGTCACCTGTAACAATAACATTACCTACAGTAATCCAGTCATGAGTAAAAAAGTGAATAGATACACTTGACAAAATACAAACCCGATTTTCTCCTGACGTACTGGTTGCTACTTTAAAATAAGGTACTCGTATAAAACGGCCACTTTTTTGCAATATTCCAAATGATTCACTTCTTGAATGCATAGCTAATGGCGTTCCTGGAAATGTACAAAGTGAATCATTTGGTAAATTGCTTAAAGTTGCCGTTTTAGAACCTCTGCTTAGTAGTAACACGGCTTCCAAGATAAAAGGTTCATGAAAACGCATTAATAATCATGAGAACATCGTTTTTGAAGTCGAACTAAACTCAAGCCCGTATTGCATGCGGGGAAGGCAGAAACTGCAAAATCTCACTTGCCACAGTCCTACCATGCTTCTTTCCATTCATACATTTGACCTTTCCGAAGAATATTACATCATTAGATAAGTACTTATTTTTAGAATAGAACGTCTCTCCCGTCAGTACAATTCGCATCGTCCTAATCAAACACCTTTCATCATTTGTATCAAAATCAATCAAATTACCTAAATGCAATTAATGTCTTCATCTATTTTTTTGTTTAATTTCCTGTTTGAAGTTTATCCCACCGCTGGGCTGGGGATGCGATACGATCTCACGCCGCTCGCGTGTCCAGTTACAGTTTGCGCACAAATAAGACCATTACTATGCGTTTGGAGTTGATAGGGCGAGGAAAGGTCGAGTTTTTTAGAAACGTGGGTGAGTTTATATTGCTGTATTACCAGGGTACTTCTTTAGTCTTCTGGCTCTGATATCATCAGAACAGTTCTATCTGAAACTGATTGTAGCCGTATAGTTTCAAAATTTTCCGGAGTAAAGTGCACAGCATATCTTATCTGTATACAATCTTTTAGTATTATGGTGTTCGAATATTGCCGGCTAAAAGCATTATTATTCAATAAAAAATAATCGAAGAATGAGGTAATGCAGGTGCAAAGACATGTCATTAGTAGTTGCAACAATATATGCCGTAGACTAGATGGAAAATGGGGCAGGAAAGTGTAGAAATGGAGACCACGAACGGGAAAGAGGGATGTAGGAAGACAACCGACTAAGTGGACGGCTTTGTTAGATTGGCCGGAAAAAACTGGATATATAACCATAACACAGAACCAACAGAAGTGGAAAGATTTGGAAGAGATCTACACTCAGCATTGGGTGACTAAACGTTGATGAAGAAGAAGAAGAGCTTAAATTGCTAAGTAGGTAGCTATAATGAGAACACAGTGGGTGACAGAAGACGGGCATCGACGCCAATGGAGAAAAAGCTGACGTGATGATTTAGACGAGTTTATGCGAGATTGGCCGGAGACAACTACAACTAAGAAGGAATGAAAGGTTATGGAGAACATTTTAGCCCAGCAGTGTTTCAGCATAAGTGTTTTTTTTATCAGAAATTATAATGACATGGGGTACATTGGGTACACTAAACTCACTTCCCCAAGAATCGAGTACCCATAGTAAGCTCCAAGTTCGTCGCGCGCGTGTTTTTGTTGATGCAGACCAATTTACTGATTGTTCTGGCGGGCGGCGCGGCGGCGAGCAAATTGTTGGGGATGGGGCTCTCGTGATACCCGGCTCTAATCAACGGTAATGAAATATTACATCGATGGGACCCCGTGGATGGTATTGCACGATTTTGATGAAGGTAACTCTTATGTTGCTCAAAATTATACCAATACAATCCTAATGTACCTATCGGTAGTTGGGAATTTTGTATTCACAAGGGATTATTTCTCACGATGGTGTGCATCTTCTAGCCAATTCAAGAAGAAGTCAGTGGAGCAAAAGGACTGTCAGTCTCGTTCTGTCTAAAATCGTCAGTTTTCCTTCAATAAACCTTTACGTTTTCAGGGTTACGTACGGCTAACTGAAATGACTGTTCCGCCACCCAAAGTCATACAATCGGTTTGCTACGACCTCGTTTAGCTCTACTTAAATTCTGTCTATATTAAAATATGGAGGTTTTTATGGGTCCAGTGAAGAGAAAATATAAATGGGCGTCTGTCAACAGTTGCCATCTACATGAAGAAGTTATGAATGTCTAGGCTCCTATTTGATCGAACTGAAGGAATAGGGGAGGCATATCTTTAGCATGGGGAGGCCTATGTTCATCAGTGGGCGTCTTACGGCTGATACAATGATGATGAAAATCCACCTTGATAGTTGTCACGGTCTCAGTAATTCACCGACCATTCAGGTAAAAAACACTGGCCTCATACTCGGAGTTAGCTAGTTCATAAGAAAAACGAACTTATAAAATAAACGTCTATTCATTATACCCATATTCATAAACTCAAACACGCGCCAAAGATTCACATTTCCACCCATCTCACCATGAAAATACATTAACACTCACATAATCGAATCATTACCCATTATCCATAGCGAATGCAGATAAAACATCAAACATTTTCCCCTCACAAAGGTGAGATCTCCCGATCGCGTGCGCGCGCGCAGATGAACGTAAACACATTGATCATTGATCTATAGAGGGCGGTTGATTAACTGCTAAATGTGATGGTAAAAGGTAAAGTAATGTTTGTTAATGGAACAGAAAAATGAGGGAGTTGGCAGCTTGACTTTGAGACTTTTTGGAGATGATTGGATTTCACCCTTTTTGCAGATATTTTGCTGCAATAGTTAAAACCGGCCAAGTGCGTGTCGGGCCACGCACAGTGTAGGGTTCCGTAGTTGCCCATCAAAATACTTATGCGAACTAACTAAACTGATTCGCTGAATTTAATTTTATTTAAAAAGAAGAATTTTCAAAATCGGTCCAGGCGTCTTTGAGAAATCGGGGAAATACATAAAAAAAAGATTACGACGAATTTAGAACCTCCTCCTTTTTTGAAGTTAGTTAAAAATAGTTGACAATAAAAACCTACCTATCCCCAAAACATACCCACCTATTATAGCTGTAAAAATAAAGGTGACAAACTTACATTTGCAGTTGAAGAACATGTTCTCCGATACATTTTGTTTAGGAAAATATGTTACCTAAGTACATTTTATAAGTTGGTCGACTATTACTCGTAAACTTGTAAAGTCTACTTAGTCATGATAATTTTCTTTTAAACTTCGTTATATATACTACTATTGTGAATTTTTTCACACCCCCAAACATAACCGTTTAGCTGGTAGAGGGGGGGGACACTCGAGTCGAGCAAAAATTAGCACTTTAAAGCTTAATATTTCACAAACGAATCTTTTTATCAAAACATTGTTCATGGAAACTATCAATATTTTTTAAAGACCTATTTAATGATACCCCACACTAAGGGGTACGCGAGAAAAAAAAAAACATCCCCACTTTACGTGTACCGGAGGTACCTTAAAAAAAATATTTTACGAGATTTTATTTTACCACTTTTTCGGCGCAACAAATCCTATAATCCTATATTTACACCAAATTACAGCTCTCTAGTACTGTGCGTCTCTGAGCTAAACTGCGGACAGACGGACGGACGGACGGACGGACATGGCGAAACTATAAGGGTTCCTTGTTGACTACGGAACCCTAAAAATGATTAGAGCAGTTTTCTACAGACGGAATAGATCTTCAATTTTTGAAGTTTTACAATCTAACGCTTCCCTAAACTAAACAAATCTCAATCATCTTTCAAACTATCGTATGATTTGAGGATCAAGGCTTGCTTGAAGATCACGACCTTTTTTTACAATTTACTGCGTCAGTATTTTTGTGGAGGAATTATGAAAAGAGAGCGTAAATTTTCATTTAAAAAAAATTAGAACAGTTAAGTATTTACATGTAGGCCGTACACATATTTGTTCCGTACGGGAACCGTAACAGCGACTAGTACGAAACAGTCTACGAAAAATTTTGGCAACCCTTTTACAATTAATAGCCTATACTGTGTCCCACTGATGCTGGACAAAGGCCTCCCTTTCCTTCTTCCAAACCTCTCTGTTTTGGGCAATTTCTGGTCAAGTTACTCCCGCGAAGATGATCGTCGCACCACCTACACAGCGGTCGATCTCCAACTTATAATATTTATGATGCCAATCAGAGGCCTTACCAATAGCTCTTAACGCGATCCAATTTAGGCTGTGGGAAAGAGACAGAGCTATACAAGTCGTCTAGCGTCATCTCTTTCCCACAGCCTAAACTGGATCGCGTATAAGAGTTCATGGTAGGCCACCAGCTTTGCTTTGCTTTATCATGCATTATCACACTTAGTAACCATCACACTTATGTATCATACAACTTATCCGCACAATATTTCACAATGACATGCTCGTCACACTTGGAGGCGCCACCGGCGCGGGCGTCGCCGCGTCGCAGGCGCACTCACGACGTCATTGTCTCGGAGCAGATCGTGAGGAATCGTGAGGTAGACGCGTGATGCTCCCGGCACGAGCCATCCGCGTGCTGTTTCACTCTAGCATGATACGTACTAGGGTATAGGGGAAGGGTGCGTATCAAAATCCCGAAAGTTCATACCTTTTTCGGGATTTCGTCCATCATCGGTGTTTTAAAATCGGGATTTTGAAACGTACCCTAGGGGAATTAGGTAGATAGAATATGCTAGTCAAGTAAACATGTAAAAGCAGGATATGGAGTGTCGCTTGATGATGTGATATAATCAAACGGCAGAGACCCCAACTAGATGACCTGATAGGGAAAAATTGCAGGCAGGCTTGTATCATAATAACCGCTACCACCACCTATACCTAGATTTTCTTTGTACCACGTCTTTGAATTGTTTTTAAACCTAAGCTGTTACAGCTTTTTTTAAATTTATTTAATGATAGGTTCGCGTTTGACCACTATCCCGCCTGATGGTAAGCGAAGAAGACAAGTGGTCGATGGTGAAGCACGCTTGCCTAGAAGTAATCCATACACTCTTGACTTGAAGACCCCAAGGTCTATCAACCAATCTTTGTTAGTAAACACAGGTATTAAAATAAAGGTCATACGTAAATACATTTAAGTCAAGGTCTATGTCTTATGACGGGGCCCTCCTCTAGAGGGCCAAAGCCTGCCGGGGTCGCGGGACTTATCTCATTACCGTGACCCCGGAACATAAAGGGCTATTGAAGGACACCGTGGATTGTAGTCAGTACGAGCCTGACAGTCCCTCCCGCCCTGCCCGGGGTGGGAGGACTCATTTGATGGTTTTACCACGCTAAAAAAAAAGCTCTGTGTCTTACAAAAGAAATTGGTGTAATATTTATATCGTTTTTTTAGCAATAAATCTGAATTTGTCTGATTCGCAAGCCATCCTTTGATAAGAAAGTATGTTCGTCTCTTTTTAAATCGTATTGAAAAAGCCCTTTAACAAAATTATAATAGGTTCTACAGTAATTTATGATAGCGTCCCTCTCCGTGTTAAAGTAGATGTAAAGCTTAGTCTCGACTGGAACGTTTTAGGCTTTGTGTGACTGTGACTGAGTCTCGTGTCTCAACGAAATTTCTGGAAAATTGTGCTCGTTACGAGTAAAACCAGTTGTAAGTCAGTCCGTCCAGGGTACAAATATATTCCCTGACTCCCTTTCGTAAATTATACTGACTAACCACGTCCACACTACAACTTGGGTGGGGCACGACCACGTCTCCACGTTGCACTTCGTGAGGCATCGGGCACGCGCCATCCTCGTGCCGTCCCGCTCTCACACGAGCGCCTGACCCACTCCGGAATATTAATGTTATTGTTTATTAATAGCACAGGACTCTATGGTAATTGTGTATTTATAGTTCTTGAAACGGGCATTGCGATTAATAGGTGACTCGCCGTTCGATCATGGACCATGCCCAGGTCATCGGCGCGTCGTTTTCCACGCGCGCTTCAAAGAGCTGTCAGCATTCTGACGGGGCATCATAGGTAACCGTGACCCTGGAATGTAAAGGGCTATTGAAGGATCACCGTGAATTTTATTCAGTAGGTACATGTCCGACGTCCGATGTGGTCACACTCGCGTGTTCTGAGCGTTGTAGCTGCCTATTTCTTTGATCTGAGCCTTTAGCAGTTATAAATGAGGGTGAGCCAATTGCCATCAACTTTTCACGCATCGAGAGTCCCAGATTCCGCGGCTTCTACTGTGAAATTCTCAATTGAAAAACGCAAAGAATATGATATTCATTCAATCTCATCTAGTTAAACTAGATGCTATAATGATATTTTCAGAAAAAAAGATACTTAGTTCTGAATTTAATGATTTTACAATTTCACGAACTGAATCCAATTTACTCATTTAAACGGAGGATGGACGTATAGTGAATTACATTATTACATAGTTAATAATGAAGAAAGGTCGTCAACAACATAATACGACATATTAGAGGCAAAACTACACAGAATATAATTAGTCACGAAATAAAAAAAGATCATTTTATTTAATTATAATATTAATACATAAACATCTAAAATGTACATCTTTATTCATTTTGCGCTCAACATTTTTAAATCATCCAAGATTGATGTGATGTGTCCGTTAATTTTACATCTTTATCAAAAAAAAATCTGCTCAGTACAGGCAACATTACAAAACATGACGTAAAATAATAAGAGTATGTCTCTCGACCTCTAAGCAGTGCGCTGAGCAATCCATCATAACTTAATTAACGCGTCTTTAATTATCATGTAGCGGTGCAAAATATAATTCGGTCATTTTTAGAAATAATTGCGATTGTCTGTATATTTGTGCCTAGAATTTGTAAAGGCATTTCAATTGAAAAACAACAATGACAATGAATGATGATGATATTTAGCTTTTATATTTAATAGCAGTATAGACCAAGGAGTGTTTCCGGATCTCATGAAGCATAGTAAGGTAGCTCCACTTTTCAAATCGGGTGATTGTAAAGAACCGAACAATTATAGGCCTGTGTCAATTTTGCCAGTCTTCAGTAAAGTGTTTGAAAAGTTAATGCTTGCACAACTGCTATGTCACTTCAATAGAAACTCCATCTTTCATGATCAACAGTTCGGTTTCACCAAAGGTCGTTGTACAACTGACGCCGGTGTTACCCTATTGAAGAACATTTTTAACTCCTGGGAGGAAGCACAGGATGCCATAGGAATCTTTTGCGACCTCTCAAAAGCATTCGATTGCGTTAACCACGAAACGCTTTTGCGGAAGTTAGAACATTATGGTATCAAAAATAAAGCCCTTGATTTACTAAATTCATACTTAAAAGATAGACAGGTTAAAGTTCAGATAAACGGTACAAACTCATTGGGGGCTGAAATGACTATGGGAGTGCCTCAAGGTTCTATTTTGGGTCCATTCCTCTTCTTAGTCTATATTAATGATTTACCTCATTTACTAAAAAATCAACCACAGATGGTGTTATTTGCTGATGATACATCTTTAATTTTTAAAATTGACAGACGTGCACAAAATCTAGACACTGTTAATGACTGTATTCTTAAGGTTCAAAATTGGTTTACTGTTAATAATTTAGTTCTTAATGAAAAGAAAACAAAATGTATTAGATTCACTTTACCAAATGTTAGAAGTAGCGAATGTGACATCTTATTGAACGGAAAAAAATTGGAATTTATTGATCAGACAGTTTTTCTAGGAATCACGTTAGACGACAAATTACAATGGGGCCCCCATATAGCATCTCTAGCAGGGCGACTAAGCTCAGCCGCTTATGCTGTTAGAAAGATAAGGCAGTTAACAGACGTCGAAACTGCGCGTTTGGTTTACTTCAGCTACTTTCACAGCATTATGTCATATGGCATCCTATTGTGGGGCCGTGCAGCTGACATTGAATCTATCTTTATTTTGCAAAAAAGAGCTGTCAGAGCAATTTACAATCTACGTCGTCGCGAATCTCTTAGGGAATTATTCAAAAAGATTAATATAATGACAGTGCCTTGTCAATTTATTTATGAAAATATAATGCATGTTAGGAAAAATCTTCACCTTTTTAACAAAATAAGCGACAGACATAACTTTAATACGAGAAATAAAGATAAAATTGATCAACCATATTTTAGATTGTCTAAAGTACAAAAATCTTTTATGGGGTTCTGTGTTAAATGTTACAATAAAATCCCGAGTGAAATCTTAAATTTAAATGAAAAAAAATTTAAAAGTTACATAAAAAGCACACTTAGTAAACAAGCATATTATAAATTAGAAGATTATATTCAAGATAAAAATGTTTGGAAACATGCTGGTCCTGCTCCATAGTACAATGTAGGGCTTAAACAAAGTCAAGCTGGTTGAAATTTGAATGCTCACACACATAATATTTGTAAATTGTGTAATTTCAATATTTTGTTAAAATGTGAACGCCATGTACCTTTTTGCTCTTATTATTTTTTTAATTTTAGTCTAGATTTTCAAGGTACATTGCTTTGACATTAATTATTTCAAACGCTGTTAAAAAATATTGTAAAACATTTTTTTTAAAAGAGTAAGTATGGAGTTTCTTGCCCATTCTTCTCCATACAACCTACCTTAGCGAATGGGTGTAGAATCAATCCCTTCCCTTCCTATTCCCTTTAAATTTAAATATCGACGTTCAAAAGTGCCTCTTTGATGGCCTAATTGGAATAAATGATTTGACTTTGACTTTGACTTTGACCTTAAAGCTATCAGTCTTAATCTTAAGACTAAAATTAGGTTTGATAGTTTAAGTTTGGCTGCATAATAGAGTTTTGAAAGTTTCGATACGTGCTCAATTACTTCCTACGTCTGCGCAATATCATGATATCAAAGTGATCACAATTACATAGTGTACAATGTCACATGCTTACTTTATTAGTAGTTGATTAGTCGGTAGTTCGCAGTTCTAGTATTAGGCACCCAATAGTATTCGCGTATTTCATGTTTAAGTCGCATGTCCAACCGACTAATCTTAAATATATTTTCAACATCAATTTAGCAAAATATTTCCATGATATCGGCAGAATTATTTGCCATATCTTAAAATGTTTGTGGCGTGACTGTCTAAACAGGTTACCGTGAGCCTGGCACGTCAAAGGCTATTGAAGGAACACCGTGGATTTAAGAGAGTACGAGTCTTCCACCCCGGACTAATTAGATGATTTAAAACGATAAACATAAACTTAAAACGTTTCAAAGCTGCTTGTCATCATTTACAAGCAAAATTCCTCTTAACTTAGTTCATTTCATTGCTATATCTAGTCATTTCCCCACCTCTCCTAAATCTTAGTCTACCTGCAACAGCATGTAACATGTCCTCGGCAACTCCTCTCCATTTCACGCGCGACCCACTTGCCTAAGATTTAGAATCTAATTCTTATTTACTTAACTCTTTATTTATATATTACACAATGTACCCTTAAACAAACTACTAGCACCATTTTATACGAAATAGTTAGAAATACGTTACGCGTAGCTGAATTTATTGGTTTTTAATTTTTAACGCTTATTTTAGTAATTTTGTAAGTAATAATATGCATTTTTTGCTGAAATTGCTTTTTATTTGTTTATTTATAGTTTAGTATTATATTCTTATATTTGTCATTGTTTCAGCTAAATACACACTTAAATGTGGACTTATGAACACGGGCCCTCAAAAATACATAAAAAAGTTATAACAAACATACAATCTAACCTGAAATCTTAAGGGTTTGGTAGAACTGTACTTACACACTCTTATTGCGCCAGTTATCATCATCATCAAAATCATCATAAAATCATTATCGACAGCAATGATTACAGGCATTGGTTTACCGGGCCGTCTTTCCCGCGGATTTAATCGGTGCTCCACTACGGCGCAGAAATTGAGGACGGATATGCTCGCAGTGGGACAACGAAGCGCATATGATTTGAGTGGTGTGTGTTCTGGCCTGTGTCTCCCCGAAATACCACGCATATTGCTCTTCCTGGCACAGCACGCGCACGGCCAGCCCGGGGCCCGGGAACGGCTGACGCTCCACCAGCGCCCGCGGGAGACCTAGCTCCATGCCCAACGCACGGACCTGACGGAAAAACATAATTATTTTAGGGGTTGAAGAACAGGGTGAAGAACACCACCAATGTTAAATTCACTCGTTTTTATGGGGATCCCTTCTATTCGCATAATGTTCTTTGTCCTAATATACTTCGGCATAACGATTTTGGCACAATTTGTTTAGGCATAATAATACTTCGGCATAATTTTTTTAGGCATACATCTTACATTCGCATAATCATCTTAAAGACTAATTTGTTTCGGCATAAATTTGATTCGCATAACGTTAGTAGGCCTAATGACTATTAGCATAACGTTAGTAGGCCTAATGACTATTAGCATAACGTTAATAGGCCTAATGACTATTAGCATAACGTTAGTACGCCTAATGACTATTAGCATAATAATATTTAGGCATACAATTAATACTTTCTAAATTAATACGTTTCTGTAACAATTAAATAATATGTTAATTAAAAATTTAATATGATGTGCAACAAAAGTTAGTGGCAGAACCGAATTGCTGCAAAACCGACTCCACGTAGTCTTGTTTGTCCTACCCCTAGAGTGTAATTTAAAATCGCGTAGGCGCGTAGGGGCGAGGCGGCCCGCGGGCTGAGAAGCCGTCTGCGACGATTAGCACGCGTGGGGCCGCCGGAGGCCCGCAGCGCCGGAGCCGTGACAGAAAACCTTGCGTGCTGCATGTTGCATGCCCGCTTGAATGCTGCATGCTTGCTTGTTTGCTGCATGCTTGCTTGCATGCTTGCATGCTTGCTTGTTTGCATGCTTGCTTGCTTGCATGCTGTATGCCTTTATAAGTAAAGTTTTAATATCATTATGCGTAAATAAATTTATGCTTTAGGATATTATGCTTAAAAAAGTTATGCTTTAGAACTTTATGCTTAGTAAATTTATGCTTTAAGATATTATGCTTAAAAAAGTTATGCTTTAGAACTTTATGCTTAATAAATTTATGCTTTAGAATATTATGCTTAATCATTATTATGCTTAGAGAAATTATGCTTAAAAAATTATGCGTAAGCTATTATGCGTAATTATATTATGCGAAAATATAATTATGCCAAACAAAATTATGCAAAGTTAAATTAGGTCTTAAAATGTTATGCAAATGGATAGGGAACCGTTTTTATGGACCGTATCTGGGGATTTTGTGGGTATATTTATATCTTCCCATTATTCGGCTTTATAGGACAGCCATCTCCACGTGGCGCTTTCTAACAGGTGGATATAACTCACCTGGGATTTAAATAATTAGCCTTGATTAACAGCCTATCGCAGAGCAGTGATAGCCCAGTGGTATCGGTCCTGACTTACGAGTTGTAGGTCGTGGGTTCGAACCCCGCCAGGCGCATTACTTTGTGTAATTTGTTTCATCACCACTGCTCTCAAAACGGTGAAGGAAAACATCGTGAGGAAACCGGCATGTCCTAGAACCAAAAATTCGAAGACAAGTGACATCTGCCAACCCGCACTGGGCCCGCGTGGTGGATTATGGCCCACTCCCTCTCACAAGAGAGGAGGCCTGTGTCCCAGCAGTGGGAACATTATAGGCTGATGATGAATGAATGAATGAACAGCCTATCGTATTGAATATAGAGACCGAATTCACAACTAGAAAGAAATTCAAGCCCTAAAATCCATTTTTCACTCAATGATTCCAATATTAGAACCGCGTAGCAGCATCCCAGTCGCGTAGCAATCTGCTACGAAATTCGTAGCACAAGCACACTAATCAAAAATCAAAATCAAAATCAATCAAAATCAAATCGTTTATTTCAACTAGGCCAATTACAGGCACTTATGAATTGTCAAAAGACATAAAATAAAACAATTACAAAAATAGTTATGGTGCTACAGTCCCAGTCACAAGACATAAAAACTGTGAAAGTACCGTAGGTGCTCATTCCAAAGCGTAGATCTCTATGGAGAAGAATGAGCAAGAAACTCCATGGACACTCTTTTTCAATCGCCAAAATTATTACAAAACTTTTGTTACATCATTCATCATCAGATGGTACATTATGTGAGAACGATGTGGCTACTTAATAGTGTCCATAGTCAAATAAAAAGACAATTCAAAATCAAAATCAAGTTATTAATAATTAAAATAGACCGTGGCAGCTAAGAGATGAACAGTCCCAACTGTAATGTATTTATAATTTTAGAAACAAATATAAAAATGCATTTCCTCGATAAATCAATGTTCTCAAAACAGTGATGGAAAACATTGTGAGGGTCTTAGAACGAAGATGCGGTGAGACGCAGAGGGAATAAAAAAAAATTACTCTAAAATTCAGAAATAATGTAGCTTTCTACTGCTGAATAAATTTTCAAAGTCGATCCAGTATTTCTAGAAATTATTTCTTACAAACAAACTCACAAACTTCATCTCATTGAAATATTGGGATAGATATGAACCCACCGCTTCAGCGTGGTAGATTACAGTCCATTTCATAGAGATGAGACTTGTGTCAATATAGACTTATACATTATGCATTGTTCATACAAATATCGTAATTTGAAATCATTTTACAACCTAAACTGATGAGTAACATCGTAGCTACACTAAATTAAAAATTCTATTCGCGTACAAGTTTCTATTACGACTAATAGAGAATAGATGCTATACACCGAGCATTGACTTCTATTATAATTATAAAACAATAATAAATTAACTACCAACGTCCAAACATAAGTTCCAAAACAACTTATTAGTCTTGTGTTCTAAGAAATAGGATTCAATTTCGTGTGGCAATAATTTTCGCGGCAACAGAAAAAAACTTGGTAGTTTTTGATAAAAAAGAGGTTGCAAAACAAAGGCGGTATGCGAACCTTTTTGGTGGGCGATGGCTGAGATAAGATGGCTGGTGACAAATATGTCTGTGACAGATTTATAGAGCATCTCGTTATGATTGCAAGTGGGTACCTACTTATAGCGCGGGAGCTGGGTTACAAAGCACTCATATTTGCGAAATCGTTTTAGCAAAATGTCTCTTACAGTGAGATGGTGAAGGATAGCCAAATTAAAAATCTTACCGTGTGAAATGTTACAAAACGGAAAAGTTTCCATTACTGAATAAATACAAATATTATAAATAGAAATCATTTGGATAAGTAAACGTGAAGTATGACGCGTAGTCGCTGCATGAGCGATTGACTGTAGTACTGCGTGTGGCAGGTTCGATTCCAGCTCACAACAAATATGATCTACATGTAGTAGTTCCTGGTCAGCCACTTGTGAATGCTAGTTTAAATGTTTGTAAGACGCACTCACGATACAAGTGTAAATAATGTTGTGAGGCGACTGACGGCAGCCAAAGGATGACATAATCAGCAAGTTTTTTGGGAACATAATATGTACTCAGTAAGGTCGACTAGACACTGATCTTACATAATTATGTCAAGAAGACTCAAAATCTATCTTCTATCTATACTCTATACTTATAATAAATCTGTAGAGAGGTCAATTCTGTACATGAAATATTTTTCCAAAATAACTATCAGGGGGTGATTAGGGATCGATACTGATGCCAAATATGCAATTAATAAAATTATTGTCTGTCTGTCTGTCTGTCTGTCTGTCTGTCTATATAACCGTTATAGAAACAAAAACTACTCGACGGATTTTGACGAAACATGGTACAATTATTTTTCATACTCCTGCGCTGGTTATAGTATACTTTTCATCACGCTACAATCAATAGGAGCAGAGCAGTGAAGGGAAATGTTAGGGAAACGGGAGAAGTTACTCCATACACGCTAATCTTCGGAAATACTGGACGGATTTGATTGGTTTTTTTTTTGTTGTGTAGCTATTAAGTCTGGGCAACATATAGGCTATAATTTATCTTGGAAACTTGAACACCTGATGCAGAACTGCAATAGATCAGCTAAACTATAAGAGATATAAAAATAGCGCCATAGCAAAAATTGTTCCGCGTGATGAGCATTTTCTGCTGAGAAAATAAATTTGAAAATATAGAACACCTGATGTGGAAGTCCAAGAGCCCAGCTACACTATTACATATACAGTAATGACGTCTTAGCAAGAGTTGTTCAGCCTGATGAGCACTCCCTGTTGTCGTATAAAAACTGAAGATTTGGAACACCTGATGTGGAACTCCAAGAGCCCAAGTACACTATAACATATATAGGAATGACGTCTTAGCAAGAGTTGTTTAGTCTGACTGGCATTTCCTGTTGACTTACAAAAATGAAAGATCTGGAACGTCTGGAATCGTCATGCGCGTCCCGTTGTTTTCCCGTCCTCAGGCTCTAAGAATTCGACATCAGACGTTTCAGATCTTTTATTTTGACGACCCCATTGTCGCTGGCATAAGCAACAGGATCCGCGTACGAAGTCGCTGGCAGAAGCTAGTCTAAAATATAATCCCAAAAACATCATACTCCCGGTCTACTACTCAGTATGCCGCACTCATACGGAGCTCAGCTACTGTTTCCACGAAGGCGCACCGAATAATACCGAGCTTTGCCGAGATGCATTGACATTTGCATGTAGGGTTCCCAGAGGTAAGGTTTCGAGATTTAAAAAAAGAAACGTGCAGTAAAAACTAATTCTAAAGGTATTCATTAAAAAGTTGAGCTTTTTTGTGGTTCTATTATCTCAATTTGAATTGTAATTATTATTTACGTAACACATTATTTTACGATTTTTTATGTAATACGTAAATTTTCTATTGATTTCCTATTATTTTTGAGAAAAAAATATAATTACAATACATACATATTTTTCTACTTTTTCTTACTAATAGGAATTCCGGTCGTTAAAGAATTCTGTACACTGAGCTGAATTACCAGATAAATCCGGAAAAATCCGAATGTATGGCAACTCAGATTGCTTGACATTTAAAATGTCTAACGCATCATCAAGATATGTAGCGAACGTGTGGTTTATTTGCGAATTATTTAGGTGAATCGTGCGTTTTTTTACTTGTTATTCATTGAAGGTTTTGAGAAGAAAGAATGCCGACTGTGACGAATTTTTTGGTTGGTACTAAAATTGAAAGTTTATTGGTCTTGAGTCTGAGAACGACGGCGACCGTCAACGTATAATATGAAAGACGCAATCGCTTTTTTTTTACTTTTGTTAGAAGGATGCAGACCAGCCAGCATCTTTTTATTTTTTTATGTTACCTAAACGATTAAAATATTAATTAATCTGAATGTCAGACTTAGTTTCTGAGGTCTCCAATTCAATTGTTTTTCAAGTAGTTTTTAATGTACCTAATTGTATATCAGAGATTCTGTAAGTTTTAATTACCTAAGTATTTGTTTATTAAAGAATGTTCAACTATCTGTTGATTCGAACGTGCGACTGTATTTAAAATTCATGGTACTAGTAAATTTTTATGTGCAATTTGATGTAATAACATAGAGACTAGCACCAAAAGGACTTCAGTCGTAGCACTGACTATATTTTAAATGTCATTTTCATTTTCAAGTGTCACCGCTTTTATTCCTTCAGCTGTTTAAAAAATGAAAAATATTAGAGTTTTATCTATTTCATAAACAAAAGAAATTCGCATGATTATACCGAGCTTCGGAAGAATGTCTTTGACATTCAATAAGTGAGCATTCTCCTGTCTCTTATCCCAATAAAATGTGACACTCAACGTTGTTTTTGTGGTTCGATACTGGTAGATGTGTGGAGAGCATTTATCTAAAGGTGTGGACGAACGTTTTAGTCATTATCGCGCAGACGCAGCCGGGAATGTCGCTATTATCGTGCGCACGCGCCGCTTGCGTAGTCTACAGAAGTTTATACAAGGGACAAGTGGGAAATGTCTCCCTTTTTTTCTCTCATCTTTGTGAGACTTAAGTATTATTTATAAGAGCACTAACTCTATCAAAGAAATTTTTTACATAATAATATAATTATTCGCGAAACAATTCGGTGAAACCCTTATTACAATTTTATTGGTAGATCAAAAGGAACCAGAGATTTTATCTCAAGTTAACTAAACATTATGGTAAAAGTGGTTGACAAATTCGAAAAAACCTAGCTCCCGAACTAACTAAAGATACTTGTATATGAGGAGCCACATACCGTTAATAATTTTCGGTCGGCTCTATTATTTTCGTGTCTATGGTCAGGGATGTTGGATTCATCTCTCGAGTATGTGTGGCTCAGACGTCGTTATCTGGTAAACAGCTCGTAAACAGCCGGCCACCTGACTTTAGATAACGTCCTCTTAAATTTTACTACAATCGCTAAGTATCGGAGGACAAAAAGTTTGGAAGTGCATGCCACTCTGCCACCGGAGGCAAAGCTAAGTAGGTTGGTTTGTAAAAAGTTGTGATACTAGAAACTTTTAGTAGCAATAAATATTTAAGACACCTGTACCCTTAGCATGAATTTTCAGTATTTGAGACGTAAAGTAAACTGGAACTTTGACAATTTCAAATTGACAATTATCAAGGGAAAAATTAGTATCTTTTTCGCACACCAGAGGCGCTGTTCCATTTTTTCATACAAGAAACCTCAAGAAACGCTGTAAATACTGTAAAGTAAAAGAGTGAAAATTCGTGCTAAGGGTACTGGTCATATAGCCCCTGACGAGTCAAGGGAGAGGTGTGCGTTTAGCTACCAAATAAATTGGAAACTACAATAATTTGTATTGAAAACTATATCTTCTATTGGAAACTACAATAATTTGTATTGAATTGACTTTATGTTTCAATGTATCGATGCGTATTTTTCCATTTCTGTGACTAAAATAATAAAATTAGCCCGTAAAAATTGTTGTTATCAAAAGAAGATGGAAACATTTTTCTTTTTTTAATTTAAGGAGCCTATCACACAATATGGTGAAACACATGAATTGCGATCAAGAGTCAGTATCAACATTGCTGTGATGAACTGATGAAAACCGCTAATAAACACGGTTTAAATTTTCTAATAGCATTGATTGGCAAAAATCCGTTTAAGATTAAAAACAATAAGTTAATATATCAATCAAAACAATACACAATTTTATGAACGCCACATTGCTTTTATACTAAAGTCATTACACCTTCCATTTCCATACATACCTATAGAAATAAAAATAAACAGTCGTAGAAAATAGATTGTGACGTAATACCAACTTTACTGCTTCTAGGGTAAAAATAATACACAATACTCATGGAATAGAATAATAATCTAGCTAAGTGTACTTTAATATTATAACGACTAAAGTAACTCTGTCTGTCTTGTCTTTAACTCCTCAACAGGAGAACAGAATTTGATGGAATTGGGCACGAGCTTAAAGCCGGAAACACATTATTTAACACGCCACGCGACGCAACGTGTCGACACCCGATGTGCAGTGAGCGCGTGTCGTCGCGTCGGGTGTTCATAGTGTGATTCTGGTCATAGAAAACAATACATTTGATTTGACCCAACACGCATCACGTTTCATCGGGTGGCGTCGGGTGTTAATAATGTGTTTCCGGCTTGATACCATACCGTCTCTTGTTTCTGGGTTCAGTAAACACTAGCGTGACGTTTTAGACTCTAAATCGCCACACTAGTATTTACTGAACCCAAAAACTCTCTTAGAACATAATGCCCTATTTAGGGCAGTAAAGCACACATAAGAGACCTTTCCATTTTTTTGGGTTGTAACATCATTGAATGAGTTCTCATTCAATGATGTTATAATAGTACGCCAAGCGTATAGTCGACGCCTCGCGTGACCAGAGGGCTGGCATATTTCTTGGCCAAAGGATCAGCATTGCCATCCAACGTGGCAATGCTGCCAGCGTTCTGGGCACTTTCCCCATTGACAGCGATGTGGATGAGTTTTTTGACGCCCTTTAAATTTTAGTTTTAGTTTAGGTATTTCTGTAAATATTTTACTCTTATTTTTAGTTTTTATATATAGTATGTATATATATGTAGGTATTTTTTTTATAAAATTATCTTGTTATAGTTGTATATGTATAAATAAACATAATTTCCTTAGTAAAAAAAAAAAAAAAAAAAAAAAAATGATGTTATACAACTATCACTTGTACCGTCAGACTTGTCTTGACTTCCGGGGTCGCGGTTATCTGGTAAGACAGGCCCGTGACCCCGGCAGGCTTTAGTCCTTGGTTCCCGTCAGATTGCTGACAACTCCTTGGGAAGATCTTTGCCTGACATAAAAATTCAAGACTTTAATAATTAAGATAGGATTTACGGGTATGGTAACTTTTTATCCCGTCAATACCTGCTTCGGTGGATGTACTTTCGAACTCTAAAAGTACAGATGAAGTCGCAGGTAATAGCTAGTATAAAAACTAATAATAATTGAGGACATAGCGAGGCTGTCTCCAATAAACGTTAAGAATATAGTTCAAGCTAAGTTAGGACTGTTTAAGATTTTATGAGAGACAATATTTCTGCCTTTTCAAGGAAGTTTCTAGTATCCAAGTGGTTTTGCACATGATTGTGATGAACTAGATTTTATTAGTTACTTAAAAGTTTTAATATAATCACTCCTGTAATCTCCTAAGAGATAAGCAGAGGTGTAGTAATGTCTTATATAATATGGGGCGGTAAGATTCTCGAAAGGAGACCACGCATCGGCAAGCGCAGCGTATGATGTCCACCCACAAGGTGGACCGACGATCTAATGAAGACCACAGGATCACGCTGGATGCAAGCCACTTCCAACCGGTCCTATTAAAGGCCTATAGGGGAGGCCTATGTTCAGCCGTGGACGTCTTTTTTTTATCGTGATGAAATCTTCAAATGAGTCTTCCTACCCAGGGCAGGGCGGGAGGGACTGTCAGACTCGTACTGACTTAAATCCACGGTGTCCTTCAACAGCCCTTTAAGTTCCAGGGTAACGGTAATTCGATAAGTCCCGCGACCGAAGCCGTGGACGTCTTACGGCTGATAATATATGTGTTTGTTGTCAAAAAGTGTTCAAAGAAAGGTTCTGGTCTAATCATTTTGGCAGTAGCCATATTGTTAGCCCAAAATCCATAGAAAGCGATGTCATTATGGTCTCCATTGTCCCATAAACAATTGAGGCGGTTGAATTATTACAATCACTCAGTGCAGGTCAACTACCTTAATGAATATAATCGTCTGAGATCAATGCACCTTAACTAGGTAGACTTATCTTTGCCCAAAGAAATCTTAGGTCGTCTAGAGAGCCTAGACAAAATGAAATCATATCCGACACGCACATCTTCTTTTTTTTAAGCTAACTACCTAAGCTGATCCGTACCCATTTTGAAAGGTATCATTTTTATTTTTATAATACCTACAACATGTTTTCTAAAAAAAATAGTATCAGTAATATCTTCAAAGAGTCCTCTCATCCAGGGCAGGACGGGAGGTACTTCCAGACTTGTACTGACTAAAATCCACGGTGATCCTTCGATAGCCCTTTACGTTACAGGGTCACGGTAACCTGATGAGACAGTCCCGCGACCCTAGCAGGCGAGAGACCAGTACAGTGCCTGCGTTCTTTTTATCTTTTTTTTTTTTTAGTTTCGTTTTTTTTAATATTGTGCCTCATCATCATTCATCATCATAACAGCCGTAACACGTCTACTGCTGAACATAGGCCTCGCCCATAGACTTCCTATTGTGCCTAATGAATGAACATAATTTTCTTTCTTTCTTTCTAAGTATGAGACACATAAGATCAAAACAAGAAGGTACCTCCTTTGCTATTTACGAATACAACAAAGCTATTCATCTCTCACAACATTCTCATAGCTACAGAGTAAGTACAGCCAACAGAATGCTAACAATCTGTGTAACAATAGAATCATAGAGGCTGTTGTCCGCAGTGACATACTGAGCTTACGTAAAAGCGTAGTTTACTGTACGATTCGTGATGTTTTCCATTTGTATCGACACGGAGGATTTTCTTTGTAATTCGATTAATCGATTTTTTTTTTGTAGAGATGTGCTGATGAAGTTTTGGCTTATTTGGCTGAAGCGGATATTTATATTTTAAGCTTAGTCATTAACCGTCATACACAATTTATAATCTCCGTTTTAGGCGATTTTTTACCGATAATAATTATTTATTGTGGTTACCTTATTTTGAAGGATTTCGTAATGGGAGTAGTTTTCAACCTCACAAAGTAATACAGGGATACAGCCTTTCTTTGTGTGAAAATGAAATGAGTCCTGAGCCTTGAGTGGAGTGGAATGGACTGTCAAACTCTTACTGACTAAAAGGACCGGCTCCACACGTTGGTCCCAACGCTCGTACCAACATTGGGCTGCAAATTCGATGAGGCGTACACACGTTGGCTAATAAACTAGTTCTGTCCCGTCAGGGCCAATGTGAAGATGTCCGATACGATATGCTCTGAGCGCTTTTATAGTACTTAGTGCACATTTATATCTGTTGATGATCCAGATCGAGAAGAGTCACTAATTTTCTTGCTGTAAAGGCGATATGTGTTCATTAATGATTCTCGCTTTTCTATATATATATACATATAATAAAACTGTAGAAAAGTAATTTTTGTACATTAAAAAAAAACTCAAAAAATAAAGCCAGGTTACTAAAGGACAACCAATAGAACCCATTTCTAGCATTTTTAGAATTTTTGTCTGTTTGTCTGTATGTCTGTTTGTATGTTTATTTGTTCGGGCATCACTTAAAATGTACGAAAGCTCTGTAGATAACTTTAATACAAACGACTGACCGTACCTTGAAGTAACGTTTAGTTTTTGTTTCATCGGAATCGGTTTAGTCTATCAAAAGATATTTGAATTTAAAGTGTTCCAGAAGTAAAATTACGGTCAGTTCACACCGAGACGCGTAGGTCAGTAGCGCGATCTAGGTTCGAATGGAAAAACTACTTATTCAATTAATAAATTTAAACATAATTATTTCAACGCACGGCAGATGGCGTTTTAAGAAAACCTGGAATAGAGGTGTTATTGAAGTAACATTTATGTACGGTATTTTGTTTCATCGTAATCAATTCAATTGAGAGCAGTGGTGGCCCAGTGGTATCGGTCCCGACTTACGAGTTGTAGGTCGTGGGTTCGAACCCCGCCAGGCGCATTACTTTGCGTAATTTATTTCATCACCACTGCTCTCAAAACGGTGAAGGAAAACATCGTGAGGAAACCGGCATGTCGTAGAACCAAAAATTCGAAGACATGTGATATCTGCCAACCCGCACTGGGCCCGCGTGGTGGATTATGGCCCACTCCCTCTCACAGAGAGGAGGCCTGTGTCCCAGCAGTGGGAACATTATAGGCTGATGATGATGATGAATCATTTCACCCGAAATTAATTAAAGCGATTTAAAGGAATCGAACATAATGGAATGGAATGCACTGGACTGGACTGGACTGGAATGGAGTGGAGTGGAGGAATGGAATGGAGTGGAGTGGAGTGGAGTAGAGTAGAGTGGAGTGGAGTGGAGTGGAGTGGAGTAGAGTGGAGTGGAGTGGAGTGGAGTGGAGTGGAGTGGAGTGGAGTGGAGTGGAGTGGAGTGGAGTGGAGGAATGGAAAGGAATGGAGTGGAGTGGAGTGGAGTGTAGTGGACTGAAAAGGAGTGGAGTTGAGTGGAGTGAACTGGACTGGAGTGGAGTGGAGTGGAGCGGGTGGAGTTGAGTGGAGAGGGTGAAGTGGTGTAGAGCGGGTGGAGTGAAGTGGAGCGGGTGGAGTGGTGTGGAGCGGGTAGAGTGGAGTGGAGCGGGTGGAGTGGAGTGGAGCGGGTGGAGTGGAGTGGAGCGGGTGGAGTGGAGAGAAGCGGGTGGAGTGGAGTGGAGCGGGTGGAGTGGAGTGGAGCGGGTGGAGTGGAGTGGAGCGGGTGGAGTGGAGGGGAACGGGTGGAGTAAAGGGGAACGGGTGGAGTGGAGTGGAGCGGTTGGAGTGGAGTGGAGTGGAGTGGGAGGAGTGCAGTGGAGAGGGTAGAGTGGAGTGGAGCGGGTGGAGTGGAGTGGAGCGGGTGGAGTGGAGTGGAGCGGGTGGAGTGGAGTGGTGGGGAGCGGGTGGAGTGGAGTGGAGTAGAGCGGGTGGAGTGGAGTGGACAAGTTTATAAAATTGTTCCAGCAACCTTTTCAAAATCTAAATCTTACCTACATAATAATATAAGCTGAGCCCAAATCCTTATTTTTTGTTAATCTTTTTGTCCGTTGTGGGTAATTAATACATGTTTCTTTGACAAAAAAATCTAAGAATTTTATTTGTTTTGGAGTTTTAACTCTTTTTGTCGCTTTACGTTCACGCGCGCTGAAATAGGATTTAGATTAGGTTCCATCAATTTTTTTCCATACCAACATTTATTTTATTCATTAAACAATATCGAATTCAAATCGATATACAAACTACTCTAATCCAATAGCAATTGAATGGTACTGCCTTTGAACAACAGAGGGCGTTTATTACAAACACGTTAAATATTCTTGAATTCGAAATACAGGGTTTATAAATGAAAAACGTGGCGAGAATTAAACGCTTCGCACTAAAAAATACATTGTTAAATTCCGACATCCACGCGAACGAAGTCGCGGGCACAGCTAGTTTTTAATAAATCGTCAATTGAGAAATTCATTCCCATATTCTGTTGAAAGGTGCGCCATGCATCAGCTAGTATTTTTTTATTTTATGAGCCTTTCGAGTTGCTTCGTATATTATTGGATGTGCTTGATAGAGTTCAATATTTAAATTCTATGACTTTTACATTTGTACATGCCGGTAGCGATTTTGTGGATGAGGAAGCCATTCTCGGTCGACGTACGCACTCGCTGCGCGTTGCAACAGAACTGAGCAAAGCGCCAACGTGAGGACAGATCGCGAGTGTTGGCGCAGATTCCTTTGATGAAAGGCCGGATCCACACATTGGCCCTGTTGGCCGAATAGAAGGAGACGGCGCTATACTAAGAAACGAGATAGAATTATTTGCGTCTTGCTTTCTGGTATAGCGCCGTCTCCGTTGGTACGAGCGTTGGGGCCAACGTGTGGAGCCGGTGAAACGGACACGAGCCGGCCAACTACCAACGCTCGCCCCTACGTTGGGACCAATGCCATTTTCTAGATCCACACGTTGGACGATTAGCGTTGGGGCCTATATTGGGGCCAACGTGTGGAGCCGGCGTAAGAGTCCACCCTAAGTCCGCCCTTTGCATCCCGCAAAAATCAGAATACACCTCATACTATGTAGTTCGAAAAGTACTTTATGCACTAACCGCAAATAATAAACCCACGTCTTTGTCATGTCATGCCTATTACTTTCTTTAATCCTAAAAATAGCTGCTTGAATCACACAATAGATATTTACAAATCCAAACACTATGATCCTCCCAAAAACTATGTATGACACATTGTTATAATATGACAATCTTACGCAAATTATTCGCATCAACCGTTACTTCGTCAGCGTTCCCTTTGGCGTCGAGTTGCGGTCAACGATGTATTTGTTTGCTAATTTATTGTACTACATTATGTATTTTGTATTGTGACGTTTGATTTTTACATTTAAATAGAGTGGTGAATAATACTGCCTAAAATTTAAGCAGCTTAGATTATGAAATTCTTTAGTAAGTTTTTGTTTTGCTGTGGCCTAAGTCTCTCGAGCATTGGAACAACATAATTATTGTGATGATATCTTGAAGAGTAGTAAAATACCTAGGTATTTCGATATGATTTAAATTAAAAAAGTCTGACATACTTTTTATTAGCGTATGCTGCTGGCTAAAGGCTACTCCATGCCTTTTCAATTCTCCCGGTGTTTTGGATTCTGATATACGCTTTAACAATATTTTATTAGTATTACTTAAATAATATTAATTTCTGTGGTAAACTACCTCGTCATGTGTCGACAATACATCAAAGCCTTCCGGGGACGCGGAACTGTCTCATAACGTAAATGTGGCCCTGGAATGTAAAGGGCTATTGAAGGAATACCGTGGATTTTAGTTAGTACGAGCGACCGTCCCATCACACTGGGTAGGAGGACTAATTTCATGATTTTCATCATCATCATCATCATCATCAGCCGGAGGACGTTTACTGCTGAACATAGGCCTCCCCCTTAGACCGCCACGCCGAACGACAATTCGCTACTTGCATCCATCGGCTGCCCGCGACCCTCACGATGTCGTCGGTCCACCTAGTGGGAGGCCTGCCTACGCTGCGTTTTCCGGTCCGTGGTCGCCACTCGAGAACTTTTCTTCCCCATCGGTTGTCAGTTCTACGAGCGATGTGGCCTGCCCATTGCCACTTCAACTTGCAAATTTTATGAGCTATGTCGGTGACTCTGGTTCTTCGCCGAATATCCATGTTCCGGATTTTATCCCGCAAAGAAACTCCGAGCATAGCTCTTTCCATTGCTTGTTGAGTGACTCTTAGTCTCTCTAAGAGGCCAGCAGTCAAGGACCACGTTTCGGAGCCATATATCATCACTGGCAACACACACTGGTCAAACACCCTTGTCTTCAGACACTGTGGGATTCTCGATAAGAAGAAATCACGTAGCTTCCCAAACGCTGCCCATCCGAGTTGGATTCTTCGGGCGACCTCTTTCTCGAAGTTGGACCTACCTAACTGAACAATCTGTCCAAGGTATGTATAATGGTCTACAACTTCGAGAGTATCGTTCCCAACAACAACCGGTACGGGTGCCACATGGACATTCGACATGACTTTCGTCTTGTCCATGTTCATTTTAAGGCCGACCCGTTGGGAAACGATACTGAGGTCGCTGAGCATAGCATTGAGGTGCTCCAACGATTCTGCCATGATGACTATATCATCGGCAAAACGAAGGTGAGTGATGTATTCGCCATTGATGTTGATGCCGAATCCGTTCCATTCCAAGAGTTTGAAAACGTCCTCCAACGCGTTCGTGAACAGTTTTGGAGAAATAACGTCTCCCTGTCTCACGCCTATCTGCAATTGGATTGGTTTTGTGCTCTCTTCCTGAAGTCGGATGGACATGGTGGCGTTTCTATACAAACACTTCAACACTTCGATATACCTATAGTCGATATGACATCGTTGGAGGGACTGCAATACTGCCCAGGTTTCGATTGAATCGAAGGCTTTTTCATAGTCCACAAACGCTAAACACAATGGCCGATTATACTCCTCTGTCTTCTGTATAATCTGGCGGAGCGTGTGTATGTGTTCTCCTCCTCCTCGGAAACCGGCTTGTTCGGGAGGCTGGAAGTCATCAAACCTGCGTTCGAGACGGTTCGTAATGACTCTTGAGAACAGCTTGTATACATGGCTCAGAAGTGAGATTGGCCTGTAATTCTTCAACAAGGTGTTGTCACCCTTTTTGAAGAAAAGAACAACCACACTCCTGTGCCATGCTTCTGGCGTAGAACCTTCGAGTATGACGGAATTAAATAACTTCTGGAGGACTAGAAGTACCGGTTTTCCACCCGCTCTCAGAAGTTCTGTTGTGATTCCGTCCTCACCCGGCGCCTTGTTATTCTTGAGCTATTTAAGAGCCATTCTAATCTCGTAAAGGCTGATGTCCGGGATTGCGAAGACTTTTGAGCCCTGGTTCCGCTCGATTGCCTCTTTGATCCGTGCCGCACTAAAGGAGCGCAGGTCACGTCGCATTGATTTAGAGATTCGTCTATTGAGTTTGCCATATTCCGACATATCAGCTGAAGATTGCAGCCTCATCTCGGACCGGTCTTGCATCAACTTGATGGTTCCGTTCGAGAGCTTTTGAGGCTTATTGCGGCGCGGGGTCTTAAAGAACTTGGACCCCACAGGTTGGACAGTTTCCACCAACCCATTGTTGATTTCGTCCACAGTTTCGCATTCGGTTAGGCACTGGAAGCGATTGTGCAGTTCGAGTTGAAAGTCTTCGGGGTTCCGGATGTGGGCAGGACCAGGTCGGAGCGTGGACTTCACCAGACGAGACCTTTCAAGCTTGACTTTGATATTCAGTGTGCCTCTGACAATTCGGTGATTACTACCGGTTTTTACCTTGGCGATCACAGAGACATCACTGAATATTCGCTTCTTGGTCGTCACATTTGTTTTATCATGATTTTACCATGATAAAACAAATGTGTCGATATCATTGGAAAACTACCTCTCTCAGTGATACCTGCGTGACGTGTAATCCTACGGCACAGCAGATAATAGAATTAGTGGTGGTAGCTGGTCGAGAGTTGTCCCACGCATGGCCTACTCCCAGCCAATTGTGCCAACTGCCTCTTGTTCGACTAGATGAGGTGTAATGTCGGGTTTTGAGACACAAATGATGTATGTTTATTTTGTTGTTGTGTTGGTGAAACTCCGGAGATACCTACTAAGGCATGGGTAATTGGTTTGATGATGATGTTTTCAGTGACGTAAAAGGGAGATTTCCAAAGAGATCTGTCATTCAGATATTGAATATTTGGCTGTTTTTTTAAAGGGGTAAAATCATCAAATGTTAATCATCAAGTCCTCACCCAGGGCAGGGCAGGAGGGACTGTCAGACTTGTACTGACTAAAATCCACGGTGTCCTTCAATAGCTGTTACGTTCAGGGCTCACGGTAGCTCGTTAGTCCCTCGACCCCGGCAGGCTTTGGTCCTGAATGTTTGGCTACATTGTTTCATCCACTTTCAAGACTCGTGGTAGATACTACTGGTAGTACCACGTACAATAAATGAACAAAACAATAGTACTCATACATTAATTGAGGTGGGATTAGATTCCAAATAATAATTAGGGCAAAGATAGTCAAAGTTTGTCTTTGTAAATAAAAAATACACACATCAAAAGTGTCTAGGGATCAAGCATTTTTATGCGGATTTCTTGAGATTGAGATGTGGCTTTGTAATAAATTTATGATTTTATAAATTTATATGGATCCTTTTTGGTGCATTTCATAATTTGAATCAGGAACTGTAAATCAAATTCGAGTAAAAGATGAAAATCAGCTGTCAATATTTTCCCTATAAAAACATACAACGCATTGAAGACATTATTAGTGCTACTGTTTCCCTACTACTGATTAAAACCAACGTTATTATGGAGCGGCGATGTGATTTAAGCAGGGAAAAAATGCTCAGAGCCGTGGGAATGATAGAAGCTGGTTCCCGGCAACGTACTGTGGCTTTAGCTCTGAATACAAGTCAGAGTGTTATCAGTCGACTTTGGACACGTTACCGAAGCACTGGTACCGTGGCTGAGCGCCATGGAGGACGGTATCGCTGCACCACACGGAGACAAGACCGATACATTCAAATCTTAACTCGAAGAGCTCCAACAATAACCGCCATGATGTTAGCCGTGAGGCTTCATCACTCTTCAGGGAACTTAATTAGCAACCAAACAGTCAGAAACCGCTTGCATGAAGTGAACCTTCATTCCCGAAGACCGCTACGGGTACCACCTATAGCAATGCACAATCGTAGGATTCGATATCAATGGGCTCTTGAACACAGAAATTGGGCAGAAGAACAATGGCGTTTCGTGTGCTTTTCTGATGAGTCTCGTTTTGGTATGAGACCGGATACAAGACGTATACGACACTGGAGAACCCCTGGACGCCAACAGCGATTAAAATCCTGCCAGGAAGTCCATCCTTATAGTGGTGGAACCATCATGGTATGGGCGGGTATTTGGATCGGCTGAAGAACTGAGTTGATTTGGATCAGAGGCAACCTCAACGCTCAAATTTATGCTGAGACGATTGTATCAGACGTCATCGTTCCTCTACAAGTGCAAATCGGTCCCTTATTTCAGTTAATGCATGATAATGCACGACCGCACACCGCAAGAGTTGTAAGACAGACTCTCGCCGCAGCTAACATCAATGTCCTGCCCTGGCCTGCTCAGTCGCCAGACTTGAACCCGATTGAGCATGCATGGGATATGCTACAGAGAAGAGCTCTGCCGAATACGGAGGGTATCCAGTCGCAAGAAGACCTTTTTTTGTTGTTGCAACGAACATGGGCGGCCATTCCACAGCGTGATTTGTATGAACTCATTTTGAGTATGCCAAACCGATGTTCTTGTGTTGTTAGTGTTCGCGATAGAAACACGGATTATTAATTGTTTAAGTTACCCAATAAAATTTTAAAGAAAACTGTTATTTCAGTCTTTTTTTCGAACTTTAATGTTAGTGGTTCAAATGTCAAAAATCCCTTTATTAGGAAAATGGCAAATTTCTTTATGAATGCAAAGGTGACTTGGTTTATCGTTACTGTGACAAACGATAACACTTTATTTGATGAATCCTTAAAGAACATTTTAATTAATATCAATCAGGAGAAAAGTTATTGCAAAAATATATGTTGATCCCTAGACACTTTTGATGTGTGTAGGTCACTAGTATGTTAGGTCGTCGCGTGAAGGTAAAAACTGCTCAGAAGAATTTGACTTTGTTGTTGAGAAAAAGATGGTTATAGACGATGCAATCCACATTGCTACTTTTCTATTGGTCCGTAGCACATCTAATAAAATAATGGAGATATTTTGCCATTTTTTTAAACTATAAGTAAATGGTAGGTATTCATAGAAACGTAGAGTGCCTATCAGATCAAAACTTCAGTCCTATCTTCAACTATCAAATAACACAAGCATACAAAGTCCACAAAACCGTACACTACTCCACAAATACAAATAACCCATCAATTTGAACTGTAGTGGAAAACTCAACGAAAAAATAACATCCAATATGTCTACCGTTTCCGAATAACCGAAAAATGATGCGGTGTCCACAATTCAGGGAAGTGGAAGCCGCATTTATCCAGTTTCGAGTCGGGCATAAAAAGAGCGGGCGCCCTCCCTCCCTCTCCCCCCTCGCGGGTGCCTGGACTCCCCCTCTGGCGCCAGGGGAGTGCGCTGAATCGATATGCAAGTAAAATGTACACCTGTAGTGACCATGCGTTTTGAATTTTCAGGGATTTTTGCGGTTATGAATTTGTGGCCTTTTGGCATTATTCTGTTGCATTTCCAGACAATTTTATTCATCTCACGTCATTTTAATTTATATTTTTAATGCTGAACGATAATTACTATAGCATAGCATCACCACGTCACCAGGGAAATTATTCAGCACGCGTGGTGAAAATCTTTGGATTCTCTCCTACCGTGAGAGCAGATAAGTCTGCCAAACTCGCATTGGCCAAAAACTACCAACTTTTTATTTATTAGCGGAAATATTATTTAGACTGAATAAAATTTCGAAGAAAAATCTCCCTTCAGCCACCCCGACTCTTTCCACCCACCTCCGCACACCATGGTCACCGCACACACCCTCAGTCAGGTGAGTCACAGCTATCTGTCCGTCCATGTGTGTGCACACACACCACGCATATGTGTGTGTGTACGAACACGCATGTGTGTGTGCACGAGACTGAACGGCGTCTGTCACTGTAGTACGAGCGCGGTAGATTGGCAACTAGTTATTAGAGAAGGTGGTTATTATGAAGGTTTTAATTGCAGTTTGTCAATGTTTGTTTATCGATTGGTTTGTTTAGTTTGTTGCAAGTGCAGGTTGTGATGGCTTCTGTTTGATATTGGTTCGTAAAGTTATTGGTCTTGGCTATTTGGCTATCATGTACAGCGTAGATCTTTGACAGTAGTAACGTGTTATTTAGTTTTGTAAGCAGATAGGCAGTTGTACTAGATACCCATTGAATTTTTTGCATTTATTATTTAAAATGAGTTTGTTGTACTTTATAGTGTATCTGGTTAGAGATGACAGAGACAAAGTCTAAGATGGAATGAGCCTACCTAGAAGAATTTGAATGGGAAACAGACCCACACAACACACATCGTTGAGGAACTGCAGATGAAAATGATATTATTTACATATTTTAAAGGGATTCTATGTTGCCAGCGACAAAGAAGCTTGCTATCTACTTGGGCTTATCATCAATTTTATTCCGACATGAATTGATACATTAAAAACTTGTAAATACGCGATAACGTGGGCTTACGAAGAAAACGTAAGCATCCTTTTTTTTAACCGACTTCAAAAAAAGGAGGAGGTTCTCAATTCGTCAGTTTTTTTTTTTTATGTATGTTCCCCGATTTCTCGAAGAAGCCTGGACCGATTTGGAAAATTTTTCTTTTGTTTGAAAGGGTATACTTTCCAATTGGTCCCATGATCATCAGGTCAGGATCTGATGATGGGATCCCAGGGAAATCGAGGGCAACCTTCAAATTTTATAGGCACATAGTACCATTTTCATATATTTTCTAAAGCTGTTCAAGTATTTGCATCTGATAATCATCATATCAGGTGGATGAGCTGATGATGGAAGGTACAACTCCTCTAGTAAGGAGTCGGCATCGACTGATTTAGTAAATTATGTTTGTGTTCGCATATCTCCGGAACTGCAAGTCCGATTTAAGTAATTCTTTTTATGTTGTACTAGGTATCGTTCAACTTAAGGAATACTGCAAGTTTCATCAAAATCGGTTCAGTAGTTTTTGAGATAGGGAAGGAATGAAAGAGATCTTTACGATGTTATTACTGGTGCTTCGGATTTCTTACAAATGTAAGAAAATGATGTATTTGACAAGAATTGTGGTTAAATATTTAAACTAAAAATAGTAAAATAAAAACTTTTTCAAAAAAAATGTAACCGCCTTCAAAAACAACCACAAAAAATGGTAAAATAACCTACAAAACTTTTTTTTTTTCGGAAATCGGTGGCAAAAAACACAATGATACTAATAAAAAAAGTCACCGACTTCCGAAAGAAAAGTTTTGTAGGTTATTTTACCATTTTTTGTGGTTGTTTTTGAAGGCGGTTACATTTTTTTTTGAAAAAGTTTTTATTGAGTTACTTATTTTTTTTACACTTATCAGTTAGATGTCAGATTTATTCTGACTTTGGATGCGGGAGTAGAGGGAGAGGCGCAATTTGCAGGCGCATTTTATTTGTCAACTATTGATTTATTTTTTAGTACTAAGATACCAATCTAACACACCCCTACTATCCATCGGCAGTTAGGTGTTGTTTTTAATATTTCACTGCGCGGACTAGAGACACGCGCGTCTCGGGGGACCATACACAATCATACAACACTCATACACCGCCATACAACACACATAATATATACACTAACAAGATAAACTTTGCATACGTTTTGTGTAGACACACCTTTATTTAGCCGAGATACGTGTGTTAGGGTGCATTTTAGGGTTATTATTGAAGAGATTATTGTGACTTTTTATCTTGGAGGGTAAATAGGACATCGATGCTTCCGGCAACAAATGTCGTAAACGCCATTTTGGCGAAAATGAGTTAAGAATGCAGCCCTACTTAATTTTTGGCGCTGCGTCGATCTAAAAATGTGAAAAAAATATTCGCCTAAAAAAAATACTTTTACACCCAAAATTTTTACTAGTATAATCAAGATTTTTTAGAAAAGAGGGTATGTATAACTCATATTGCTTAGAACCGAATAACCGTGCAGGTCGTATAATACAACGTACAAACAGCTGTCGGTCGTAAAAACATGAATACATAATTTATTGTAATTACACCCCACAATCATTTTTTAAAACGTAAGCTCTGCTGAGAAACAATTGTCGTAATGTCACTTGGTCTTGGATAATTGGTTTGAAAATTGAATTATGTAGGTCGTACTATAAGAAAAAAGAAAGAAATACTATACTTTAAGAAACCTTAAAGAATATTAATTGGAGAAACATTAGAGTAGCAACTTTCAGAAAGACCAATTTAAACCAAATAGAACTCAAGTATTCAATGAAAGAAGATGCAATTACACATCGAATCAAGTTGTTCGAAGATGTCAAGTGTAAAAGAAAGGGAAAAGGGAAGAAAATACAGAAGAAATGTTAGAATTACAATATAATCGAGTAAAGCAGTTGACTCCAAAACAGCTATATACGGATAAACTACAAATTACCGCAGCTAAATACAAAGATCTGCAACGATTGTGTGATCAGGGGACAATACACAAACGGTTTCATGCCGAATACAAACAGCTTCCTTGTCAGTCTCATAATGTCATTGATACTCTTCCTGAGACTGACGAGGAAGATGAAATTTCTGATTAATTATCTTCTATCAGAAAATCAGGTCTTCAAATTTCTGGTTAATAATCTTCTGTCCAATGACAGAAGATTATTAATCAGAAATTTGAAGACCTGATTTTCTATAACTCGTCGTCGTATTATGTTTTGCATCTACTTTTCTATTATCTTATCGATAACACTTTCCCATTTTCACCAACGACACTAAAAGTTAGGTAGACCATAGTACAGAAGCTTTCCGAACAAACAAGATCTAGAAAGATGAACTACCTAAATTTTTAAGGGCGTTGGTGAAAATGGGCATTGTTTATTAATTAAAATTATTAGAGCAGTAACCTTGGTGTAATGTTTACTTATATTTTTTTTGTAATTCATTATCAATACGTTGTGATTGTCGTATAGTGATGTTGTATAATGTCGTGATTATAAAATCTTCTTGAAATCAATGAAACAAAATGATTACTTTACATTTTGAATTATGTCTGGCTGGTTAGGTACGCCGTTGGAGGTAGAACACTATAGGCATCTTGTAACAAACGCTTGATTAAATTATACGGGACAATGCCTATAATATACTTACATAAGTGTATTTTTATACCTTTAGGACCTGCCAGGTCCTAAAGGTATAATTTTTAATTATGTCAATTTGTGTTTTATTTTATTGTTTTTATTACAAGTAATGAAAACTCAACTTACAGTCTTAAATTCATTGATTTGCTTAAGATATTTCCATGTTTGTTACATACCATCGCATCAGATCGTGGTGTTTACACTCATTTTTATTTCAGTATATGGTTTTTAAAACCAAATCCAGAACTATTGTATTTAAAAACTGGTGCATACTTCTAACTTCCGTTAGACAAATCGTTCTCCATTGATTTGTTAGTGGTCGTAAATACCAACTTCTTGAATTTTCTGGGGTGTATGTCCAAGCTAACTTTTAAAATAAGGCTTTGACATAAATAGCAATAATATATTATGAAACACCATCTTATTTTACGTATTTCATGTATAGAACACAATTTTACAACTTTTAAAGTTAAAAAGATATAAGCCAAAAATGAAATTATTTTTTGTTTTTCGTTGATTACCAAAAGTGCTGTTTTGGTGTTTACGACCTTTGTTGTCGGAAGCATCGACATGTGGGATCAATGTAACGCGCGCCTGCGCTTTTTGAAGTCACCTCTGTCCGTTTATAGGGCAGTGAAAATGAGAGGGCTCTTATTAAATAGGTACTAGTAGTTTTGTATTGACTACCCGAGTGCAGGAGGAGGATTATGTCTCTTTCTTGTTCTACTTTTTTTCTCATTCGGTTAGCTGGGGGGTTAATACGTATTGTTAGAAGTTCCTCTGCATCTTAGAGAATTTTATGCGCTACTTTTTTGAATAAAATTCCCGTTAATCCTTCAATAGCACTTTACGTTCTAGGGTCACGGTTAACTGATAATACAGTCCCGCGAACCCGGCGGGCTGCATAGAACTATTGTCTGACTGACTGTTATACAGTTGAGATTGCCTTGTGATAATAATTACTAGGTACTGTTTTCAAAATGATGATAATATTATTATAATAATATTCCACAACTATCACACAACGCCATCTAGTCCCAAGCTAAGCAGAGCTTGTGTTATGGGTACTAGACAACTGATAAACATACTTATATATTTCTAAATACATACATATTATAGATAAATTATACACAGACACAGAACAAATTATCGTGCTCAGCACACAAACATTTGTCCTGGGTGGGAATCGAACCCACGACCTCCGGCATAGCAGTCAGGTTCACTAACCACTAGACCAACAGGCCAGTCGATGGTGTGATCATTAGGATAAAATTACCGAGTGCTAAAATCGACCCGCACTAGGCCGGCCATGCATGGCGGATTAGCTCTCACGGAGTGTTAACGCCTGTCGGGGTCGCGAACTGCCTCATCACGTAACTGTGACCCAGGAACGTAAAGGGCAATTGCAGTATCACCAGATTTTAGTCAGTACAAGTCTGACAGTCTCATTTGATGACACAACGATAAAGAAAAATGGAGGGATGATGTGGGTTGGGAGGGAAAAAATGTAAGATTGAATCTTATTTGCCCAAAAGAAATCAATCAAAGTGAAATCGTTTTATTCAATGAATTAGGCAAACATTTCCTACGCAGACGATCTATTGCAACGATTTCCACGTAGATCTAGTAAAAACAGCAGACAGTGGCATATCAATCGAGACGTAACTTCATCTCGACACATTCCCATGCAAAACTGAACTGAATCATGTGGAGACCATGGAATACTAACAAATGGAGTCCGATAACGCCAGGCGGAACAAAGAACGCGAATCGTTTCATATTTAAAAGAATTATGAACCAATAATACAATTTATTCTATAATTTTTGGTAAGAATTTATCTTTCCCACGTCACTGATATAAAACAGATATTTTACAATTATTTTAACTGGTTTTACAGGCACAGTATCTGACTTGTGTTAGTCAACGTGTTATTTATTTTTGCTGAAACGATTTAATAAGGCATTGGAGTCGATATTAATATTCTATAGACGATACAGACTCTAGAATACTTACTACATTTTGACGCCTTAATAACTTAACGATATTTATTTCAAAGTTGCCTCTGACCTGGGTAAGGATATACCTAGTTAGGATTTTATTTCGTTCCGATTAGTTAATCTAGTGGATTATTTCCACTGTCAAAAGTAAAATACCTATAAAACCGATAAGACGATTTAATTCTGCTTCTACTCTAAAAAACAAGACGCGTCGCACTCCATTTACTAACGTATCCATGCACAAAACAGAGTTTACGTAAGTTTTGCATAATTGATGCTTCTGGGCACCTACTACTGCTGCGTAACTGAGAAATGCGGCATGAACTATAGATTTTATTGAACTGTCTAGCTAAGAAATAAAAAAACCATTTATTGAGCCGTGAAAACACACAAAAAAAAAATATTTGTATTTGCAGACCTCAAAAATCTCAAAAACCTCAATCTAGAACAAACAAAAAAGAAGGTAAAAAATAAAAAGATTTGTGTATCCCACCGCTGCGCCAAATAGCCCCAAAAGATATAGCAACTACTGCTAGCCTTCTGGGCAAAGGGTATCTCCATGACTTCCAGTTTTCTATAAGTATTCAAGACCATTTAGAAACTTGAAAGGTTATTATTAAACAAGGTTTTTTTTTACAACTAACAGAGATCACGAATCCTTCATGAAAATGAATATGTAGCAGACAAAACTAACAAAATATACTAATAGCGACATCTATGGAGCAAATAAACAACTAAAATAATCAAGGACCTACATCGAGCTCTTCCCAGAAGTCTTACCAGTAGGTAGCTTCAGACAAATCTCACCTCCTTTGGAAGTGATGTCACTTCCAAACGGGGTGAAAACTCACCCCGTTTAGTTGCCTTACCATACTACTGGGATTTTTCTTCACAATAGACATAATAGTAAGAATTCTGGGTTTGAATCGCTTCGCGGGACTCTAAAGTCGGTATGTTCGCGAATTTGTGTTTCAAGGTTTGAGGGTAAACTCTCCTCAAGATGTAACGGTTCTAAATGCCTTGCAAGCTTGGGATCATCAACTAGGTATTCTACGGCGACTTTTGCGTTCCTCCAGGGAGCTAAAATCGACCATATTATTTTGTATCTTATTATCGCGCAATCTAATTTAATAAAAAAAAATAACGTAATAGTTACAAATATGCTGGCTTATCAAAATATTTGAATTAGTTATTCTAACAATGTTTATTGGAGAAATATTTAAATGTAACATCAATGAGAAGTAGAGCGGGAAGGTGCCAAAGTGATACATTGACTTCATTCTCATATTTTATACCTCGCATATAGTTATAGAGCTCAGAATCCACAGCATAATTCAGAATAATGTTTCAAATCAGGGCCGTCTTTCCCAATAGGCACACTGTGCAGTTGCCCCGGGTTTCCCAATTGCTTACCCTTACCCCTTGAATTCCTATATGCATCATAATATAGAATATTTCTTATTTTTCGAGCTAACTGCGCTCGTTTTCGCTTTCTTAATTCTCATGATAATCTTTAGATAAATAAGGCAATATTTCACATTTTCATATTGATTGTTTTAACAATCAAAAGAAAATCTAACGTGGTCAAAATGTGGGACTCATTACCCTAAAGTGACTAGGGCTTTTTTTTTTTTTTTTTAGCGTGGTAAAATCATCAAATGAGTCCTCCAACCCCGGGCAGGGCGGGAGGGACTGTCAGACTTCTACTGACTAAAATCCACGGTGTCCTTCATAGCCTGTTAAGTTCCGGGGTTACGGTAAGGGAATAATCCCGCGACCCCGGCAGGCTTTGGCCCTCTGAGAGGGGGGCCCCGTCATTATGCTGACGCTCTTTGAGGCGCGCGTGGGACACAACGCGCCGTCGACCCGGGCATGGTCCTTGGTCGGGCAGCGAGTTGCCCTTTACTCGCTGCCCGCATGCCCGCGCCTACGGTGGCCGGAGATCATCAAGCAACGTCCGTCGCCGTGGGCGCCTACCACTGCGGCTGGGGCGGAGGGAGGACGCTGTCCTCTCTCGCTCGCGGCCTGCCTCCTCCTTTACGAGCATTACTGCCTCGCAGAAGGAGCTGACCGCTTCCCACTCCGTCTCGCCCCGCAGCATGGCCGCAACCAATGCCGGGCGCGAGAGGTCTCCGCCTATCGCAGCCGTGAGGACACGTCGGTGCTCCGCCCAAGCTGGGCAGTCTTGCACCGTATGCTCCACCGTGTCCTCCGGGCGATCTTCGCAGTGGTGACACCCAGGCGTCTCCTCCTTTCGCATCAGACACAGGTACCTCCCGAAACTTCCGTGTCCGGTGAGGACCTGCGTCAAGCGGTAGGTCAGGACGCCATAAGTGACTAGGGCTTCTAATAAGTTAAAGACGGCCCTAGTAGTAGTAGCCCTTTCGCAATTCCGATGCGGTAAACGTCCTACGGTTAATATGTTGATAATGAGACAGAGAGAAATATATTAGATAATGAATTAATCTAAAATCAAACAACGCAATCTTCAAAAGCTATTCATGACGTGGTGGTTTCTTCAGAAACACTTTCTTCAGGTTCAAAACACAGCAGTCTTCTGAATAGAACCCCTTCAAATACCATCAACATTTATGACGTTTACTGTCGAAAAAGCTATAATTAATAATATTAGTAGGTGCGGTAAACCCGAAGCATAGACACGCCTCCGCGATGAAAAACATCTATTCACCCCTATCTCTGGGGAAATATACAGAAAACGTCGCTTTTGTAACCACTCAACTTTTTGTATGGGATCGTCATTTCGTTATTTATTTTTAACCGACTTCCAAAAGGAGGAGTTTCTCAATTCGGATGTTTATATTTTTTTTTTATGTCGGACATATCTTCGTCGCTTACCAACCGATTTGTAAAATATTTTTTTGTTAGGAATGGGTATACTTCCCAAATGGTCCCATGAAAATTTTATCGAAATCGGACCAGCGGTTTTTGAAAAAAAATCTAAAAAAATGTCAACAGTGTACACCAATTACTCCGAGGGTTGTGGTCCGATTTCGATCTGCCATTTGGCCTCAAAAATGTTTCATTTAGTTTGGTTGAGTAGTTTTTACTTTTGTCAGTAGCTTAGTGAATAGCAAACTGTAGTCCCAGTCTTCAAGACAAAGCCTCATTTGCCGAGGTTGGTCTGTGGATGGGTCCATCTATCATGGAGAGTGTCCTCCGCGCCTAAGAATGCTAATAAAGACTTATTTTTAATTAAAACAAGCAAATAAATAAACCGTGTTATTGATTTAAAACTGTTCACAACGAAATTACGTTTTAAATAAAGACATTTTTCTTAACCCTCTAATGCTCAAGGGGGTAATTTCGTCCGTTGATAGCCTGAGGTTATTACCCAACCTTGAATGTGTTCCACGCTGCGCTATTTCACTGTTTCTTATTTTGTAACAATTAGGTACATACTACTGAAATTTCTACGTTTATTTTATTTTATACGTGTATAAATATTAACTTTTTTTTTTATTAATAATCTTCCTGGCCATTTCACCACTACTTCACTACTATTTCTACTACTTCACAAGTATACACAAAGAAAATGAAAAGCAACGAAAACATGATATTTCACCACACTTTAATATTTATATTACTGACTAAAGTTTATTTCTTCATTCGAAGACTCTTTTTTTTACATCTCGCTGGTCTGCCTACCTAGACGAGGCTGTGTGAGTGTGCGCTGCTTAACCGAGCAATCCTGTGGGTACCTTGAAATTTTGGCCTCCAGGCAGGAGACGAAGACTCGATCGTGGGCTCCTTCTAATTAATTAATTTATGAATTCGTTTGGGTAACAAAATTAAAAGATATTGATACGTTGGATAATCTTCTGTAGTTCTCATAATATTGATATTATTAAGAATAAAATGTAAATTAAATTTATTTAAATTTAAAATGTCACTTACGGGATATCTTCCGTGATTATATTTTTGTTTGAGTTCCCGATATTTCGACGCTGTTGCAAGCGCCATGATCGCGGGTTGACTGGAGATTGCGGGTGGATGAAAATAAATTGTTAGGAGCAGACAAATCTGTCTACCCTCTTTCTTTGTCTCTTGTTACGCGCACTACTGGAACTCGACACTAAGTCACGGCAAAACACACTCACAGTATCAACAAGTTTTTTGGAGTCTTTATAACGATGCCGGCTGCCCTTTATGAGCATGTTCACAACTGGATTCCACGTACTCGACAATTTGAAGCCATCCTCTCGATTGAAATTCTTGTGTTTTCTTATTTCAATTGCTTCTCTTGTCAGTCTTCCTCATAGGAAAATTGCACAAAGTCTGCGTTCACCTAAGGATAAAATCCCATATGAACATCCTGGGGTTTATAAAATCGATTGCAGCTGTGGCAGCTCATACATAGGTCAGACGAAGCGAACTGTCTCATGCCGCATCAAAGAGCACATCAAGGCTGTCAAAAATAACGATGAGCAAAAATCTGCCATAGCTGAACATCTGCTACAGTCAGGGCCCAATCACTGGATTGAATTTCACAAGCCTAGTATTTTGTCCACGGACAAATATTACATACCAAGACTGACAAGAGAAGCAATTGAAATAAGAAAACACAAGAATTTCAATCGAGAGGATGGCTTCAAATTGTCGAGTACGTGGAATCCAGTTGTGAACATGCTCATAAAGGGCAGCCGGCATCGTTATAAAGACTCCAAAAAACTTGTTGATACTGTGAGTGTGTTTTGCCGTGACTTAGTGTCGAGTTCCAGTAGTGCGCGTAACAAGAGACAAAGAAAGAGGGTAGACAGATTTGTCTGCTCCTAACAATTTATTTTCATCCACCCGCAATCTCCAGTCAACCCGCGATCATGGCGCTTGCAACAGCGTCGAAATATCGGGAACTCAAACAAAAATATAATCACGGAAGATATCCCGTAAGTGACATTTTAAATTTAGAGACAAACCGTGAAAGCTTAAAACAGTGTTTAAATTTATTTACACTAGAGCGATTAACTTTATGAAATCGCGTTTGTCCTTGATTCTCAAACTCTGGTTGAAACAACCCGTTTATAGACTCTGCATATATGTCTTCATCTTCATAGACTAGTGACTCTATGGAAGGCAGCAGTAGAATAAAATATACAAACATTTTGTGAGACATTGATCTGTCAAAACCTAATTGTTACAGGGGAATCACATGTGGCGTGAAATGTAATCAGGTTTTATTGCTTGCTTTGTTTTCAATGCGGCTTCATCTTCACTAGTTTCAACTTATTTTTTTGTAAAACAGTGTTCATTTGTCTCTTTTTACCCGACTGCGCCAGGAGGGTTATGTTTTTCGAGTGTATGTATGTATGTATGTTTTTGTATGTTGCTCTGCAGCCTAAACGGCTTGATGGATTTTAACTTGAGAGGTGTCGTTAGATTCGTCTTAAACGTGAGAGTGTCAGTGGGTACATAAAACTGGCCAAGTGCGAGTCGAACTCGTGTGCAAAGGGTTCCGAACTAAAAATGTATTTTTTTAAATCTCTCACATTCTATCAAGTGGGGTATGAAATTAAAGGATTTTAAAAACGGTTTACCAAAATATATATAACTTATATGTTTCAATTTAATTTGGACTGATAAATGCTAACAAAATAAAAATAGTAAAATAAAATAAATATTTAAAAAAACAAAAAACCCGACTGCGTAAAAAAACTAAAAAGAAAGAAACAAGCCCAGTAGTTTAGAATTCACTCATTCACACTCACAGTCGGGGCCCCTTGGGAAGATTTGATTGGTATAATTTGAATGGGCCCCGACTGTGAGTGTGAATGAGTGAATTCTAAACTACTGGGCTTGTTTCTTTCTTTTTAGTTTTTTTACGCAGTCGGGTTTTTTGTTTTTTTAAATATCTGTTTTTTTCCTGTCAATTTAAATCAACTAAGTCTATCGCTATGCATTGCTGAACCATAGGCTTCTTGAAGGCTACACCACATCGCAATACTCTCTGCCATCTGTATTTAATATGTTCCAGGTCACATTTCTTAAGGTCGTCGGTCCATCTAGCTTAGCTAGCAAGATTTCCCTTTTTTGTATCGAGAATAAACCAAGATAAAAATGAAATAAAAACCTAAATATCTAGTGTTAACCATTCTTCTCTCAATTGGCATATACTGTACAGCTAATAATAAAAAAAAAACTTGCATTCAATACAGCTCATTGTAAACTCAAAAGAATAAGGCGTCTTTTACCCCATTCATCATCTTCCGTTACACCTCTAATCCCAACCCTTTGAATACCCCAAGACCCTAAGGGTCAAGACTCGTTAATTCGAAGGGTCAATTCTATTGTCCATCTTGACCAATCCCTGTTTTTTATAGACTTTATACCTTTGTCCGAAATTGGTCCAGATGACCCCTGGTCACATTTCACAGTGTTATTTGAGAAGGGCCAATATGATTTGAATGAGTGGTCAGTTATAGGAGTGGGGTAAATATGACCTTACGTGGGATTGAGAAGGTTAAGATTTATAACAGTAACTTTTGATCGTATCGAGAAATAAAAAATCGATAAGAGATCGATAAGAGAAATAAAAAATCTTATTTTCAGCCGATCAGGTTTTTATCTATGTTAGCTGTTTTTAAATTAAAAATAAAAAAACCGGCCAAGTGCGTGTCGGGCCACGCACAGTGTAGGGTTCCGTAGTTGCCCATCAAAATACTTATGCGAACTAACTAAACTGATTCGCTGAATTCCGGTTTAGCTTAGGAGTTTCCATGGCCACTTTCCAGCTCTATCATCAGAACCTGGAAAATATCCAGCACCAAAGTCCATGTAAAGAACAATGAAACGAGCCCAAACTAGATGGGGTTGCGTTGTTGTACTATAAATATCCCATGGCCACCTTCTAGCTCCATTATTAGAGCCAGGAAAATATCCAGCACCAAAGTCCATGTAAAGACGAATCAAATGAGCCCAAACTCGATGGGATTGCGTTATTGTATTATAAAGATGCCATGGCTACCTTCCAGCTCCATCATAAGAGCCTGGAAAACATCCAGTACAAAAGCCCATTTAAAGACGAATCAAATGACCCTAAGCTCAGTAGGATTGAGTTGTTGTATAAGAAAGAATTCATGGTTACCTTCCAGCTCTATCATCAGACCATGGACATTATCCAGCATCAATGTTTAGTAATAAAGACGACTCTAACGAGCCAAAACTCGACGGGATTGAGTTGTTATCAAATCGCTTCAAGAATTATTTAAAATTTAAAGAGTTCCCACGATTTCTCCAGGATTCCATCATCAGATCTTGATGATCATTGGACCAATTGGAAGGTGTACTCTTTCAATCAAAAGAAGAATTTTCAAAATCAGTCCAGGCGTCTTTGAGAAATCGGGGAAAATATATTTAAAAAAAAGATTACGACGAATTGAGAACCTCCTCCTTTTTTTTAAGTTAGTTAAAAATAGTTGACAATAAAAACCTACCAATCTCCAAAACATACCCACCTATATAGCTGTAAAAATAAAGTTGACAAACTTACATTTGCAGTTGAAGAAGATGTTCTCCGATACATTTTGTTTAAGAAAACATATTATTCAAGTACATTTTATAAGTTGGTCGACTATTACTCGTAAAGTTGTAAAGCCTACTTAGTCATGATAATTTTCTTTTAAACTTCGTTATATATGCTACTATTGTGAATTTTTTCACACCCCCAAACATAACCGTTTAGCTGGTAGAGGGGGGGGACACTCGAATCGAGCAAAATTTAGCACTTTAAAGCTTAATATTTCACAAACGAATTTTTTTATCAAAAAACTGTTAATGGAAACTATAATTATTTTTTAAAGGCCTATTTAATGATACCCCACACTAAGGGGTACGCGAGAAAAAAAAAATCCTCACTTTACGTGTAAGTACTGGAGGTACCCTTAAAAAAAATATTTTACTAGATTTTATTTTACCACTTTTTTGGCACAACAAATCCGTATATTTACACCAAATTACAGCCCTCTAGTACTGTGCGTCTCTGAGCTAAACTGCGGACAGACGGACGGACGGACGGACGGACGGACGGACATGGCGAAACTATAAGGGTTCCTTGTTGACTACGGAACCCTAAAATTCTCATGAACTAAAAGTACAACAATATTAATCGTATAATTATGACAAAATAATACTTTTCAGGAGTGTATTGGAATTGCAAATTAAAACAAAAGTGACAAAAAAAGTTCCTGAATTGTGTGAAATACATAATTTTTCAAATAAGTCGTAAGTATGTCAAAATGGGGTAGTTTACAAATTTTAGGGACGTAGAAGAAATAAACATAATTATCAAATTACAACAAAAAAGTCTCTAGTAATACCATCTCTAGTCGGAGTCCCCTGATCAGGTTTACATCTGAGATTCTTCTTTCCTTTTTCTCCACATTTTCCATGGCCAGGCTGATCATCATTTCTGAATTAACCACCTTAAATCGCTTTTCAACCAGCATCTTCATACTGACGTTCGTACCCCAGAAGATTCCGTCTTAAATCTTCTTTATATTTTCTTCTGCTCTGGATTTAGAATGAACACCATAAGATCTTTCATCTAAAGCTTTGGTAATATTTGAGAGCAAATTCGATAATATTTCTTCGTTGAGTTTCGTTTGTTTTCCTGCATTTACTTGTATTGCCAAGACTTTTTCTGAATTTACGAATGCCAGGAGTAAAAGTAAATATACGAACATATTAATTATTTCTTTTGTGTTACGTAGATCGTCTTTTGTGTTAGTCGATTCGTCGACTAATTGCTACTGTGGGTATCGAATGCGGCGTGAAATGTAATTAATTGATTATATATGAAACTGTGTAACGGTATAGTTCGTTTCACTTGTATATTAGAAATGAAGAGATGTATACAACTGGATGTTTTCTCTCAAATTGCTAGGCATCAACTAGACAGATGTTGCCATAAAGGTAATAAATAAAATACATCATGTTGATCATTTAAATTGTTATTTTCAATCTAGTATCTCTTAATCTAGTAACCAGAAGCGATGAACAAGCTAATAATCTGTGTGCAGTAATCTTTTGGAGTGATATTCTACACAAACACACAAAAGATACAGCCATAGTGTACTCTACTCTACTTTTTTTTCTTCATTTCATAACATGCATTCATAGATTTTCGTCAGAATTTTAAACCTTTTAAAATCTGACCGTCGAACTATAAATTATAAGTGCGTACACACGCAGTTTTGCAAGACGATTGTATATTAACTGGAATCTTATATTGCGTTAAGCGAAGCAATTACAAGCGTTTAATTAATTATGTTAAAATTAATTTGTTCGCAAGTTAAAGCAATTACCGGAGCCTGTAACTTTTACAGTCTTACTTTAATTTCCCTTGATTTTGATAAATAGAAACTACAAAGAAAAACGTATTTTTATGGGGGGTTAAATCTTTGAATGAGTACTCGAACCTCAGGTGGAGCACAACGGACTATAAGACAAGAACCATCCTGTGCTTGTCGGTAAAGTAAGACAGAAATCTTTGATAAAACTAACACTACATAATGTTTTCTTACCATGAATCTTTACTTAAATTATGATATCATCCTAGACTTATGAGCTCATTATGCTTTTGAATATGACAATCAATTCTACGACCCGTTGCACCATCTAATATCATAAGTAATTACCTATACGTTATTGCTGTTTTCCTCAGGACCATCACTTTTTTTGGGACCTCTTGTCCGTTTTTGTACACCTGACAACGTATCAGGATGATCAGTTCAATGGTTTAGACATGTGAAGGTAATAAAACTACATATAGATAAATTTACTTTCACATTTAATTATTATTAGTATACACATTCACATTTACTTATATTTAGGTGCATAGTTTTTGTGAACTCAGTCTGTATGGAATCTTGCATGAAATGACATGTATTTAAATAAAACGTGAACATAAAATTTTATGTCCTGGATTTCTTTCAAAGTAACGTTTGATTCTTTGCTGTAATTTGAGTTTAGGTTAAAAACCAGAAAATACAAATCTCTTAGATCTCTAGGTACATACATAGATGAGAACTGCATCCACATCTTCACACAGTTACAAAATGGCCTTCCAAAATTAATTCTGCAATGTTATTTTTATCTAAAAACCAACCGTCAGCTGCCGCAGTAACAAAAGATCCAAAGACCGTTATACGTGCAAAGTTTTAATTGCCAAAATTTGCATAAACGCTGTAAGGGACGTTGCAAAAAGGACGAAGACAGAGACAGGACAGAAGGGATAGCTTATGATTGATTATAAGTGGTCATACTAGTAAAGGGGAAGGGTATTGCGAAAGCTTCTTAATCTTATGTTTGTATAGATGCTTGCAAAAAAGTGTGAAGGAATTATTTTGAAGGTCCAAAGAGATGTAGATTTTTGGAACTGTTGACAGTAATTTGCGAGGTTATACTTTGTAGCAGAACTACTTTGGATCGTTTTAAAGAACATAGTTATTTTAATAGATACTAGTTTTGACCTTATAATATAAATAAAAAACAACAAAATCAGCACCTAATGGCTCAGCGTAGGTCAATCTTTGCTTGAACTGGCTTGAAATAATCTCTTTTTGTACCAGTGCCAATTTTATCCTAAGATCGTAGTCATGGATTTCAATTATTACATTATATATTCCATTTTAGGTAAAATGTGTTTACACAGTTAACCTTGCAAACGTTGAGCCATTTCATGCAATATTGAGCCACGTTCAAGTACGACATTATCTGTTACAGTCCTGAACTCCTGACAAAACATGACATAAGATACAGTCAAATGTTTTATCTTTATTGCTCTTTATAAACAAGTGGAAACGAGTCCTTTTCTCTCAAGTTGCGGCTTCAAGGAACTTGATGGAACAAAGCTAAAAAAAACAACTAAAAATCTTTTATCTAAAGCGTTTAAGATCCTTTATTGTAATAACCGAGAGAACACGACCACTAATCCCATTTGCAACAAGTCAGCTTCCGAGTCCCACGTCCAAAAACAAAAAAAAAACAAAGATATTTAACAATAAACGTCCAAATTACCATAAACAACGCATCATGAGACGGTTGGGACCAGTCAAAACCGGTTTTATCCGGAAATTGTCAGATCCTATAGTTCCGTGACACCGCTCAACAATTACCCCTTTTGTTTCTTTTTTACCTGCGGATCTGACCGTCTGCATTTGGGGGGTTAGGCGATTAACAGTGAGAAGATCAAACAGGGTCATTTTTGTTTAAGATGGACGCTGCTAGGGTTGTGTGAGGGTTAGATATTGTGTGTTATGATCTTAATAGCCGGATGTTAGCAAAATGGGGTTTTGTTTGTAATATTAATTGTCATTTTTTGGCGGGACTTCTCATGAGTATGGATAACGTTTCAGTTGAGTTTATTGTTTATTTTTCCTTTATTGGCTAATCAACAATTGCTTACCTGCAATTTACATAGTTGAAATAACAATATTTACCATAATCTTTAGGTTCATAGGTACTACATTTTTTTATAAGCACTGAACTATAAAATTAATATAAAGGTCATCGGGCGCAATCCGACCCGGTCGCGGACATGAATGAAAATGGTCTAGAATGAAAGAGCATAATTCACATAATAATACACTCAATTATTTTTGTTGTAATCCATTGGAGAACAAAGTTTTAACCAAAAATGTATTTATTCGAAAAATCTCCGTTCATTGTCTTTCCTCTTGATCTGTACGTTTCAGATTCTCTTTTGTTTTGATCGACTAGATACAATAGTTTACAAGCCACTAAACCTGATTTTTAACCGACTTAAAAAAAATAGGTACTCAGTTCGACCTGTACGTATGAAGTATGTATGTTTGTCCGCGGTTATAGAGTGTGCCGATTTTGATGCTGTTTTCAGAAAAGTGTTCCTAAAATTCAATTCAATAACAATCATGGATATCTTATTGCCCGCATAGATTTTTCCGCGCTTTTTTGTTGCTTACTTGGATTGTAGATTTTCAAAGACGTCGAATATACGAAGATTTTTGTTGAACATCCAAACTAAAAACAGTAAAACAATAAAAACTTAAAAAAAAGAACCTACCTACTTCAAAACCAAACACACAAAAAGGATAAAATATTTTTTCTTTCGAAGTCGGTGGCCATATTCGATGAAAAAAGGGTAAATTAAAAAAAAACAATATCCAGTCTAGTCGGTGGCTTTGTTTTTTATTTCACCGACTTCCGAAAGAGAAGTCACACTTTTTTGTGTTTGGATTTGTAATCGGTTCCTTTTTTTTAGTTTTTACTGTTTTTTTGGAATTTCTGTAATAGACCGGGCCGCCATAAGACATCTGTATGCAAAATATGAGGACCAAGTTTTGCCTTTTCTCATTTAGTTTTAGGATTGTAAAGATGTATATTTTTGATGTTGTCAGCAATTATCGTGTTCTAAAAAAATGTACTGTAATAGGACGGATGACAGCTTTATAAAGACGCAATGTGCACTTGAGTGACAATTTGCTTCTTGCTGTAAGCAAGAAATGAAGCCTACCTCCGGTAAAGGCAGCCGAACGCGAACTGCCTTTACATGGGCACGGAAGGTAAAGAGACTGTAGAGGGTCAACACCTAAGTATTTGGCTTGCTTTTCTCAAAGAATAGACTTGCCGTACATATTGATTGGGTTCATATCATACGGCGTCCGAGGGATGAGGTGTGGCAGGGGACTAGACCACTCCAGCACGTGGCAACATGTTTTTAAATAGTCCTAGAATCCATTGCATTGCACACTTCATAAAACAGATTGCGGTCCTCATATTTTGCAAACAAAATGCCTTCTGCGACCTGCTTTATGATTAACGTATTTAATCCATGTTACATGTACATGCTTTCAGAACTGTTTTTATAATGACATTGGAATCACCTAGTGTTATTCACTAGTTAACTTACCTCGTGTAATACAATAAATAATACCACACGCACTAAGCTTTATATTAACATGCTTTCGATAACGTTTTGTGTATCCCAAATGCAGTAATACATTTATTTATTAAATCGCGTGAGACTGAATCGAACATTTAAACTGTCAAGACAATATTGTCTTGTCGGTTCACTGAAGAAGCTTTATGGCATAAAAACAAACAAGAAAAGTGAGTTTATAAAAACGTGGGAAAAATAGGGCAGGGACTTTCAGACTTTGGAGGGAACGACTGTCGCAACCAAGGTTCGGGCACGCCGCAATCGCGGCGGTAAGACCCCTCTTGGAGGAGTGGCTGGAGAGGCGTCACGGCGTCCTCACCTTCCGTCTGACGCAGGTCCTCACCGGACACGGATGTTTCGGGAGGTTCCTGTGTCGTATGGGGAAGGAAGAAACGCCTGGGTGTCACCACTGCGAGGATCGCCCAGAGGACACGGTGGAGCATACAGTGCAGGACTGCCCCGCTTGGGCAGAGCACCGCCGTGTCCTCACAGCAGCGATAGGCGGCGACCTCTAGCGCCCGGCACTGGTCGAGGCCATGCTGCGGGGCGAGACGGAATGGCAAGCGGTCGCCTCCTTCTGCGAAGCAGTAATGCTAGCAAAGGAGGAGGCGGAACGCGTGAGGGAGAGGACAGCGTCCACCTCACAACCCAGCCGCCGCGGGAGACGCCCACGGCAACGGACGTCGGAAGACGATATCCGGCCACCGTAGGCGCGGGCATGCGGACAGCGAGTAAAGGGCAACTCGCTGTCCGACCATGAACCATGCCCGGGTCGACGGCGCGTCGTGTTCCACGCGCGCCTCAAAGAGCGTCAGCAAAACTGACGGGGCCGCCTCTCAGAGGGCCAAAGCTTGCCGGGGTCGCGGGATTTTATTTCCTCACCGTGACCGTGTCCTTTCAGACTTGTACTGAACAAAATCCATGGTGTCCTTCAATAGCCCTTTACGTTCCGGGGCCACGTTGACCCAATAGACCCACGACCCCGGCAGGCTTTGGCCTTCAAAGAGGGGGGCCCCGTCATATTGCTGACAGCTCTTTGAAACCCGGGCATACCCGAAAATCGCCACGCGACGTCCGTTGCTGTGGGCGTCTCCTGAGGCGGCTGGGTCGTGAGGTGGACGCTATCCGCTCCCTCACGCATCCCGCCTCCTCTTTCGCTAGCATGACTGCTTCGCAGAAGGAGGCGACCTCTTCCCATTCCGTCTCACCCCGCAGCATGACCTCGAACAATGCCGGGTGGGAGAGGTCGCGCCTATCGCCTCAGTGCGGCGCTCTGGCCAAGCGGAGCAGACCTGCACCATATGCTCCGCCGTATCCTCCGGGCGATCCGGCTGGCGGTGGCAGGAAATCGACTCCTGCCATATTTTTAGATGAAACTGCATTAATTACGCCGAAAAAATAATGTATTTTTTTTTTTTAATTCCCACAGCCCACAAGAATGCGACCCTTACCATGGTAACCAAGAGACATTTAGCTATATATCCTCAAGGTTTGATTTATGTCCGCCGTGGGTTTTTTTCCCATACAATTCGCCCGTTGACCTTTATTTTATTCTATTAATACTAATAAACTAAAATTAACAAGTTGAAATCAAAATTACGTGATGGAATTTCAACAGCAAAATTTAATGGCAATTATGTATTTTATACAATATTTACAACAATAAAAAAACGTACACTCTACAATTCTACAATTTTATTATTCCTTGATTTTTTTATTTTTATTCCCTTAATAGGGAAGTAGGGAATAATTTCTATTTTTTTTATCAAGGAATACGGTTATAATTGAAAATGAATAATCCTCTCGCTTTGAAATATCCCTTTAAAAAGTTAAACCAATTCTGAATATACATGATCATTACAAAAATAAATAAAATAAAATAAGCCTTTATTGCTGTAATGCTGTTACAACATATTTGACAAATGTTACTTAAAAATAAACGTGGTAAAAAAACTAAAAAAATAAAATAAAATAACATAAACTAAGGACATGATCATTATAAGGTTATTTAAAAAAGAATTCTCTCAAACGTATAATTTGCCCCCATGTTTAGTGAAACAGTCGTTTTTCTCCCTATTTTCTTGTACTTACTGATAACGAAATGAGCTTCAAAGGTGCGAATCGTTGACCTCAATAGCTGACTATTTACCTTTTTGAAAACTAAAACCAAACAATTTTAAACCTTATATCTTAAGCTATAAAGGTTCATGAGAAAAAAGTTGATGTAAAGTTAACTTTGTGACGTGCTCACAGCACATGTAATTGTACACTGAGTTCGTAACGATATCTTTGCAAGATTAACTTTGCTGTCAAAGTCAACTCTATCTCCCGCTCAATAAGAACCAATTTCATTTGTTTTTCTAGTAAATAAAGTAAGTAGGGTATGTTTAAAACATGCAGTTATCGTGGAAACATGTCGTTTTATCAGTACGCTTCAGTGGGCTCAGCAGATGTGGATTTAGTGAAGACAACTGTCTGACTATTGATTTCTGTAACGTTTTCTTGTTTTATCGGCTTTTGTAGAACAAACAAGCCCTCATAAGACTTCTATACAAGCCTTCATTTCCCTTTGACCGCTTGAGGAGGTTAATTGTCAAAGATTTAATGGTAAAAATGAGACTGACACTTGCCCCAATAGTGCTTCTAAATTTTTCTAAAAGAACTGTACCCTTAGCACGAGTTTTCAGTATTTGAGACGTAAAGTAAACTGGAACTTTGACCAAATTGACAATTTTCAAGGAAAAAATTAGTTCCTTCTTCGCACACTAGCGCTGTTCCATTTTTTAATACAAGAAACGCTGTAAATACTGGAAAAACGCTGTAAAGTAAAAGAGTGAAAAGTCGTGCTAAGGGTACAGATCAAAAACTTAACATTAATCCTTATCAGTAAACCCCATGATAGCTGGAAAGTTAAAAATTAGTCTTACCAAGGGGTCTAGAATTGAATCGGCCAACCTGCTTGCCGGATTGCTGCCTTGGGATCTGGAGGCGACTGCCCTCCAGCGCGTCTATGAGTGGCGCGTGGAGGCGCAGCGCCGGGGCGTGACCCCGCTGCCTCGCGAAGTCGAGGCGCGGCGCGAAGACCTCCGGCGCGATCTCAGGGCAGTATGGAAGGAACGACTGTCGCGACCGACGGCCGGGCACGCCGCAATTGCGGCGGTAAGACCCCTCTTTGAGGAGTGGCTGGAGAGAAGTCATGGCGTCCTGACCTACCGCTTGACGCAGGTCCTCACCGGACACGGAAGTTTCGGGAGGTACCTGTGTCTGATGCGAAAGGAGGAGACGCCTGGGTGTCACCACTGCGAAGATCGCCCGGAGGACACGGTGGAGCATACGGTGCAAGACTGCCCAGCTTGGGCGGAGCACCGACGTGTCCTCACGGCTCCGATAGGCGGAGACCTCTCGCGCCCGGCATTGGTTGCGGCCATGCTGCGGGGCGAGACGGAGTGGGAAGCGGTCAGCTCCTTCTGCGAGGCAGTAATGCTCGTAAAGGAGGAGGCAGGCCGCGAGCGAGAGAGGACAGCGTCCTCCCTCCGCCCCAGCCGCAGTGGTAGGCGCCCACGGCGACGGACGTCGCTCGATGATCTCCGGCCACCGTAGGCGCGTGCATGCGGGCAGCGAGTAAAGGGCAACTCGCTGCCCGACCAAGGACCATGCCCGGGTCGACGGCGCGTTGTGTCCCACGCGCGCCTCAAAGAGCGTCAGCATAATGACGGGGCCCCCCTCTCAGAGGGCCAAAGCCTGCCGGGGTCGCGGGATTATTCCCTTACCGTAACCCCGGAACATAACAGGCTATGAAGGACACCGTGGATTTTAGTCAGTAGAAGTCTGACAGTCCCTCCCGCCCTGCCCGGGGTTGGAGGACTCATTTGAAAATTTTACCACGCTAAAAAAAAAAAAAAAAAAGGGTTCTAGAATTACCCAGTTATTGGGTTCTGGAGGTGGAATAGGCAGTCGCTCCATGTAAAATACTGATATTGACCTCGAATCCACTTCGACTGGCAACCGATCCAACTTAGTTCGCAAAAAGCTATAGGCACTGTTTACCTACATACCTACTAGTAGTAGATTGTTCTATCGAAAATATACACTTCTGCTTTACCCAGTTAGGGATAAGAAGCGTGATATAACGTATTATTACCTTGACCTTGGAACGTAAAGGGCTATTGAAGGACACCGTGGATTTTAGTCAGTACGAGTCTGACAGTCCCTCCCGCTCACATACATTCATGTGGTCAAAAACGGGAAAGTGAAAATAGGTTACTTTTTTCTTTCTTATTGTGGAAAATGTAGACGGGCCCACACCTGGGCGGGAGGACTCATTTGATGATTTTACCACGATAAAAAAAAATGTTACCTTGATCTGCGTACACGCATCATTAAGAGTCCGTCTCGCTCGTTACCTGTGTGACTGCCACCACTTGCCACTTATGCGGGCTGATAACCACTTTAAGTACTTACTTAATGTCTTAACTTACCTTACCAAATACGTACCTACTTACTGTGTTCATTTTGAGAAACTCATTGGCGGATAATTAAAGAGATAATAGGTTAGATACATGGCGAAATACCTATTCTAAGTTTCAGTAGACAGGAAAGGCATTTTCTTTTATCGTGATAAAATCATCGAATGAGTCCTCTTACCCATGGCAGGGCGTGAGGGACTATCAGACTTGTACTGACTAAAATCCACGGTGTCCTTTAGTAGCCCTTTGTGTACCGGAGTTGCGATAAAAAAATAAATGAAAAACAAAATAGGACTTCCTATTTGGAAAGACATAGGAAGTCCTACTTTATTTTACATACTCTTCTTATAAGACTCTCATTGTGGCTAAAAGAGTGATCGGCGAGAATGTAGATGGATGGAGAGGAAGAGGAAGGCCAAAGAAAAGATGGATGGATTGTCTAAGGATTGATATGAAAGAAAAAGGAGTAAATGATACTATGACGTCTGATAGGGGAGAATGGAAGAAGAAAACGCTTAAAAAAATATACATGTCGAATAATTTTGACTGGCCTGTTGGTCTAGTGGTTAGTGACCCTGACTGCTATGCCGGGGGTCGTGGGTTCGATTCCCACTCAGGGCAAATGTTTGTGTGATGAGCGTGATCATTTGTTCTATGTCTGGGTGTAATTTATCTATAATATGTATGTATTTAGAAATATATAAGTATGTTTATCAGTTGTCTAGTGCCCATAACACAAGCTCTGCTTAGCTTGGGACTAGATGGCGTTGTGTGATAGTTGTGGAATATTATTAACCACCAAAAACATTACATGTAAAAAAATGCCAAGTCTCTCGATGCAGTCTTTCCATCGTAAAAAGTTTTGAGATCTCATAGAAGCCAAGTCCTATTCAAATTATTTTGTAGTTATAAATCAACATTTAGTAATTTTTTTTTTTTGTTTTTTGTTTTTTTTTTTTTTTTTTTTTTTTTTTTTTTTTTTTTTTTTTTTTTTACATTTAGTAGTTATATCAATAGTTTTCTTTATATTATAATTATAGTGACTTGGCAATGAGCACAAGAAGAAACAAATAAAACGGCATATTTGGAGGAGTTGAAAGTTAAGTAATCTTAATTATTGTATTAGAACATGTAGTCGGTAGTGACCATCATGATTCACACATAACAAATAATCTGATCACAGGTCTCGTCAGTAACATTTGCACATTAATTCCAGGCAGCAAGCAGCTTTTAATTTGTGCTCATTGCCAAGTCACTATAATTATAATATAAAGAAAACTATTGATATAATTACTAAATGTTGATTTATAACTACAAAATAATTTGAATAGGACTTGGCTTCTATGAGATCTCAAAACTTTTTACGATGGAAAGACTGCATCGAGAGACTTGGCATTTTTTTACATGTAATGTTTTTGGTGGGATCTCATTTATTTTTTGTAAGTGTATTTCTTTCTTTTTTTTTAGGTGTCCTCATAATTTCTTGGACTTCAGCTACTTTTTTACTTAGGACCCATTCTCTATCTAACAAACGAAATAGAACTAAACTAACTAACAAATAACTAAATAATATATTATATATCTACTAACTTACAAACTAAATGTAACTAAACTAAATAACACGTAAACAACTACATAATGTAACTATGTCTATGTTATATTAATAAACTATTTTCCTAAATAACTGTTTCAGTAACAATAATAAATCTACTATCTAATCCGGCTAACTTAAGTTCTCCGAATAACGCTACAATATTTTTTTAGTTTCGAAATGGTTGTTCATAGATAGATGGCGCTATCAAATGAAAATTGTCGAATTATTTTAAAGAACTACTTAGACTGCGCTCTGTAACGAAACCATAGCGCGATTCAGACAGGTACAACGCCATCTATCGAGCGCACATACAACATTTATCGCAATACAATGGAGTTTTAGCTTTATTAATTTAATGAATTATGAACTTTATGTATTAATTTGTATTAACTATAGTCTATGTATTACATTTATATTATTCTTTTCTATTCTATGTATGCATAAACCACGAACAAAGTTAACAATGCAGTCAAAATCCATACACAATGTTCTTGCCAAACCGCAAATATAAAATTGTTTTCTATGGTATATTATTTTTTAATGTTTTTGTAATTTTTCCTTTATATGTGGCTAATGACCTATCTTGGTGCAAAATTTGAAGTTTCTAAGTCTGCTAGAAGTACCTTAGATTTTTGATGATCGGTCAGTGAGTCAGTCAGTCAGTGAGTGACAGAATGGTGTAACTTTGATCGACTGTAACTCCTAAACTATTAATTCGTTTGGCATGTAATTTCGAACTTAAGCTTGTTTTAATGCCTACTATTATTCACCGAAAACCTAAACTCCTAGCTTTGTCCACGTCGAAGATATAGGGGGGGCGAAACAGCCGCGAATCGCTTCGAGAAAAGATGGTACGGCCGTGCCCTTTGCTCGAGACTTGGCGGGGCACTGCCGTGCCCCCAGAAAATATTATATGTACCTCCATTTTTCTCGCATTTCTTGCATGTGGACGCATGAGGGCGGGAGGGTGTTACTGCATCCTGCATCCAAGCCTGGATTTTAAGCCTTAGATAAAAAAAAAAAAAAAAAAAAAAATAAATTCTTTATTTCGCAAAAAAAGTGAACAATAACACTAGTAACTATAATCCGCTAAGAGCTTGTATCACCAGTTAATTTAGAACTAGCGTATTATGAACTCTGGTACTCAAAGTAAGATCTAACTTGTGTTATGAGTACCAGTGTTCCATAAGGAAATAATTACATTAAGGTACACAGATTCCCACGAGGGGCAGCGGGGGTATTAGTGCAGTTTCATTGTCACAGAAAAATAAAGTAGAAATATAAAAAATTAAACAGAAAATAGAGTGAACAACGTGTAAATGTAAGTGTGTTGGGGTGAGTGAGTGTTTAAGAATGTGTAATGTATGTGTATGTATGTGTAGTGCATGTTAGTGTAGTGTATGTATGTGTAGTGTATGTACGTGTAGTGTATGTATGTGTAATGTAAGTTTAAAATAATTAGACTTGGATGTGAAATTGTGTTTGAGTTACAGTGAGTGACTAAGTGGATATCTTAAGCAAACGTTCGGTGTCTTCATAATTAAGTTTTAGTAGCCATCCTTGTACACTTTTCTTACATTCAAATCTAGTCATTGGATAAATGTTACAGTATTTGTTTATGATATTGTAAAGGTGGCTGCTTATAATATTGTAGTGACGTTGAGCAAGAGCTGTTCTGGAGTATTGGGAGGAACAGATTTGATATTTCCTACGGTTTTGTGTGTAGTTTTCAGCGAACGGGAGAGTTAAGTGTTTTCGTAGCACTATTTGTTGGATGAAAAGTTGGCGGACTGTAAGTATTTTACAATTTTCGTAGAGTTGCGTGGTAGGGTATCTATAGGGCTTGAAGGTCATAACCTTCAAGACGGCTCTTTGTGCTCGTTCCAGCTGCAATAGATGAGTCTTGGCCGCTCCACCCCAGGCAGTTATGCAATATTTTAGGATTGAGTGACCAAGTGCACAGTAAACATTTGTAGTGTCTCAGTACAAGCTGAATGTCTGAGTCTTTTTATTATGGAGACAAGTCTACGTACTCGCATAGTCAATGTCCTTAAATGGGGTTTCCAGGTCAGTTGGTTGTCGATTTGTACCCCAAGATATTTAATATTATCTGTCCGGATTATGTAAGGACATGAGCAAGGAAGGCGAGGGACAGTTACCGGACAGTTGTGTACTTTAAGGTTAAAAGAATCTTGATCTGGTTGGGATGAGGCTTTAATTGAAAATGTCATGTACAAGGACTTGTTAGGGTTCAGAGTGAGGAGGTTGCTAGTTAGCCAGTTCATGACGGTTTCGAGACCTTGTTCGGCGCATTCAAATGCGTGCGTCCAACTGTCCCCGTGAACAAGCAATGCAGTGTCATCGGCGTAAGTAAAGACTGAGCAATTGGGAAGGGAGAGTCCGCAGAGCGCGTTAATGTATATCAGAAACAAAGTCGGCCCAATCACAGAGCCCTGAGGCACACCGTACAAAATGGGATTGTTGTCACTAATAACATTATCAATTTTAACACACTGGGTGCGATCAGAAAGGTAGTCGTGAAACATATTAAGGGCGTGACCACGGATTCCTAGACTTTCCAACTTCCGGAGAAGGTGAGGAACAGACACGGTGTCGAAGGCCTTGGAGAGGTCCAGGAAAATACCTAGACACTTTTTACCGGAGTCCAGAAGGCCGACAGCACTATCTACAAAACAACCAACCGCATCCTCGGCAGACCTCCCAGCCCTAAATCCATACTGGTTCGGTGCAAGAATCTTGTGTAGTTCAAGATATTTAGTAAGGCGATTATTCAATATTTTTTCTAAGATTTTAGAGATGGAAGGCAATACCGAGATGGGCCTGTAATTATTGACATCGCGTCTGTCCCCAGACTTATAAATTGGATGCACCAGTGCTTTTTTAAACACCTTAGGAAAACGACCTGATGCAATTGAGCAATTACAAACATGAGTGATAACTGGAACTAACACTGGACAGCAGGATTTGAGTATTTTTGAAGATATGCCATCCCAGCCAACCGCGCAGTCTGTGCGCAGACCAAGAATTATGCTTTGGACCTCGGCCTCATCAGTAGGCCATAGAGCAAATGAGTGGGGTGACTGTGTAGTTTCTATCTGTACCGCAGTATGTGGCGCACTAACTATCAGTTTTTCTGCCAGACTTTTGCCAATATTTGAAAAGAAATCATTAACACGATTCACGGCAGTGATATTGTCAGTAGATACGCTAAGTAGTTCAGCGGGTGTGGACAGTAGGCGATTTGTGTTTGTTATTTGTTTAATAATGTTCCAGGTAGCTTTAGGGTTGTTTTTGGCACTCTCAAATTCGGATTTTTCGTATGCTATTTTCAGGTTCTTTAGTAATTTATTGCAGAAGTTGCGGTACCTAGTAAAAGTTATTTTTAGGATATAATTATTTGCTAAAAATAACTTTTACTAGGTTATTTTAATAGGATAATTTTAATTACATTTAATGTCATAGATTTACGCAAAGTAACGCCTGATTCATAATTTATTTTAGTTCCTTCTGATTCCTGCAGACGTATTAAAAAAAACCAAAGCTTAATCCTTATTATTCGCCAAAATTCGTTCTTATTCTTCATCTTTTAGCCACCTAATGTTGAATGAGTCACTTCTTTTTCAATTTCTGGCGATTCGATTTTGTGCCTGCTTCTTCCTCCCTCCCTCTTCTACTTTAAAACAATTAAAATCTGTTAATTTTCATTCAAAACTATAACCTCCAGCCTCCCACAACATTCCCAAGGTAGTAAGACATAATACCTTAACCTAGCAGTTTTCGGGCACGCCGCAATTGCGGCGGTAAGACCCCTCTTTGAGGAGTGGCTGGAGAGAAGTCATGGCGTCCTGACCTACCGCTTGACGCAGGTCCTCACCGGACACGGAAGTTTCGGGAGGTACCTGTGTCTGATGCGAAAGGAGGAAACGCCTGGGTGTCACCACTGCCAAGATCGCCCGGAGGACACGGTGGAGCATACGGTGCAAGACTGCCCAGCTTGGGCAGGGCACCGACGTGTCCTCACGGCTGCGATAGGCGGAGACCTCTCGCGCCCAGCATTGGTCGCGGCCATGCTGCGGGGCGAGACGGAGTGGGAAGCGGTCGCCTCCTTCTGCGAAGCAGTAATGCTCGCTAAGGAGGAGGCGGGCCGCGAGCGAGAGAGGACAGTGTCCTCCCTCCGCCCCACCCGCAGTGGTGCACGCCCACGGCGACGGACGTCGCGAGACGATCTCCGGCCACCGTAGGCGCGAGCATGCGGGCAGCGAGTAAAGGGCAACTCGCTGCCCGACCAAGGACCATGCCCGGGTCGACGGCGCGTTGTGTCCCACGCGCGCCTCAAAGAGCGTCAGCATAATGACGGGGCCCCCCTCTCAGAGGGCCAAAGCCTATTCCCTTACCGTAACCCCGGAACATAACAGGCTACTGAAGGACACCGTGGATTTTAGTCAGTAGAAGTCTGACAGTCCCTCCCGCCTTGCCCGGGGTTGGAGGACTCATTTGATGATTTTACCACGCTAAAAAAAAAAAAAAAAAAAACCTAGCAGTTTTACATACCGACAATGTCTCTAATGTGATTTGCGGACATTCATCTCGTTACGCAGAACTGTGACTCAGATACAAGATGCTGACTGACTTCAACGGGTCTACAACGGCCACATTAAGCAATTCTTCTTACTGGTTGACTTTAAGAATTCCTAGCAAAATCATAAGCAATTTTTCGTCTTCTTAGCGTGTTGATGTCAAATGTTGAATTGTCATAATATTATAATGCCACCTGGAGGGAAAGTACTCTTAATACTGCAGATAGAAAATTTTACTCAAAGGAAACATTCCTTTATTTTTGAATAGAAAGCAAACTGCATTCAAATATTTTCGAAAATTCTCTTCTCCCAATCGAACCGGCTCAAATCTGAAAAAATTATACTCTGTACTTTTATTGCATCGATCGTTAGGGTCAATTATAAGGATGAAATCCTTGCAGTATTAAGAGTACTTTCCCTCCAGGTGGCATTACAAAATTCCACTGTTTTTTAGCCCAAAATTCAGCTACGCGAACTTCGCTCTCTCTTTGTAAAGTGGTTACGCACATACAGAATTGCATTTCATATCTGAACGTATACGTAAAGAGAGAAAATCAATTGAGGACTGTCTCTTTCTTGTGCGACATTTATAATGTCTGGATAAGGAAAGTTCAACCAAGCCAAGTTATGTCAAGCAAAGTCTATGTATTTTGTGGTGTGACCATTTTATGATTTCTCTATTTAAAAAACTGAAATAAAAAACAAACAGATGACATTATGTATTATGTATGAATTGTGAATCCAGCGATCATAATTATTACGATTTTTTGCATCATTAATATTGCTAAAGTGGCCTTTTTTGGACCCGCTTGCTGCTTGCTTGCCGCCGCTACGTGCTTGTTATGTAAGTAGACATTTGACATTGACATTGGACATGTCACTGGCTTAGATAGATGACCTCATGTGACTTCGGTAGGTATTGTCTGGTAAGCAAATATTATAATTTATTCAGTAATGTATTTATTTTTTATGTTATAGGTTGTTTAATCGTTGTCTCCTTTTCATAAATCTATAATAGCTGAACATAAACAATGAATGTCCACAGAACGCAAACATCTTTTCTTTTTTGTTAGAAAAAAAAATTGTCACGTTGGAATTTTGGGACTAACTTCTTATTGGAATCAAATGAGATTCCACTTTCAAACATAATACAATTATCAAATTAATCTTATTTGACTTTGATTTAAAAATAAATCAACAACAAACTCCATCGTTGTACGAAAGAACACAAGCCACTTCTTTTTAGTTTATCCATATTATCCATCTAAATTGAGTCAGCTCAAAATTTAGATTCCGGTTACAGGATACAGGGCTCAATGGAATCTTTTTTTAGCCTTTGGTGTCCTACTTCTGGACTATTAAAGATAAATCCTCAGAGGCGTCCATCTTGTAACAACATAGCACGCAGGACTCCTAAATTGTATATAGATCAATTTCTTCTTTGACATAATAACTATTGCAAACCTTCTAAATCAAGCCAAAAACTGTCTCAATTTACCAGGTGTAAAAAATAGAACAGAATACAAAAATGACCGTTACAATAACAATAGAAGGACCAAATTCAACCCTTTGACACTTCAACATCAAATTCTGCAGAAACTCCCATCACAGTAACACCCGACATATACCTCAAAATCTCAAGTGATCAATAGTCTTCCGTCCATCTTTACATCTTGCAAAGATGAAGATGAACAATACAGAGCCATTGTTCGTGACCAGCCAATTTGCATAACCCTGCGATGCAAGCGAACAATACAACACTATCCTACTACCTGCCGGTCACACTGACCCATTTCTAACTGTAGACTATTCAGCGAACGCAAAATTTCTCACTGCCCAAACAAAGACGGCCTATGACCAAACCCTTTTCGCGCTACAATTTTTATGGGAAATAGTTTTCTATGCTCTATTTTTTGCATTGTCCATCAACCGCCCCACGGATTCGCCGTTGGCAAATGTTTATGTGATTTTAATATAATGCGAACATAATAGAATGGTCGGTATTGCGTATTATTGTTGAATTATGACCGTTATACGTCAGGCATATGTAACAGTAGCCGGTATCAAGTGTTCGTTAAGACAAGATTGTATGAAAGGGTTTGTTTTCTAGAAATGTGTGGAATGGACATCGAGACTAAATTCTGCAGGAAGACTCCAATTTTGAGATAGTTAAAATAGTCCTGAAAAGGTCTTAAAGGTAATAAGGTAGGATAGTAAAAAGAAAGGTTGCAATTGATTAATATTTATGGCAACATTAACGAATCAATTGACAACCAAGTATATAATTTCATTGATCCAACGGACACCGACAAAATAGTTCAATAGAATTTTAGAGCTACATAAATTGTAAACTGCCATACCTTCCAGCCGTTAATCGAACTGGTATATCTAATAAAACGTTACAAATAGCAGCACAAAACTATCAACTAAATACTTTATAAAAGAGAAAGGTTATCGCGATTTTCCAAATTACCGTTGATGCACCGTCTCGTTTTAATCGTCCATTCTTGGGCCAGGGTCAACCCTGCCCGTCCGGTCCAGGTAGCCAACCCGTGCTGACCCGCACACACAATACAAAAGGTCTTAGAGGTCACAACAACCCTTTACGCCAGTTTAAACACCCCGAAATCGCTGCACCGTGAGTTATAGGGTCAGCCCTACGCCTCGAGTGACCTCACTGACCCATTCTTTAGAAATCCACCCCTTTCTTACAAGGCATTATTTGTAATCCCTTTCGCGAATCTATTTTATTGTTCGTCGTCCATTCAGTTTCGATTTCGGACGTTTGTCTATCGGCGAAATTTTTGCGTTGCGTGAGAACGGTCTAGTTCCTTTGCAAAACTGTAACAAGGACAAAGGATTCTTAGTCCTTTTTGAGTTCGATATGGGAAAGTTTGTCCGTTGTCTGCTAGACAATGAAGTGGTCTCTTTTTAATGATTCGCTTTGTGTTTAGCAAGGTGGTTGATACAGTTTTTGTGTCGGGTCATTTTGACCGTTGGCCAACGGATTTGCCGATAGTATTTAAGGCGGCGGTGTAACGGTTGAGAGCATTAGGTGTCTTGGTACAGTTGGCACCAGAGCTCCCGGTTATGGCTTCCCGAAATGTTTTCTAGCTTCAACTGTCGATCATGCATGACTTTTAATTTTAGGGATGTGGAAAATCCAGTCGTCAATTTTGTATCTAGAAGTTACCAGAACATTTTTCAGTATTTTCTTCTTGTTTGTAGATAAAGCGATGAACTGTCAAGTTAGCAATTAAGAAAATCAACAGAAAATATACAGTCTGAAGATCATAAACACCTAGTGTTATTACAAGAGAGATTGAGAGGTAAAAAACAAATTAAACTTACACAACAATATCAAGACACTGGCTAGTCAAAGCTCTACATCTACGATGGCATGAGTCATAAAATGTGTGTTCATTCTTTAAAATTAAAATGAGACAAATCTTGTCTTTCAATTGCGACAAAGGATAGGCAATGATAAATTCGTAGAAGTGGATGATGTCGGTCGGCACGAGTTAAAGGACAGGCAAAAGACAAAATTGTATAATTTTCACAGAATTAAGTCTAATACGAGTATTGGACGAGCCAGGATTTACCTTGCAGTTAGATATTACAGTTAATATTGTAATCTTACTACCTACCTACTAGATGTTAAAACAGTGACGCAAAAACAGATGAGCCGATTTGTAGATTTATTTTCGTTAGATCGCAGATTTAGATCCCACTTACTTTGAGTAGGCTAGTCGTAGTAGTAGTAAGCTAGTCAATTAAATAAATTTAAGTAGTTTCACCAAAGATGATGAATCACCACTACATCTTTAATAAAATTAAAAGAAAAAAAAAAACAAGTAATGCCATTAAAAAGTAGAATAACAACAAGTCGAAGGCTGTGGCCGGATGCAGCGGAAACAGGGAGGGGTGGCGCGGGTGTGCGGTGCCGGGAGGAAGGGGGGGCGACACGGGACAGTTGGCACGTGCCCACGCGCAGGTGCCTACACCCTCGCCAGGGGGGCGCAATCGCAGGACGGGTTTTGTTGAGATAAATCTTGGAGAGTTTATTGATGTACTTTTTGTGTATTTCTTAAGAAAACAAACTAAAACAGAATCTCTGCATTAACTTTTGCAAAGAGTAGGTATAAGTAAATCAATAAGCATAATTGTTATTTTAATTGATAATTGTATTACCTAGCCTTTATACAGTTAGGTGCCATGATTAATCATTAAAATATTACATACTTATCACTTTCGTGGTAAAATTATCAAATGTGTCCTCCCACCCAGGGCAGGGCGGGAAGGACTATCAGACTCGTACCGACTAAAATCCACGATGTCCTTCAATAGCCCTTTACGTTCCAGGGTCACGGTAAATCGGTAAGTCCAGCGACCATTAGTTTACATATATCACTTGGAAAAGCATTTTAAAAGGCCTTATTTGTTCAGCATTCTTTTTCAAGTCAAACACTTAAAATGGTCAGCTTTCACAAGAACCAAATGCTGATTTTCAATATTTTTCAATTGATGCTTTTTATCTCATTGTCCCAAGTACAAATCAACAGGACTAGCTCAATTTGATTAATACGAGTATATTAAAGATCTATAAAAAACCCAAATGTTGCGCGCCTCATCAGTTTCCTCTCAACCGACTGCGCATGTGTTGATCCGTTATTTATTTTTTACTCGTTTTATATCAAGATCCGAGACCAAAGCCTGACTCTTGGCCTCGATTACATTGAACTCGTTATTTTTATTATCTACAACTGGTCACTTTGGTTGAATGACTGCTGGGTGATGGGTCCTTATGCCCAATAATGTGTGAATGTAATGTCACATTATAGATTCGACTTTGAGCATTACATTACAATACTACCTCCCTGACTGACGAGCATTCGCGTACATTTGGTATAGATTTGATACAGTCAAGGTGCGCATGCATGCTCGATTGTCTTCCGTCACTGATGAAATGTTCGAATCTGTAACGTTACATTACAGGTGAATGCTCGCGGTGAGGGAGCGCCTTATGCGGTCCAGGCTGGTGTAACGCGTAATGTAATCCATCGTGTAATGTAACGCGAATTCAAAGTGTGGACGGCACACGAGCGTTACATGTAACACTCGTAGTGCCCTCCACACCTGGATTACATTACACGTTACACTAGTTTGGACCGGGCTTAAGAAAATTGAACCTTAGCTTAGTTCGATTCGTAGAAATCGGAAAAAATGTTGTTACATGTCACGAACATTAGAATAGAAACAATATGATAGATTTTAGAATTATTTCTAGGGCTCAATGTCGTATTTATGTTTTACCCAATTCTTGGTTAAGCTCGCCTTTGTATAGACAACACATCAACCTACCCGAACCTGTAACCAATAGATCATTAACAGTCCACTGTTGTGATATGAATCAAAATCTATTTAAGAAATTTGAAAAATTGAGATAGGTTTATGTGCTATCTATTTTTTTAATTTATTTAATTGATTGTCAACTTCTAAAGTAACGTGAACTATGCCGCGGGCTGGAGCTAGTATTCGATGTATCAATAGTCCTCTATTATCATCAAACGTGACCTGTGCTTCGACAGATTAATTTCAAATCAATGTTACAGTCACTCACAGATTGATAGGAAACTCTTATCTGATAACTGGTTTGACATCACCGTTGTATTACTTCAGCGAGATACTACCCAAACGATGTTTGAGGGAACTAAAATTATTCAAAGTATTGCAGCACTAAATCGCGGTGCATCGTATGTCGTCGACATGTTTTGCGAATCGTTATCACCGTAGACTTGAAAAAGAATAAAAATGCAATAGATAACGAGTAGAAAAACAAGTCGATGACATCCGCAGCGCCCTCATTGATTTTTATGATTTTATAGACAGACTGTACCTGTTAAAAAATAAATTTAAATAAAATATCAGCTTTGCTAGCTTTAAATGAAAGAATATAATATTACATGTACAAATTGTACAAACCATTACCTACCATTCTTCCTATATTGCTATGTAGAAACTAGAAAACTCCACCTGCTATAAAAAAAAATAAAAAACAATTCAATAAAACAATTATAGGAAACACTTCTTAATTACTACACTTTTTATACAAAGAAAGAAAGAAATATTAAAAAACATAGTAATTAAGGAGAAAAATCTACAATTATTGCTAGACTTTTACTTCGGCAAAAACAGGTGCCTGCGCCCCATTGCGCAGACGCAGCCTTTTCTCGGGCGTCCCTTTGTTTCTGCGCAGGAGTGGAATTAAATGCAATTGCTTTATAAAAGGACAACACTATCTATGGACATTGTAACTGAAGAGTGCAGATTTATGGCCAATTATAATAGAATATTGTGAGTAAATATACATTGCAATTTGTATTGACATTGGTTTTTATTTCTTTTTCTAGAAAAAAAAAACCAAACAAATTCAGTTACCTCCACATTTTACGCGCATTGCAAGCCACCGTTAGAAATTAAAACTGTAACATTCTTTCAAATTCCTTTCATCGGCGCATTTCTTTGACGCGGCGTCAATTTGCGCGTCACTGGCGCTTGTGCGTCATATGCAAGACGTTAGCGTGTTTACGTCACTGAGTACGACATGCTTTAAGTACGTTACGTTACGACGGTTAAGGTTCTTACATGTGTGTGGACAGTTGGAGTAGGAATTAGACTAGGTGTGTCTACCACATAGAAGTACCAATAATGCCCAAAATGAGGTTTAGAGTTAGACAATGGAAGATAATGCATGCAAGTTTCACTACATCACGGATTATTAATGGACAATACATTCGATTCATGAAACAGAAACCGCAATGTAGTCAATCTTGCAAGTTCTTGCACTATGAAAATGGGCCTTTAGTGAGATAATCTGAGATTTTTGAAGGTGAGCCTTGTGTTTAGTATGATGAGGGCTAACTGACGTCACGGAACCGTCTGTAACGGCAACCATGACTGCAAACGGTAACAGAAGATTTTTAGTCGGTTACATTCACTCAGATACTCATTTGATGATTTTACCAAAAAAAAACCGGCCAAGTGCGTGTCGGGCCACGCACAGTGTAGGGTTCCGTAGTTGCCCATCAAAATACTTATGCGAACTAACTAAACTGATTCGCTGAATTTAATTTTAAAAAGAAGAATTTTCAAAATCGGTCCAGGAGTCTTTGAGAAATCGGGGAAAATACATAAGAATAAAGATTACGACGAATTTAGAACCTCCTCCTTTTTTTGAATTTAGTTAAAAATAGTTGACGATAAAAACCTACCTATCCCCAAAAAACATACCTTTATAAGCTGTAAAAATAAAGTTGACAAACTTACATTTGCAGTTGTCTCCGATACATTTTGTTTAGAAAATATGATGTCCAAGTACATTTTATAAATTGGTCGACTATTACTCGTAAAGTTGTAAAGCCTACTTAGTCATGATAATTTTCTTTTAAACTTCGTTATATATACTACTACTGTGAATTTTTTCACACCCCCAAACATAACCGTTTAGCTGGTAGAGGGGGGGGACACTCGAATCGAGCAAAATTTAGCACTTTAAAGCTTAATATTTCACAAACGAATTTTTTTATCAAAAAACTGTTAATGGAAACTATCATTATTTTTTAAAGACCTATTTAATGATACCCCACACTAAGGGGTGCGCGAGAAAAAAAAAATCCTCACTTTACGTGTAAGTACTGGAGGTACCCTAAAAAAAATATTTTACGAGATTTTATTTTACCACTTTTTTGGCACAACAAATCCGTATATTTACACCAAATTACAGCTCTCTAGTACTGTGCGTCTCTGAGCTAAACTGCGGACAGACGGACGGACGGACGGACGGACGGACGGACGGACGGACATGGCGAAACTATAAGGGTTCCTTGTTGACTACGGAACCCTAAAAAGGGCAAACAGCATCCTCAAAAAACATCATACACTTTTCTCAGATTATTGTAATAGAAATCACTAGAAAGCCTGCCAGTCAGAAGCTAGGGGTTCCAAATCAAGTATCTGGAATCTAGAAGTCACAGAGTCAACATTTTAATAGTATTTCAATTCAATCATAATTACTAGATGCAGCGAGACAATTATTAGCATTATATCGTAGGTACAGGTGTCCTCAGAAAGAATCTTAACGAATGGCAATACCAAATAATTCACTCTGACTATGGCTTATCCTTATAATATTGCCCATAAACAATTAAATAAGTCAATTATTACTCTTTCTCTTATCATACCGCGGCATTAATGACAGTAATAACACTAGATAATACCAAATAAGGTACTTTCAGTGTGTGCGTCTGTTCAGAAGTACTTTATACGTTCTTATAGCTTGTCCTATTTATTACCCCATGGCTTTGAAGTCTCTAAACAACGACATTCAATTACAGGACATTTATTAAGATCGTTGTAAAGGTGGCTCCTGATGTATCTTTTATTTATAAATATATAACTATAATTATGTCTTCATCTTTATGTCAATATAGAAGACGGTATTTTGCAAGTGTTCTTAGTGTTCTTTTTTATGGTTTTTAATTGATTGTATTGTCAGGTTTTATATGGTTGGCTGTACCTAATTTGTGGTTAGTTTTTTAATGATGTCGTTATTTCTATGATCGCAAGTGTAGATCGATCGCAACCGTAGACCGTAGTCTGAGCCTTGATAATGGCAACAAGCTTGACCGCTGACCGACTGAAATTTAAATTTAATTAAGTGGTCAAACGAGAACCTATCTTTAAATGCAAAAAAAAAAAACTAAACACTAAAGTTACCTATACCAGCGTTTCTCAACCTTTTTCGGCCACGGACCCCTAGGAAATCAAGCACAGTTTTCACGGACCCCTTAATAAAGTTATTATTTAATTGTAATATCAAATCAGATTCGACTTGCAATCTGATTCTGTATTTGTTTTTTGTACCTATATACGCACGCACTTATTTCACTCACACCATTCATTCAATCTCGCTCACCGCCGTGCTAACTAAGCGTAGCGATTACTAGACATTAGCATTTATGTATGGTCCAGAGATGACACCGCGGACCCCCATACATATAGTCGCGGACCCCCTGGGGTCCGCGGACCACAGGTTGGAAAACACTGACCTATACTTTATGGAAGTTGTATTAGGTATAACCTTTTACAAAGTGAAAAATCTAACTAAGAGAGTAGGAGAATCATGATTATTTGATTTTGGGATGGGTGGGATCCACCTCTTGGCGATCACGGGGTTATCCCAGGCAACGGCTGCTCTAGGCTACCTGTTTGAAATCTGCTGTGAAAAGTATAGTCCGGAGTAGGTAGATATATTGATTTTATGTACTTGTATCATGAACTGTCGATACTTTCAGAAATCATAACAAGGATAAGCCTTTTTCGCGGGATTTAATTTCAGGACGGGATTTTTTAATCGATTTGGCTGAAATTCGAAATAAAGATGGCTAATATTACCCATCTATTTCTCGAGTGGCGACCACGGACCGGCCTCCTACTATATAGGTGGACCGACGACATCGTGAGGGTCGCGGGCAACGGATGGATGCAAGTGGCGAATTGTCCTTCGGCGTGGCGGTCTAAGGGGGAGGCCTATGTTCAGCAGTGGACGTCTTCCGGCTGATGATGATGATGATGATGATGAATATATACCCTGTAAGAATGCCTTCATCGTACATTCCTAACAATATTAAAATTCCGGTAAAATCTCTTTATAATCCCGGAATCCCGGAGGCATGTTCATATTAATATAGACGTTTCAGATTATTGACCCCAAATCAATCTACCTACTCCGGACACGGTGATAAGTAAGCGATCCCACTGACAGGACTGTGGTAGGTAGGTGTGCCAAATAGATTTTTCGTGTGTTCCGTTGGTGCATTAAAAGTTTCTTACCTTTTGGACAATATTGCTTCACCTTAGGTTTTATATTTATACTGGGCTAGGTAGATTGAGGCCAAGAGCAATTACATTGTTAAAAAAAAACTAAGGGACTTTAATCAAGGCGCGATGCGACGCGACGCGATTCGTGCGATATCGAGTCGATTGCCGATTTAAGTCGCACATATTTACTATTGGAGTGATGCAATGCAATTCGACCGTGCACTTCAAAAATCCACCTTACTACTACGACATAAAGGCGCTGCAAACCAAAGACAAAATATGTCGCACGAGACGAGTAGTTGCGCAATCGAATTTCGAACACAGAGTTATGTGCATTGTCATTAGGACGTACATGCAATTCGATATTGAGGAGATCTGTGAGCGATATCGTCAATCCGTGCGACTCCATTAGCAAACACTAGCGATCGTCCATACATTTTCTTCGGCCGGACGCTTGTGTGGTATCTGACCGATATCGTCAATCGATGCAATTCGATATCGCATCGCGCCATGAGTAAAGTCCCTAAGTCTTTGACTATTCAAAATCATCATCTTACAAACTTGATCAACAATAAAGTGATCTTTACGGATAATTCGGGCAGGGTGAGAGCACGTGTTGTCGGCAGGTGGTCTCCCAGGTGCGATCGATCACAACTTACGTAACATCGCCATGAAGCCGCATGTAACCGCAATTGGGGGTTACACCTTGTTTTTTGGTAATTCATTGTTCTTATTGGAAACGAACGGAGGTAGTAATTATTTCTTGAATGATAAATAACGTAAAATAATGGTTAAATTTAGTTTTGTTGATTACAAGATTGCATTTTTTATTAACATTTTTGCCAAATTATACATATATATACTTTAAAGTTATGTAAGAATACGTTTTTTTTATTTATAACTTTTGAATTTTTTTTTTTTTAATAAGTATCACCTTTGTTTTATATCTTAACATTGTCAACTATTTCTTTTATAAAAAAAAAACATTCCAATACAGCTCATTATATGTATAATTTTTTTTATAACGATAAAATTGCCGACTGTCAAAAAGCTTTTTTTTATAACTCTGCCATATTTTTTTTATTGTAATAGTGCATTAATATGCCGCAATGTTAATATCATTTTACATTGACATCAAGCATAGATAAAATCAGAAATAAAATGTGACATATCGTATTATAGTTAGCATGACTCTAATTGTTAGCAAAATTATGTATAATGCAGTAGAAATATTATAATTATAAACCATTAATTTTAACACTTTTATTTTAATACCTTACTAAACAAAATGAGTACCCTGTTGAATCTTTTTTTTTAAACTGTAATACCAAGGATTTAAACCTCATATGCTAAACGGTGAAAGGCACCTAAAAAATACTAAAACCACAAGGTAACCTTTCTGCCTACAATTTAAAATTAAATACGCTACACTTGACCTTAAAAAATGGTACTTACTCGTAATTTTAACATCATACCGTTTAAGATCCCAGAATAGGTGAAGAAAGCATTTTACTATACTAACCTTTTACTAGGTTAGATCATTGATAGTCCAGATGTGTCTACTTTAACCTTTAGATAAAATTACATTTAACCTTAGATCGCTTACAAAAAAAAAAGTTGCTCCACAAAGCAGAAAATTGTGGGAAATTCGCCTCTTTTATAACCACGTTTAATTTAACACAAAAAAAAATATATAGACAGCACAGAGTAGGTATATTTAAGCCAAACAGCTTTAAAAAAGCATTTTTATCAGCATGTTAATCTTAAAGTTAACCTTAAGCCAACGATATAAATAACCATTAAAAAGTCCTGTTGTAGTGTTGCCAGCTTTAAAGAAAGTCATTTAGTTACTAGACACGCCGACATTCTACCTCACCAGATGCTACAGTCATGCATGATTAAATAAAATGCGAAATGAAAATAAAGAAATAGAACTTACCTTTTAATCGATAAAATTCTTACGTACAATAAAAAAGTATTCACTATGTAATATTGCATTTAAAAAGAACAATATCATTACCTACTATTTTTTTATATGTATTATCTTTTTCACTTTTAAAAATATATTTTTGTTATTTTTTATTACTTAATTCTCTCTATTATCTCGTTATATTCTTAAGTTATTTATTTTAAAATATTATGTATTATTTCTCTCTTCTTTTTGTCTTGTTTTTCTTTATTCACCTAATTTTAAGAAATTATGAATTGAAAAGAAAAACAATGCTGACCTTTAATAAATTATAGATCAGTGACACCAAATTCTAAACTTACGCAATAACATCATTACAAGACAAAAAAAAAATCGCTTGTCTATAAAAGAAAGCATTTTACCGCGCTTCGCTAGGTCAGTGACAGTCCAGATGCGAGCACATCTGTCGCTGATCGGTGCCTCCACCCTACACCCTATGTTCCTTGGCTAACTAAGGTGCGAACATTGAAGGGGGAACGTACTTACCTTCGCTACTTACGACAGTTGTCTAAGATGGCGAGCAGAATAAGAATTCTGAGTTGGAATAAAAATGTCGGTTGTGTAATTGTCTTATTGCGAGGTATTTTGTTGTATCTAAGTATTTTTTAGGGTTCTTTATAAAAACGGGAACCCATTAATAAGACTCTGTCTGTTTGTCTGTCTGTCTGTCCCGGGTGCGCCAAAGTTCACCTAAAATTTAAACTCCGATCATCGGAAACCCGAAAATTGTATTCCTAACATTTTTAATCCTAATGATCACAAAGAACTCTTAATTGCACTGTCACTAATATTCGTAATTCCGAATCATTCGACTTCATAATGTCGGTAGCAATAAACATCTATTATACTATTATTTGTTGTCCTATATTTTCTTAACATAACCTTCTTTTACACTATTATTCAAAGTCATATCTTTTTTGTTTAGATTTATTTTTATTTTGTTGGCATATTAGCACGTATACTTGAGGAAGTGCTTGCTTCGCACTCACTAATTATAAAAATTGATTTTTTTTTATTAGTTAAAGCGTCTTCTTTAATTTTATTTAAAGCGGTGTGTACCTGAAGCTAGCTCCTCGCGAGTCCAGCTACTCGCCAGTCGAGCGAGCAAAGCGAGCGGTGCCGCGGCAGCGGCCGGCGAGCGCAACTCGAAATTTGTCGCCAGTATTTTTTTCATAGTGACCCCAACACGACACTCTGACCAAAAACGACTGGGGCCACCCCGACTCGGACAGGTTAGGTTAGAAGGAGGTTATTTTTTTTTAAACCACCCAGAAGTAGGAGCACCGCGAAGCGGTGCTCCGTCGAATTTTCTCGACATTTTACTTTATTTAGTTTGACTAAATTGTCGACATTTTACTGGATTTAGTTTGACTAAATCCAGTAAAATGACTAAATAAAAATGTCACCGTAATGATGTTTAGGGATAAAAACGTTATGATAAAAAACAGTAGGAGTTTCAATATATTTACAACTAGCTTCTGCCCGCGACTTCGTACGCGGATCCTGTAGCTTATGCCAGCAGTCGGGGTCGTCAAAATCGAAGATCTGAAACGTCTGATGTCGAATTCTAGGAGCCTGGGGAAGGGAAAAAAACGGGATGCGCGAGACGATTCCAGACGTTCTAGATTTTTCATTTTTGTAAGACAACAGGAAATGCCCATCAGACTAAACAACTGTTGCTAAGACGTCATTCTTGTATATATTATAGTGTAGCTGGGCTCTTAGAGTTCCGCATCAGGTGTTTCAGATCTTCAATTTTTATACGATGACAGAGAGTACTCATCAGGCTGAATAAATCTTGCTAAGACGTCATTGCCTTATATGTTATAGTGTAGCTGGGCTCTTGAAGTTCCACATCAGGTGTTCCAGATCTTCAATTTTTATACATCAACAGAAGGTGCTCATCAGGCTGAACAACTCTTGCTAAGACGTCATTCCTGTATATGTTATAGTGTAGCTGGGCTCTTGGAGTTCCGCATCAGGTGTTCCAGATCTTCAATTTTTATATGTTGACAGAGAGTACTCATCAGGCTGAATAACTCTTGCTAAGACGTCTTTACTGTATATGTTATAGTGTAACTGGGCTCTTGAAGTTCCACATCAGGTGTCCAGGATCTTCAATTTTATTCTCTCAGCAGAAAATGCTCATCACGTGGAACAATTTTTGCTATGGCATCATTTTTGTATCTCTTATAGTTTAGCAGGTCTGTTGCAGTTCTGCATCAGGTGTTCAAGTTCCCAAGATAAATTATAGCCTATATGTTAATCGAACTTAATACCTATACAACAAAAAAAAATCATTCAAATCCGTCCAGTAGTTCCGAAGATTAGCGTGCACAAACACACAGACAAACAGACAAAAAAAATTTTAATTACTGTTTCGGGTTCGGCATCGATAAAATAACAAACCCTGCTACTTTTTTTTTGTATATTTCCATTGTACAGACACCACTTTTCTACAAATTTATTATATGTATAGATAACGATATTATTGATAAAATTTTCGGAAAAATGAGTGTTATGAACATCGCCGGGTAGCACTACAAAAAGTATGAATAAAAAGTTTAGGATGAAAAATTTTAGGAAGTGTGATCATTCGGATTACAAATCGTTAGGAAGAACAATTTCGGGTAAACAACTTTAGGTGAGCCAATATGGACCCGTCTGTCCCTCATGAACCGTGATAGTTAGACAGTTGAAATTTTCAGATGATTATTTATTATGCTATATTGCTTGCATGGAGGGAAGTGGGAACATATTTTTTTTTCCTACTCCTCCACTATTCTTTTCTGATTAATTTCGTTGCAGGATCCAAGAAAGGTAAATTCTCCGGGACACGTCGAGCTTCATTGTTTCGGCGCTTTTCTGGTGGTTGGCAGGGCCGGATTAACCATCTCAGGGCCCCTAGGCACAGCTCGTTTCGGGCCCTCCCTTTTTCATACAACAACAACGCAATTAGGAAAATTTTGACTGTCTACATTACGAAATAGAATGAAGGTACCATCATCATCAACAATAGAATTCAGTCATCACATTGCATAGGTATACGACGCCTTCCTTCAAGTGAAAAGACTTTCGCCACAATCTACAGGGCGTAGTATCAGAGTCATTTAAAAATGAAACAAAGAATAGGAAAATCTTGCATATTTTTATAAAACTAACATAAACATTAAAAAATAAATTATACAGATCAATAAATTAATAAAAGTGTCTAATAATCACCGTCACTCTTATAGTGTCAATAATGGGAGATTTTACCATAAAATGTGAAAAAAAGTTTCACTTTTACCGTGGTTTCGTAAAACCACACAATCCCCATTTTTTTTCTTTTTTTAATCAGGAGCGCTGGGCCCCTGGTCATAGTGGGCCCCTAGGCACTGGCCTAAAGTGCCTTATGGATAATACGGCACTGGTGGTTGGTACTGTTGATTCTGGCTTTCAGGAGTTGCAGTGGTTGGGAAAAGTGTGGTGGGTTTATCCCAAAAAAAAGACAGATGAAATTTTCACAGATGAAACATTACTAATAGCGCTATTACAATACGCACTAAGAATTGTGAATTAATTTAAAAATGTCGGTTGTGTGAGCCCTACTCAATTTTTCGGGAAGTTTAAGCAAATCACCGTGACTTTGAGTGAGTAAGTTTTAATTAGAAAGCGTCTGATAGTATCTTTCACCCAGGGCGAGAGGACCATTCAATGATATTCGATCCAAAAAAACAGGTGCAAGTGCAGCGTCACGATGTGGTTACTTTGTTCGCCTGCCTACTCTACGGCTGTAACCACATCGTGATGCTGTATATATAATATTATACAAGAAACGGCAAAACCAAAAGCATTTTCTGCCTTGCTAAGTAGTGGGACACCCATAGGGTTACCATATCTCAGGACTAGTCCTGAAATCTCAAGGTTTTTAAGAGTTTTCAGGGTTGCGGCCGGATTATGAAAATCTCAGGATTTATGGAATTAACAAAAAAGTACCAACAACAATAATTTTCTTTACACATACAGACGAACTTAATCTTATAGGCTTTGGTCATGTAAGTACATTGCAGAAATAAAAATCTATAAAACCTATAGGAGAGCTGGACAGGCTACAAAGCTGCAAAATTACGTTTGTGTTCGCAAAACTCGAAAAAAACTCAGTGTTTTAAATATACTTAACCCTAGACACACAAAACCCTCTAAAAACCATCCGACTCCCAACAAATCGATGACAACCCTTCACGCAGAAACACAAACTTCCACGCTTCCCTCACCGCAGAAGTCCATGCGAGTACCAACAAATAGTCCAAACAATTCAATAAAGGAACAAAAGCCTGCCGTCCACCGGTATAGGATGTACCCCATGTCCGTTGTCCGGTTACCGAGTCGGTCGGAAGGTAACCCGAGTAGGAAGGTAGGAAGCCGTACACGACTTCCACTCGAGTGTTTGTGTGTGTGTGTGTGAGAGAGGCTTATGAGATTGCTAGAATCTTCTTAGTGAGGGATAAGTTATTAGCAGAGAAATGTGTGTTGTTATTTATTAGGGTTATTTTCAATGAAGTTGTGGGTACAGTTGTACTTGAATACGCAGTCAACCGACCAACCCGCACTGGACCCGCGTGGTGGATTATGGCCCACTCCTTCTCACAGAGAGGAGGCCTGTGTCCCAGCAGAGGGAATGATGTGGACGGTGATGATGATGATGACGCAGTCACATTTTATAAATTGCTTAGAAATTAATAGTTAATGGCCAGTCAGCCATAGCCATTTTTATACATGATAAAATCATCAAATGAGTCCTCCCATCCAAGGCAAGTCAGGAAGAAATGTCACACTTGTACTGGATAAAATCCACGGTGCCCTTTACGTTCCGGGGCCACAGTAGCCTGATAAGACAGTCATAGCCATAGCATTTAGAGTCTGTTCTTGAAATACATATCGAGAAATGTAGTCCATTAGAATAAGGGCGCACAAGATGAATATTTACTTTAACTAAGAAAACAATGGATCTGCAAAAGATCCCCAGTGAATCTCACAGAACACATCGGATGTGATCATGTGAGTCGGGAAGCTGCGGTGTACCGAGTTCCTTTACACTTTAAGTTCCCAGTAAATACATATAGTACAGTCAATATGCAATTTACGCTCCGAAAAATGACAAACCGACATTTGGACCTTATAAATCGTTAGGGGGGCGTGTCAGGAGCCTACTGTAAAATTATGAAAGTCGCGCTGCATGCAGATTTTGAGAAATTCAAAAATTCAATAAAAAAATTTTGAAACGCGTTTTTCTCAGAAAGTATAGGTTTTAGCGAAAAGTATATTTAATAAAAAATGTAGAGGTCATTGCGAACTACATTTTTTGTCATTGGTGTGACGTCATCCGACTTGAAATACAAAAAGTAGATGGCGCTAAAGGATCAAAAAAGTGTTTCTTTGCCATTTTCACTAGGAAAAATTTTTTTTTTTACAATAATGTTAATGAGAAAGTTGTTTGTCACAAAATTATCTACAACTTTTGTAATTAATTAATTTTTACAAAATTTTTATAAAACTTACCGTTTTCGAGCTGGAACTTGTGGAAGTGTACAAATTGTACATTGCGTGCAGTGCTCTTGCACGGTTCACATGAAAGTAGAATTTTTGTTTTTTTTTTTATTCAAATAAAAGAAAAGTAATATTTTTTTTTGTTTTTTTTTTATTTTACTATCAAAAAATTTAAACTTTTTTTGAGCAAATATCGAACTTCGTTGAATTTATGTATATTTTGCACGAAATTTTTTAATTTTTTTTTCAAAATGAACCTTATTGAAATCATTGTTTTTTGATATGATTTGAAGACAAAAATGATTTGAATTTTATATAATAAAATGGAATTTTGTTTTTAAAGTTACATCATTGACAATTGAGGAAACAAGAAAAATAACTTTTTCGCCTACAGCTCGAAAACGGTAAGTTTTATAAAAATTTTGTTTAAACAAAAGTTGTAGATAATTTTGTGACAAACAACTTTCTCATTTACATTATTGTAAAAAAAATAATTTTTCCTAGTGAAAATGGCAAAGAAACACTTTTTTGATCCTTTAGCGCCATCTACTTTTTGTATTTCAAGTCGGATGACGTCACACCAATGACAAAAAATGTAGTTCGCAATGACCTCTACATTTTTTATCTAAAAACTTTTCGCTAAAACCTATACTTTCTGAGAAAAACGCGTTTCAAATTTTTTTTATTAAATTTTAGAATTTCTCAAAATCTGCATGCAGCGCGACTTTCATAATTTTACAGTAGGCTCCTGAGACGCCCCCCTAACGATTTATAAGGTCAAATGTCGGTTTGTCATTTTTCGGAGGGCAAGCCTCTTTTCGTTGCATATTGACTGTACTAATAATATGTGACTTAGTATATCATGGTTAGTGTCTCCAAAATATCTTGATAACAAAATATAGGTACAAGCAGGTGTGAGGGATGTATGCCAAAATTCTCATATAATTCATGTAAGCAAATTAATATGGAGTAAATGACAAGATATTTTTAAAAGATTGTATTAAATTCAAAGTTTAGAGCTAAACGTTTCTTGATTTGTAGTGTGAGCTATTTTACATTTTTCTTCCAATCAACAGAAATTAGAATACAAATTGAATTTGTAAACTCCATTTTACATACCTATTCAATTTCTTAACGAACATCCTGCTTCGAACAAAAAAAAACAAAATGTCAATTTTATACAGATGCATGCTAAAGTGTTGACATCTACCGGAAACGAAAAGAACCATTTCTGAGAAATTAACACAAAATGTCACAGGTTAAAAAACTAATTGAGACTAAATTAGGGTTTCGAAAATCGACTAAAATAATATGAGCTTTAGACCAAAGACTTTTGTATAAACACAGGGGTCTTTTTAAATTGGATGAGTTGTGATTTTAAAATCAGAGTGTTCCGTTACTAAATGGTCTTATTAGGACGTATTTAAAATGTGTTATTTACATAATTCCTTTTTTTCTTTGAGAGAGAAGTTAACGGTTGATTTATGCTAAGCTAATTAATGCTTGTTGCATGTTCTCGATATTTCGATACAATCTACCAGTGTGTGTGGTAAAGAGGTTGTTATAACCTTTTATTAAATCAAACGAATTAATACTCCTCGTTGCTAACTTATGATCTTTTCGTTTTCTAAAGACTTGGGAATTCGGGCAAGTAAGATAAAATTACCAGGAAGCAATTAAACATGAGTGTAATAAGATTTACAAAAATAAATGCAAATATTTAGTAATAAGTAAATTACATTATGTACAAAAAAAACTAACAAAATACAATGCACAATAATAACATTAACGTAATGAATCAAATGAATTACTAATCATAGAATCCATTTTCAATCATACCATTTCAAAAGCCGTCTAAACTATTTCATTCAAATAACACGAAAAGGAATCTATTGTAAGAATCCTAATAATTTCCCTTAAACAGGTAAAAAGGATCAAAACTTATTATTTGTCCACCATTTGCATTTAATTTCCATTAAATGCACAGAATGGCGTGTGTGACAAAACATCGGAAGTTCTGATTTCAATCGACGAAACTTTCAATAAAAACTATTACTAATGGCTGTCGAATTGTTAAACTGTTTCTTTTGTTAATAATTTGGAGTTCCCTGTTTTTTAAGAGATTGGGTTAAGACTACCGGTATTGTTATTTTTTATAAACTATAACCGACTACCTTTTTAAAAAAGAGTGAAAGGAGTGATTTTTTTTAAACTTTTCCGATTTAGGCAATATCCATGTGCCCCCTTTGTCCCCATTAGTTCTTGTATGTCATGACTCATGAAGTACTGACATACAAGAACTTGCCTTGCATGCAAGTTTGACTACATTGCGGTATTTGTTTGATCAACTGAATTCATTGTTCATTACAACTACACACATCAAAAGTGTCTAGGGATCAAGCATTTTTATGCGGATTTCTTGAGATTGAGATGTGGCTTTGTAATAAATTTATGATTTTATAAATTTATATGGATCCTTTTTGGTGCATTTCATAATTTGAATCAGGAACTGTAAATCAAATTCGAGTAAAAGATGAAAATCAGCTGTCAATATTTTCCCTATAAAAACATACAACGCATTGAAGACATTATTAGTGCTACTGTTTCCCTACTACTGATTAAAACCAACGTTATTATGGAGCGGCGACGTCATTTAAGCAGGGAAGAAATGCTCAGAGCCGTGGGAATGATAGAAGCTGGTTCCCGGCAACGTACTGTGGCTTTAGCTCTGAATACAAGTCAGAGTGTTATCAGTCGACTTTGGACACGTTACCGAAGCACTGGTACCGTGGCTGAGCGCCATGGAGGACGGTATCGCTGCACCACACGGAGACAAGACCGATACATTCAAATCTTAACTCGAAGAGCTCCAACAATAACCGCCATGATGTTAGCCGTGAGGCTTCATCACTCTTCAGGGAACTTAATTAGCGACCAAACAGTCAGAAACCGCTTGCATGAAGTGAACCTTCATTCCCGAAGACCGCTACGGGTACCACCTATAGCAATGCACAATCGTAGGATTCGATATCAATGGGCTCTTGAACACAGAAATTGGGCAGAAGAACAATGGCGTTTCGTGTGCTTTTCTGATGAGTCTCGTTTTGGTATGAGACCGGATACAAGACGTATACGACACTGGAGAACCCCTGGACGCCAACAGCGATTAAAATCCTGCCAGGAAGTCCATCCTTATAGTGGTGGAACCATCATGGTATGGGCGGGTATTTGGATCGGCGGAAGAACTGAGTTGATTTGGATCAGAGGCAACCTCAACGCTCAAATTTATGCTGAGACGATTGTATCAGACGTCATCGTTCCTCTACAAGTGCAAATCGGTCCCTTATTTCAGTTAATGCATGATAATGCACGACCGCACACCGCAAGAGTTCACAGACTCTCGCCGCAGCTAACATCAATGTCCTGCCCTGGCCTGCTCAGTCGCCAGACTTGAACCCGATTGAGCATGCATGGGATATGCTACAGAGAAGAGCTCTGCCGAATATGGAGGGTATCCAGTCGCAAGAAGACCTTTTTTTGTTGTTGCAACGAACATGGGCGGCCATTCCACAGCGTGATTTGGATGAACTCATTTTGAGTATGCCAAACCGATGTTCTTGTGTTGTTAGTGTTCGCGGTAGAAACACGGATTATTAATTGTTTAAGTTACCCAATAAAATTTTAAAGAAAACTGTTATTTCAGTCTTTTTTTCGAACTTTAATGTTAGTGGTTCAAATGTCAAAAATCCCTTTATTAGGAAAATGGCAAATTTCTTTATGAATGCAAAGGTGACTTGGTTTATCGTTACTGTGACAAACGATAACACTTTATTTGATGAATCCTTAAAGAACATTTTAATTAATATCAATCAGGACGAGAAAAGTTATTGCAAAAATATATGTTGATCCCTAGACACTTTTGATGTGTGTATCTAACATCATCATCTATTTGATTTTGGACATACCTACAACAACAACAATAAAAAAGCAATAAGAATTTTGCTGAGCATGCTTGATGAATGATGTAAAAAAAATCTGTAATAATTTTGGCGATTGAAAAAGAGTGTCCATGGAGTTTCTTGCTCATTCTTCTCCATAGAGATCTACCCTTTGGAATGAGCACCTACGGTACTTTCACAGTTTTTATGTCTTGTGACTGGGACTGTAGCACCATAACTATTTGTGTACTAGTTTTATTTTATGTCTCTTGACAATTCAAAAGTGCCTGTAATGGCCTAATTGAAATGAACGCTTTGATTTTGATTTTGCTGCATGTCCACATCAAGAGGGTTACCAACTCATTTTGTATAGCAAGTCGGAAAAGTCGCTAGCGAGCGATGAGATGTGATGCGATTGGCCGAAGGCCAGAACTTCACACGTAAAAAGTCGTGGGCATGAGCTAGTGATCCCATATGTTCATTGCAAATACCACAAAACAGTTAGCAATATTGAAAGCTGTGTTCACTGTCCACGATAGTTTTCCCGGAGACTGGTCAGGTTAAGTGAGATGTTACAGCCAGGGCCGGCTTTGGGCCTGGGCACTGGGGCCCCTGTATGATGCAAAAGCAAGCAAACAATCTGACAGCTCAGTCTATACCACTCGGGTGACATTTAATTTGGGATTATATAAATTTTAGAACCCTTCGGGAATAAGATAAGCTTTCTTAAGAAGCCTCGGTAAAGATGTTTACAAGAAATCGTGTGCCCTAAAGATATCAAATTTGCCTAATTTTGCCGTGGAATGGTGGCTCCTCACAAACCCGGGCCGTCGCTTTTCGGAAATTTTCAAGCGCGCAGGCTTGCAAGCCTCTCAAGCCAGTACAATGGGGGCCAGCGCAGACTGAGGCCCAACTGGAAAACACCACGTCGACTCTTGTTAGTCCGACCCTGCATGGCCCTGTGTACAGCTTGTCAACCAAGTTGCGCTCTCTGACAGCTAGACAGCGTAGCAATTTGTCGCCACGATAGGCCACTGGGTGCCAATCTGTGACGCTTCACAGATCACCTGAATACCTATATATGACTATCATAGTGTGACATCTCATTTGTGCATTACTGAAAGTGATGGTTTGAAGTGATGTAACTGAGTGAGTTACGGTTATTTTGAAGGCGAACTAGATTTTATGGAGGTGTTCTATAAATGTAATTTTGTAAGTTCGTAACATCACGGCTGCGAGCTCTACATCCACACTTCACCAGTTATATTAAAGTCCAATGAAATCAGGAGAGAATCCAGTGACCAGGGGAGGTTATTGAAAAATACTGGTGAAATAATCTAACATCTCTATTTAACATCTTTATTTTGGTATATGTTTAAAAAATCAAGATCCGAGAAGATGAATCTTCCAAATGCTTCCAAAGGTTACAAAGCAAAAGAAAGGCTGATGCCACGCAATTATACGTCAAACTAAAGCCTCCTTTAGACGAAGCAAGATATTGAATCAGTTTGACAAAATTGCGGACTTAATGGACAATGAATTCAGTTGATCAAACAAATAAGTAAGTACCACAATGTTGTAAAGCCTCCTTTAGACGAAGCAAGATATTGAATCCAAGTTTGACAAAATTGTGGACTCAAAACAAATAAGTACCGCAATATTGTCAAACTTGGATACAATTTTTTGCATCCTGTAAATGGGCCTTTACATCAATGAACCTTACGTAACAACACTATAATTAACAAAAAACTCTTTTACAAAAAACCTGCTTCAATGAAGTAATCCTTATAATATCAATCTCGCGGAGTAACGAGGTGCATTGACATTGCAGGTGCGGCGCGTGCGCTCCACCTTGCGCTCGCTCATGAGATTCAAATGAGATTGTATTGTCTCTCGAGACTCGGAGACTTGGAGTCTCGGACGTTTTTATTGAATGTTTTACGGCACGTAATCGGTAAAATAATCGAGTAAAAGAAGGCGATTATGTGGAGTATTTAATTGTACTTAATATTGTTGCTATGTGGAAAGTTACTTAATCGTAAAAACTAAACATATCTGCTTAGCCTTTGCTCAACTATATTGGGGTCGGCTTCCAGTCGAACCAGGTGTATCTGAATATCAGTATATTACATGGAGCGACTGCCTTCGACCTCCACAACCCAGTAACTGGACAATACGATATCCCGATGGTTAAACTGGTTGTTATGAGCTTCTGACTAACAGTAACAACTGCCAAAGATCTACAAATTACATCCGGGACCGGGCTTTACGTGCTTTTTCAATTCGACCTAGTAGTTCCTGGGATTAACGTGTTTGATTAAACGCGTTAAGTAAATAAACTACAGCTTTCTTATGAAGTATTATCTAGATTTAAAATTCTCAATCCAAACAATATGCTTGCATATCTACTTAACCAATGCAAATGGATTGCATTCCTGGGATCAGCACTATAGTTCAATAATAATCTAATAAGATTCAATCACCATTGTCTCACGTTGTTTTATAGTAAACCCCAAGTTTTTATTGAAACTGATAGGTACTCGATTGTAATTCGCTTGGACTTTTTATTGTGAGGCAATTTGAATTCCCGATCAATTGCGCTTCTTAGTCAATTGATTTTTCATCGTATGATTAGTAGATAAGGACCATACCAGAGCGTAGCCATTTGTAAATATTATCAAGAACTTTATTAATATTTGCCATAAAAAGTACTAGTCCGTCAGTCATAATCAAATAATATTTGACACGTATTTTTTGGTACGGAAACTAAAATTAATAAAGATATGGGACTCTTAAAATTAACAATACCTCACATGCAAGTACAGACGCCACGCGGGCAACCTACCCGAATCTGTAAAATTTTACCAATCGAATAATAACCCTCCTGAGGTTGACAATCTATTTAAAAAAATTACAGTTTGAGGCAGGTTGATGTGCTGACGTCTATACAATTTGCTTGTGACGTTACGAGCTTACTCTACACAACAAAAAAAAAAGATGTAAAAGGTGAAAAACTACAAACGTTTAGCCATTTTTTATGTTTGTATATTGTAATTAAACAGCAGACAATAAAAATGATTCAACTCAGTACATGAGTCACACGTCTGTCTGTCACGGCGGTTGGAATGTTTTGAATATTTTTGTATTAATCTCCCCTTCGCAGACTCTGAGTCATGCGCGCACGCACAATAATACGAATTTAAGAAGTAATTAATTTGTTGTGGTTACGGTTCATCGTATGATTGCAGCTACTGCGAAAAGCGTGCCTATGCAATTTATTTGATAAACTAGTTGTTTTCAACGGTTCAACTCAACGACGATATAATACAAGACTACGCATGCACGATCTAAGGAACAAAAATTATTCTGCCAACTCGCTGAGGTACTACGTAAGCGAGGGGGACGGGGTACTGCGTTGTGATTGGTTAACTCAAGGTCTGTTCTGTCTCAACGTATGTTTACGGCTCACAGGATTGGTCGAAATTCGACGAAAATAAGACTTTTTTGCCTTATGTGTTGGCAGACATCGGTCGCCTGTTATTAGGAGTCTAGTATTATATCGTCGTTGGTTCAACTCGAAAATTTTACCACAGGGATGTAAAAGTATCTAATGTGTTGACTCCAGAATATAAACTATCTGTGTGTTAAATTTCGTTCAAATCCGTTCAGTAATTTTTATGTGAAAGAGTAATAAACATCCATTTTGGATAAATAAAATCCTTTAGATTTCGCATTTGTAGTAAGTATTTTCTATTTGCAAAGCTGCCTAATTATATTAATTCAGGTAGGTATCATAATTTATTTGAAAGGTTTATGTGAAACATCTATCATCTCATGTTGGCAATGCCTAACCAACAAGACTTCGACTTCTACTTCTACTTCTACTTCGACTTTGTCTTCGATGTTCCTCTGACAAAGTTAAAAAAAAAGTTAAAAGTTGCTTAAGTTTGATAACTCATGCAAATACAGATCTTAAGATCTTGGAAAGAGTTCATCATCCTGAACAATAAATGATTAAACGTAAAATATTATTGTCAGAGTAAAATAGAGTCATTGCATCAACTAGAGAACTTTGCTCTCTCGCGCTGAAGATAAAGCCTGTATTTTTACCATAAACAATTACCATGACCTATATTTTCTTTATTACAACATAACTATTTAATTAATAGTTTATTTCATATTATGTTATTCTTAACCGATTGATCAAACATCAAGTGTATTATAAAGACTTTCTTACTCGTTCATTACATTGTATAAGTAAGTAGGTTTATTTAACTTCATCATTAGCCTAAAAAATCCCACTGCTGGGACACAGGCCTCGTCTCTGTGAGAGGGAGTGGGCCATAATCCATCACACGAGCCCAGTCCGGGATTCTAGATGTCACATGTTTCCGAATTTTTTGTTCTATGATATGCTTTCTCACAATGTTTTCCTTCACGATGTTTTGAGAGCAGTGGTGATGAAATAGATTACACAAAGTAATGTGTCTTGCTGGTTTCGAACCCAAAACCTACAACTCGTAAGTCGAGGCCGATACCACTGGACCACCACTGCTTCATTATTATTTTTTAATTTATCAACAGATATTTACGGGTGTAAGGTGAAATACTCTAGCTAGATATTTAGGAGTATGTTAATTCATTCTTCGCGACACGCCCAGCTTCATTGTCTCAGCGCTTTTCTGGTAGTACCACTGTTGATTCTGGCTTTCAAGAGTTGCAGTGGTTTGGGAATAGAGCCTATGAGTTCGCCCCACAAAAAGAAAGATATCTATGGTATTGTGTGGTTGCATACACTATGCCTTTTTCATGTTGTGTGGAAATGCAGATTTTGTGACCAAAAAACAATGCCACAAGTTGCCTTTGAGTATAAATTCCGTCTCCTTCAAAACAAATCGGTAGAAATCGTCCAATAAACTTTGACATTTGAGCAAGATTCCTGGTCGTAACGGCCACAAGGGTCCCCCATCGGCTAGATACTAGCAGATAGTGATGGGCAGTTAAATCCCGCAGCTGCCGTGTGCCGTGTGCCGCCCACCTGCCGCTCATACGGATTTCCCGGGCGATGACCCAACACTAGGGCTAGGGACGTTACGTATTGAGATTATTGGATTTTGCTTTGAGTGTTTTGTTTTTTCTTATTTGATTTTGACGAGTTTGTTTTTTTTTTGTTTGTGGTTTTGTTTGGTGGTTTGTGTCCTGTGCTAAGTTGTAGAATAATGAGCAATTTGCCTATTTAGCAATTTATTAGCTCAAATTGATTTATTAGCTGTTTTTTTTTTTTTAAATTGTGTCCTTCGCAGGGTCAATATGAATAATCCTAGTTCTTTAAAAAAAATATCTGTAGAGGGCCAAAGCTTGCCGGGGTCGCAGGACTGTCTCTACAGGTATCCGTGGCCCTGGAAGGTAAAGAGCTATTGAAAGATCAACGTGGAGTCAGTAGGTACAAGTTTGACAGTCCCTCCAGTCCCGCCCTGGGTGGGAGGACTCGTTAGATGATTTTACCACGATAAAAAAGAGTCAAATTATCTGTTTTTTGGGATTAAAAAACCCAGATAAAATAATAAAATGAAAGAAATGTCACAAAAAGAACAATTCAAAAGATCGAAAATGGTAGAGTAAATGCAATAAGTTTTGAAATTGCCATAAAATTAATACAAGACCTCGAAAACTAGATAGTAATCTACCTTTTAAACTCTTTGTTTACAGACATGGAACCACCAGTTTGCCTTGTTTATATCACAAAGAACATTTCACCGAAGCGCTAACATATCGATTTAATAAAAATGTTAATGAAAATAATATCATTATTGTAAATGGAACCTCATTAGTCTTTAGTACCATTTCCGTTCATTCGCATATAAAAAAAAAACAAAATACTGCATAATTAAAAATAAAAGCTATAAAAAATAAATATCTTTGTTTATAAATATGCAATATCGATCGCCATAAAAAGCCAAAAAAATAAAAATAAAGGACAATGTCCATTTTCGAGTCATTTGAGTCACTATGGTCAAATTAAGGTCTCTGGGTCAAATACGGTAGTTTTTGACAAACAACAGGTGCATTTAATAATATATATTCCAGGTGTGACATGTATTAACGTCGATTTTTAACTTACTGATTATCTGTAAGGTGGTTCTCAATAAAGGGTTGTGAAGGCTAAGGATTTAAAGGTGTATTGGGTAATTGTGGATGACTCAACCAATGTTACCTTTCCCCTTTATCTTTTACTTCTAGCAAAACATAAGGACTCCGGAATGAAATTCTAGTTTAACTTTGTCGCTAATGTTCATTGTTCATGATTTAGTTATCGTTTAGTCCATGATAAGATAAATAATTGTCTATACTAAAACTACTAACGATGCCATGCAAAAACCTCGAGTTGATCAATTGAGGCCTTTCTTGTGTTCGTTTCACGGAGAATGCTAAAGATTCTCAACGACAGGAAAAGGCTTATGAAGACTCAGCCATTTAATTATTAAGCTCTAATAATAAAAACATATGATATATTCAATATGATAGCAGACTGATTGTATCAGTGTTTTAGTAAGAATTATAATTGTAATAAATTAATGTATATGTCTCACAATGAGGCTCAAATGGTCATGTATGTAATCAACAGAAGCCTCTAAATAAATAAAGATAAAAAAACAGAACCTCTTAGTACTTTTCTGTTTGCTTTCGATATTAGTGAAACAACCAACGATAATGTTCTTACAAGATACATCCAAGCTGAACCTACAAAATTATAACAAGATCGGAACTCATAGACGCAATAACAATAAATATTCTTATAAGAACCTATTTAAAAACCCCATTAACTTCATAGCCCATAATCCCGATTTTTACAAACAAATCCTCGGCCACAAAAAAGGTAAAAAGCGCCACTCCGCCAGGCAGCGATCAGCTGGGCAGCAGGTTGTTGCGTACGTGCGCGTGCGACGAGATGAGACGCGCGTCTGTGTGCGCCGACAGATGCTGCGAACATCTGCCGCGGCGCGTGCTCAGGTCGACGGAGTAAGCAGTTTTGATACTTGGAATGTGGGAGGATAAAGGATTACTTGGAAGTGCTTAGGGACGGATATAATATCTGTTGTAGATTCATGTTTTCGTCGATATTAGTTATTAGGTAGCTATTTGATAAGTACCCCAGGGCCCACACTTGCGGGGGTCACTCAGCCCCCTGCTTACGTTACGAAAATGAAACAGCTTACGCCTCGAAGCGACGCACGATTATCTCCCAACTTTAAGACACGCAGGCAAAAGAATAGCAGCTCAGTTGATTGAAATTCGAAACTGTGTGGGATTTCCCAAAATCTTAAGCGATCTCTTCATAGGGCTACCGATCCTTCATTTCAAAAACATATTTGTCACTAAAACAACTAGTTTAGATAGTCTACCTTTTTTTTTGCTCTGGTCATTGTTTCGTTTTCTCATATAAAAATTATAATGCTCATTTAGTATCAAGTATCAAGACTAGTACACTGTAGTTGCTGATCGGTCAGCTGCTTCGCAGGCAGCGCGCGCATCTCGCGTCTGTCTGTCTGTGTGTCGGTGAGGCTGCAAACTACTGGACACGAGATGAGAGAATAGCGGAGAATGGCATAGCAACGTGACTTGCCGATTGTCAAATGTATTTTTAATTGCATTTTTTTTTAACGTTGCCTCACTCCAAGAAATCCTCCTGTATCGGGTGTGTATAACCAAAATTTAAACTCAAATACAGAAGTACCCAGACCCGGTACAGCTACTTGTAAATCATACAATTAATTGTTCTTTACGGGAATCGAACCCATGATACGCTGTGCATCAACAGAAAAAAATCGAAGATCAGACAAATAACTGCACCTTTATAGTAAGCGTCCACTGGTCCGCATCGTACATATCGGACGCATCGCAGCAAACGGATTTCTGTGTCGGCAGCGATCGGATTGCCGACGCGAGTATCAGCAATCGGATTGCCGATGCCGCCTTCATCGCTTCCACTGATCGGCATTCTGTATGACGTCATCGGTACGCATCGCATTAAGGCATTGCCGATGAGCCGTCCGTACGATGCGGATCAGTGGACGCAGTTGTATGAGTTTTCATACAAGGCAAACTAAAATCCGTTACGTACGATACGTCCGATACGTGCGATGCCGACATGTGGACGCACACCTTTGACGTAAGATTTGTGAGAAAAGGCTGGCAAAACTTTAATTTTACATTTTTTTTAAACAGTAGCAATAGCTGGCTTCATAAACCATGGGACTTAAACATTACTCACGAAGTGTGATCTTCTAAATACCCCCTTCTGCCACTGGAAGTAATACTGCTACGTTATGTAACCCAAAACCAGCATAAACACAAAACTCACCTTTTTACTGAAAACACTTAATTCCACCCGACAAAGGACACTGGCCGCTACCGCTCACAACTTACTCCACGGTGACTCACCGCGACATTGACCGAGCAGTCTCTCTATAATTACTACGTTACATCTCGTGCGTGCGCATGCGTCACTCGACCGTCCACCTTTACTTTACCGCGGTTATGTCAACGATATGCGATAATAACTGGAGTTAGATAGCTCATAGATGGTCTGTGATACCTGGAAATAGGAATGATCAGCTGCTGTAAGAGCATGGCGCACCTTGAGAGTATGACAGATCCAGGAATCCAGTTCCTTTCGATTCTTCGAAGATATTTATAGAATTGGGAGCATGTCCTAGCTAACTTAGATGGCGACTTTGAATACTTAAAATGAAGGCCAGTGATTACACGTTTCGAAGAAGAACAGGTCTGAGGCAGTAAGAAAGAGCTGTAAGTTTGTCCAATGTAAGCGAAACAACTTCGTTAGAATCGACAATTTTTCGGACTAAATTATACCTATTAAATTATTATCGTTTTCTCACAGGCTCAAGCCACTTTGATGAGTTTTGTTGCAAAGCTCTACAGACCATGATCCATTTAGATATAATTCTCCAACCGAATGTGTACCGCAATTGACCGCAACGCATACTTACAACCCGGATCTCTTTAAAGTTATAGTGCACAGGCTTCTTCTGGGTAAGCTCATTCCATCGAATAATTTGTCTCTGTCATCTTTGCTCTAGAGTCAAGAGCCAACTCAGATTTAAAAAAAAAAACAGAAATATCAAACACTCAAAAAAGATGGCAAACTTTCATCATTGTATTTAAACAGGGAAATGAGGCAGCGAATAGGGTTACTTTGTTACTATTCAAGTTTCAAAAACGAACAAAACTATATCCTGTTTCTAACTAAAAGAACATTTAACATTAATTGTAGGAAGTAACAAAAAGTATCTCAAATAGTCGATATCCTGTTGGCCCGTGCCATAGACAAAAAAAGAGGTTATGGCCAGTTGCGTTTACTCTAGGATCTATGGTAGGTACCTACTATTTGTATTACTTTTTTATTTTAATTGTAAGATTAAATACAGGATCTTGTTGATTATACATGGCATCCTATTTCCCTCTCATACCTTTTTGGATCCTTTGGGTCTAACACTTTTGTTTCTTTTTTTTTCAACTGACAGTTTTTTTTTTAATATTTCGGTATGTCTTGGGGATGTCTGTATGGGGATCACAGATTTTCAACCATATCAAAATAGTGAAAGGTTAATGTTTAGATAATTGGTAAAAGATTCGGGTAGGTTGACCTGCTAGTGTCTGCTGTACAATTGTTTTTTTTTTGTTTTCTTTTTTATTGGTTCAGCTCAGCAACAATGGTCTACGCTTGTTTTATGTTAAATGTTAATTAATACCTACATCAGTGCAACAATCTTTATTGACAAAACCCGCATGCTGCATGCATACAAAAATTACAGAAGGTTCAAAAAAAAAACTAACAAGCAATTAAAAGTTTTTTGATCAGTCTGAGAGTCTGGACTCATTTATGCTATTGTCAAACAGACAGGCGTGGCAAACGCGAAGCGAGGCGTTTTTGTTTTTTATGTAAGTATGGAATTGTTTGAAGTCAGTCACATAGACTATCGGATCGCTTTCGCTTTTCTATGTGACTGGATTCAAACAATTCCATACATTACAAATACAAACGTTTCGGATCGCATTCGCTTCGCCTGTCTGTTTGACAATAGCTTTGATCTGCTTTGATCAAGTAGCTTGCGCATGTTATTCGCGCGGGTAACCCGCACCTTTACTTGCGCGGGTTACATACGCCGTGTATAAGCACCCTAAATGAAGTGAACAAGGGATAATTGAAGGAACGGGGTGGATTTTTAATCAATAAGAGACTGACAGTTCTCTCCGCTCCAGTCAGGCCTAGAGGAATCATTTGATGATCTGATTACTTTACAAAAAAGTGTTTTAGAAAACTTTTTTAACGAATATTTTTTGAATTCGAATTTCTTAGAAAATTCCTGAGGGTGAAACTTTTGACAGGCCCTCTTCGAGGGCCAAAGCCTGCCGGGGTCGCGGGACTAACAAGCTACCGTGACCCCGGAACGTAAAGGGCTATTGAAGGACACCGTGTATTTTAATCAGTACGAGTCTGACATTCCCGGGACGCCATGCCCGGGGTGGGAGGACTCATTTGATGATTTTACCACACTAAAAAAAGGTTGACACCTTAGTAATTACTCCAGTAATGAGTCATATTGAAGACAAAACAAAGAAGAATAAAAATAGATTGGGAACAGCCCCAGCATTAACCTCAAATGCAAAGTGTCTAGACTGCTAGGTGAGTCATCGTTCTAATTTCCTTATACGCATTGATCTTATTGCACGTGGCTATAAATCAGTACTAACAACTTTCTCATATTTTCCGTCCAAGTTTCACAGTTGGTCAAGTTCTTCAGAAATGTAAGGGCGCTCTCTCACCGCGAGCGTAATGTAACGTTAGAGATTCGAACATTCGAAGACAATAGAGCATCAAATTGCGCACTTTTATGTTACCCTAGCTGACCCCGCGAACTTCGTAGCGCTACAGAATCAATACTACTACACTACTAATACTACAACATCATTTTTTTACAAAAAATGTAACAAATGAAGAACCGCTCTAACGATTTTGTGCAAATTCACATAAACCATCTACTAAATAGTCCGAACAAAGCCTAAACATTTGGTTTAGATAGGTGAGCCCGTTCTTGAGTTATAAAATTACAACGAAAAGTGGCATTGATTTTTATATTTAAAGATTACAGGTTCCGATTACAGATTACAGGCTCGCGGTGAGGGAGCGCCTTTAGATTCTTGTATGAACAGGCGGACTATCATGATGCGTGAGTATTTCCACTGTGGGAAAGAAACCGAGCTATACAAGTCGTCTAGCGCCACCTTGTTCCCTCACTGGAACTAGTCTGGCTTTAAGACGTCAAGGTAGGCCACCAGATGTATGAACGTGGATGTTTCACTACGGACATAAGATTAGTTCTAATGATCATCATCATCATCCACCTCACCTTCATCAGGCTCCTGTTGTTCTAGTGATTTTATATGGGCTATTATAGCCTTCCCAGACAAATGGACTATCCAACACAATAGGAGTTTTGCAATTCGAACCAGTAATTCCTGAGATTAGCGCGTTCAACCAAACAAACTGTACAGCTTAATGTCTTCTACTACTAAACACAAAATAAAATAGTAGGAAAGTCAAAACTTACTGTAAATTGATTTTTTTTGTAAATAATACTTGGGGTGAGATCTACAATCCCACAACAAAAATAAATATAGTTTTTAGAATTTTTGTCTGTTTATCTGTTTTTCTGTATTATATTATATATTATATATTATATATTATTATATTATATGTATGTCCGGGATGAACTCAAAAAGTACTGCATGGATTTACTTCAAATTTGGCACGAATATTATTAAGAAGTCGGGTCAACATATAGGCTACATATTATCACGCTATCACCTACGGAGAACGAGCAGTGAGTTATTTCTTCAACGCATTCACGCAGACGACGACGTCGCGGGCAGCAGCTAGTTATTATTATAGATATGCGGTCGCGTTCTATGACAGGTCACTGTTTGACCGCATCTAACACCGCCAGTTCGTCTGTCTACCTGTCGACCCGTGCCCCGGCGTGGAGAGAACAATGTGATGCTACAAAAAACTGGAGAAATTAACGGAACCACACAAAAACTCTGACGACAGATGCTGACAAAGGGTGTACAGGTGAGCAAGAAAGTGTTTGACTAAGTTTAAAGTTAATTTGTGAAAATAATACTACCGAAGACACACTACAGATGGAGTTATTACGGTATCCTACAGTGAGATGTTTGAGATGTTGAACGTTTTGTTCAACAAAATATTATATAAAAAAGAAAGGCCAATAAATGCCATCATAATTATCCTATTTTGAGTATTAATTTTCTTCTGTTCTCAATGTTGCTAAATAGGGGTCTAAAAAGACTATTTCATTAGAACCATAATATGAATATACCTAAAATATTCCATTTCGTGAATTTTAAACAGAGCCTCGAGCAACTACTACTAACTGATATTTATGAAGCCCTTATAATAGAACAGTCTATTTTTAGATCTTTGACAGTCGTTTTTATTAGTCAGAAGCTCCAAACTACTTTAAAGTCAGACAACCAGGCTTGGGTATCATAGTGTATCGTATTAAGTACCTTATAGTTACAGGGTTGTAGAGGTCCGATAAGCAGTCGCTCCATGTAAAATACTGATATTCAGCTGCATCTGGTTCAACTGGAAGCCGAACCCAACATAGTTGGGAAAAGGCTAGGCAGATATTACTTTGGCGTACTGTCAATTTCATGGCAAACTTTGACAGGCTTTGCCACTCACGATATGACAAGAAGCAATAATAAACAAATCCTCGATCAACACTTCTGCCGCTACCTGTACCGGAAGTCAGTCGGTGTCGGCACGAGCTACGGACCGGTAAAAAGTAGTCAATTGTATTACCGATCGACAGCACCATGGACTATATCGACTTTTTATTGTTACATCTTAAGGCGGTACTAACTATGGTGATTAACAAATTGGTGGGGTTATGAACCGGGATATGATAGACTTTGTTCTAACGTAAATTAGTATTACATACATATATGACGAGCCTTAGAGGGCCAAAGCCTGCCGGGGTCGCGGGACTATCCGGTTCCCGTGGCCCCGGAACGTAAAGGGCTATTGAAGGGCACCGTGGATTTTAGTCAGTACAAGTCTGACAGTCCCTCCCTTCCTGCCCTGGTTGGGAAAACCCATTTGATGATTTTACCACGTAAAAAAAAGGTATGAATTGGTATGCTAAGTTTTGCCTAGTCATATCTAATAAGTTGCAGATGAGCAATGATGGCCCAGTTGTGGGATATGAGTTCGAACCCAGCTAGGCACATTACTTTGACCAATATATTTCATCACCACTACTAAAAACTTCATGAAGAAACCGGTATAATTATCCTAGTAACAAAAAATCGAAGACGTTATGTGACATTATATCGATCCGCACTGAGCCCACAAAATAGTAGGCCTGTTTCCCAGTAGTTAGAACATTATTGACTGATGATGATGATGAGAAATGATAAGTGCCTCGATTGACTGAGTTGCAAGCGTGACTGTTGAGTATCAAGTCCGGGTTTACAATGCTCAAGTCAGGCATAATGATAGTACTTTTCTCAGTAATTGTCAGGGATTCCGATATAGTTATATGTATAGCTAGTTTCTAAGCCTACTTTACGCAATCACAAAATATTATTTATATTATGTCGAGATCTTATTCATCCAATGGATGGCATTCACCTGTCAGTGTAATGTACTACCATGCGTCACCCAAGGTTTGCCGCCAAATAGCCTGTAACTGTCTTCACTCAATTATTGAGACACTAACCACATCAGTAATTAACAATTAACATTCATTAACTACAAAAAGAAACAAAAAAAACATCCACGTCGAACACAGAACCCCTTCTTTTTTGAAATTGGCGGTCTTTTGTTCGTATTCCGACCAAAAATTAAAAGAAAGACATTCATACATAGGTATACAACCTACAATTATATATGCCAAAATTAACGACTGCTATAAATACCGACAGACAGACCCACCACAAAATAATTGGGAGAGAGTTGCGCATCTGTCGGGACACTTTCGCTTATTAAGGATGTTACGCATAAAATTTGGGCGATGGCTGCTCGGAAGTGCTTTTTAATAAGAGTTTGTTTGCTTCCGGAATTTGTAAATACCCTGTTTATTTGAGTATGGAATGACGTGATGAAAAAAAGACCGGAGGGTGAAAATCTATAAGTACCCTTATCACGAGTTTTCACTATTTTACTTTACAGCGTCTTTCCAGTATTTACAGCGTTTCTTGTATGGAAAAATGGAACAGCGCCTCTGGTGTGCGAAGAATTACCTAACTAATTTTTTCCTTGAAATTTGACAATTTGAAAATGTTAAAGTTCCAGTTTACTTTACGTCAGAATAACTGAAAACTTATGATATCGCCTCTGTAAGAAATATGAAGTAATCAGCTTCACACCTGCCACTTTTTTTTTGCTTTATAATTTTAATTTTATTCGTTACTAATATCTACTACAATACAAAAATTATGCAGAAACTATAAATCAAAACTTACTAGTAATATTATGTACTCAAAAAAAAGCCTATCGAATCCATCTGATCAACTGCAACTCCTGAAAGCCAGAGTCAACAGTGACGACCATTACGAAAGCACCGAGAAAATGAAGCTCGACGTGTCCCGGCGAATTAATTTTACTGTCTTGGATCCTGCAACAAATGGAGGATTAGGAAAAATATGTAGTTTCCACTTCAAGTAAGGAATGGATTTGGATTTCCCGCAAAAGATTATTATAACACAACAAAACAGAACAAAACGGATTCCAGCATAACAAATCCACTTCTTTAGCAGCATTCACTTTGATTAAAAAGATTACGGAATACATAGATGAAAAAAATCCAGTAGCAGTAGTATTCTTTGATATGAGTACTTAAAGCCTTTGATTTTGTGGATCATAGGATATTACTAAATAAATGTGAAAAATATGGAATTCGGGGTATCGCCTTAGATTGGATAAGAAGTTTTTTAACAGGCCGTCAACAATGTGTTGAAGTTACAAAATTAAGTGAAAATCTTGAATCCACTAATTTTAGATCGTCTACTTCTTCAAATAAGTATGGTGTGCCACAAGGGAGCGTCTTGGGCCCCTTATTATTCTTGCTGTATATAAATGACTTACCCGATTCGATAGACTACGATTGTGTCTTATTCGCCGATGATATTTCTGTCATAGTACCCAATAAAGATAAAACTTCAACACTTGAAATTAAAATAAGCGAAGCTGTAGAGTCTGTTATAAATTGGCTTGAATCTAATAACCTTTGTGTAAATATAAACAAAACAAAATTTACAAAATTTAGTTCATACAAGAGTAAAAGCAGTGATATTATTAATATTAAAATAAAAGATAAAATTATAGAAGAAACAGATAGTATTAAGTTTTTAGGTATAACTTTAGACAATTTTTGTAATTGGAAACCACATATTTACAACGTATGCAGCAAACTAAATAGATTTGTGTATGCTTTAAGGAAACTTCGTATAGTATCAGATGAAAAGACTGCTCGTATTGCATATAGTGGATACGTTGAATCAATTTTGAGATACGGTTTAATAATGTGGGGCAACTCAACTGACTACGATAAAGCATTTGTTGTACAAAAAAAGTGTGTTAGGGCTATTTGCGGTGCAGGTCCTCTTGAATCTTGCCGGCCTTTATTAAAAAGCTTAAATTATTAACACTAACTGGTATGTATTTGTTTGAGGTATCGGTGTTTGTAAGGAAACATAGTGAATTTTTTAGATTCAAAGGTGACAATTATACTAAACAAAGAGTCAAAGACCGAGAGATCCCACCAAGATTTTAGTACCATTTTGTAATACAACATTAAGCAAAAAAAATGTATTTCATATGTGCATCACTATTTTTAATAAGTTACCCAGAAACATTAGAGAACTACCATTTAAATATTTAAAAAATAAACTTCGTTTCTGGTTAATTGACAATTGTTTCTACAGTTTACAGGAATTTTTACAACATAGATTTAAATGACATTGTATTTGTTCTTACTTTAAAAATCTCAACATTAGCATAAGAACACCTTATTGTAACTCTAAATTTTAAAACATTATGTACCTACCTTATTAAATGTGAAATTTGCATGCCCTAAACAGGCAAAATATGGTTTGTGCCTAAACCACCATTATAACAACTGGTAGTACCTGTATTTTATGCAAATAAATGATTCTTATTCTTATTCTTATCGCATATTTTGTCCTACCCGTCACGTTGTACAGAAACTGAACTATTAAGTATATATTATTCACTGTCCTGTAATTAACAAAATCTCGGTCTGACATTTACATAATTTCAATCATAGACATAGGTCTATGAAAGCGAAAAAGATATAGGTACCTAAGAAAAGTCAGAAACTTCCCGGATCAAGTGGTCCTAGGACACTGATTTCTAGTGAGTCTTATTAATAAATCTTACCTATTAGAATTTTTCGTAATTCTTTCTCCATTAATAATATCCATAAGTATTATTGTAGGTACTCTACTTGCATATTGGAAAAATGTTCCGAAAAATTTCAAACGCAACTGGCACAAATGCTTTCTAACACAAATGTCTAAGCCAGAATAGTTTAAATCTTTTATCTTTTTTAACATCATCTAGATAAATGTTTTGATTGACAGTACCCATCCACTAACTCCAACAATAACGTTATAAGTGAACACATACAACGTTTTTACACACAAGATAAAATAAATAACAAAGATAAGTCTGAAATCACAACAGCATTATACATAATAATACTTATGTCAACCTCAAGCGGTAGAGGGGGCTGGATGCTGCGATCTCGAGCCACGCCCCTCGCGAGATCGACCAATCAGAGCTCAGCATCTCACTCAACGATGTAGCACATAAGTGCGGTGAGCTTGTCAATACAATCTGGTCGGGAATGTGTAAGAGGGGAAAACTTTAGGTATTTAGGGAGATTGGGAGAAAGGGGTCATTGTAGGGGTGATTGAGAGAGATGGGGGAAATTAATGGGGTGACCTATGTAGGATAAAATTAGTTTGAGATTAAATTTAAAATGTCACTTACGGGATATCTTCCGTGAATATAATCACGGAAGATAGGTATCCCGTAAGTGACATTTTAAATTTAGAGACAAACCGTGAAAGCTTAAAACAGTGTTTAGTTTGAGATTTGTGTGGACGTTTTCAATTATAGGTACTAGGGGACGCTTAATTATTAAGCGTCCCCTAGTACCCTAGTATCTCCCCTAGTATCTTAATAATTATTATTAATTTATTTATTAATTGATAAGTTACTGCGTGCTGTTCTCTAGGTGACTAAGCATCGAAAGTACGAAAATAAAGACTAAGTATCTAGGTACCTATTCTATTTAGGCATTCATTTTGAGATGGTGCAGGTTCAGTGACGTAGTGTAGGTAATAGCTGGCCAGAAGTTGCCCCATATCAAATTGTTTTGCCTTGTAGCCCTTCTAATCTTAGTGTATAGTTTTGCACTCACATCAAAGAAATAGGCAGATGGAACGCTCAGAACACTCAAGTGTGTGTCCACCAAAGCAAATACAAAATCAAATCGAATAACATTTCATATTGTTTTCTTTGTTTTCGAGAACAACTTTTACAATGTTTAAAAACACGAGACGGCATATTTTGGCAAACAACAACAACGACGCGTAGCTTGGTAAGTAAGTACGACGCGTAGCTTAGCTTGGTACTGTCGCGAGTTTGTATTCGCTTTTGATTTTGTATTTGCTTTGGTGGTCACACGTGTTCTGAGCGCTCTATCTGCCTATTTCTTTGATCTGAGGTTTTGCAGAATAAAGACAATAGCATCCTGACTCGTGTTACTAACGCTATTACTGATGTCATTAAGAGAATTTTGAAGGGAACTAGAAACTTGAGAATGCTGATCGTGTCATTGTAGCTAATTTTTATGACGACTACATTATACTCGTAGCCTTTTTGAAAATTGAGGAGTTCGATAATTGGAGCTTTATAGCCGCGATAAGTTTTCATTTAAGAGCAACATTTTATGTTTTTATTTTTAGGTATTCCAATCGTCGGGGGCCCTTGACACTTTGGGCCCCGTATAATTGATACGGCTGATACGGCGGTAGCTACGCCTCTGTGTAGGTTGTCGTTTATTTAGGATGATGCTTTGAGAAAGTTGACGTTGTCGCTTCAACACCAACACCCATTGAAATCTATAATCTAATCATAAATTATCAGCATTTAAAATGATTTAACTTGTATCTAAAGCCCAAAAACCACGTATGTTTTTTGTTTAAGGTACTCTTAATCAATTCTCTCATATTATATAGTTCTCGAGAAATGGTGACTAACGGTCTATTAAACATCGCCTTATTCGCTACAAAGCCCATAGGGTTGTTATTACGAAACAATTTATTTCTAGCTAACTTGATTAAGCTGAGATTTGCCTTTTGGCATCGTACAGGACCAAAATTGATTATTTTATTTCCATTGTTTTTTAATTTTTACATCTTTTATTTTTATTTTATTTTGTTGTTTTGTCCTGTGTGAGTCCAATAAAACTTTTTCTTTCTTTCTTTCTATTAGTTTTGATAGAGGCTTCGCCCGCGTGGCAGTCGAAAGTAATGCCACAAAATGGTATCATATAGGTCAACCCACGTAGCCTGTTTGCTATATTCTAATCTCGTCTGTCCGTTCTAGCGTGATCGAATAACAAATATTTATGTAGGTAGGTACATCCAGATATCCAAAATTTTGCGTTACTTAGGTAGGTAATACCTTATTTTTTCTTGCGATCAGGCTATAAGTAGGTATAGCAGATGTGATGGATATCTACATTAATACATAATGTAATTATTATGACCGAAGAAGTGACCATGACAAGTCGTTCACAATGTCGCTTCACCCGTAAGAAATTTTGATCGACTAAAAGGATTCTGGTCGATAAGTGTGGTCACTCCCATGAGGGACGCGCTATTTTACCATTTACAGATATTTTTATTCTTAAATGGTTCTCCTATTTTCTTAGACATAAAAACTATCGAAAATCAATTCGCCGCTCTCCATTGCAAATCGCCCTCATTGCAATTTATTGCCCCATGGCTTCTCAACTCTAATTATGTAAAACAACGATACTCTTACTGCCATCTATGAACGTCCATAAGAACTGTAAACAGTTATTTTATTTATAACAGATGGCACTACTACTGCATAAGTTCAGCTACTCGACACTAGATGGCGTATTTTGAAATATTAACTCATGATAATAAAAAAAAATCTTTTACTTTTTACTTACTTTTCAATCCTATGCAAAATAAATTAAAATAATTATAATTAGTAATGATAGTAATTGTATCATTAAGATATACAGCATTTTATTACAAAAACATTAAAAAGACTTTTCGCGCGGATATTTGAATGAATGGTCATGTGGAAACATTTTCAAACATTTCGTTCATTTTCTTTTTTGTCTGAAATAGTTTTGAAAATACTTGAAAAACATGGACTATGGTTAAATTACATTATTAAAATCATCATGGAAACGGAAAAAAAAGGAATTTATCACTGGAAGCTGGGCGACATAGCTCTAGCACGACTTTGTAAAAAAGTTTACTCAAACGTGCAAGTTGTGAAAAATGAAGAGGGATTGTTTTATGACGACAAAGGTAAACATTCAATTGTTTTGAATTAGACAAAAATATAACAAACGCACTGTTTATATTTTTGTAGTTATGAATGACGCTTGATCACATAGGATTTCCCTCATTATTTCTCTCAGGTGTAATTTAGAAAACTCGCCGATTTCTTGGAAGGACTTGAATAGAAAATGTCCTGGCTACATAAATATTGCTAATATTGTAACAGATAACAACATTCCTCTTTATTATCATGTGAACAGCCAGATATCGATATTATAAATAGACGCATGATCTACAAACACCATAATTATTGATTAAATTTACCATTCATCGAATCATCGCTAATGCTTCTTTTCTGATAACTTGTCTCTTATAGGTCAAAGGTAAGATAAGTCGAAATAGATTTGATTTTTTTTTTGTTTTTGAGGTTTTACAAACAAGTTTTGTTACAAACAAGTTTTGATCTAGGCTCCTATTCAAAAACAAACATCCTCTGAGCAAACAGCTTTGAAATAGATGTTACCAGTTACAAATGATGATAAAGTCTGTACAAACATGGTACAAACCAGCAACTTGGTAAAACACAACTTCAGTCAGATTACAAAAATATTTATTTCATTTTAAATAATAAAATGTAAATGCCTACATTAATTGAGGCAACCCCAGCCCTCAGTATGTCACAGTACCTACCTCCATATTCGTCTATAACTGCTAACACCTCATTTCCCAGTTTTAGGCATATCAGCCAACGAGGATGGCTCAATCACAGTCACTGAAGAGCTATGCTACTATGTGGAGACCTGCAACACTAAGAACAGGTTCTGGATACCATACACCTACATGCACCTGGCTGAAAGGTCCAGACCTTTCTATGGACCCGCACATAAAGCACCTAAGATCTCTCCTCCTAAAACATCTTTGGTTCCAAGAAAGGTAATAAACAAAGAGCTTGACAATGTTTCTTCATTATAGTTTCAATTGTAATAACTTACTTTTTAAAAGGTATTGACTGGTTTTGAGGGTAGCTTGTTAAAATTAAGTCACTGACTTCCTTAGGAATGTGACTTGAAAGATCGTATGCATATAGGTTTTGACACAAGTTAGTGGCAGTCTATACTCAGCAGTGTGTTGTAGCATATAATAACAGAAATGTAGCTAGAAAAACTAATAAAAAAATTCTATGTCATGTCTGACTCTAACACTACCTTTATGCTTTTCAGCGAAAAATTAAAGAAGACCTGACCGTACCTCTAAACGTCAAACTGAACACCAAAAGAGAGCCAGATCTCAATGCTACGTATGACGTAATACATACTCCGTTAAAACAAGGCAGATACGAGATCGCTTTCAAAGAATTCATCCGTAGAGGCAAAGAATCTCTCTTTGACCAATACTATGAATTCTTGCAACGGGACATAGACAGGAACAAAGATTGTTTGGATTATTTGATGAACGTAGATGCAAGTACGGAGGATAAGTTTGAAATGGTTATTAAGACTATAGTCTCAGAGAAAGAGATAGAGAATTATTTGCATCAATGTTGGAGGTACAACTTTGTTCGTAAGCATACAGATAATAAGGATGCTTCAGATAGTTCTGTAAGTATTACTTTTTATTATTTTTATCGCGAGCATGTGGACGGCGTGTAATATGTAACTCGCCGTCTAATCATGGATCATGCCCGGGTTGACGTCGCGTCCTATTCAGAAAAACACATTTAATGATTTTACCATGTAGAAAAAGCGTTTGGTATCTGTGTATGGAATTTTTATGTTTAAAGTTAAATTTTTATACGCAATAACGTCTGCGTCGCGTCTCCTCAAAGATATTTTTAAGGAAACGAAAAAAGCTGCGAGAATCGAACCTGCGCCTTCTAATTATGTACTCGAACCTCTGCTTGCAGCTGAATTTTTCGTTTCCCTATACTTCAATAATTTAAATGTTTGTAAATGCACCCTAGAAACAAGAGAAAATTTAAGGTCAAGTGTGCGTTTAAAAAAAAATTAGGTCAACATCTCGCATAAAAAAAAGGTGCAGTTATGCATGAAAACTATCATATTATTTGCTCTAAATATTGTTTTACAGAACTCGACATCGCCAGTAAAACCAGTAATTTCCATGCATACTCCTTGGTGCCTCGTTTGCGGGAAGAGGGAGCGTCTTAGAGAGTGTCCCAACTGCCCCTCTGCCTTCCATCTTGCTTGTAGGAGAGAATGGCTGATCACTATATTGCGTATGTATAGTAAATTATTTCAAACTAGCTGTTCCCTGGGGTTTTACCCGCTGCTCGGCTCCTGTAAGTAGTACCGTGATTTTATACAACCTAAAGCCTTCCTCGATAAGTGGGCTATCCGATACAAAAAGATTTTTTCAAATTGAAACCTTAGTTACTGATATTAGCATGTTCAATCAAACAAACTCTTTAGCTTAAATGTTATGAAAAATATTCTTTTTAATTCCGCGACAAAAATCCAGGCTTGTTGCAGGATGCAATCCCACCATATGCAGTCATGCATATGCACATTGCGCGGAATTAAAACTAAATATTTTTCATAACATTTAATGTCATGGATTTCCGCAAAGTAACGCCTGATTCCATAATTTATTTTAAACTCTTTAGCTTCTAATATCAGAGCTGGTAACTTTCTACTTCTATGAGAGAAACGAGTGGTGATTTTTAATCAACGGCATTTCCCGTTAGTAAGGCACTAGTGTTGGGTCGACGGCACGTTGTGTTCCACGCGCGCCTCAAAGAGTGTCAGCATTTTGACGCTCCGATGCTCCTCTATTAAGGGCCAGGGCCACAGTCCTTGCGGGACATACGTATACCGCGACTCCGGCACACAAAGGGCTAAAGGGCTAAAAAAAAAAAAAAAAAGCCTGCCGGGGTCGCGGGACTAACGAATTACCGTGAGCCCGGAACGTAAAGGGCTTTTGAAGAACACCGTAGATTTTAGTCAGTACGAGTCTGACAGTCCCTCCCGCTCTACCCTGGGTGGGAGGACTCATTTGCAACACTTTGATGAACTATCGCCTAATCATTTAATCATAGCAATAATTCACTTTCCTTACACTTTCAGATCGCAAGAATCCGCCAAAGAAAGAAACAAAGCCGGTGACTCTGATAGAGAAGATATTGTCCAGTACTCGTACTATATGTTCTGTGCGGAAGGAGAAGGAGAATGTGGAACTTTGTCCCAGTTGCATGTGGGGACCTAGAGTTGGGTAAGATTATAAATAAATAAACCACCTTTCGCAACGCAGCGCGGCGCCTCGCTTCATTTTAATAGCGACTCAAAATCTAACTTTATTTACTACACAATAAGATACATATTTGCAGTTTCGTTGCGTCACGTCGCGCCGCGTCCCGTCTCTGTGGGAACTGACCGTATTCATACTAACCGGCCGGGCCGCGTATTTCCAAAGGCTATACTATTTCAGTCACGAGTCGGACTCTAATCGATGAGCTTTTGTTTATGCAGATTTCTCAACAATACCTAATCTATCTCAGTAAAAAACCTGACTCAAATAGATTAGCTTTTTGTTTTAATATTTTCAAAGAAAATGCACGGACAAAATCTAGTACCATTTTAATCACACACGAATCAAACTCTAAAAAATAAAAGACGAGGTTTTGTTCATGCATGTCGCAGTGAAATGAGGAAATCAGGGATTTCACGAAATCCAATTATCAAGAAAGTATCTAGTGATAATTATGACAAAAAATACTATTATAATGTCAGAGATCATGTCATTTCACTAAACTAAGTAACGACGGACGACGGAGCACCGCGAAGCGGATCTCCGTCGAATATCAAAACAAAAAGCTAATCTATTTGAGTCAAGTTTTTTACTGAGATAGATTAGGTATTGTTGAGAAATATGCACAAACAAAAGCTCATCGAGTATAGTCTGACTCGTGACTGAAATAGTATAGGCTTTGGAAATAGGCGGCCGGGCCGGGTGGCATTTTACAATGCGGTAAAGAACATTGAAATCTATCAACAGTAAATACAGTTCATATTTGCATGCAACTTACGGGACACGTCGCTACGTGTCGCGGGATGCCGACGGAGATAACTTTGCAAGCAAATATGAACTGTATTTACTGTTGATAGATTTCAATGTTCTTTACCGCATTGTAAAATGCCGCCCGGCCCGGCCAGTTGGTCTGAATCGTACCTAAGGCGCGGATTCCAACAAGCACTTTACTTTTTCGATGTTCAAATCATCAAATGAAAATTAAAGACTCATTTACGTCCTGTGTGGAGCAGAAGGGACTGTAAGACTCTGACTCATAATCCACCCTGTTTCTTCAGTTGCCCTTTGCGTTCTAGGGTCACGGTTACCGTTACAGACGTTCCCTGCAACTCTGCGACCTGAAAGGCTACTTTGTGTAATTTAAATAATCTCTACTGATAAACAAGAAACATCCGGATATCCTAGTAGAACCGAAAATTCAAAAACTTGTGACATCCAACTACCCAAATGGTTTTGCATGGTAGATTCGTATTTTCGACCTGCTTTCTCCCATAGAGTGGAAACCCTTCATGCCTCTGTAGGCTTTTCAACCCATTACTTGGGCACACCACCAAATAATGGGTTGAAAAGCCTAGTGGCATGGGTATAGATCATTCATTACAGATACCATCTGTATGTATTGAATGATGTAGATCATTCAACACACGTCCTTGATGAATGTTAGTTAGACCTTGAAAATCGAAATAAACTACTGTTTGACTGTGAAAAAACGTATTATTATACAATTCTTCCTATAAAACCGTTTCTTCCAGGTACGACGACGTGGTGTGGCACAAGCTGGGTCCTTGTCCGTGGTGGCCGGCACGGGTGCTCACTCCGGGCGCGACGCCATCTTGTCTGCTAGCCACGAAACATTCGCCGCACCACTGGCCACTCAAGTATTACGGTAAGTTTCAACTTTTTTTGACTAACTTTTTAGAAATTATACCACAAGGATGTACTAGCGCTATCCACACATTTCCGGGTCAGGGCTATCCGTGTTCCGAGTTGTTCGTTTCAGTGTTCCCGTCAGGGACGTGCCATCAGTCATCCGTGTTCACACATATCAGAGAAATCGGTATCAGTGTAATCTGTTATATCATATATATATGATATTTGCCTTCTTAGAATTCAAATAATGTGGATTAGAAAGATCGTAAAGTATAGCATTCTGCCGTACAAGTTCTGTCAACCTTTCTGTGTTCATGTTGCACTTGCAGATAATTTGTCAACTTTAACAAAAATCGGATAGCACTGTCAGAGCGTCCGTGCGACCGAGCGTGCTCCGGGACACTGACGCCTGACACGGAGCTGTGTGAACAAGTTCATACAATTTGTACGTAACCGATTTTTTCCCCGTCCCTGACGGAACACGGCCGGGACGAGTTCCCGGAAATGTGTGGATAGCCCTTTAAGAAGTCTCCTATGTCTTAACTACGAGCATGGGCTATCCGTACCTATGCTTGCTTTTAACAAAATTCAAGAGTTTTATAACTCGTCCTCACGGAGGCGATAGGCGGTGACCTCTCGCACCCGGAATCGTTCGAGGCCATGCTGCGGGGCGAGACGGAGTGGGAAGTGGTCGCCTCCTTCTGCGAAGCAGTTAAAGCCGGAAACACATTATTAACACCCGACGCCACCCGATGAAACGTGATGCGTGTTGGGTCAAATCAAATGAATTGTTTTCTATGACCAGAATCACACTATGAACACCCGACGCGACGACGCGCTCACTGCACATCGGGTGTCGACACGTTGCGTCGCGTGGCGTGTTAAATAATGTGTTTCCGGCTTTATGCTAGAGGAAGAGGCGGAACGCGTGAGAGAGAGAGGACAGCGTCGACCTCACGACCCAGCCGCAGTGGTAGACTCCCACGACAACGGCCGTCACAGGACGATCTCCGGTCACCGTAGGCGCGGGCATGCGGATAGAGAAAAGTCGACGATGGACCGAGCTCGCCCAGAAGAAACTTATTACCATCTCTTCTAAGATTAAAATTATGAATTTATGTTCACATTTCCATTTGTTCAGGTACTCTAAACCACTCTTGGGGCGAAGCGTCACGCATGAGCCTGTTCTTACCTTCCCACGCTGACACCATTCCAAAGGATGAAATGCTCGCCAAAGCCATGCTGGATGCCTGTGATGATTATATCTCCGTCTACCTCACTTAGGTATTTTACTATGGGTTTTTATAAACTATCATTTTATTCACCTCTGGTTTATGAAAGAATGATCCGATGTACTGACGATTAACTAACGAAAGATGTCCAACGGTTTAACGGGCTTCACGAGGCACGGAGGAAACTCGCTATGATATAAATGGTCATCTATCAACAGACCCACCCTGGAAGATCGGTCTGTGCGGCTTATGTATTTAGCCACAAGCTCCCTATTTTTAGACCGCAGACCGCATTGTGTACTGCGAGAAAAACGATCAGGGGGGGGGGTATTACAACGTCTTAAAACCAGGCTTAGGCTCGCGAGACTCCACCAAAGCTGTGTCGAGCTGTGCGGAGTCGAGACGTGTTTTGAACAACCAATAGAATTGTGTTATTGACACAGCTCCACTTCGCAACGCAATTCTATTGGTTGTTCAAAGCAAGTCTCGACTTGCACAGCTTTGGTGGAGTCTCGGCCTTATTCCGGCGAGTGAAAGTGACAGAGCTATACAAGTCGTCTAGCGCCATCTCGTTCACTCACTGGAACAAGCCTGGTTTTAAGACGTTGTAATACCCCCCCCTGATCGTTTTTCTCGCAGTACACAATGCTGTCTGCGGTCTAAAAATAGGGAGCTTGTGGCTAAATAAGCCGCACAGACCGATCTTCCAGGGTTGCTCTGTTGATAGGTGACCATCTATCATAGCGAGTTTCCTCCGTGCCTCGCGAAGCCCGTTAAACCGTTGGTTCCGGCTATCGATTGTAGATCATTGACAGTCATTACTGTTCATGAAAATCAGTCTTACCAAGGGACAAGGGATATCGTATTACCCAGTTACTGGGTTGTAGAGGTCGGATAGGCAGTCGGGTGCACCTGGTTTGACTGGAAGCCGAACTCGAAAGGCTAGGTAGACACGCTTGCGGCCACGAAACCAACGGGGCAGTCAAAAGATATATTAGCAGACGAACAAGTAATAAGACATTGTGACCTTTTAAGAACCAGAGGTTTCATTTTAGTTACCATTTTTTTTTATTAGGTTTATATTATTTTTTTGAGATAGCTCTAATTTGACTCCATTTATTTGTGGTTTTATTGTGAAGATTTATTTTTCAATGTTTATTTTTTATTGTATTTTTAAATGTTTGGCTACAGATGTCAGCACACCAATCTACAACAATCTGTCGTAATTTAATAGATTTTCAACTTTATCACAAACAAAGATGGTTGAAAATCTATTGAAGAAAAATAGATTCGGGTAGTTTGATATGCTGACGGCTGTACAATGTACATGTTACCAAAAGGTACCTTTTTTTTTTTAAATCATGTTAGCAAAAGGAACTAATTTTAAGTTTGACCAAAGATTAGAATATAAGACTACTGCTAGTTAGTTACTGCTAAGTACAGAAAAATTGTATGAATAATATTAATAGGTAACTACTAGGTAGTAAAAAGTGTTCATCTAGTTTTAATGCAAAAAGACTGAGATAGTAGTAGTTTTATAAAAAAAATATGCTAGAACGACATTATATTTTAACTTCGCCAAACATGTACTTGCTTCAATGTTAGCAAAATCAATGAGAAAAACAGAAAGGCTGAAAAATATTTTTAATTAAGATAAGATCATATCATTCATTCCAGCCGACTGATAGCAGATTGATATTTTTTCTTTTGTAAAATTCAAGAGACCTCTCTCTTGAATTTTTGCTCGTGACGTCAGAAGCAAGTAAAACTGTACTTGCTTGTGTCATATGGGAAATTTTAAGTGTTATAAATCTTCAATTTTGGTCGTAAGAAAAAAACACGTGTGAAATATTTTTTGACAATCAAAAAACCCACGTGTTTTTTCTTTATAACGGACTATATATTTTTTTAAGAGGCCTTTTACCCATTTGCGCGTAGAACTAAAATTATGATCGTCTAATTTACCATATTAAGTAATACTCCAACATTTTTGAATACCTGCAAAAGAAAGACCAGTCTTTCGTGTTGTAATTATACGTAACATATTTCAAAAAACTCTTTTATTAACTTTGTGGTAATTGATCTCCGACAAGTAGTTTACTGAAAAATCAACGCAGAGTCGATTTGCGACTCCTACATCTACCATTAACATTCGTAATTTTAACCAAAAAAAATACACAAATCATCAGACATACGTTTTTGTCGTAAAACTACGTAGTAGAATTTATATTTTTAATAACACAAATTAGTAAAAAAATAAATTCTGAGGTCAATTTTTACGTTTTATATCGCTGTTTTATCGCCATTTTTGGTTCGAACAAAGCGTAATTACATAAAAAAAAAACTATGTAAATATAAACTATGTTTACAGACTAAACTAATTTCTAAATTTCATTAAAATCCCTTCATGTAATTAAACATACTATCGTTTTTAAAATCACTCTAAACTAGTATAAATTACGAAACATAACCGGGCTGCAATCAGTACGGCTCCAGCGCCCGTCGACGTAGGACCTGTATCACTTTTTTCCTCGTCCTGATTATAGAGCGTACGTATCGTGAACGGAATATTATACTGCGACTGCCACATTTTGATTCTCTCCATATTTTTTTTCATAAGGTAAGATTTTCGTTACTCTAACAAACTAAAGTATTATTATAATTATAATAGTAGTTTATGTAACTGGTACATAATGAGGGGTATTATACACGAGTGTGAGTTTAAAAAACGAGCGAAGCGAGTTTTTTAATAGTATCACACGAGTGGTATAATACCTAATTATGTACAGTTACATACACTACTTTATCTACTCTCATTGAACACGAACATATCAAATAAAAGATAAAAATTAATAAACATCCACCATGTCATCCACCGAAACACGAACGTCAAAATTCCAACATTCCCATCTAGAGCGCGCGCAGCCACAGATAAAAAATGAAATAGATGTATCTATGATCAGTAATCTGTGTCATAATGAAAAAAAATTAAATTATAACATTGTTTTGTTAGAGAAACAGTGTTATAATTTAATTTTTTAATTATTATTACGATACTCTATGGTATAAAGTATGTCATTATAAACTCGTTTTGAGTTTTGTATTTCGAATTTTACGATATGAGAGTAGATAATAGTAGTTTGTAGAATTTGTGCATTAATTAGCCATCCGTTTTCGTTTTATTAGTTTTTGCAATGGGGCGCAAGAGTGGTGAGAAATCCAATATGGCGGCCTCCCCAAGATCGCGGTCGGGCTGTTTGAAATCCACCCCCATGATATGGGTATCATATGAAAGGGTTTGCTGTCAGGAATATGAAAAAAATAGTCACGTGTCTTAAATCCAACATGGCGGACATCCAAGATGGCGGATTGGCTATTTGAAAGGTACCCCCATGATATGGGTATTAAATGAAAGGGTTTGCTGTCAGGAATACGAAAAAAATAGTCACGTGTCTTAAATCCAACATGGCGGACATCCAAGATGGCGGATTAGCTGTTTGAAATGCACCCCCATGATATGGGTATCAAATGAAAGGGTTTGCTGTCAGAAATATGAAAAACCCACGTTTTTAATTTTCTTTAAAAAAAAAGAAAATAACCCTACGGGGCTGAGAGAGAGGCCTGGGGTATATTTACATGACGTGTATAGATCGTGGTTGTAACTTGCAAAGATACGCTCCCACGCTTTGAGAAGTACTCGTACTCGAAGCTCTTGTCTGCCCCGTAGCACAGTAAAAATATGGATGGTTCGGAAATTACGTACTAACGTTCGAAACGGTGCACTCACACAAACACGCGCATCTACGAGGCTTCTAAGCGGACTTCGCAGTGCTGTCAGTTCTGAGTGCCGCGTAAAGACGAGTTGCGTTTATTTATGTTACGTATATGGCTGTTTGAACTCGGCTTCATCATAACCGGAGATTTTGTTTTTTAAACTCCCTGCTTATTTTGAAGGTAAGAATGATTTTTATCAATATCGAATTCTATGTCCGCGTGACCGTTTAATAAATTCGTAAATAAATAATTTGTAAAAAAAAACCAACATGGTTTCTGCTACAATTTCTCATAATAGGCGTCTTCTTATAGTTTTCGTCTTCGAGGGTTTTGAATCCGATAGTGCTGTCAAAATGTAAATCCAAGATGGCGGCTGCAAAAAATATTGAGGTTTTCGTCATGGGTGTCGTTTTCATGGTTTTCGAGGGTGTTGAAACCGATGTTGCAGTCAAAATGCAAATCCAAGATGGCGGCTGCATAAATTATCAAGGTTTTCGTCATGGGTGTCGTTTTCATGGTTTTTGAGGGTGTTGAAACCGATGTTGCAGTCAAAATGCAAATCCAAGATGGCGGCTGCATAAATTATCGAGGTTTTCGTCATGGGTGTCGTTTTCATAGTTTTCGAGGGTGTTGAAACCGATGGTGCAGTCAAAATGTATATCCAAGATGGCGGCTGCATAAATTATCGAAGTTTTCGTCATGGGTGTCGTTTTCATGGTTTTCGAGGGTGTTGAAACCGATGTTGCAGTCAAAATGCAAATCCAAGATGGCGGCTGCATAAATTATCGAGGTTTTCGTCATGGGTGTCGTTTTCATCGTTTTCGAGGGTGTCGAAACCGATGGTGCAGTCAAAATGTAAATCCAAGATGGCGGCTGCAAAAAATATCGAGGTTTTCGTCATGGGTGTCGTTTTCATGGTTTTCGAGGGTGTTGAAACCGATGGTGCAGTCAAAATGTAAATCCAAGATGGCGGCTGCATAAATTATCGAGGTTTTCGTCATGGGTGTCGTTTTCATAGTTTTCGAGGGTGTTGAAACCGATGGTGCAGTCAAAATGTAAATCCAAGATGGCGGCTGCATAAATTATCAAGGTTTTCGTCATGGGTGTCGTTTTCATAGTTTTCGAGGGTGTTGAAACCGATGGTGCAGTCAAAATGTAAATCCAAGATGGCGGCTGCATAAATTATCGAGGTTTTCGTCATGGGTGTCGTTTTCATAGTTTTCGAGGGTGTTGAAACCGATGGTGCAGTCAAAATGTATATCCAAGATGGCGGCTGCATAAATTATCGAAGTTTTCGTCATGGGTGTCGTTTTCATGGTTTTCGAGGGTGTTGAAACCGATATTGCTATCAAAATAGAAATCCCAGATGTCAAATAACGAAAATCACATGAAAATAACATGAATAAGATAAATATTAAGTATTGAAATGTAATTTGCGCAAAGTATTTTTCGTATGGTGCCAAGGTCATCTTATACTTAGTTGAAACGCATAGTAAGGTGCGCAGCCACCGGGTTCATCAAGCATCAGCGCCACATAATTATGTTCCATTCTCCGCGCTCGTGACAACCCTAAGGCTGCAGTTGAGAGCGTAGGTATTTATTTCTACAATTAGGCCTTGTTTCCATACTATCCATATTTTGACTGCACCATCGGTTTCAACACCCTCGGAAACCATGAAAACGACACCCATGACGAAAACCTCGATAATTTTTGCAGCCGCCATCTTGGATTTACATTTTGACTGCACCATCGGTTTCAACACCCTCGAAAACTATGAAAACGACACCCATGACGAAAACCTCGATAATTTATGCAGCCGCCATCTTGGATTTTCATTTTGACTGCACCATCGGTTTCAACGCCCTCGAAAACCATGAAAACGACACCTGCGACGAAAACCTCGATAATTTATGCAGCCACCATCTTGGATTTACATTTTGACTTCACCATCGGTTTCAACACCCTCGAAAACCATGAAAACGACACCCATGACGAAAACCTCGATATTTTTTGCAGCCGCCATCTTGGATTTACATTTTGACAGCACTATCGGATTCAAAACCCTCGAAGACGAAAACTATAAAAAGACGCCTATTATGAGAAATTGTGGCAGAAACCATGTTGGTTTTTTTTACAAATTATTTAAGAATTTATTAAACGGTCACGCGTTTATCTGAGGAATTAAAATAGCGGTTTGACATATTTTCTATAGATAAGCTGTCGAACCGCCATTTTTATTCCTCAGATAAAAGTTATCTGACTATTGTTCAAACTTCACTTCTTAGGTTAATCGCAGATTCAGTTTTACTTCCACAACAATAAAATATAACTAACTTTAACTCACAGGTTATTTTTAACACAAAATTAAATTAAAATCACCAGAACAGTTTGTTAACATTCGACATCAAACGAATTATCTAACAAATAATTATGGCGGCGCCGCCGCCGGGCACATGACGTTCAACGGTTCAACCAATCAGCGCGCGAGATGCTTTCCGTTCTATACCATTTAACAGTCTAATAGACTGAATAAACAAAAAAACTTGAGAGGTGTCAAGGGACACCCGGATGGAACGAAGTTCCTTTCGATTAATAATTAGTGAAGGAATTGTAATAAAATTTTATTTTTTTTAAGTTATAATAATATTTTTTGATTTTTGTTATGTGACATCTGGGATTTCTATTTTGATAGTAATATCGGTTTCAACACCCTCAAAAACAACGAAAACGACATCCATGATGAAAACCTCGATAATTTTGGCAGCCGCCACCATGGATTTACATTTTGACTGCAATATTGGATTCAACACCCTCAAAAACCATGAAAACGACACCTGTAATAAATAAATAAATAATAAATAAATAAATATTCCACAACTATCACACAACGCCATCTAGTCCCAAGCTAAGCAGAGCTTGTGTTATGGGTACCAGACAACTGATAAACATACTTATATATTTCTAAATACATACATATTATAGATAAATTACACCCAGACACAGAACAAATGATCGTGCTCATCACACAAACATTTGTCCTGGGTGGGAATCGAACCCACGACCTCCGGCATAGCAGTCAGGGTCACTAACCACTAGACCAACAGGCCTGTCAAAACCAATGACGAAAACCTCGATATTTTTTTCAGCCGCTATCTTGGATTTACATTTAAACTGCACCATCGGTTTCAACACCCTCGAAAACCATGAAAACGACAACCATGACGAAAACCTCGATAAATTTATGCAGCTGCCATCTTGGATTTACATTTTGACTGCACCATCGGTTTCAACACCCTCGAAAACCATGAAAACGACACCCATGACGAAAACCTCGATATTTTTTGCAGCCGCCATCTTGGATTTACATTTTGACTGCACCATCGGTTTCAACACCCTCGAAAACCATGAAAACGACACCCATGACGAAAACCTTGATATTTTTTGCAGCCGCCATCTTGGATTTTCATTTTGACTGCACCCTCGGTTTCAACACCCTCGAAAACCATGAAAACGACACCCATGACGAAAACCTCGATATTTTTTGCAGCCGCCATCTTGGATTTACATTTTGACTGCACCATCGGTTTCAACTTCCTCGAAAACCATGAAAACGACACCCATGACGAAAACCTCGATATTTTTTGCAGCCGCCATCTTGGATTTACATTTAGACTGCACCATCGGTTTCAACAACCTAGAAAACCGTGAAACGACACCCATGACGAAAACCTCGATATTTTTTGCAGCCGCCATCTTGGATTTACATTTTGCCTGCAACATCGGTTTCAACACCCTCGAAAACCATGAAAACGACACCCATGACGAAAACTTCGATAATTTATGCTGCCGCCATCTTGGATTTACATTTTGACTGCACCATCGGTTTCAACACCTTCGAAAACCATGAAAACGACACCCATGACGAAAACCACGATATTTTTTGCAGCCGCCATCTTGGATTTACATTTTGACTGCAACATCGGTTTCAACACCCTCGAAAACCATGAAAACGACACCCATGACGAAAACTTCGATAGTTTATGCTGCCGCCATCTTGGAATTACATTTTGACTGCATCGTCGGTTTATACACCCTGGAAAACCATGAAAACGACACCGATAACGAAAACCTCGATATTTTTTCATTAAGGATTCATTATTATTATTATTTTTTATTATTTATTATTTACAAAAAACCTGTATACACTCAACAAAAATAATGGTCGCGACACCACACTGTTCAATGCGAAATAGAAATGAAAAAGTATCTGGCTTGCTTTCTATAAGAGAGAGAGACAGACAGAGAAACATATCTGTCTGGGGTCCACCCTTTATAGCAGAACTTTTTACGTCATAATTTTATTTTGCATAGCAACGGATAGCATAAACCTCTTTTCGCAGAAAATCGTTTGGCATACACTCATTTACCATAACACCGAAACCCATAATTTTGTAAGTCAGAATCATCTTTAGGCATAAATTTCATTTCCTTATTAATCAATAAGTATAACCATCATATCGTAGAAAGTTCACAACCAGAATCATCTTTTGCATAATTGTGTGGTTTTTATTTCCCAGACAGTAAGATGATGCAGTAAGCATGCAGCAAGCATTCAGCACATGCAGCAGGCATGGCTTCTGTCACGGCTCCGGCGCTGCGGGTCTCTGGCGGTCCCACGCGAGCTAATCGTCGCAGATGATTTTACGCCCACCACCTGCTCCTCAGCTCACGGGCCGCCTCGCCCCTCCGCGCCTACGCGATTATAAATTACACTCTAGGGGTAGGGCAGACAAGACTACGTGAAGTCGGTTTTGCAGCGATTCATTTCTGTCACTAACTTTTGTAGCACACCATATTGATTTTATAAAACAATTTTTTTATTTTTTATTATGACTATTAAATTATTTCTATTCTGAAATTCTGTGATCTTCGAAGTATACCAAGTCAAATTATTCCAAATAATCGGCGCTCTAAATAAACGTTATACTAAATGAAAATATGCAAAATTGTAACTCTGACAAAAGTAATTATGCCCAATACAATTCTGCCATCTTAAAAGTATCCCAATTTAAATTCGGACATAAAAACATTAGGCCAAAAAACAATTATATTAAAAAAAAATTATACCATAACAATGTTCGTTTAAAAAAGTTTCTGCCAAGTGAGTTCTGCCAAATAGGTTTCGGAGAAACAAGTTTCTGCCAGATAGAGGGCACCCATCTGTCTGTCTCTTACTATAGCAAAAAGTGTCGTGACAACTTTTCGTAAGAATTTTTTTCCGTCTAGCCCCCTTTCACAACGCGCGATAAGGAACTTCGTTCCAAAAACTTTTTCAGAAATGTAACCAAAGTGCATTACGATTATATCGGCTCAAGATTGTTTAGTCCGTCTCAACACTAGCGCTACACTGGTTGCGTTGTGTATGTGTGAATAGCTACGCACACATGAACATTGCTCCCGTCTTTTACCTAAACTCGAGCGTTCGAATTTTGTGAACTGGCTCTTAATAAAATAAATTTGACCAAAATAAATTGCATGGTAATTTGATGACGCACACTGCAAGGTAATCTTGCTGCAAGATACCTTGCTAATTTTATCAACGATCATTGTGGTATATTTATCACACGTGCATGAATACCTGTTTTAATAAAATGACTTTAATTTTACCTATCTGCTTAGGTACTCAGTTTTATTTATCTATAAATTAAATCCCAAGATAAAATTATGACGAAAAATGATAAAAAAGCAAATTGAAAAACGTTTAAAAATCGATCAATCATATTTAGACAGGAGCTTAAGATAATTTTAGCTTTATTTATAACTGGAGGAATAAAATCATTATAATTTATTATCTGTTTTAGATAAAGAATGAAAGTGTAATTTTGTTTTTATTTCTATCAATAAAATGATAAATCTTAATTATATAAATTAGGTTTTTATTTTACCCTGTGAGCTTACGTTGATAATATTTTATCAGTTTGGGAATGTCATGATTCACTTGATATCGCAATTACACAAATTACTTTTCTTTCAGTTTTACTTGGCTCTGATGGAAGTCACGTAATCTGTATGTATCAAACGATTCATGAGTTCGTAAGTTTATGTACTAACTCGACTTTAAAGATATACCATACCAAACACATCGTATTATGATGTGTAAACAACGATCTCGTGTTCTTTTAAAACTCAAGCGTCTGTTTTTTCCCACATCTAGAGATAGCAAAATAAAACCTGAAAAAAAATAGCGTAAGACCAAATTGCATGCAAGTTTGCGGACAATGAATTCACTTGATCAAACAAATACCGCAATGTAAACAAACTTGCATGCAACCATCATGCAATTTCTTGCATCTTCTAAATGATGCTTTAGTCTGCAGTGACAGTCCAAATTCAGACTGCTTCCACTTCTAAATAAAACAAAAAAAAATACATTATTTACACATTTTATTCATCGGTTTTACAAAATAATACTTTTTTTTTTTAATCAACACGTTTTAAGCAACATCTATGTGATTTCCAGTTGACAATGTTTTGTACTTATAAAATTATATTTTCAACACTATGTTACATACGAGAAGCCGCACTGAGAAAGGTTTAATTTCCCTTAATCGATATTAAGCGATTCTGAGTGCGGCTGTTAGAGTGCTAATATTAACATTTATTAACATTATAATAATAATAATAATAATAATAATATTCCACAACTATCACACAACGCCATCTAGTCCCAAGCTAAGCAGAGCTTGTGTTATGGGTACTAGACAGCTGATAAACATACTTATATATTTCTAAATACATACATATTATAGATAAATTACACCCAGACACAGAACAAATGATCGTGCTCATCACACAAACATTTGTCCTGGGTGGGAATCGAACCCACGACCTCCGGCATAGCAGTCAGGGTCGCTAACCACTAGACCAACAGGCCAGTCAAAATTTATTTTTTTATTAGCACAGAATAAAAATAGTTTAATTTATTTCATCAATAATGCTGACACTGCTCTTTATTTTCGATGCCGTTCCATACAAAATTCAAGCATTTTTATAATATCAATAGACAATTTAATTTTGTATGGGAAGCCAACGAAATATTAGGCGTACACTTCTTCGGGTCGGCTCAATTCGGGACAACCGGACGGCAAAATACACTTTCGATTTTGAGGCTCGGTTTGTGCCGAATCAAGCGGTACATAATATGCATGTAACACATCTATCTAATGTTACCTAAGGGAGCGATATTCACATAAACATTGTTCTTGTTTCCCTACAAATACCCTATTTATTGCAACTAGAACATTTCTATATCGACTCTAGATAGGTAGATTGCACAGAATCTTTTTTAGTACTATCGCATAAAAAATATCATGAAAGACCTATGACTGGCGTTAGTGATATATTAGTTGGTTTAGTGTATTGTTCAACTATCAAAATACTATCTTACTTTTTTTTCTAATATTTTGGGCAGACATGTGGCTTTGGAAAACGAGTTTATTACCTTAATTTCAGCATCTAAATCATTTATGGTGTGTACATATGGTCTATATTCCAACTGAGAGGAAGTAATTGAGCTCAAAGATACATTTGTGGGAGCAATGAGTTCTTTTTTTATATTTATGAGTCGTTCCCAAAATTGTCAGCTATCGGTCGGGATATTCCGCTATGAAAAAGTTAGCTCGCATTTCAAATACAATACATACTATACACTACCTTTTTCTACGCTCTAAACATAGGTTTCAGTACAAAAACGTCAATTCATTGTGGAATCGTTGATTATGAGGCTTTGTTTTCCATTTGTATACTTTTCTAAAAAATTGACACTGATTTTGAATTCTATTTTTTTTTAACCTGCATGTACATAATAAGAAACGAAATTATATGTTGTGTTCAATATTTAAAGGGGTATTGTCAAAGTTAGGTAGCGATAAAATCATGATTTTACTTTGATTATTGGCTCATGACCAAAATAATAGTCTCTCATATTTTTCTATAGTTTCAATCAAGCTATTACAGTTACCCGAAGTTAAATTAATCCAGTCATAAGTAGGATGTGTGTATCTAACAAAACATTAAATTTAAATTAAGCGTTATCAATTGCGATCCTAGTATACGCTCATCATTATAAATTACATAAGGCAAAATGGCTGATACAGACGACACAGAGAACATTTATTAATTCCTAATTTCACCACATGCGTTATTTTACTTAAAATTATTCAAATAAAACTAAAAGTTAATTAAGTTCTACACTAAATGCGTAGGCTCGCACTAATTCGCAGGATAATATATTTTTATTTTTTTAAATAACCGCCAAAATTAAAAAATGGAACGACATTACGAAATTTCGAATATTTTAAATTATTTTCATTCCAAAAGGGTTGTTTTAACACAAATAAAGCTTTTTAAATGCAGATTATTTTAGTTTACCATTTTATGTTATTGTACTGTGTAATTAAAAGTAATTCAGCATACATACAAGATCACAGACAGGAAGTACAAAAATATTAGTATAAACGATTATATTTAAACGCACCCGGCGTTATTTAGAAGCATTTAAAATATATATTTAGCTAATTTAATTTATTATTTTATATTTTATCTAGTAACACTCACACTAGGCTAAAAAAATAAAGTTTTGGCAATCTAATTTCTGGCCTCTTCTATGGAACTTTCATATAAAGCCAAGAATTGAAAAAAAACATATTACAGTTTTATTATTATGTTCCATAGTAAGGTCTTATGTAATCAAAATTAAGCACCTTCCTATTTCTTTAAACTTTATTGAATCAGTTCAGATGCTCACACAAAAATAACTTATTGAATATGTATATCCAAACTGATTAATTACTTACAACTCTCAATTTTTTACAATTCTCAACATTACAACAAAGTGCCAAATTGTTATATTTAGATGGCGCCACCAACTTCATGGCCCAAGGGAAGACTGTTTTTCCTTCAAAATGAGAATAAACAGGGTACATTTTATGAACAAAACGTTAATTGCACCAGTAAATAGTGTTGGCCTAAAGTTCTCTTGAAATATTACCATTAAGTGCATAATATTTCACTGCAGTTACATGTTGTTTTCTTTTGTTTATTGCAATAAATAAAACATTAAAATTAATACGCGCCGATAAAAATAATTCTCCCTAATAAGCAGAGCTCGGCATTAGGTAGAGTTATTTTAGTACTTGTATCAAAATGTTGAAATTAATATGGATCTTCCCGGGATCTCTAATAGACAATCTCGTGTGGAAAACAGTATTACAAATAAATAATAATAATAATAAAAACATCAGAGACAGATTAGACAAATAAATTGTGTAAAAGTAAATAACTTTTTGATATTAAAAATCACGGGATTTTTCTGCTCTTTAAAACTAATTCCGGGGTGAAAGAAAAGTGAAGTGGATATGCCCCAAGCATATCGCTTGGGCCATATCCACTTTATTCTTTCCCTTTATGAAATCAGTTGAAGTACATGAATAACTCACCTAATTCCGACCTCTGCTATTAATATACAAAAATGTCTATTTTTTTCTTGTTAGTGAAACATAGTAAACAGAAAATAACCATGATGCAGTGTTACATGGTTCTTTAGGCGCTTGAAAGACATTGATATTTAAATTAGTAGTTCTATAGAATTTTATTGAATTTCATCAAGATGGCAGTATTCGTTCAGATTATTATCACATGCCAAAAAGACCCAAACAATGTTACAAAAGTCACTTTCTATTCGTCATTCATAGATAGAAACTTTGTTTTTTCAATCTAGCTTCTAATTTCTATAATTTTTTTTCTGTAATAAAATCTTAGCACTGAATTTTTGAGCTGTATCGTGTGTCCATCACAAATTAATTTCGATACATTTAAGTTCAAACTTCCATTATCTTTATCATAATTACGTTTGCTGGCCGATAACAAATCTCATTATTAAATTCGATTTTTAAAATATTATTCTTTGCTGATGATCACCAATCTTCATAATTTATACATACAAGGCGAAGTTAAAACATAAACATTGAATTTGTTTTCATTGCTTGTTTCTGAGTTATTTCTCTTTTACAAGAGATTTAAACGAAGCAATGTATCACATATTACGTCGTTTGAAAAACAATATGTTTGTTTATTATTTTATATCTGTAAGGGATCTGTCTGACCGAGGATGAAGCGTTTAGTAATCGACGATTAACAACGATAGTCATAAGACGAAGAAAATTCTCGTTCAAGAAACGAACTTAAAGCGCAGGCCAGACAGGAGCAGACGTATGAGTTGCACCCGCGACCCGACTCTTCTGATTATTTTGCGTCGCGACGCTTCTACACATTTTTTATAAAAGGGACGCTGTAGAGACAAATGTCTGCGCTCCCTCTGCGTCTTACGTTTTTTCTGTGTGTCCAGCGCCTAAGGTTGTAAGTACTGCGTCACGGCACCCTAAAGGACTACTGAAGGATCAGAGGCCTTACCACGAGCTCTTAACGCGATCCAGTTTAGGCTGTGGGAAAGAGACAGAGCTATACAAGTCGTCTAGCGCCATCTCTTTCCCACAGCCTTAAGACTCACGCTTTAAGAGTTCATGGTAGGTCACCAGAGTGGATTTTTAGTCAGAGTCTGTTAGTCAAGTCCGCTCTACCCAGGACGAAAGGACTCATTGTATCAAGCAATGAAAAAATATTTTTGTTAAGTCCTATATCTGTAATTGAGATACATAAATAATCTCACGTCATTTTTCCCCCAAGGTGAAAAAAGGCGTATAATTATTTATGTGAGTTTAAAGCAGAAAAAATACATTTTGAATTAAAAACTGATCGCTGACCAATGATATTCTAATATACAGATATGTTATACGCTTACAAAACAACAGCAGAAACTGTTCCGCGCCGAGCGCGGACTTTTTTATTCAAACGTTACATTTCACTACAAGTAAAAAGGATAGCTTGATAAAACGCAATAAGAAAAAAAGTGACAGCTAGATAAACAAACAGCGCCACGCCACCCACGCGTCATCAATCCCCCCGCACCGCCCCGCACGTCGGCATCACCTTGTCGTTCTTACGACATCAGAATATTACGAAAATAATTGAAATATATTAATAAATCGAAGTATATTGCTTATTTACGTGTGGTATGAGATCCCGTGTGTTTTATTAATTTTTTTATAATGATTGGTACACTTCATAAATACACACGATGGCATTTTTGATGACAATTACGTAGCAGCGCGCAACGTGTTACTCGTAGTCGTGCGAGACACAGACTAAAAGCAATTGTCCGACGTAGGACATTTTCTGGTCTTCACGTCTTGCGCGCTCATAACATATCTGTTTACTAAAATATCATTGTCGCTGACTGTTTCTGGACACACCGTCATCGAGAACTGGTAAACTTAATACTCGCTAATCGATGGTCGGACAGATACCTAAAGATAATAAAAAGGATATACCTAAATTGTATGCCATCTTCAAAAGTAGTGCTTGACGTGTGATGAGAATTAAATTAGTTTTATATGCACTTGAGTTCACGATAAAGGCATTTATAAGGAGTTACCTATTTGATGATTATAACAGTTTAAAAAAGGTGTCTTGCCGTTTAAAGTCACTTTCGCAAGTACCACACAAATTAATAAAATCATTTGAAGACGACATACAATTGTTATCCGTAGTAACCCCAATATCGTAGAACAACACTATCTTAACATTATCTATAAGACAATCGGTTATCAATGAATGTTTCTCACGTACAAGATATGGTTGAATGACATACTTAGTTTTTTGAAACAGTAGATCAAAAATTGACACTTACATTACAGCATTGCTAATATTCCATTTTAGAATTTTTATCGCAATTTTTATACAAAATTCGTTACATGGAATATTATATTCTATTGCACATACAAAAGAGTAGATAATTGATAATTAAGAAAAAAAAATATCACAATAACTATTAGCGCGTAGCGTTTTTAGATCTCCAGTAGCTACTACGTCTAATCACATTTGCAATAAAAATAACTTTGTAGTTAAAATTATAAAAAAAAAAAAAACGTTGTTTAAAAACTTTTGTTAATATTAAAACTATCAATATCATGTTGAATTTCCGAACACAACCCCAAAATGAATGGATAGGTATACTTACATCCACTCTACATTCACGCAAATAAAAATATTATGATACATTCTTAATTTTCTAAACACATTTTTTTTGTTCAGAACGATGTCTCATTAAGCGAAAAATCAGCAAAACATGATAAAACCTCTCGCTGTCTCATCAACTCTCAGTTGGAAGTCTTTTATCCCAGACTCAAGCTGTTTGTATATGAATGTTTCACAAATATAACAACTGAGTCATAAGTCAAGCTAGTGTTGTTCTCAAAGCGTCCACTGCTTCATCTTTAATATATTTAAATACATAATTATATAAACAAGTGAGATTGTCTAAGCTAAATCAACAATGTACAGTACATATTGTCACTTACACGTAGGTTTAAAACTAGGCGTCTAATCACCGGGACCCATGATAAGCGCGCTCACTGCGAAAAACAGGAACACTATACCACCGATTATGGTAACTGGGAAAGAGAGAGAAAATAGGTTAATGTTACATTCAATTAACTTACAACAATTACCGTCTCACTACAAAAACTTATACATCTGTTGAACGCTTGTCTTAAAAAGTGTAACTGCAAAACAACCCTTATATCAATGTGAAGTGTTAGTTTTGATGTTGACAGTTTTTTAGACAATTCAGACAACTGTTGGGTCGTTTTGCAGTTACACTTGTTTTAGAAAAGTGTTCAACAGATATTAACTTTTTTGTAGTAAAGACGGTTCTGGTCAAACCACAAGTATTGGTTCCGGCGACAAATACAGCAGAGATAATTTCTCCTTTGGAATGAGAAAACTGGCTGGTTTTGGCTGCGTAACTTTATCTCTGTCGCATGAAGTAACAACCAACGATTAGTAGGTAAGTCCTTCCCGCTTGCCGGTTGGCAAACGTCACGGTAGGTAGTGTGTGACAAAGATAACGCTAGCCTTAACTACAGTCTCTCTCTAATAAGCCACTGCTTTTTTTGGGAACTCTTCAACTCATCGGCTCTTTGTCAACTAGGTATTAAGTAAACGTAAGCACCAGATCGGCTTACTCGTCCGAGTTCTATAGTTAACTAGCTGTTACTAAACCGAGGAAAATGCGCGTGTAGAAAGACTCCTGGCTGGAGTAAAAGCTACTCTGATCCTACACAGTTCATGTGTGCTTGGAATAACGGCATTCTCAATCAATGGGGAAATTAGAGTTCGCCTTTCGACAATACTTTGTCAAAAGCGAAGTCAGATTTCCATGGCAACATTGATGTTCCGGAACACAAAACAATCCACCATTTTGTCTGAACTATCTTAACTATTGGTTTGTTTGGACAGTTATGTCCAAACAACCTGTATCTGTCTGTATCTGTACATTCGCTTAAAATTATCGTCTGGATAACAAAACCCGAAATAACTTTCATGGTAACCCGGACGTTTGCCAAAGACGTAATTTGCGTCATTGGCATTTATTTCTTTCAACTGTTTTTATGTTGACATTTTTATTTCCAGCAACATGGAATCCAGTTAGGAGCGCAATTATCTTTCCTTATCGTGGTTTATTCAAAGCAACATTTTTTTTATAAATCTTGTATTTTTGTTTTGACGCAAAAATTCTAGCAGCGACTTCCAACCAATTCTTTTTTATTGGCGTCTCTCTAATCAGCCTAGAGGTGGTTGTGTGCTGCTTAATTGCCACTGGCCTTCAGGTAGGAGCCCACAAACTGGATTAAAACTAAGCGACCACACGCTCAGGGTGTGGTACGAACCTCGGCTTAGGGCGTTACTAGGGGAGGACAGCAAGGGACAAGCTGGATCTCAATGATATATGAATATCTTTAGGGGCGAATTTAATACTACAAGCTCATCATCGCGGGCAGCCTAAAGAAAGGTTGGGGGCGGTTCCAGCCCATGTGTCAGCACAATCAGCTTTATTCTTGCAATCTCCCCTGCAAACCGTCACTCTCATTCATTTTCTTTTTTTCCCTGTACTTCCGACAAAAAAAAAACAAATCATAACTTACCAGTTCTAACAGAAATTTTGGCAGCAACCATTCTGCCGCCTATCACAGCAAGTCCCGTACATAGGGCATGGCCCAAAGAGCCACCGACGACCACGCCGATAGCATGCTCCCTGGTCGCTAGCACGACCGTGGCCAGCTGCGACCGATCGCCCCACTCGGCGAGGAAGGTCAGCGTAGCAGCTTGGAGAAGGACCTTGAGAACGGCGTTCCGTTTCCGCCGCCTTTCGACCTGTCCTTGTTCTAACATGTCTAGTGTTTCTTCTTTTTCTTCCTGAAATTTTGGAAGGGGATTAAATGGGGCGCAATGCTGTGTCCTAACAGTTTGCTAAAGGCTATCATTTTAAAGTGTTAATACTCAATACTCAATTCTTTATTGCATTCCATATGTTCCTTAAATGGTTAAATGTAAAAATGGTACAAGATCAAAAATTAGGAGGGAGGAAGAGGGCTAAGTTACAATTTAATTAAATCAATATTCTTATTAAATGTCATTCATTTGGTATAATTATATTGTATACACATTATTGTTTGTGTAGATGAGTATGTATAGCATATCAGTTGTTGGCAGTCTAGTACACAGTATTTTGGCAAGAATGGTGTTAGATAAAATTGAAACAGATAAAATGATGCATATATTGTTCTTGCTTCGATAAGGGGTTTTGTCTTTAAATTATCTATTTACAAAATAAGATTGCTGGAAATGCTTTAATTTACCAATGCCTTATTTTTATCAAAAGCGGATCTCGGTCACAGAGAAAATTAGAAGATAAATATTTTCCAACTTATTTATTCTAAAATTAGTCCACAAGTAATTACAGGACTAACTGGTTTACAGACATGTAAATACAGATAAGTCGTCGTAGTCGTAGAACAACGACGGTTTTGATTTTTTTCAATTTTTGCTTTTTTACGTAAAATGAGCTTATATGCCGTGCTTTATTAGCCAATAACTCTTTTTTTTAAATATTATGTAAAATAACTGAGATACTGACTAGGAATACTGACGGATTTGATTTCTTAACGCAGTAAAATGACGTAATATTCTATTCGCCCGTGTACTACGCTGCCCTCTGCCCCCCGCTTACGCCCGTGTGCGACTGTCGGATTGTTAGTTCCGCCCATGTTCTGAGTAAGGTTGCGCGTGGCCTTCGCTTTGCACTAATTAATACGTTAACTTATTTTTATTTTAATCTTAGGCTATATTGCATGTCCCATAATATTATTTTTTTTTGTGCAGATTTTCCTAGAACAACGACGGAAACCACTTTGCGTCATGTAATTACGAGAAAAATCCGCAAACAACGACGTATGATAACATACGACACACAAGTTTTCATAAAACAATGATATTTTATAAAATTTAGCCGTTTTAGGAATTTATCTTGTTGGTCAGATTATAAAAGTTCAGAAACAGAACAACATGTCCAAATTTCAAGCTTAGCGGATCAGCGGTTTCTAAAATATACCCCTAAACTCCATTAGAAAACTTTAAAGCGCCGTACTGTAAAGTTACTGATTTACAGAACCGTCTTTGTTCTACGACTGTGACGAAGTACATGCTAAGCGAGAAAAAAGGCTGAAACGGCATAAATAACATTTTTTTATGAGAGGGTTTTATTAAATAAAAGAAAAAAAGCTTGTTTGCAAATAAAACGTTGCTGTGACTGTGGTTAATAGTTTTTCGAGCATTTTTAGAGATTGTCTTAAAAATCTTTGTGTTTCTAAAGTGGCACTGGATTTTGTAGCGAAAAGGTGTATTTCAGCCTTCAAGTATGGTTTTACACTACAGATTCAAAAAATATGAATGAGGCGGTTATTAAGAATTAAATGCATGAATAATTTGTACATTCCAGGCTTCAAATATGCAACAGATCAGTATGCAATAGCGGCAGGACTTTTTTTGCAAAAGCAATATGTATTTTAAATTATTTTTTTGGCCTCAGTTACTTTAATAAAAATAACGATTCATTAGCTATTATATTTATTATGCTATTTATTTAAATTTAAATTAGGTAATATGTATCTAACTTTATATGTAAATATTTGAAGCCTAAAGCAAATAAGCTTGTCCAGAAAAACATTACTTTTTGAATTGTCATAGTAACCACAAAGTTTCCGATTTTTTCTGGTCAGATAAAATGAGAAAACTATGAATGAAATACCATACGAGCACTAAAGCATTACACAATCAAATGTTAACGAATCCCACGTTTTACTATTTTGATGGTGTAACGCCAGCCTAAACAACATTCTAATCAAATGCTGAATTCCTTTGCATAATCGATTCAATTCATCTAACGAAGCCTTTCTCAAACGAAATAATGATATGGTCTGTGCGAAACAGAACGAAAAAAAAAGCTTAAAGAAAAAATAACTAGGTGTCATTCGTACTGCCAGGCATAATGACGTAAGATCACCCTCAGCGGTTCTGATTGCGTTGAACTGCCCGCCACAGGCTCCCTTGGGGAATGTGGGGCACTCTCCGGATCTCTTGGTACCGAAGGCCCCGGGGTTGGGGAATCAGCGGACACCACCGACGATGCATCAGGCGAGTTCGATCGCTCTTTTTGCTCGTCCTGCTGCAGTATCATACTTTTGATTCTCGTACTGGCAACTTAAGATCGAAATTAATCTCGATGTTCAAATGTAAACCCCTATTTTGCCAGATAAAAGAAAAAAAAATGGCTAAAACCGTAATCATCTTTGAAAATTAGTACTGGCAACATTTTCGACTCGATTTTCAAAATCCCCTTCCCCTTTATTCATAGAGAAGACTGCGCTTCGTGTGCCAGTTATAACTAGTTCAAAAAAATATATTTATGGAAAGGAATTCAACATTTGCGACTAGGTTAAGACTGAAAAGAATCTACAAATACTAAAATATCTCAGAAACACTATCTTATCTAACAAACACCGTCCCGTATAAAGTAAGATTTCGTGGGTGATGAATAGTTGATTCAACTAAATGAACCTTCATTTAAATTGCGATTAGTAAGTTATTATTCGACCTCATTGCTACCGTCATTCTATTGTTTATGACTCAGTTTCAGCGTAATCTGAAGAAGAATGACTTTGAAATGATAATAATTTATTCGCATTGAGGTCTATGACTGCTTGCAATGCCGCCGCACTCGAAGTACTGAAGTTAAATTAGTTCAGTCTCGATTATGGGTTATTTACATGACTCGATTTTTTTCGGTTCGGAAATTGACTCGTGTAAATGCCCTCTAACACCAATCACTTATTTTGTTTATTTGGCGCAATTATGTAATTTTAATGAACCGCTCAATCGTTTGAAGAAATCATCGTAAGAATAAGTATAGCTTCAGAGGCATGTTAAGAAAGAGCAAATCAAATTCTGATTCTAAAGATTTAAGGTGCAGGAGGGCCTTTGCATTTGTTTGCACGTTTTTTTTATGTGGCAATAATAAATGTAGGTAGCATTACTTAAGGTAATTTTAATAGATACATAATCTAGATAAACAACATCATTTTATTTTGATACAGATCATGTAAGATAATAAAGATATGAAGTTTGATTAGAGGATAATGTCATGTAACGATAACATGGGTTTAAAAAGAGACGTATCAGATTTTAGTACTAGATACAAAAAGAGTAGGTAAGAAAGACAATTTTGGCAATTTATTTATATCAAAGACTTTTGAAGATCTTGAACAGGAATTTCTTACTTTATATCAAGTTATTATGTCAAGTTTTACGTCTGCCATTAATTAAGGGCGCGTAATCTGAAAGTTGGCAACGTCGCAAATACTGTCAAATATTTACAAGTTTTAATTAATTTGGCAAATTGACTATATGAAAATAAGAAATATGGTTCTGTAGTGCATTAAAAAATTGATATAGGAATGCAATTAAAACACTGAATTTTATGATTTAACCGTTTCAGGTGTATAAAAGGCATTTGGAAAGTTCCTAATGTTTACCCTTTATTATATAACTGATTTTCCAAAGGTCATTTTATTGGAATTCGTAGCACTCTACATAACGGCATAATTCGCAATAATTGAAAAAACCAAAGCTGTGAAAATTGGAGTGCATATAATTTCCGTGACCACAACGCTTAGACATACCAACTAAGAAACTATTCGTAATCCATGGTTAACTATTGGTAATTCCTATAATCCATTATTTTCGCAAAAAAGTTTAAGTTACGATAACTTGGCTAGCATACGCAATGAAAGCAGAATTTAACTGTATTTTTACTTTATGACTTATGAGTAACTTACGGCTTTTCATAAAAATCGTTTTCATCAGTACGTTTTCTTTTTTACCATAAAGGTGAAAGGTGGTAAATACGGACATACAGGTTGCATTTTTCAACTGGGCGTGGATGGCGGTATCCGAAACTATAAGGAATATCGAAATACGTTGAAAGGAGTATTTGTAAGAATTATTATTTCTTTTTTCTAAAATCCAATGATGCAGTTTTAGTTGTCGTCAAAATCGGCCTTGAGACTCCTTTCAACGTTTCTTGATATTCCTCATAGTTTTGGATATAGCCATCCAAGCCCAGTTGAAAAATTCACCCTGTATAGCTGCATCTGGTTGGACCGACCCCAATATAATCGGGAAAAGGCTAGGCAGATGAAAGATAAAAACGTGACAAGCCATGAAGCCAGTATACGGCCCGCCTGATCAGAATGGTGCGCGGTCACCAAAGCCTAATGCCGCCTGCAACCACAGAGGTATTGCTCGTGCGTTGCCAACCTAGCAACTATTTCACGCCCTTTTAGGGCGGCCACATACATCAGTTTTTTTTTTCCGTTCGGAATTCGAAATGATGAATGAAATTGAACAACACACAAAACATGCACACACATTTGTATGAATTCACTGTGTACGGATAGAAAACGAATTCGGAAATCGAATACGTAAAACGTGTGTATGCGGCCAGCCTTAGGTGTGAAGAAAGTAGGAAGAAACGTTGTGTCGATATTTTCGATGAAATGTGTTTACATCGTAGGTCCTCTAGCTGTTAGCAAAACTTTTGATTTTGAAATGCATTCAAAAGCTGGTTGAACGATTCTCTCAAAGAAAAATATGTTAATTATTTTTTTATTTTATATTAAACGTTAATTTTTCAATAACATGATTCGTTGGAAAACTAAAACTCTAATTAAATGGCAGCTTGTTTATAATGGTATAATTAAATAACGATCAATCAAAGATTATAATAATTATCGGCATGTACTATAGATAGGAGGTTAGATTTAATAAAAGCCGCAAACTTGATACGCGTGTGAATGCAAAATTCTGATTTTAGATTTCCCTAATTGTTTTAAGTATTTATATTTAACTAGCTGACCCGACAAACTCGATACCGCCTCAGAATAATTTTTTTTATCGTATTTAATAACCTTTTAAACCTTCCCTGGACTTCCAAAAATAATTCAAAACTAAAATAAGCCAAATCGGTCCAGCCGTTCTCGAGTTTTTAGCGAGACTAGCGAACTTTTATAAATTATAACTGTAAGAAAGAAATAGCAAATACTATTCAGTTAAAAATCAATACTGGAAAAATTGATTTCAAAATGCATTTTTAGCAGCACAATAATCAACAAGATTAGTATAATTACGATAGTCACGTGTTTATTGATAATTACCTTTCTATCTATTGAGGTCTGTAGCACATTTTGAATGAAACTAACAGTATAAAACAATCTGGTTTTAGCATGTTTAAAAATCTTATTTTGAGTTTTCCATTCATGAGCCATTATTAGTCACGGAATTACTGTTTGAAAACTAAATTCCAAAGAAAAAGGGGAAGGAGATTTCAGTGAAGATAAACTAATGAACAAATAACGAATATTTTTATGCAGTCCTTTATAACCAAGTTAATTGTATGAACTACGTAATCTATTTGTTGTATTGCCACTATTTCTGTAGTACCTAATAGATCCTAACTAATTCATCTTTTGACCAAGTTTAACGTTTACAACCCAACTAAAAAACGAACTAAACCACATACCTGATCTTCTCTTCTTTTCAATTCACTCTGTACTTCTTCCAATTCTTCTTGTCCCTCATTGGGGTCCATTTTCCACCCGTCTCTTAACATTTTAATACCAAATATCGCGAATAACACTGCACTGGCGTAGTGTGTGTATATCCTTGGTATAACTGTCGCTATCCATCCAAATGCTGCTGATAGGATTGTCATGAAAATCAGTGCTGATATGGCTCCAGCGAAGACTATTATTCTAGGATGTTTCATGGCCATAATGGCTGCTATGAAGAAGGTTTTGTCGCCTAACTCTGATACTACGACTACGGAGAGTGACGCAAGGAAGCCTTGGAGAAAACTGCCCTGGATCGCTGATCTCTGGAAAGGAAGATAATGAGATATGTTAAAATGTATTTGAACAAGTGCAAGTAGCCCATACAGACTCACGGCGAGAAGTCAAAGCGAGATATTGTCTCGGTTCACCCTTGTTTGGTAGAACAACTTTTGATATAATTTTACTAATTCGAACAACGTTTGAGAAAATAATCAGTTTGTATAATATCGGTTAACTTAATTTTCATTTCATCGAATATTTATTTGCGATAACAACATTTGCGCTATTGCTCAAAAGGTATAATATTCATTTGATATAATATTCAGGTGGTATAACATTTAGTTTATCGAATATTCGATTGGTGCAATGTAATGCAGAAAAGAAAACATTGTAAATATTTGTTCTGTCGATCTACCTTGGTAGGTAGTAATCAGTAACTAAACTAAGGTTGCAAGAGCGAGCGAAGCGAGCTCGGGACTTGGGGCACCCCGACTCGGACAGGTTAGGTTCGAAGGGGTTTAAATGTTTTTAAAATTAACCGTTCACTGGGTCCAAGAATACAAGGATCATTTAAAAAAAAACGAAATCAAAATCTAAGTTACTAAGTTATGATTGTAATGACCCATACAAACTCGGCGAGAAACTTCGAGAAAACCCGAGCGAGAAGCGTAAATTTAAAAGGTTTCTCGGCCTCTCGGGGAGACAATAGGTTTACCCTTGTTTGGCAGAACAACGTTTCGTCGAAAATCACTCCGGCTAATTTTGGTTACCATAAAGTCGTTTCGTAGAATTATTCATTTCACCGAATAATTAATTTTTATGTTTTCACTTAGCCTATTTATTTCTTTGAAATAATTTCATTTGACCGAATTTTCAAATGCACTAATTTTATTTAAACTAATGTTTCACTAGACTAATAATGATTTAGTCGAAATATCGCATCGAATATTCAGTTAAATATTCGTTTTCTTTCATTGTCTATAAAAAAATCGGGCTCTGCCGAGCTACCTTGGTAGGTGGTAATCAGCAATTTTACCAAGGATGCAAGAGCGAGCGAAGCGAGCTCGGAACCTGGGGCACCCCGACTCGGACAGGTAGGTTCGAAGGGGATGGCGGGGTCTGAAAGACCCCGCCATCCCCTTCGTGTTAGGTTACTTTAAACCTTGCAGACAGAAATAGGAGCCCCGCGAAGCGGGGCTCCGTCAACCTACCTCGGTAGGTGGTTATCAGTAATATACGCTCGCCCTTGCATCCTTAGTCAAATTGCCGATTACTACCTACCAAGGTAGCTCGACGGAGCCCCGCTTCGCGGGGCTCCTATTTCTGTTTGCAAGGTTTAAAGTAACCTAACACGAAGGGGATGGCGGGGTCTTTCAGACCCCGCCATCCCCTTCGAACCTACCTGTCCGAGTCGGGGTGCCCCAGGTTCCGAGCTCGCTTCGCTCGCTCTTGCATCCTTGGTAAAATTGCTGATTACCACCTACCAAGGTAGCTCGGCAGAGCCCGATTTTTTTATAGACAATGAAAGAAAACGAATATTTAACTGAATATTCGATGCGATATTTCGACTAAATCATTATTAGTCTAGTGAAACATTAGTTTAAATAAAATTAGTGCATTTGAAAATTCGGTCAAATGAAATTATTTCAAAGAAATAAATAGGCTAAATGAAAACATAAAAATTAATTATTCGGTGAAATGAATAATTCTACGAAACGACTTTATGGTAACCAAAATTAGCCGGAGTGATTTTCGACGAAACGTTGTTCTGCCAAACAAGGGTAAACCTATTGTCTCCCCGAGAGGCCGAGAAACCTTTTAAATTCACGCTTCTCGCTCGGGTTTTCTCGAAGTTTCTCGCCGAGTTTGTATGGGTCATTACAATCATAACTTAGTAACTTAGATTTTAATTTCGTTTTTTTTTTAAATGATCCTTGTATTCTTGGACCCAGTGAACGGTTAATTTTAAAAACATTTATGTTAAACATGTTGTGGAACAAGTTAAATAAACTCTCCCTTTTTATGAACGTTTTCATTGTCGTAAAAGGGTATACGTAGCTCGTCAGACGACTTGAGCAAAGAATTTTCAATGCATTAGAAAGTAAACAGCTCTCCAGGACTTCAAGAAGCCAAACCGGTTTATGCAATGGACTGTTTTTAATCATATTAGGTAGTGTATTTTTTATAAAACCGGATACAGTAAACATTTATCCTGTAAAGCTAATAGGTATCTGCTCTGTCTATATCTGTACTTAGAGATTGGAGACGACTTTCGAGTCTTCTTTAGAAAACCACTCTTTAGTATTTTGACCACATGAATAGTACCGTTTTCCTCAGACTTAACTAATTAAAAACGATTATGTGACATTGGCGAATTTGTTGAAAATTCCATTCATAAAGCCACAAATTATTCAAAAAAGAAAATTACAAGTTACAAGAGTAACAATCGAGGCTTATAACAAAATTAACTAAGAGAAACCCACTTGCCATACAAAACCACGTGCCCTCGCAATACGTTGGTAGAAAATACATTAAGGACGGGGAAGTCCTAAGGCTTTCCATAACGAGTCAGTCTAATTAAATTCACCAATCATACAAGTGCAGTGACGTAATTTTATCGAAGCATGCCATGTCGATATTGATACAACATATATTAAATGCAGTTGGTAACTCAAATGAATTTATTGGCCCCGTTTGTAATCAATGGCTCTCTTGGGTGTTGTATTAAAAATTGACAGCTATGGGCACTTGGGAGGTTTATAGTAATTAACTATCGGCATAATACATATATCGAACGAATTCCTGGCATATTATGGAATATATTTCATCTTCTTAAAATAAAACCGATATAGTATAAATCTGCACGCGTAACATGGCGCCGTAGAAACGACATTCGACGTTTGTCGACGGAAGAAAAGACAAAATGACAGAACGTATAAAGATTTTTACCGTTTTAAACATGGCAATGTTTAAAATATAGAAAAGAAGTGTTTCTATTCGAAATTTTCGAATCGTGTTGTTAAAAAAAAACAGTCGATTTAGAAATAACGTTGAAATAACTTTTTCTATTCTGGGTAGAAACGCGATAAAATAATTGGTATTAAAAAAATATTATTGACAATTTCCACCTGCAGTCTTCAAACGATAAGGAGGAGCTCGTGGCCAAATAATTACAGCTACACAGGCCGATCTTCCACGCTTGCCGAAGTTGGTCTGTGAATTGGTGACCATCCATCATAGCGAGTTTCCTCCGTGCCTCGGAAACACGTAAAGCCGTTGGTCCCGGCTATCATTTGTAGATCTTTGACAGTCGTTACTGTCACTCAAAAGCTCATAAGTCTGACAACCAGTCTTACCATGGGATATCGTGTTACCCAATAACTGGGTTGTGGAGGTCCGATAGGCAGTCGCTCCATGTAAAATACTGATATTCAGCTGCATCTGTTTCGAGTGGAAGCCGACCCCAATATAGTTGGAAACGGCTAGGCAGGTGATGAGTCTGTCTTTTGAAACATTAGTACCATCTAGATAATGAAACATTATTCCTGTTTACATTTTACAACTCAAATGGTTTCAATGGGTTCAAGAGGATTTGGAAAGAAATGACAAAGTGTTCGCATTTCGCTAATATTTTAAACTCAAACAGATGCCTGAGTTCTATGACCTAGCGACAACACAACAGACTCGTGTAGGAACAATAATACTCACTAAGATATTGACACACAATATCTCCAACTACCGCCAATGTTTACACGCGATTGTTTCAGTCAACTGAAATAATTTCATCTTCCCTTTGTTACATAAGCATGATATAAACCGTACATTGTTTAATAAATACACATTATAATGGCTTGCAACAACTTCCATGTTTTAGTCATTTAAATGCTGGTAACTTCCGTGAATGATTAGTCTGTGTTACTTAATAATTTTCTGCAAGTATCTATTTCTCTACGATATTCGCATTTATCTTCAAGAAATTCTGTAGTCCTGCTGAATTTCACAAAGGCTTACTGAGAAAAACATACATATTGCCTCTTTAGGCTGCCTAAATTCATACGGTAGGTCCATTTAGCCGAGCTACAAGTCACCAGTCTCATCACTTGCAAAAAGGTGAAATAGTCAAATTGTCATTTAGACGGTCGATTTTCGCCGCAAGACTTTATCAACCGAAAATCGACCCGTGTAAATCCCCTTCTAGTTCTGGCAAGGCATGCTGTTAATGCTGTAGGCTAACTTGTGACGACTCTAAAAGAACATGTGAACTGCAGTGTAAAAATGACTGACCATTGTCCGACAGCAAAGGCGATTTTTGTAAGGATATATTACTGTACTTAATGGAAGGAAGATGATCACCCAATCATTGCCTGAACCGTAAAACCGCAACTATTTTTTTCCTTACTAACGATTTGATTTAATTACCACTCGGACGGCAACCAGTCATGCATGATACCCCAAATTAGTTTCAGCATTTTTAAGGTCAATTTTAGCTTAAACGGACGCGGAAAACTACCGGACATCTTTTTGTGTATCTCTGAAAACAATACGAGGTTGCGCGAATTTTAAATAATCTTTCATTATATTTACACGTACTGCTTCTAACTTTATGACTGATAACAACTAAATTGCCGTGCACTAAAAGATAGGACGGTAAAAATATAAAATTACGACCGGAATTAAGTAAATAATGTAAATATAGCATGCAATTCTGAAAAACGTCTTTAAATGTATCGGAGGCGTTTGTGATCTGAGGAAGAACATTCGAGAACTTGATGACTTCAACAAACGTTAGTTTTTCACTTTTTCATTTTACAACATGAATGAATCTTAAAAGTAAAAATTTTGAAAAAATCACAAAATTACAATTAATTCGAAAACTGTGTAAAGACTCCATTGTTTTATCAGTAAAACATAAAAAAAATACAAACATCCGAATTGAGAACCTCCTCCTTTTGGAAGTCGGTTAAAAATGTATGTTAGTAAACATTACACATAGAATAACAAAAAGGTATTACAAATATTACAATGAAACATATTTGCCCTAATAAAATTACAAAATAATTACATTACAGCACGTGTCATAAAATGATAAGGAGATAAACTAAAATTGAATGAAACCATCTATCACAATTTGAATTAGAGAATTTAAATTATGGCAATTAAAAAAAGTTGTTTAATGCCATGCTTTAGAAAATAGATACTGAGTAAATATTGTACAGTGTATTATTATACTCTAAGGTATTCGAACAGTTGTATCATCATCAACTTGGCCGAATTTTATAAATAAAACCAGGAAACCTAAACAACCGAATTGAAATCTTCTTCCTTATGTGAGGCCAAACAAGCGTAATTTTGTGAGTCGTGAGCCGCAGAATTTCGGTCACTTTCATAGAAAAAGTCTTTCGTGACGCAAAAAGAGTGGTTTGCACTGCACCAGAACACGAAATTCTGCGACTCACTCGTTTGGATTCACCCTTAGGCTCACGGCTCACAAAATTTCGGTCGGTTCCATAGAAGTCTCTCGCAAAGAGTGGTTTGTTCGCACTGTACCAAAACACGAAATTACGCGACTCAAAACGCATTCGTCATTCGTCGCTTCAGCCCTAAAGAAGTCCGTTAAAAAAACAAACTGAATTTTAAGATGTCTGATTCAAGGGTACATCCCGCTGAATCACAGCCAAGTGCCGCCATGAAACCTACAAAAACACGAGAACGCTTTGTCCTACAATGTCCAAATGACACAAGATGCGTCACGGACATCTCGGTAAACCCCAGGCTTGTACAATTCATCTTACCTACTCCTCGTGAAACTTCCTATCGTGTCATCCATCACTGAATTTCAATTTCAAGCAGAAACGTCACCGCGTTTCTGTATCGAAAGGTCTGTCGTATTCAGTAAGCATTCGAATATAAAGCAAAATAATATAGCAGACAGACTTTCGAGTTTAGGGATGAACTCTCAAGAGCGCGAAATAAATCGTCGTATCCAGGTAGGGTGGGGTGCTTTCGGTAAGCTGTCGGACGTACTAAAGTCGAAGCGGGTAAGCGTCGCATGTTCGAGCAATGTGTCCTCCCACTCATGACGTACGGGGCTGAAACTTGAACGCTCACCAAGCATATAATCCACCGCATGCAAGTTACTCAGAGAGCTATGGAAAGAGCCATGTTGGGCATCTCTCTCTACGACCGGGTGAGAAACACAGAAATTCGTAGAAGAACGAGACTTTTAGACATAGCATGGGTGATAGCAAAAACAAAGTGGAAGTGGGCGGGCCATATATGCCATATACTGGATGGAAGATGGGGCAGGAGTGGAGACCACGAACCGGAAAGAGGAATGTAGGGAGACAACCGACTAGGTGGACAGACGATCTTGTTAAAGTGGCCGGAAGAAACTGGATAGCCATAACACAAAAACGCCAGAAGTGGAAAGATTTGGAAGAGACCTACACTCAGCATTGGGTGACTTAAGGTTGAAGAAGAAGAAGAAGAATATAGCTATCGACAATTAATACGCTGGGCAGACCAAAGCGTGTGTGGTTCCACTGTGGGAACGAGGTGTCGCTAGACGACTTGTATAGCTCTATCTCTTTTGGAACTACTGACCCTTCAAGAAAACATAGTAGGCCACCTGATCAAGGCTGCATTGAATGCGTCCCTTATACGAATGTACCAGGAAGGCAGGGGTGCGAGAGAAATGGCGGCGCATTGTGAAGCGAGCCAGCACTCCTGATGTGACGACCACGACCATTCGGCTAGGAGTGAAGCGAGTAAGAAGAAGTACAGACAATTAACGTGAAAACGGCTAACGCAATACAACTTAACATAATCTGCATATCTGAACCAGTCCAATGTCTTCATTGCTTTATAATGTTGTTTAACACTAACAGTAACTGTTAAACGCGGTTAAGATAGGTGGAAGCGTTTTTTACTAATGAAGTTTGACCTTAGTACTTAATACACAAACACTGAAAACAGTGCAAATAAAGTGTTACTTCCACAGCATATTCATGTCATACACTCATGTAGTCATGTTGGTAAATATCATAGTTTTATTATTGTTTACCGTCATAGCGTGTTAGTGGCTTGTAAATAACAATATCCGCTTATTTAAATAACTCCATGTGACATTGACATCGGAAAATGTCGTCGAAAATTATACATTAATAGATCCTGATCACGGATCACTGGGTACGGATCGACAAATTGTACACACGACAAAATAGTTAAACATGCAGACTGGAAACTTGTTATGTCAAGCCCAAAGTCTACCAACCTGTACCCTCGTTTCTAAAGAAAACTCGAAGGTTAGAAAAGGGTTTTCCTGAGCTCAAAATACGTAGTATTGTTATCTATTTGTTTCTATTCTTGGTTATACAAGATTACATATCAAATCTCTGATAAGAAACTTTGTCGTGTTCTAATGACTGCTGTAATTACTGATACTTTGTACCGGTAAAGACAACTTGTAAAACAAATACGAATATAATTAGTAAATTTTAAGAACGATTATATTTTAAGCCAAGACTTTGCATAATCTCTTAGAGATGCAATAGTATACAGCAAACTTACATAAAGATTTTCGTAAAGCAACTATATCGCCAAAATATTTACCTCTAACAACATAAAATATCGCTATCATTAAATCAAACCCCACGTCATTGTCCGATTGGGCATTCGACAATATCATATCTCTTAAAACGATATCTTTCACGTGTAGAGACACACTTTAGGACGTCAACAGATATTTATCAATCATCAATGACTGATAAACATCTTCCGTCTTACCACAAAAAAGTTAAACATCTGTTGAACACTTGTCAAAAAAAACTGTGAATGTCAAAACGGCATTTCACTTTGATATTAGGGTCATTTTGCGGTAACACTTTTAGACAAGTGTTCAACAGATGTTTAAGTTCTTGTGGTACGACAGCTTGCCATTATAATATGAATGTATATGTACGAAGAAATTATATATAAAGAAGCTATTCCGTCGTTTCACCCGCTGCTCAGCTCCTACTGGTGGTAGCGTGATGTTTTATAGCCTAAAGCCTTCCTCGATAAAAGGACTAACCAACACAAAAGATTTTTTCAATTCGGACCAGTAGTTCTTGAGATCAGCGCATTCAACCAAACAAACTCTTAACCTTTGATAAATAAATAATACTTGCATGAAATTCAGGCTCTTTTAGAGAAACTGCATATCATTTTGTTACCCTTGGCCGAAACCCCAGCCACTGTCAACAGAAATGTGATGATAAAAGTAATGTGTCTAAGAGTTAAAAGAAAAAACAAAGAAAAAAGTAAATACCTAGTTTAGTATAAAATAAAGTAAGTACCTACATAATTCTATCAAAAAAGTCTAGTTGCTGTAGTTCAGCATACTACGACAAATTCAGAATGACCCCTTAAATGACCTTCGCTCGAGGTCACGTGAGCAATGAAATTCGTCTGATTAAAGATAATGGGTTTGGAGAATACCGATGAAATGGTTTCGTTCGTGAATTCGTGACACCTTCAAATATTGTTAGAGAAACGATCGCAATTCGGTATACCTATGGTAAACGAAAATTATATGAAAAATATGCATGAAATCATTAGGATATTGATTTGGTATTATCATTTTTTTTTAACATTTTGATACGTTGAATTTTTAACTGTAACCGTAGTGTTGTAAACCTAGCGAAAGCCTGTTTCTGTTTAGCATGTCTTCTCCATTCTTCTCTATTCCTCGATTTCTCAGCACTCACCTTCACCACCCATATTATCCCACACCATCATTTATGTAGCTATTTTAAAAAGGATGCTATTTAAAGCGGCCTCTATGTAATAGCATTATAGTCCACTAAAAAACTACAATGGCCAATGGCCACAAAATTGCTAAGTCAGCCACGAATCAAATATAAAATTGATTGATCAGAAAATGCCCAAAATACCCCAAGTCAAGGCGTAGTCGGGGCTCCTATTTCTGTTTGCAGGGTTTAAAGGAAACTAATCAAACAAACATAACATACAACACACTTAACTTACATTCAAACTAACAAAACAAACATCGGGGTGTCCAAAACTAAAATTGTTACCGAATTGTAGTATTCGTGGCTGAGTTCGTAATTTTTTGTCTGGGGATATTACTTCCCTTTTAAAAACCTATCGCCCTAAAGTTGGAAAAACGCGGTATTCCACATATGGGCCATGGCACCTGTGAAAATTTTTGACAGGAGCCTTATTTCGAATAGATAAGGTGCTAGTAGTTCAGGTGCCATTGTCAGCGGGTGCCCTATGTAGAATGCCTCGAAAAACAGGTAGGTAACTATGTCGTAATTTGCGGAAAGTCTATGAACAGTACTTGGGTTATTCGGAGGCAGAAAACAGGTATCAATATTTAACTGCACGAGATTACGACAGGTACTTAAATACTGCACACTTCCATTTAATTGCTACCTGCTACCAAGGTAGAAGTATGTATAGTTCTCACGTGTATAACCGTATCAACGTATGTAGTATATAGGACTAGAATGTGTTAAAAGTGGTATGAACATTCAACCTATTTTTAAAAATCAATCATCTATGTACACATTGCCATGTAGTAATACAGCTTTTTAAATTAAGAATTATTGTACGTATTGTAACCGTAAAACATTTCTAACACAACACTTACAATACTCATTGTTACTATACTTGTTACAACACTATTTTCATCATCAAACCAATCGATATGAAAGAATCAATAACACAAACCATGGTGAAAAATGATTATGAAACGGCAGCTTTTGCAATCCGTAGACCTATATCTAACATAGAATAAACGCTTAAAGCAAAAAGATCAATTTGAAAGTGAAAACTACATTGAACATTTTATAAGGTGGCTTCTGAATTGGAATAATGAGAAAGAAGATTTAAATAACTGAGGATAACCTATTATGCTCTATTAGAGTAACATGACATTACGGAAAGGAATATCACAAACAAAGGCGACGCCGCCGCCGACCAACTAAGCCCTACGTATTATGTTTTATACAAAAAGGTACAAACGCACTAAAACTACTGTTGAGCTTGAGTTATGAGTCGAGCTTCACGATAACTGACAAAATGCTTGCACTGACTGGACAGGTACACTCAAATCTGTGTGGTAAGACCATTTCAGACACCTGCACGGTTCTCGTATAGTCGTATGGCTTGAACAGTATAATGTCTGGACTTTAAAAGAGACAGTGACCTCTGAGTTTGTTTCGGATGTGTCTTCTCAGATTAGTCAGATACGAAACACCGGCCACATCCAGCTTTAAAAATATTAATTGACGTGTTTATTTACAACCAACTTGCAAAATAAATGTCATTTACTCATTCAAGCATCCAAGTGCTGTATCATCGAAGTAACAGCGTGTAGGCGTACAAACAAATCAGCTGAGATCGATACGATAACAGCCAAGTTCATGGCAAAATATATTCGAGGTAGGCTCGTAAGTTGGCTCTGCACTGTACTTTACTGTAATTTTTATTGGTGCCTACGTCTTTTTTATAACGTCTGTTAGCCATTTTTCCGGTCGTATGTGTATTTTTGTGAATTTTATTGTTGTTTGGGTCGCAGATAAAAGGTCTACCGATTCCCTATCTATCTTCCAGATTAATTATACAAATGGCAATGCCGAACAGGAGATCCGTGTCTCGGAATGCACGCAAAGCCGTTGGCTGTTAGGTATTTGTTGATTTTTTTTGACAGTCGTTACTATTAGTCAGAAGCTCTAAAAGGCCGGCAACAACCAGTCTTACCACGGAGTGTCGTATTACGACAGATTAGTATTACCCAGTTTTTGGTTGTGGAGGTCCGATAGGCAGTCGCTCCATGTAAAATACTGATATTCAGCTGCATCTGGTTCGACTGGAAGCCGACCCCAATATAGTAGGACAAGACTAGGCAGATGAGATGATTTATTTTTCTATTTTGTTCGAGCAATAGAATAGAATATTTCATTTTACGAATTTTATCGCAGTGCATAATAAGATATTGGTAAAGTGGCCTTTTAAACCCGCTACCGTTCTTGGGTTGATTCCCTTTATGTCGAGTCCCGTTACGTCGAGCCGAAAACCTTGTCTCGCTTCTATTACCCCTATGTCGAGTTTAGTTTTCTGTCCCGTTTCTATTCCCTTTACGCCGAGTTTATTTACCACGCTTCTATTACCTTTATGTCGAGTTTAATTATATCATATTTTAGAAGTACAGTCACGTCCAGTGAAATGAATACATGCACATAATTTAGAATTATTAATGATTGGAATTGTTATTAGGAGAACTTGGGATCCAAGAGCGAGCGAAGCGAGCTCGGGACTTGTGGGCACCCCGACACGGACAGGTTAGGTTCGAAGGGGATGGCGGGGTCTGAAAGACCCCGCCATCCGTGTTAGGTTACTTCTCTCTCTCTCGCGGCCCGCCTCCTCCTTCGCGAGCATGACTGCTTCGCATAAGGAGGCGACCGCTTCCCACTCCGTCTCGCCCCGCAGCATGGCCGCGACCAATGCCGGGCGCGAGAGGTCTCCGCCTATCGCCTGCGTGAGGACACGGCGGTGCTCCGCCCAAGCAGGGCAGTCCTGCACCGTATGCTCCACCGTGTCCTCCGGGTGGTCTGACCTACCACATGACGCAGGTACTCACCGGACACGGAAGTTTCAGGAGGTACTGTGTCTGATAAGAAGGGAGGAAACGCCTGGTTGTCACTGCTGCGAGGATCGCCCTGAGGACACGGTGGAGCATATGGTGCAGGACTGCCACGCTTGGGCAGAGCACCGCCGTGTCCTCACGACGGCGATAGGCGGAGACCTCTCGCGCCCGGCATTGGTCGAAGTCATGCTGCGAGGCGAGACGGGGTGGGAAGTGGTCGCCTCCTTCTGCGAAGCAGTCATGCTGTGCATGGAGGAGGCGGGCTGCGTGAGGGAGAGGATAGCGTCCTCCCTCCACCCAAGCCGCAGTGGTAGACGCCTACGGTGACGGACGTCGGCAGACCTACTTATAAAATTCTCCGGCCTCCCCGTAGGCGCGGGCATGGGGGCGGCGAGTAAAGGGCAACTCGCTGTCCGACCATGGACCATGCCCGGGTCGACGGCGCGTTGTGTTCCACGCGCGCCTCAAAGAATGTCAGCATTGTGACGAACCGCCCTCTAGAGGGCTAAAGCCTGCCGGGGTCGTGGGACTTATCTCATTACCGTGACCCGGAACGTAAAGGGCTATTAATTGAAGGACACCGTGGATTTTAGTCAGTACGAGTCTGACAGTCCCTCCCGCCCTGCCTTGGCTGGGAGGACTCGTTTGATGATTTTACCACTATGGAAAAAAAAAAGTTGAATGTCATGCACATTAAAAAAACTTTTTGAAAAAAAGGAAACCGACTTCAAAACCAAACACAAAAAAACTATAAAATAACTTTTCTTTCAAGTCGGTGGCTTTGTGTTTTTTATTTCATTGACATATGGCCACCGACTTCCGAAAGAAAAGTTATTTTATAGTTTTTTTGTGTTTGGTTTTGAAGTCGGTTCCCTTTTTTTTTAAAGTTTTTTATTTTTCCCTTTTTTAACCGACTTCAAAAAAAGGAGGAGGTTCTCAATTCGTCGGAATCTTTTTTTTTTTTTTATGTATGGTCCCCGATTTCTCGAAGACGCCTGGACCGATTTGGAATTTTTTTCTTTTGTTTGAAAGGGTATACTTTCCCATTGGTCCCATGATCACCAGGTCAGGATCTGATGATGGGATCCTAGGGAAATCGAGGGCAACCTTCAAATTTTATAGGCACATAGTACCATTTTCATATATTTTTTAAAGCTGTTCAAGTATTTGCATCTGATAATCATCATCTCAGGTGGATGACCTGATGATGGAAGGTACAACTCCTTATCAGTAAGGAGTAGGCATCGATTGATTTACTTTGTGTTCGCATATCTCCGGAACTACAAGTCCGATTTAAGTAATTCTTTTTTTGTTGTACTAGTTATCATTTAACTAAGAGAATACTGCAAGTTTCATCAAAATCGGTTCAGTAATTTTTGAGATATGGAATTTTATTAGTTTAATGTGTACATGAGTGATGTAAGTACTGGTGCGAAGGATTACAAAATTCTAGTGCACATGTAAGAGAATAATGTTCTTGACAAGAATTCGGGTTGAATATTTAACTAAAAAGAGTAAAATAAAAACTTTTTTTTAAAAAATGTAACCGCCTTCAAAAACAACCACAAAAAAGTGTAAAATAATCTACAAAATAACTTTTCTTTCGGAAGTCGGTGGCTAAAAAGACAATGTAAAGAAAAAAAACAAAGGCACCGACTTCCGAAAGAAAAGTTATTTTGTAGATTATTTTACACTTTTTTGTGGTTGTTTTTGAAGGCGGTTACATTTTTTTTTTAAAAGTTTTAGTTGTGATAGTCAACAAAAATCTTCATAAAATCGGCGTCTTTGAAAATCTACGATCCAAGTAAGCAAAACGGATCTATGTGAGCAACTTCACGAGATATCCATTATTTTTACATACTAAAACCTTCTCCAGAATGTAATAAACACTTTCCTGAAAACTGCATCAAAATCCGTTCAGCCGAACGCGAGATAATCGCGGATAAACAATAAACATACATACATACATACATACAGGTCGAACTGAGAACCTACTTTTTTTTTGTTTGAAGTCGGTTAAAAAAACATTAATTTCGGTTGCAGATCGATCTTAAAGATTTTGTAGGTAGTATCTGATAGTGAACCATGTCCATGACCATCTTAAAATTTTCACACTACTATTTACTCAGTTACGAGTACTACATACTTTTTAGGCCGTCCTCCGTAACACGCCAGGCGGGGGGCGCGTCTTCCTAATTAGCCTAGGGCGGTCAGAACCCTTAATCAGTCGCTGCCTATACTTGTATTAATATTATTATGTTTTTATGCCATTGGCTTTTAATTTACATTTCTGACTGTACTTGTTCACCAAACTCGACATAAAGGTAATAGAAAGCGTAAAATATCAATACTTTGGAGAACAATAGACTTCCAGACTCGACGTAACGGGACTCGACATAAAGGGAATATATCCGTTCTTGATATCTAAAGCTGATCATTAATCACACATTTTGATTTAAAGTCTTCCAAACTTCGAGTTAGGTATTACTGATCGAAGCTACCAAGCTATGTGTTTATTTTTATTAATAAGGAATTTCTCAAATGCATTTTCTGTTACATTGTAAAATGGAATGCTCTCAGCAAGACGATAATCTATTATCATTTTACCAAACGGACGTCACTTGACTAGTTCACGTGTAAATGAAGTGGGCGCGTGTTTCATTCCCATATATTTCACTAATGCTATATAGTAGTTACAACAAAGTGTAACGCCCTATTCACGACCTTGCCGCTATGAGGGGTCACTTAGCGCGGAGCGGCAAGCGGTAAAATCAAATGTTTGAAATACTTCACGAGGCGCCTCCCATGGCAAATTCGCGTACTTACAAGTATGTAACTCATGTCTTATTCGCGTCCCTCGCTTTCGCTTTTCGCTTTCCTAAGCGTAAGCGGAGAACCAAATTCGTGAACGGGCTATAGACTGTCGATAAATTCTGCCCGAACAACTATCTACCTCTTCACTTTCAACTCAAGTTTCAATTTCAATATTACAAAGTCACTAAAGAAAACAAGCAATTTGTTGTTGTAACATCAAAAAATTATGTTTCAACAGAGTATTTTTGGCAAGGACAAATGGTACGTTTAAATATAGTTAAAGCTTTCTGTTACGTCAACGACAGGTAGTTTGGGATTAGACTATCATGTTTGCTTTTGTTTTACGACGGTTACATTTACGTGCTGTAGTAGTGAGACCTTCTATACCTACAGCATAAATATCAAGAAGAGACGTGGGTCATAGGGATGTGGTCTTCTAGCTGTCCTGTACACTTAGGTTTAAGTAAGTATTGAAACTGTAACAGCTGAATATTTTCTGAAGTCACTACCTGCGTTTATGTTCCCGAACGTATACAATCCGGATCTCTTCCAATCTAACCTTAACAGAAGCCTGTTCTGGGAAAGTTTAGTCTCTGACCTGCACTAGAGTCGAGACCAAATTCATCTCAAATAAAAGAGATCCATTGGAGAAATTCAGTTTGATATCTATACCACATCCTTAAATATGGCCTAGTGACAAGAGGGCAAAGTCAGGACGAGTATATAAGGGGAATTTTGAAAGTGGAGGTTCTTACAAAAAAAAAACGAAAGGGTACCGTCTGTCTTGGTATAGAAATGTGATGAGGAGGGATGACACTCATATTGTGACTAAGAGAGTGATGGGTATGAATGTTGATGGATGGAGAGGAAGAGGAAGGCCAAAGAAAAGATGGATGTATTGTCTAAGAATTGATATGAAAGAAAAAGGAGTAAATGATACTATGACGTCTGATCTGGAAGAAGAAAATGTGTTGCACTGACCCCAAGTATAATGGAATAAGGACAGGAATATGATGGTCCTTAAATATGACCCAACTGCTCATAGACTTCTGCAGTATTCACCGAACCCAAGATGTCCTTGGTTCATTCTGTATAAAGTAAAAATATTTATTTATATTATATCACGTTGGTATAATATAAATAAATATTATGTTGGCTCTTGTCTGATATTGCAATAGTCTAAATGCGTCTCGATTATTGGGCGCCAAACTGTTGTCAATCAAACATGTAGTGATTGTGCCATCCTTACAAAGTACAAAACCCGAATGTCTACAAAACCTAAGTTTTTGTTTTCGATGAAACTCTTACTCGTCACCATCCAGTACTCATCACCATGGAACAGTATGAAGCTAGGTTCATATTGCTGTGTCGGGGTGTGTCGGGTCGCCGTCTGTTATGTCGCGGAGTGTTCATACTAATGTGTTGTCTTGTAGCGCAATATGTCGCATTTTTAGATCATTCTCATTTCATTCACAGTGTACAGACGTGTGCTCGTTAGCAATATTTAATTAACGCAATAATTGTGACCTTCTTTATTATTTTGCTTACTCCGACTTAAATTCTGAGTAAATTAAAATGGAAACATAGACAAAGTGAACAAGTTTTGATTGAAAATGGATAACAGCCCACGTAGTCCAGTGCAACCATCTACCTCACCAGCAAAAAACCGTCAATCTGACTTCTCTATAGAAGTTGCGTCCACGCCCGAGATACAAAAATGGATGTCGTCTATTGAGCAGCAGTTAAATGAAGTTTGCTCTATTGCCACGGATGGCAAACTCAATTCAGAGCAGAAATTGAAAATATCCAACCTAAGCCGTAAAATAGGATCAGGCGTCTCGCAAATGGCAGTTTTATATCAAGACCTGAAGCAAAAAGCCCACCAAGCCATGAATATCATTGATGAACTGAAAGAAAAGCGCGACCTATCTGAACAAATTTTGGAACTGAAGCAGACGATCAAGACCTCTGGTGTTACGGGGAATGCTTCATTTGCTGACATGGTGAAGAAAGGATCAAATAGTTTTGTGCGACCGAACAATCTGAGCGCTATTGCTATTTACCCAAAAAACGCATTAAAAACAAGTGACGAGACAAAAGTTCTAGTACAACAGATCATACGCCCTGATGAAATGAAGCTCCATGTACGTGGAGTCCATAAAACAAAAAATGGGGGTGTCATAATCAGCACTGAATCAAAACAGGATATTGATAAAGTCAAGGAAGCAGTTCATCTGACGTTGTCTGCTGGACTCACCGTAGACGAACCTAAAAAGCGCCAACCACGGATTGCAATCGTAGGAGTGCCGACTTCTCTAGCCGATACTGACGTTTTCAAGTGCATTTTCGAGCAGAATGTAGCAGATATGTTTCCAGAGATGTCAATAGAGTCCTTTTTATCAGTTGTAAAGTTCAGCCATAAATCCGGGAAAAAAGATGCATTGACCTGTAACTACATCATCGAAGTTCCAGCCAAGATCCGTAAATCCCTAATAGCTCAAGGAAGGCTTTATATAAATTGGACTTCCTGCCCTGTCAGAGATTTTACGCTAGTTACTAGATGCTACAATTGCCAACAATACGGTCACGCAGCAAAAACATGCAAAGAGGGCAAGTCATCGTGTGGACATTGCGGTGAAGTGGGACATTCCAATACTGAGTGCGCGAAAAAAACCGAAGCTCCTAAATGTGCAAGTTGTTCGCGATTTAATAAGCCCAATAATCATAAAACGGGAGATGCCGAGTGTCCTGCTAAGAAAATAGCAGAATACAGGTATATAAACTCAATTGACTATGAGGGCGCATAGAACGTCATACTCTTGGTCAAACTTATGAGTTGATATAGGTACCTTACCTTGCACAATAGTTGCGTAACAACAACAAGGTGATGTGCTAGCCTACTTAACGATTTGTTGCTGTCTAAGCATGTGACTGTTGCTGGCTATTGAAAGAACAAATTACCAAGTGCACCTAATTTAACCTAGTTTATGTTTCTGCTGACGCTTATAATTTCTGTCATATTACATGTTTAGCTCTAAGTTTTAAGTTAATTATTATTTTAAGTATTTAGTTTTATAATAAATACGTAATCATATTCTAAGGGCTATTAGATATTGTTAACAAAACAACTTTTGTCGTACAAATAGAATTAGAGTTCCATTCGCCTGTGATACAGGTTTATCCTAGTACAGGCATACAAATTTGTGAGATCTTCATCGTAAAATTAAGATTAATTTTGTATTTTACCTTTTATTTCTGAATAAAGATTATTATTATTATTATTATTATTATTATTTTAAGAGTTGTGGAGTGAATACGTATTTTAAAATGGAATCGTCTGACAGTGACTTCGATGAAGATATTCATTTTTTTGTATTGATGACTCTTCTATAAAAAGGAAAAGGAGATATTGGGTTCATCCCGTAAATAGATTAAGAGACACTAGAGGCGCATTTCACTGTCTTGTTCGAGAATGAGAAAGTGATGACGAAAGATTCCAACGATATTTCAGATTCACTAAAATACAGTTTGAGCAAGTACACACTTTAATTGAAAAGGATATCAAAAAATACCGTGATTCTTATATTCCTTACATTTCGTGTCAAAGAGAACTTTGTATTGCCGTACTAATTCAATAAGTTCATCAGACATTTTAAAGAACGAAAAACAGAATTATAATAATTGCATGAATTACTGTGTTCCCTCGCAATAACGCGTCGTAAATGATAGATTCACATTAGTGTGGCGCGACAGATCCCCCACCACCTCTCTGGCGCGATCGGGCGTCGAGCGATTTTACTGCGACAGAACGCGCCACAACACAACACAACCTACTAATGTGAATCTATTCATAGTAAATGAACGTAAGCGATTGCGTTCTGGCGCGCCCCGACACACCCCGACACAGCAATATGAACCTAGCCTTACTGTGGCATGAATCTGAATCACGAAAAAAACAGCTGAGTGTCCAAAACGGCCACTTAGCAATATCCCAAATGATTCACCTTCGTGAATGAATAGTAAATGGCATTGCGGGAAATAAAAAGTTCATGCATTTCCCGCAACGCCATTGGTTATTAATTCACGAAGGTGAATCATTTGAGATATTCCTAAGTGGCCGTTTTGGACTCTCTGTACTCTCCAGTTTGATGAAACATAATTATTGGAAAATCGTTTTATTTTTTTTAAATATTTCAGGGCTGTTCTAATAGCAAAAGTTGTCAATAATGATGTAGAGGTACGATTATTACTATTTATACAAATAGTAACTTTGTTCGCACAGTGCACTGTTTAAACCAATTGATTAAGCTCATGAGCTTAATCAATTGGTTACCCCAGTAACGAACACGTAGGAGCTTCCAAAGGGGTTACCGACTTACCATATCGTACACTGTACGTTTGAAATAAACTTAGCCCCATCGTACACAAGGCGACAAAAGTGTCCGATACCTTATGACTTTGGAATCCAGGCGACTATCACAATACAAATCAATATAGGTTCATACCACAGAAACATTAAAAACAGGAGAAGCGGCAAGGGGGCGTGTCGGTGACCACGTGGGGCTGAGCATTTCGCTCAGCTATTGACTTGTACTACTTTATTTTTGTTTTCCTATATTACTCCGACTGTATTAAATACTTTGCTCTTTTACAACCACCTCAGTCTACCACAGAGTAACTGGACAAGCAATGTAAAACTGACATAACGATACCTCATCAAGCCGTAATGTCGCATGGTGCGTCAGTTGTATTTGAGCGGGAGTAGTCGTATCCGCCCCCCTGTCTCGACAAAACACATTGAATTGTTTTAGTGTGAGTAAATTATACGGAAAAAGTACGCTGTAGTGTAAAGGATTAGCTTTATATTTAAACTAGCTGTGCCCGCGACTTCGTGGAATTTCTTGAATTTTTTACAAAATTGACAAAGTTTCATACAAATTTTCATCCCGTATTTTATCCCCTTGGGAGTAGAATTGATCAAAATCCTTTCTTAGCGGATGCCTACGTCATAACATCTACCTGCATGCCAAATTTCAGCCCGATCCGTCCAGTGGTTTGGGCTGTGCGTTGATAGATCACTATGTCAGTCAGTCACCTTTGAGTTATATATATTTAGATGACTGAGTTATCGATGGCGCGGGTGTGCATTTTTTCGTAGTATTGTTTTGACAGAACTGTGTGCCTAATATTAGCGTCATGGAGGGGCAATTGTGGCTTCACTCGTTTTCTATACATTTTAAACTACACGCCATATCTCCTTCTTTAACATATCTATGGTTCACACACAGGCACGCACGAGTCAATGGATGTTAAAGTCGTAAGGTATCGGAGACTTGCGTCGCCTTGTGTACGGAGAGGCTTACTTTTGAACCTTACAGTCGACCCCCGTCCCCATCTTCGGACAAGACTCATTTACCTTGCTCACTAAGCGCCGGATGTTTCATCAAATCTCCAAATCAAAACATAGATTATAACAATGGCTTGTGCAAATACAGACAATCATTATAAGCTTAGCAGTCGCCATTGCAGACGTTCACAAGTAACATTACCTATTCTAATTTAGTAATGGCAAATAGAGATATGAGATATTTGAATATACTTTGCCATTTTATAGTATTTTTCTCAAGTGGCACGAGTCACTCAAGATAGCAACACACATCCCAACTAGCAAAAGATGTCGTATGAATGCCAGCAGCACGTTTCTCATTCGGCTATTGATCGAGAGAAAAAGTCGAGAGATGGATCCGACCACGTTCTCTCGACGCGATTTGGGCGCACTTCTCTCAGCTATTTAGTGCTGTGAACATCGTAAGATTATCTTTGAATAGCTAAATTGTCGAAAGAATGTAGAAATAATCGCAACTCGAAAGCTATTTAGTATCATATTAATCGGAAGAAGCGCTTTCATTCGACAAATTTATCGTAAGATAGCAGTGCGGTTGCAATCTCTCGACTCTTTGATCGAGTGAATGCATCCAACTGGCATTCTTACGACATCTCGATCGACTCTCGATCTGCGCATGGGTGTTTGTGAAAAGAAAATTAATAGTTTAATGTTTTTTCATTATTATTTGTGCCATACAATTTTAAAGTCATATGACAATTCGTGACCTAAAGTTAGCTAAAAGGTGCTACTTTCATATGCGGAATTAAATTTTTCGTCTATATTCCTTACATTTTAGTTAATATTTTCATGGGCCGTAACATTTCATAGTAAATTATGAATTAAAAATAATATTAATTTAATAACTTATCCAATTCGCCATTACAAGCAATTCACTTATCATCAAAAAGCATTCACTCGGCTTTTTAGCCGAGAGATGGAAATGCGGATTCAATCTTACGACTTCTAGGACCGCCATTGCAGTTAGATTGGGGTTCCTTAGCGCAAGATGTTAAATCCTTAATATTAGATCAAAATACTGTCATATTATTAATACTCCAGAGGAATTTGAAAGATAATTAAACATAAACAAAATATTTTATATTTTTATTATATTATAATAAAAAAAAAATTGTTTATGTTTAATCTTTCAAATTCCTCTTTGTCTCACTTTTTCATTAAGTTAAGTAATTTGGTTTGACTTGATCAGCAGAGATATTTTCGAAAGTAGAACTACTAAGTAGTTGACGGTTGGCAAATATCAAAAAAAAATTCTACAGAACCCGCATTTATATTTAATTTTGTTTGCTCATCTTCTGTGGTTGCTGCCAATGCAGATGTCGATTGTTTTAAACTTTTATAAATCATGTTCACTTTTCGTCGGAACCCTCCGCTTCTTTTAATTTTTTTCCACCAATTGTAATCCATTTTTGACATAACGCAATACGGTACGTACGTACAGATATTATACAAAATGGCGTTCCATATCACAATTATGTTGTAAGAAGGCTTTCAAATTATGTTTTGAGCACCTTTTGGCGCTGAATTGATAATTTGAAAGCGTTTTCTCAACTTCAAAAATTATGCGGAATGAAAGCCGTGTGAGAAGCTATCTTAGGACATTAAGTGTCGGTATAGTAACTGAGGTGCTATTTTGTCGAATGAACAGCGTTCTCTCGATAAATATGCTGTAAGAAATACATGTCGAAAGATAGCATCATGAAAGCTACTCTTACGACAAATTAGCGATTCAGTTGCTTTCAAAGAGCTTTCATAGGACTTATGGTTTGTTGCTCATAGAGCTAAAAAGTGCTGAAGGCTAAAAAGTCGAGAGAGCTGCTTTTAAACGGCTTTTTGAATTATGGGATCTTTCATACGGCTGTCTTTCGATCTATAGTCGTAAGAGTAATTGCTCATAGGATCTTTTTGCTAGTTGGGATCATACGAACTAAACAAACGCTGGGAATGAAGCTTTGTCTGCACTGCGATACAATCGTGACAGTCATACTTATGTCGCACTTTTCACTAGGTACAACGCAAATATTAGTCCGAAGTTACAAAAAATGAACGTGAAACAGGTTATTTTTCTATTTTGGGTTCTTATCTTCTTCAGGTTCATAAATTAAACCAAAGTTGTCGAAGATAATAATGACACTTTTAAAATTGGCAATACGTCACAAGCAAGTGCAGTTTTTACTTGCTTCTGACGTCACGAGGTCTCACGTTTCGAATTTTGATACGTTATATCTTTATAAATAAGCATTAATTCAACAAAAGAAAAAATACGTATCCATTATTTTTCAAAATTCTTATATTATTCTTGACTTGACTTGACAAATAATTGAAAATGTAATTAGTCCAATTACATTTTCAATTATTTGATGCTGTCATCATGCCTATTATAAATTCTCGTTTCTAACCTAGCTTTTTTTCCATCGAAGAATATCTCGAATTATAATCATCTAAATATATATAACTCAAAGGTGACTGACTGACATAGTGATCTATCAACGCACAGCCCAAACGACTGGACGGATCGGAATGAAATTTGGCATGCATGTTTTGACGTAGGCATCCGCTAAGAAAGGATTTTGAACGATTCCACCCCCAAGGGGATAAAATAGGAAATGAAACTTTGTATGAAACTTAGTCAATTTTGTAAATACATACCGGTCAAAATCATAACCCTCCTTGTGGCTTTGCCGTAGTCGGGTAAAAAAATACATTGTTAAGTTCCGGCATCCACGCGAACGAAGTCGGCTAGTTACAATATAAAATTTCAGCACGTGTATTAACGTTCATTTGACGATTCTTCATATTCCGTTTAAGTTATCCCATAGTTTGATTGAAATATTTTGAAACTGTTGATAATTTAATTAGTAAAACTCCATCCGCGTAAACATTGGTAAAGTACTTTTTAATGATTCAAGAAATACTTTGAAATAATGATGACAATTTGTACATTTTGTCTTACAATAGAATAATGGACAACTGTTTTTGCTAGCATTTGTTGTGTCTGTGAACTTAACTTGAAAATGCCGCGTGTATTTGAAATTTTGAATGCGTTTCGCACAATGATGTAAGGTTTTGTGAGTCAATTTCAACGTATACGCAACGCCTTATTTAAATGCGATGCAGATACTTTATTAGGTGGCTTTTACTTACATAATATAGAGAAAAAATATGTGAAAATAGTAAAACGATGGACAATTCATGAAAACAACCTGATACCTAACTTAACCGCATAATTATTCATTCACTAGATGTTACCAGCGATTTCACCAGCTGCAATTCGAAAATTTTACTATCCTTTGTGTTAATCTAGGTTATAAACTATCTGTGTACCAAATTTTATCCAAATGCGTTCAGTAGTTTTTGCTTAAAAGAGTAACAAACCTAATGGATGGACTATCCCTCCAAACAAACTATCACATTTATATTAAGTAAGATTCATAAAGTCATAATAATTAACAAAGTCAATTTCTTCAACCTTAGTCTATGCTAATATTATAAAGAAGTATACTTTATAAGTTTGTTACCGACTTTGGTATAATTTATCATTATATTATGCGTTGCTTACGACCAACACAAAGATTTTGACGAAAAATACCCATTTACAAGAACAAAGGTATACAATTTTCAACGAAACATACCGCGTGACGCTTCAGGCATTGTGAATCACACAAATGTATTAAATAATAATATTATACATTCTTCAATGAATGAATCGGTAATCTTTTTGTAATTATATTCAATAGTTTCAGGTTGTTCTTTATACCGATGTACTACAATGGCGCGAAATTGTAATCACTGACCTACCCGAATAAAAATACTTCCTATATTTCTACAAAAAGCTTATTAATGATTGAATGTAATAAAAAAAAAAATGTAAGAACGCGTTTTCTTAAAGTTGGCAACGTCGCAAATATAAAGTTGTCAAATATTAACAAGTTTTAATTAATTTAGCAATGTTACTGTATGGAACAGGCCCGAAGCCACCTAACATGCCGATTCCTATCGGCTTGTCTTTCGAAATATAGCAAATACTAGTATCTATTATTTTCATTTATTATAAACAAATTATGAAAAGAACAATCAAAAAAATAAATAAACGCCTACAATTATTTTCCGCGCAATTTCAACTCACGCCAAACAGACAAAGTTTGTAAGCCGCAAGGCGAATCCGGAATTCAGTTCATAAAATTCAAAGTTTCTCATGTAGCGATCGTGAGCTTGAGGCCACATAACACCGCTAGTTTAAGGACGCTCGGAAGCCGAATATTACCGGCTTATGATAAGGATAGAAATATGAAATGCGTACGCCAGAACGAGATGGAATGATACTGGACTTCGTAATTCGTTTAGATAGTATTATTTGGATGACAGATTCACATTAGTTTTGGTTCGCGCTTATTTTTTTTGTATTTCTTGTTTTCACCTGTCCATTTGCATTTGCTTTGGTATTATTGTTGTTTATAAATTTTGCGTAGTTAGCGCATTAATAACAAAGTTAGTTCTGTTCAATGGTATTGTTTGGTAAGTGTTCACCGTAATGCTAGTTTCGAAATTTTAACTAGATGGCGTTGTGCAATTACGTCACGATCTTGAATCGCGGTGTTAAGATCCGTAGGCGATGAGTATAGGGTATTGTGAACATGATTTTTATGGAATTTGTTAATAATTAATTAACCGAGTACCGACTATAGAAATTAAGGAGGTTACTCAATTTATTCGTCCTTAAAATACAACGTAAACGTTGATTTTGTTTATTTTTTTTTTGTTCGCGGCATAACTTCATCGTTTATGAACCGATTTTGATGATTCTTTTTTTGTTGGAAAGAAGATGTTTTAATGGTGGAAACTTGATAAGGAAATCAGGGTTTGATGATAGAAGACCAGAGAAATGAAACTTTCAAAAATCGTAGGGGCGAACAGTATGTTTGTAAGTTTTTTCATTAAGTTTTGGTCCGGGTTCCCTTATTTCTTATTTCCATACATAAGAAATATGGCTCTGTAATGCACTAAACAAATAATATAGGAATGCAATCAAAACACTGAATTTGATGCTGTAACCGTTTTAGGTGTAAAAAAGGCAGTTGGAAAGTTTCAAAATACTTATTTTACATCTAAAACTACGTATTCGGTGTTACGAATCTAATTAGTGCATTCCCTAATCATTTGCTAAACTTGTTAATATTTGACAACTATTTGCGACGTTGCCAACTTTCTGAATACGCGCTCTTAACACGTTAGTCAGCAGTTCCTGATTAACCCATAATGAAATTAAGGAAATGCTTAGGGCATCACATCTCAGGGGGCACCAATCACCATAAACCAGACCGAAAAGAAACACCCATAATTTGTAGTATTGTTAGGACAGCGACAACGATAGATCTAGGACAATATTTGTTATCCGATATCATCTTATCACTATAATAAGTGTGTCTACTAGAAACTAGTATGTATATCTATTAGTTACAATGTAAACTACCTGTTTTCTTACATATTACAGCATTTATTATTGAGTCATCATCGCCAGCCAATATTTTGCTTTCAGTATAAACCGATACAGCTGAACATAGCGATATAGTAAGTATTTATCCTACTTCCAAAACCCAGTTACTGGGTAACACTATTACTATTGGCAACACCGGTAGTCAGTGTTTTAGTTCCGGACTACCCGTAATTTTAGACTTCCGGACTACCTATAACAACTGTCAAAGATCTACAAACAGCCACAAGCAAACAATCATCATCATCTCAGCCATAGGACGTCCACTGCTGAACATAGGCCTCCCCCCAAGCAAACAATATGATTGGCTAATGGCTAAACATTGACCGCCTTACCACAAAAAGATAAACACCCGTTGAACGCTTGTCTAAAAAAAGTGTAACTGCAAAACGAACCTTATATGTATCAAGGAGAAATATCGTTTTGACGTTGTCAATTTTTTTAGACAAGTGTTCAACGGGTGTTTAATTTTTTTGAGGTGAGACGGTGACAGTTATAATGTCTTCTCACTTAGGCCATCGCATGCCTAATGCTGGTAAGACCCGGTAGCCACTCTTGGGCTTCTAATTATCAGTAATATCTGTCAAAAGATCTACAAATGACAGCTTCCAGAAAACAATATGATTGGCTATAGGTAAATTTACAATTAAAATGTCTTCAAACCTGTGCGGTCGCATGCCAAATGCTAATTCGTTGTAACGAGTACACAACATCCCAAGCAAGTAGTACCTACATAATTATGATGGCCTTGTGCTTATCCTCAAATGCAATGCAAATCGATAAAACATAATTTTCTATTAAACAAGTACTTAATTGAGATTTAGCATTTTATTAAAATGCTATATAGAACCTTCGCTGTCAGATGCAACTCAACGCATATAACACAACGGAGAATGGAGGATAAAACCCCAAGTAGAATTGGGACCGGTAGACGCGGTCGCGGGACTGTCGAGCTACCATGACTCTGGAACGTAAAGGGCTATTGAAGGACACCGTGGATTTTAATCGGTACAAGTCTGACAGTCCCTCCCGCCCTGCCCTGGGTAGGAGGACTCAATAAGAGCAGGAAGGTGATGTTGAACTGAACGTGGAAGACAGTCAAATCTTACTAATAGTATATATTACTAATCCTACTAATATAATAAACGTAAAAGCTTGTGAGGATGTTTGCTACTCTTTCACGCAAAAGCTTCTGAACGGATTTGGATGTTTGGTACATAGATACACACATCAAAAGTGTCTAGGGATCAACATATATTTTTGCAATAACTTTTCTCCTGGTTGATATTAATTAAAATGTTCTTTAAGGATTCATCAAATAAAGTGTTATCGTTTGTCACAGTAACGATAAACCAAGTCACCTTTGCATTCATAAAGAAATTTGCCATTTTCCTAATAAAGGGATTTTTGACATTTGAACCACTAACATTAAAGTTCGAAAAAAAGACTGAAATAACAGTTTTCTTTAAAATTTTATTGGGTAACTTAAACAATTAATAATCCGTGTTTCTACCGCGAACACTAACAACACAAGAACATCGGTTTGGCATACTCAAAATGAGTTCATCCAAATCACGCTGTGGAATGGCCGCCCATGTTCGTTGCAACAACAAAAAAAGGTCTTCTTGCGACTGGATACCCTCCATATTCGGCAGAGCTCTTCTCTGTAGCATATCCCATGCATGCTCAATCGGGTTCAAGTCTGGCGACTGAGCAGGCCAGGGCAGGACATTGATGTTAGCTGCGGCGAGAGTCTGTCTTACAACTCTTGCGGTGTGCGGTCGTGCATTATCATGCATTAACTGAAATAAGGGACCGATTTGCACTTGTAGAGGAACGATGACGTCTGATACAATCGTCTCAGCATAAATTTGAGCGTTGAGGTTGCCTCTGATCCAAATCAACTCAGTTCTTCCGCCGATCCAAATACCCGCCCATACCATGATGGTTCCACCACTATAAGGATGGACTTCCTGGCAGGATTTTAATCGCTGTTGGCGTCCAGGGGTTCTCCAGTGTCGTATACGTCTTGTATCCGGTCTCATACCAAAACGAGACTCATCAGAAAAGCACACGAAACGCCATTGTTCTTCTGCCCAATTTCTGTGTTCAAGAGCCCATTGATATCGAATCCTACGATTGTGCATTGCTATAGGTGGTACCCGTAGCGGTCTTCGGGAATGAAGGTTCACTTCATGCAAGCGGTTTCTGACTGTTTGGTCGCTAATTAAGTTCCCTGAAGAGTGATGAAGCCTCACGGCTAACATCATGGCGGTTATTGTTGGAGCTCTTCGAGTTAAGATTTGAATGTATCGGTCTTGTCTCCGTGTGGTGCAGCGATACCGTCCTCCATGGCGCTCAGCCACGGTACCAGTGCTTCGGTAACGTGTCCAAAGTCGACTGATAACACTCTGACTTGTATTCAGAGCTAAAGCCACAGTACGTTGCCGGGAACCAGCTTCTATCATTCCCACGGCTCTGAGCATTTCTTCCCTGCTTAAATGACGTCGCCGCTCCATAATAACGTTGGTTTTAATCAGTAGTAGGGAAACAGTAGCACTAATAATGTCTTCAATGCGTTGTATGTTTTTATAGGGAAAATATTGACAGCTGATTTTCATCTTTTACTCGAATTTGATTTACAGTTCCTGATTCAGGGGTGCTATGACAGGAAACCTCCACGTGCGCCCGTGGACTGGAGTTCCCTCTCGGATACGTCCGGGGGGAAGACCAGTTTTTCGGGCCGGTGCACCCTGGGATGCGGGCAAAAACTCTTCCTTAGGCACTGTGTGCCTAAGGGGTCTCTTTGCCCGTATGCGAATAGCCTGTCGTGTGGACGCTCCAACGCGTGTCCCTCTGATTAGCAGAGGGCACAGCGGTGGAGCGGGCTTGCGGACGGTGAGTTATGGGTAGCTCGCCGTCCGACCAAGGACCAAGCCCGGGTCGGTGGCGCGTCGTGTTTCGCGCCAAATGCCTGCTGGGGTCGCGGGTTTTTTCTTAACCCAGGTTACCGTGGCCCCGGAACGTAAAGGGTATAGGAAGGAACACGGGTGGATTTTAGTCAGTAAGAGTCTGACAGTCCCTTCCGCCCCACCCAGGGCGGGAGAACTCATTTGATGATTTTACCACCTAAAAAAAAAAAAAAAAAAGTTCCTGATTCAAATTATGAAATGCACCAAAAAGGATCCATATAAATTTATAAAATCATAAATTTATTACAAAGCCACATCTCAATCTCAAGAAATCCGCATAAAAATGCTTGATCCCTAGACACTTTTGATGTGTGTAGTTCATGAACCTGGATTAAAACATAGGATAGTCAGCAGCTAACCAGATGCAGTTGAATATCAGTATTTTACATGGAGCGACTGCCTATCGGCCCTTCACAACCCAGTAACTGGGTAATACGATACCTCACGGTAAGACTGGTTGTCAGACTTTTAGAGCTTCTGACTAATAGTAACAAAACTGTCAAAGATCTACAAATGACAGCCGGGGCCAACGGCTTTACGTGCTTTCCGCGACACGGAGGAAACTCGCTATGACAGATGATCACCCATCCACAGACCAACCTCGGTCAGCGAAGCGAAGTCGCTAGCAACAGCAACTAATTAAAACCGAAAAAAAATCGTAGATAATAAATAATTTGGAACGGTCCCCCAACGTGACGTATTTTTTTTATAACTTTAATACATAATTAAGTACTTTAAGATTGAGTTGTTTTTATTATTTAGTATTTTTAAAGGGATCTTGGTTTTTGTGTCAGGGGTTTTTTAAATTTTTAATTTTTGAGAAGGAAAATCTATACAAGACAACAAACTCCTCAATCATTGGTTCATGAATATTAGGAGTTGATTTACATTAGGAGTTTTTTTTTTCGGGTTGGAGTAAACGCTTAGGGGCACTATAAGAAGCAAAGAAAACGAAAATATCTCCTGCCATGGGTCCACCGGTAGGGTCTGTCGGACTGGCTAAAAACCAGCATTTTCCTTCAGCTGCACTTTACGTGCCAGTGCCAGACAGCCCCGCGACCCCGGCAGGAACTTCGCATGTCATCGCTTCTTGCCCTTATATTAAATGAATGACTTTACGACTAAATCACACCATTGTTTCTCTTTTTTGTTTGCTTTAATCGATGTTGATTTGATTGTTGACTCAGTCCATTCATATTTTAAGTGGCGGCCTATCGTTTTATTATTTACTATTCGCATGTTATTGACCCAGCGACCTACCTTTTCTTTGGTTCATTGATATATTCGTCGTAAAGAAAATGAGGGTGGTTTTAAATTAATGACATTACTAAGATTGATATATTTTTAGCCTGGGTGAATTCTGATTTTTTTCCTTTGTTCAAGATACGTACAGAGTTACAGACCCTTGACAGAATAACCAAGCATATACTTTATTTAAACAATACATAATTATTACAAATATCCTTTCATTTAAAGTATTTCAAAGGCTTATGTTATGGGTTTACACCGTATAGATAATTCATGCCATTCATAACATGGCAAGAATTGTTTAATCTTGTTGTAATCACTGTTAAAATTGAAGTGTAATATTTTTAAACGTCAGTTTATATTTTCACAATGCCGATAAATTATACTCGTACCTTTCAATCTTTAATAATTCATTGATAAAACTATCAAATACTCTACGACACTTAGCCAATGAACCATTATTCAAGTCTATTTAGTATAGAAACATTCACATTACATAACTATGTTTGTATCGTAGTATAATATTGGTAAACAAACCTGGACTATTAAATCCGTCAACCACGTTCGGAAATCAGGAGCAGCGGTTGACACCTCAGGCATCATGGTGGTTGAGTACTCCATAAAATCACTAATATTCATTTTTAAAAAGTAAACAGGCTGTTCGCCCAACTTCCTTTGCACAAATAAAACACAATTTGGTTCCCGCCAAAAGTACGAACTGTCACATCGCGCGCCGAAGAAAGAGTGTTAATAAAAACTGATAAAATTATCATTTAAACATCTAGATAATATAAAATATTTCATAAAAACATTCGTCATGGACGGAGCCAGTTGTTCGAGTGTGTGCGACGATAACACGCGACCGCGCGCTTCGTTGTACGCGCGACGACTACTTACAATAAACCAACTAACTACCTTTAGCGGAAAACTATAAGCACGGGAATACGTAAGTACACACACTTCTTAAAATAATTACATCAATTTGAATCACTGCCAATTTATAATTTTTGGAGGATTCTAAAGTTTGGCTTTATGGTTTTTTGGTCGCGGGATTATTTCCTTACCGTGACCCCGGAACAGAAAGGGCTATTGAAGGACACCGTGGATTTTAGTCAGTAGAAGTCTGACAGTCCCTCCCGCCCTGCCCGGGGTGTGAAGACTCATTTGATGATTTAAAAAAAAAAATGGTTTAATTATTTCTACGTTTTGATAAAGGTTGGCGAGAGTAAATATTATTTTTATCCATATTTTTGCGTGCGGTTTGACGTCAGACAAACTGTCTGCGAAGGTGGAGATGAAAATCTGAAAATAGATTCTAATGACATATTGAACAGTCTTGTCTGTCTGGCGTAAAAATTTTATTAATTTCTGAAACTAATTATAAAGGAAAAAGCCATAATACCGAATTAATCAGTGACATAAAATAGATCACGGATTTATCAAAGCATTTATCTACTAATTGAAGATTATGTTATCGTGTCCAGGAGAGCTATATAAAAATACTAGCACTACGCCCGCGACTTCGTCCGCGTGATTTTAGAATTTTGCCTTTGTGAATTTCTAGTCCCGGCCACCCTCTATACGGGATACTGTTGGAAAAACTCAATCAATATTCAACAAAAATTCTATCAACTCGCAATATTCCGTCTTCGGTAACACCTAGGTCATAAAAATGTAACTCCGAACTATCAACCCCAATACAAACTTTTAGGGGTCGAATTTCGTATCATCCTCTCTTAGGCCGCTTTCAACCCCATAAACAGCCCCTTAGGGGTAGAATTTCAGAAAATAGTGCCTTGGTGTGCATTTACGTCATAAAAGAACAACCTTGCAAAATTTAATACTCCTAGCATTTGTAGAAACGAAGTTTCATACAAAATATCAAACCCTAATTCAACCCCTTTTTTTTTTTTTTTTTTTTTTTTTTTAGCGTGGTAAAATCATCAAATGAGTCCTCCAACCCCGGGCAGGGCGGGAGGGACTGTCAGACTTCTACTGACTAAAATCCGGCAGGCTTTGGCCCCCGGAGAGGGGGGCCCCGTCATTATGCTGACGCTCTTTGAGGCGCGCGTGGGACACAACGCGCCGTCGACCCGGGCATGGTCCTTGGTCGGGCAGTGAGTTGCCCTTTACTCGCTGCCCGCATGCCCGCGCCTTCGGTGGCCGGAGATTGCACCACTGCGGGTGGGGCGGAGGGAGGACACTGTCCTCTCTCGCTCGCGGCCCGCCTCCTCCTTAGCGAGCATTACTGCTTCGCAGAAGCAGAAGAAGCTGCTTGCAGAAGGAGGCGACCGCTTCCCACTCCGTCTCGCCCCGCAGCATGGAATATGAACCCCTAATTCAACCCCTTGGGGTCTATTTTCACAAAATACCCGCAACTACGTCCAAAAAAGAATCTCTATGCAAAATTTGAGTCTCCAAACTATCAACCCCGAAAAAGCCCCTTAGGGGTCGAATTTCGCAAAACCGTCTTAGTGAACATTTAGGTCTTAAACATAACCCCTCGCAAAATTCGAGACGCCTAGCACTTGTAGTAACAAAGTTTCATACAAATTATAAAACACAAAAACAAACCCCTTTGGGGTCGAAATTCGCAAAATCCCACCATGGTGTCCATCTAAGTCTTATAAAGGAACCCGGTGCAAAATTTGAGGCTCCTCGCACTTATATTGACAGAGTTTCATACAAACTGTCAACCCCAAAAACAATCTCTTAGGGATCGAATTTCGCAAAATCCTGTCTTAGGTATTACTTACTTCCAAAAAAGAACCCCTATGTAAAAATTTGAGGCTCAATTCTATCAACCCCAAAAACAACCCCTTAAGGGTCGAATTTCTCAAAATTTCCACCTTGGTGAGCATTTACATCTTAAAAAGTACCACTATGCAAGATTTGAGACGCCTAGCACTTGTACTAAAAAAGTTTCATACAAACTATCAACCCCAAAAACAAACCCTTTAGGGGTCGAATTTCGCAAAATCCCGTCATAATGAGCATCTACGGTCTAAAAAGACACCCCATGCAAAATTTGGGATTCCTAGCACCTGTAGTAGCGAAGTTTCA